>OX104130.1:74077824-74727007 GCA_944470555.2 Heterobilharzia americana | reverse complement strand
CTAATTTGTCTGTCATGTAGTACTTATGAAGATTTAGAGCAACGTTTTACCTAATAGTGAAGTATGTAATATAAGAAATTCTAAGAGTACAACAAACCTAATTTAATTTCTGAAAAAAGTAAACAAGCAGAAAGAAAATAAACTTGAAAATTATAGGTCAAATGTATATCACTTAACAGTTGAACTAAGGTTATAAGAGAGTTACGTTTATTATATGTAGTCATTAAGTACACCTTTTAAGGTATAATGAGACTTACAACTTTATCGTAAAAATATCTTGAGATTACAAGAATAACAAAATGATAAGTTGCAGAAGGAAAACGTTCTTTTCTTATCAATTTTCTTTGGCTGTTAGTTGGATAAGGAATGTGAGCACATACTCTAGTTAAAGTCAGTCAGTCAGTGAATATCAAGGTGAGAAAGAATAACGAAATATGGTGTGATTATTATGATGACGGTAGCATAAGGATAAATCTGCACCAGTGATACTGATTCTCAGTCCTATCACCTTTAGTCTCCAATCATCGATTGTGGTTCTCATATGAACATTAACCAGAAAGTCTGCGTTTTTCTATATAGCTTAAACCAACAGTCTGAGATCTTGATGCTTTCGGCGATAATCAAGATTTGTGTTTTGATTTACCCGAGGCTAGTCACATTGAAATAACCGCCTCATAGTGAATAGTAATATGCCTTACCATGGTTTTGATAACACTATAAGATAAATATTATGTTGTAAATATTTAGTTGGTTGGTTAAGGAGAAGATCACCGTTATTATTATTATCATTGAATTTGGGGATTTGTGAGGATTAAGTAGTTTTTCAAGTTGGTATTCACCATGAACTGACGTCAGTTAGAGGAACACTGGAAACCTGGGAGGACTAGATAGCTGTTTCATCCTAACATGGGACTCCTCAGCAGTGCGCCCCTATAACCCTCCTCCATTGGGAGTCAAAACTTCAGTTTCCGTGGCCATCCCACTACCATTAAACCAGTCGGTTGGAATCCAATAGTCGATATTTCCAAATTCCCAGGTTTCTAGTGTTCATCCAGCTGATGTCAGTCCATGATGAATTCCAACCTGAAAAATCACTAAATACACACAATCCCCCAACCTAAATTAATCTAGTGCTCATTGGTGACCAGCTTCGAGAGGTGATTTCTGAAGTTCCAATGAGAAGTCATGAACTGACAGGAGTTGGAAATGTGGACCATTGGATTTCGACCCAGTGGCTTAATGGCCACGTGCTTGCAGCGAAACCCGAAGGTCCTGGGTTCAAGGCCTGTTGGGGCAGGGTCTTGAGCGCGCACTCCTGAGGATTCCCACACAAGGACAAAACTGCTGTCTAGTGCTCTCAGGTTTCCAATGCTATTATCATTATCTTTCAAAGATATTCTTCACCATAAAGTGATATCTATCGTAAAACTATCGTAAACTGTAGGTAGCTGAACAGCTGCTTTTTTCTAATTGGGTGGTTTACTGTAACACACACATACATTTCCATGCAAAATCAAATGGAACACTTTGTAACAGCATGGTCAGTCTATTATTATTATTATTATTATTATTATTATTATTAGTAGTAGTAGTAGTAGTAGTAGTAGTAGTAGTAGTAGTAATAGTAGTAGTAGTAGTAGTACTCAGCTCACATATTCTACTTCTTCGGTCAATTAGCAGTGTAGTGTGAATATTAATCAAGCTTACTGGTTAAATTAAAACACTGATGTGTTTATTTTTTTGTTTATTTACACATTAAAGCTGTTTACAACATATACAATGCATAGAAGAAGTGAATACAAGAATATTAACACATGACTGCATGGCTTTAAAATACTCTTCAACATTTAGATAGTGAAATGTTTATTCACTCATGTTTATTTGATCTTTTTAAAATGAAGGGGAATAAAACACTGAATGATATGCTTTGAGAAAAAACGTCATCAATAAGTGTATCACTTAGAATCAGATCAACTCATCTTGTCTGTTCTAGCAAATTCATGATATAAGATCTCAAAATCTCATTCTAAACAACATTTTGGAATCTTATAGTCAAAATAAACCAGAGAAAAGTAAAAATCAAACATTGATAACTAGAATTAATTAGATCATTTCCAATTGGCTTTGAAAGATGCTTCATCAAGAACCGTTATTGTAGTATCCGTATTCTTAGGATCTGCCCAGGATATCTGTTGCTGTTTGTATTCATATCCCTTATGATTATTATTAGTATTTTTAGAGTAGTATTCATTACCGTATTCATCACCTAGAATCTTCCTGATTGCGGTCAACTGGATCATGCAGTAAACCGTGAGGAGTGAGAAGAGGCACAAATACTGGCTAGACGGGTGAAAAGAGCTCAAAAGACTTGGATTTCGTCGATGATTTATGTCTAATGTCTTGTCGTACAAACTCGAAGATCTATAGGCATAAAGCGTGAATAAGATCCAAATTTACAACACTGATGTCAGTCAAGTGAGTCAATACTTCTTTGTCACGGTTGAGAGACTTGACTCAACACAAAAAGCATTTCCAACAAACTACAGACATTCATCAACAGCTGCTGCCTACTCTCACTCACTCGACACTGAAGATCAGATCAGATGGCCAGAATAATAAGAATAAGCAAGGAGGAACTCTGTATGGCTGACTGGCAACGAACCATCCAAGAACCTATCGCCCAACAAATATACAGAAGAATGTGGAAATGGATAGGATTGGGCATACACTGAGATCATTCGGGGACATCACGTGCCACGCCATGTCCTCGAGTGGAACCTGCATGGGTAACGACGTGTTGGGTGTCCATAGGTGACATGGAGTGATGGTGTGTAGAAGGAATGAGAGTTTCTTAGAAGTTGTGGAGCCAGGTTAAAAAGACTATAGAGAAAAGAGTGAAGTGGAGACGCGCTGCTGAGGCCCTACACTCCACTGGGAACCCAAGGGACAAATAAATAAATAAACTCATTACTGCCTGAATCATTGGAAACCGGGTCGTACTGGACATCTGTTTCGTCCTAGTGTGGGACTGCTCAGCAGTATGCACCCGTGACCCCACCAGAGATAAAACTCAAAATGTTCTGTTTTTGCGGTGAACGCACTAACCATTCAACCACAGTTCCCTACTCCTATCACTTTGCAATGTAGCTTGACCATCCACCTAGGTCTTTAGTGAGCATCCCCTTCATTTCCCACTTTATAGACCCTACAGATAACAGCTTCTGTGTAGGACCTTGGGTATTCATCTCAAGTTTCTGAGATTACCATACTAAGACGAAACAGCTGCCCAGTGCTCCCATGTTTTCAGTGTTTATCCAGCTAGTTTCCATTGGTGATGAATACTACATTAAAAATGAAACCCCCGTAAACCTCAAACTACATTATTATCACCCTGACAGTAACTGTTTTGTCATTATTACTATTATTGTATACATCTGCTTTTAAAAAAATAAGAGGTTGCTTGTGTGGGTTTGTATCTTTGAGTAGGTATCATTTCCATTTAGGTTGCAGATACGCCTTACAAACGAGTGCTAACAGCCATGAACGCTTGATGGAACAGGGTTTCCTACCCATTGGATTCCACCACAATGGCTCAATGGCAATGTGTTGGCTGACGGTCCTCGGCGGAGAAATGTGCCCGCACTGCTTAGGAGAGCTATAATAGGGCGAAACAGATGCCCAGTGCTTCCAGGTTTTTAATGGACCTCCAACTTATGTCAGTGGGTGATGAATACCAACTTGAGAGTAGCTGACAGTTCTAATATAGGGTACTCGAGTTTTCTTATCTCAACTATTCTCGAGACTGTGTATTTGGTTTTCTATTCTTACAAGAAATTGTCTTATTCACTTCGCTTCCTACTAGTTCCGTGTTTATTTCATGGTGTTTTAGTTAAAGATTTATTTGCAACTGTAAAGGCCAAGCGTTGAAAGCTGCGCGGTTACTCTGAAAATCTTATGAACATTAAATTGTCCCTGAAATGTCATCCAGCAAACAATATTGTTTCACTGTGTGTTATATCAAATTAACTTATTTCATATGAAAATATGCTTTAACGTTTTGCTCAAAATCTACTCATACCCTGATAATTTATACGGTGGTTCAATCTTATTAAAGAAGAGAGATAAGCTGCCATCCATCTGTTGATTTGTAGGGATTTATTAATTTGAAATTATCTTTCATCATGAACTGTTATCATTTCGAGTATCAATGAAAATATGAGAATATTGGATAGCTGTGTCATCATGAGTGATGTACACTCATAACCTTTGTTAAACACCACGAACCAGAGACCGTCAGCTTGAATGAAAACAGCATTACAATCTAGGCAGTTCATCGTAATTCAAAAGTTCACACTTTCTTACTTCTGTTAATTTGTGGTATAGTGCGGCCATAAACCAATTACATCGGTAGATATCCACTTCATTGCCAACTTGGCTGACAGTACTGAAATGATTTCTGAATGCTGTCAGGAGTTCTAATCAGTTTCTAATATTATGAATGTCTCATTACTTCTTGAAAAGACTTTCATAACCAATACTTATACATTTAACCATCAAACGATAAAGAGTTTTCAAGTAAATGTTTTATCTCAACACGCTGTCGTGAACTAAACACTAAGAATTTGGCGACTCACTCACTTTAAGGTAAACAGGAACTTTGTAATTAACTGAATAGTGGTAGTAGACACGCAGTATCCAAACTCACTGTTAATCTACCTCCGTAGTGTATTGATTTTAATCTTCAAATCAAAAGTGATAAAACTTCACTTTTCGTTTTAGTTCTTCTCTTCTTATTCTCCATTTTCCCATTCACTTAAATGATCTTTTTTGTTGATTTCTACGTCGATAGTTGAACAAGTTCACATGCTGTCAAACTGTTCGAAACTTATAAGAAACGGCTTACATTGAAATCAACACTCTAAGTCATCAACCAGTTGAGTAAAAGTTTTAGATTTCAACCTTGTTTCATGCTACTGTATGCGCAAGAAAAACCTTATTGGATAATTTCGTCCTACAGCTGACCAGTCGGAACAGATATCTAACTTCTGACCTAGTGGCTTTATTTTCTGAGGAAAAGCTGTATATAAATGATGTGCCTTTTGTCGAATAAGGTTGTCTTCCTTACAGTCACAGTGCCGTATTCTTCTTCTGATTTTCGTGACCCAGTGAGCTATCAGGCCTGAGAAAGAACAGTCACTTTTCATATCCATTCCAAGTATCCCACTGTGTTATCAGCATTCTCGTTCCTCGTATTATTCTTCAACTTCAGTTACTTCAGAAATGCATATCGCTAGTACATCGCAAACCTCAAACAATCTTCGTCTTCACATTATTCTGTTTAATGCTTATAATTTCCCTTTGTTATACCTGGTCGAAGTGGTCGATCTCCTCCAGTATATGAAGTCCTGTGAGGACGCCGATATGTTGTTTGATGAGTAATGGCTAGCAGTGGAATTTAGGACGCGTGTTTCGTCCTATTCGAGGTTTTTCAGTTAATTATACTTGCATAGCAGGAAGAACATCATCACTCACAGAGGTGGAGTTGCTTGCGTTTGATGAGTCCTAAATGGGATGAAACACTCGTTCTGAATTCCCTTACTGGCCACACCATTTGTTTCTGTCATTTCACTGTTTCTTTCTGGTAGTTTTCTTTCAATTATCGACACCTAATTAAATCGGCTTTTTCATAAAACTCCTTTTAAGATATTTTTTTGCAATCATTCTTATTTGCAGTTCCATCTTTTTCAAAGATTACATTTCAATGTTTGGTAGAAACATTTTGTTTTTCAGTTTTCAGTCTTGTTAACATCTAATCACTCACTTCTTAGCTTGTACACAATAGAAAACTGAGTTTAAACAAAATACAATGAATGCATTGTTTCCTACACAAATCTAATCACTGTCATATTTCTGAAAGTCTTTTAAAGGAATCAAGTACACGCAGAAAAACTGTTTAATGGTCAAGAACCATAATTCTTATTTGTTTTATGTAAAATAAAAATGTTGTTGTGGATGAACTAAATTGATATATCATTAACTAAGTAAAATTAATTGAAAAAATTGGAAATACGTGCATTTCTAGATGGTATTCATTACGGAGATTCACAATGAAAAGTTCAGTGATGCTTTTGAAATGAAGACAGGATTAAGACAGAGTTGCCGCCTTCTATCACCAACGTTCATCCTGATTGTAGTTGACTTGAATGGATCATGCACGAAACTGTGAGGAGCTGTGAGAAGATGAGCATACGTTGGGTGGACCGATGGAAAGACCTCAGAGGAAGATTTGGATTTCGCCGATGATGATGATTTATGACTAATGTCTTGTAGCACAAAGTGGAATATCTACAGGCAAAAGCCAACAAGTTGTCAGATGAGGTGAGGCGAGGTGAGACAGCGAAGATGGGCATTTACGTGAACGTAGAGAAGACAGAGGTGATGAAGATAACCAACCAACAAACCAACAACAACAAGATGCACCAATCGCTATCAACGGGAGAAACTTAAAAAAAGTAACCTCTTTCACCTACCAATCTATGCAGCATCGTTTCAACTGTAGATGGCACAGATGGGGACGTCAAAGTCACGATCGGACATACATACAGACATACATCAACAGCTGCCGCCTACACTTACTCACTCAATGCTGAAGATCAGATCAGATGGCCAGAACAATAACAATGAGCAAGAGGGAACTCTAGCTTGCTGACTGACTGGCAACGAATCTACGAAGCAAGAAGTCATCATTCAACAGACATGCAGAAGAAAGTGGAAATGGTTTGAATTGCGCATACAATGAGGAGACCCTTTGAGAACATCATGCGCCAGGCCAGGCTGTTGAGTGGAACCCGCATGGGAAACGACGAGTTGGGCCTGTAAGGGTGATATGTAGGAGATGGTGTGAATAAGAAATGAAAGCTTGTGAGCAGTGGTGGAGCCAGGTTGGAGAGACTGTGGAGAAGAGAGTGAAATGGAGACGTGCTAGTGAAGCCCTATGTTCTACTAGGAAAGTGAGGGACAAATGATAATGATAATAATAATTCATCACGGAGTGATATGGGTTGTTAAGGCATTGAAAACGTGAGAGTGCTATACAGCTGCCTCACCAGAGTTTACCATTCGTTAGCAAGCTGCACCTATATCTGCGTCAGGAATCCGACCCAGGAGCGTCATATCTTGCGAGGAGCACGTTACTATTGAGCCACAGGGTTAGAATAGTCTATGATCAAAGTTGTCAGCGTACGATGTCCAATTTGGCTGTTAGTTCTTCATTACAAATCAGTGTAGCTAAGCTGACTGATATAAAACCGCGTTGCGCTATGTTTGATTGGATAGCTCAACTAAAGTGTCTGACTTCAGCAATTACTGGTGTCTTGCTGTATTTCTCAAGGAAACTGAGTTTGCTGGTAAACACGGCTGATGATTTCCAATATGTTCAAAATAAAGCTCAAGGAGGGATTCCTACCAATCAAGTGCCCCTACCTAATACATATAGTGGCACAAAATAAAATTGAATCGTTGTATTTGAGTAGTGTGCACACCTGACATTATGGTTCACGACAAAACGGTCATACAAAACGCGCAGTCTCCAAGCATTATCCTGCATGTTTGTCGAGGGGCAAGTTTAAGTCACTTAACTGTTCATTTCTTGTATATTAGGCCAACTATGTGTATGTAGTTTCCCGACAGACCTCCTTTGGTTTCCTTCAGAACAGTTCATATCAAATCCACTGACAATTCATCAATTTAAGACTGATCTCTACATCCAGAAAAAGTATGTTCAACTGCTCATTTTGTCTTAGAACTTCCTTTTTTCCCGTTCGTTTCTCGATTTCATTATCCTTAATTAGTTTACTATTAACCCCTTCTTCATAACACCTGTTTCTATCTTCATACTTACATCGATCAAGTGGACATTCAACAATCACATTTTACATCTATCAACAGTTTCCATCTTGTCAAACTCCTTGCCTTTCTCGCGACTTCTTTTCACCTTTCACTTAAGTTCTATCACTTACTCCATAATGCAACTACGGTCTATTGTTCAACAATATACTATTATGTGGATCATGCAGCAAACAGTGGGGGGCGAGAAGAGGGGGATACACTGGACTGCGGAAAAGAACCTAGAAGACTTGGATTTCGCCAACGATGACTTGTGCCTGATGTCACACAAACTTGAAGATCTACAGGCAAAAACTAACAAGTTGACAAAAGAGGCAGAGAAGACGGGACTTCAAGTGAATATAGAGAAGACAGAGGTGATGATGATACCGCACCACCACCAAAAACAAACTCAAATCACCATCAACAGGAGAAGCTTAAAGGAAGTAACCTCCTTCACCTATCTAGGAAGCACTGTTTCAACTACAGGCAACACAGGCACAGACGAGGATGTCAAAGTGAGAATCGAAAAAGCAAGACAGGCGTTCATTAGTCTGAAACCAGTGCGGAGATCCACTGCACTCAGCACAAAGAACAAGATCCTGATTTTCAACACCAATTCAGTCAAGTCATTGCTTCTGTATGGTTGAGAGACTTGGCGCGTCACGAAAGGCATTTCCAATAAACTACAGACATTCATCAATAACTGCTTACGCTCCCTACTGAAGATCAGATGGCCAGAATAATGAGAATAAGCAACAAGGAGCTCTGGAAACGAACCAACTAAGAACCTATCACACAACAAATATGCAGTGGAAGGAAGTGGAGATGGATTAGGCATACACTGAGAAGGCCGACTGGGGACATCACGCGTCAGGCCAGTAGCTCGAGTGGAATCCCCATGGGAAGCGACGAGTTTGGCGTCCGAGCTGAGGGTGACATGGAGGAGATCGTGCGAGGAGGAAGTGAGAGCTTGTGGGCTGTCGTGGAACCAGGTTCAAAAGATCTCAGAGAACAGAGGTCACTGGAGACGTGCTACTGAAGCCCTGTGTTCCACTAGGAACCCAAGGGACTAATAATAATAATAATACTATTATGTGTTTGTAATGGATATGTAACTAAAAACGACAAAAATGACATGATAGAAAGAGAAAATTTTCTTCCCCTCATTTATGATCTTTTTTTTTGACGGAAAGGATGTTGAAGTATTCTGACATCACCAGTAACCTTGGTTAGTACAATTAAGAAGATGGCACAATAACAACAAAAAAATATACAAATAATGTCTCTTTTTCTTTTCAAGGGATACAAGTGTGCCGTAAATATAAGCACTCAACAAAACAACCCGATTACAACATGTACACATACTATCATGAACATGTAATTTCTCCAGTTTCTTCCCTCATTACAGACTCCACGTAGTGGAACATAGAATGACAACTGGTTAAGTGATATCAGAAAATGCTACTATTTCAAACGAACAAACCCAGCATCCATTACCAAATTCAACATAACTTACTCAGTAGCTTCTTAACTTACTTGCTTACTTACTCACTTGCTCACTTACCTGCTCACTTACTTGCTTACTTATCTAACTGATTCTCTTCTGCTGCAAATAACATGAAATTCGGTCTGCGATTAGAGTAACGGTATGGGCCACTGTAGTAACTTCTGAAATAACCAGTCAGTTTTCGATATCCTGGTTAGAAAGAATGTTTTTAACAAAATAGGTGATTCTAACTGGTCACCTCAAAAATTGCTAGGCTGGCCATTAGAGTCACTTCTGCTATCGTAAATCATGCAATAAATGTAGGTAAACATGTTTATCATTATGTTGTTAAAACAGTTTAATTGAAACTGAAGACAACATGTATGCGGCATAATCAATCAAAAATAAAACAACGAAGCTGACGAAATATATCGAAATTGTTCAAAAGCTGGATAATTTTAATGATGAAATATTATATTTTAGGAGGAATAACCATAGCTCAAGTGATAACTGACATAACTTGAATCACGCGACTGAAGTGATACCTACAAAGTATAAACTCTACAATATCATATGAACTTAACTTTCTATACAACTCACTATCTGTTTATCGTATCATTCGCCTACTCATTTTGTATACTTATGAATCATCAACAAAATAGAATGCAAAAGAGATGTTGCCATACCTAAAAACAATAATCTTTCCTTCTGATAAGGTTAGGACTCACTGAATTCATGCAGAAGAACAACATGACCAGAATATAAAAAGTATTGTAAATGCACAAGACAGTCACTTTTTCTATCCCCTAAACGAGGCGTATAATTTAAGCATAAAACGATTGCAGTGAAGAAAAATATTTGATAGATTAAATCATTCTCTTAGCTGTACATTTATGAATGTAAAGTAAAAAGGAAAGAACATCCCAGAGTATCTTCCGGTTGAATGAAAGTTACGTAATGAGATAAAAAACAAGCTGATTACGAACTATAAATAGTTACGTCATACGATAGTAATCTAGTGTGATCTATATTCTACGATAACCATGGCAAAGAAGGAGGCTGTGCATACTTCTTTTGAATGCATAAGGATGGTTTGAATTTTTGAATGGTTAATGTTTCACCTACGCCCAAATGTCAAAATCTTACTCCTTTCGGATGGCTTGGTCACACTTTTTACAGGACGCTGAAGGACTTATGGAAACGAGACATCATCAAGATGATGAATTAGAAAATGCGGAAGATCTCAGTGGAAAACAGATACCACTGAAATTTACAGATCAGAATCCAACGTCGAAAATTACCACAAAACGTGTCTATACTACTCCAAAATGACTTTACTTTTGAACCTCAAATTCAAGGGAGACTATGCAGTAGATATACCTAGGAAAAGACTGTCACATAAATTAGAATCGGATTCATCTGTCAGCACATGAAGGATCAGTTGATACATCTAGCTGCATCATTGTGAGTACATCAGATTACTTGCTCCGTTTGGAGTCGAGTACATCGACCGTACCATACTCTAGCTTATAAAGGGCGTTCGTGAACATTATACAACTTGATAGTCAAGGGGAGAACAGAAATACATCCTCAGCTCTGTAACAGAACAATCAGTAAACTGAGGACATTTGGCTCCTTTTGATATGTCCTTCAAAGTTGTGTACAAAATGCTACCAAATCACTCGACAAGAGTGAGATTAAGATATCTGAGCACATCTGAAGCATTAGCAATTCAAAAGTCCGAACCATCTTTATGCATTCAAAAGAATTACAACCTCCTTCTTTGAGATAGCCATCGTATAGTTTCGACCGCTCCAGATAACCCAAACATTACGTAACTACTCATATTTTGTAACTGTTTTGCTTATTTCCGCATTAAATAGCTTTCATTTTTGAGGCAGTTTATGTTGACCGCCGACCGAAAGGTACTTTAGGATATTTTATCCCTTTTGCTACATATTCACAAATGTACAGTTGAGACAACGATTTCGTCGGAGAGGAAAATCTTGGTATAACTTACAACTAACTGACCATAACATTCAGGAAAAAACGCCATTAATCGATCCCTCTTTGAAGGGCTTTAACAAACCTTGTTAACTTAGTTGTAAGATTATATTTCCAGATGAGTTCTACTAGCCACTTCCGCCAGTATTCAAGCGTTTATGCAGTAAGTCATATACCAACATTGATTGTTGGTAAATTCGGTTCAGTGTGCACCAGAAAATTGCAACCTAAAGCAGCATCCAAATACACCTGTTGCATAAGAAGTGGCTATCATAACTCATTAAAGCAGTGGATATCTCTTGAAAGTGTGAAGCGATGAGTCTTGAGTTCAAGTCTCAGTGAGGACGACATCAGTCACTGGGAGGCAACGACATCCTCCTGATGGATCCCAAACAGGACGAAATGCACACCCTGGATTCTACTGATAGCCACTATTGACCGTTACTGTAAAACAGAAAAGTTGACTAAAATATACTCAACCAAGTTTTAATATCTTCTTTTCCTCGGTCCGTTACAACATTAGAGTGTTACAATAACACCAAACTTGGTGACAGTTGATGGAATTCCGCTCAGTCGTTTCTTTTGGATGTATATTGAAATTACTCTTGTATGCATGGAATTGTTAAACTATTTCATTGTTAAACAACTTTATCTTCTTAAAATTGAAACTCTGCAGAATACTATGTGAAATATGGATGAAAATATTTTGATTATGTTCTACCATTGTGCTTATTTTGTCATACCCGATTGGAATGTCCAATGCATCTGAAGTCACACGAAAGAGTAAGCTGTTCATTTCTGAACGTCTTGCTAGGCAACCTTTTTCTGAAAATGAGAATTATCACAACTTCCTGTTAGGTTGCTATCACTTTACAATCACTTTATCTGTCATTCTCAGGAAATATGATGTAGAAATTAGGCTTTGGTCTGACTGTACTACGACTTATTTTCGTTGTGTCACGTTGACCAGTGATATTCACTGTGACCGAATCCAGGATACTTCAGCTTGGCACTGACTTCATGGTATTTCTGTTGAATACAAAAGACCTTACACACACAATTACGAGTATACAGGAAAGACTATCAAACTTATTCTTTTCAAAGCCTTTACAACCATGACGGCTAAAGAAGGCACTCCTAATTATAGCAACAAGTCGATAGTTTATAATGATTCATTATCTGAAGTAAATTCTTACAGAGATGCATAGTAGTCTGTAATCGAAGTATCCAGGGTCAGAAATTTCTTCTTATCAGCAACAGTTCTGTATCATCACTACTCAATTCTTGGGAGTATCACAGGTCTCTTTCAAAGAAGAAGTGATGAAAGTTAACAAACCTGCCTTATGTTACTGCTCGTATGGAGCTGCGAATCAAACATCCAAGTACTTGACTTCTGATTGATGGAAGACCTGTTTGAACCCCATTCCACTTACCCGAGGTTAGAGAAGCCAAGTAGTATCATTAGCCGTCAAACACAAACATACTACAGGTCTGGTCCATGGCCTGCTGCACAACCATACATATGGATTTCTTTTCGATTCGATCCAATTTGACTCGACTGGTGACATACAGCGATGAAAACAGATGTTAACGTGCTTCCGGTCTGCTTGATATCTCATTAATTTGGCTTAGGGCATGAAATGCGTCTGGAAAGATTAAAAACAATGATAATTCATGAATATTTATTGAAAAGTAGAAGATACATGTTTACAAACCCTCGCCACACACACACACACACATACAACGATTCATATAACCATTTGAATTTCATTATGGGAGTTTACGCTTGAGTTATGTCAAATGCACGATAATGGAGGGCCAAGCAACAACAAAGAAATGCACCAGCGTTTTCACAATACGCAGCTATTATTTCATAATCGAATTATCGGTAACCCTCACCTCTCCCGAGAAGACGAACTCATTATCTCTGTATTAGATCGTTAGATGGCTTAATAATCACTTAGAAGGCCAATTCAATGTTCACAGTATGACTAGCACCGATTAGGTGTGACTGTATAGAACTTGTAATTTTCTTCATTCCAGCTTTCATCAACCACTCCAGAAAATGTTTTTTGACATATTGACACCTTAAGATAAACTCAGTTTTGAAGATTAACTTCATAGTAGCCACTGAAAACTTCGTTTTCAATAATCCATGACTTATGTTCCTAGGACTTTTGTCCAGATCATCAGCTTTTAAGTCAAAGTTTGGAATTAGTAAATTCTTTCCAGAGATGGAAGTGACTGGTCTCTTTGTTCTAATAATTATATTCTTCCCAATAGAACGTTCAGCGAATCCTTTTCCGTGTAAAATGTTTTTCAGATTATCCACTTCTTCAAATGTAGTTTATGCATATATTCTTCTCATTCTGTCCACTAAAAGCCCTGTCAAATTTCACTTTTCCTGTAGAGGCACAAAGCTGTAGAATTGTGTATACTGTCCGCTCCAAGACGGTTTCTAGTGCTTACTTCTTACCATTCCTTCTCTGTCAGACCTGGTTTAAAGACCACCTTAAGAGGGAATCTTGTAAAAAGACTATTCTTGAATGACCCCTTCCAAACTTTGTGACTAAATCATCAACATTAGTGTTCATGTCATCCTAAAATAAATTATAGTCCATATACTCTCAATACGATATCAAGGTAGTCTATGTTTAGTTTCTGCATATCGTCTTCTGATTTCGACGTGAGCAGATCAGCAAGTAAGGGTTCAACCTAAGATCCCATCCCTTCTATCTTTTGACTACACATCTGTTTAGTTTACAGTGAACAGTAGATGAACTACCAACTTTAAAATAAAAATCTGGTCAGCAGTCTGGTGTCTTAGCTCAGTTAGTAAATCATCGTGCCAGAAACCTGACGGCCGCTGGTTCGAATCCCACCGTGGTCCAAATTTGAATTTCACCTTCAATCATCACCCAGTATCAAGTCTAGTTTAGTTTAATAGCTTGACTCTTTTACTTAAATGGGAAGAAGCGAAGGAATAACAAGATTAACAAACTTTACTTGTAGTTGTTAAGGTAAATTGTAAAGCCATACTTACTTGGTAATATTGAAACCAATGTTCCTGGATGGTAACCATATATGAAATCCTGTTTATTTTGTGAAGGGGAAAATTTTTTCAAAGCATTTCAAATAATCACCCCCAAGTTACTATATAATTAGCTATTTAACTAGTTGTGATGAGAAAGTATAGACTGTGTGTGTCTATATGTGAAGAAGATCTACTCATGTTGTGTTACAGAATCAAACGGAGACAAGATGAATGGTTCGACACAACTGTCTATAAAACGTCTTTTCATTCCAACTGTCACCAAGACTTCAAATCCTTTGAGTGTTAAAGTAGGCCTGGTAGAATATTTAAAGAAACAAGCCGAAAAACTGATCACTTACTTAATGCCACTTGTAATAATTAAAACAGTGTTACCAAAGAATTCAATATCTCAACTGTGTCGCTAAATGAGGACGCTTCAGAAAAAAACACGTAGGATCCTGAAGAAGGCTGGGATTGTATTGACAGCAGAGAAGGCGAACGATGAATTTTAGAAAATTCATATCAATAAGGTAACTACAACCCTATAGGTTTTAAGGAAGTGAATTCTTCCTTACTGATAATCTTCATATTCAAGAGTTTTAATAGATTAGATGTTACTTTATATTTTACTTCTCCAAAGTCATCCAACGAAATGTCACCCATAAATTTACTTCCATCACTAAGGATGGATATCATCTTGTTTTTGTAATCACATTTGTTCATCACCACCATATATGATACCTTATCCGGCTTAAGGAAAATTACATCAGATCTACCCCCAAGATTTTTTTAAAGCTTTTTAAATGTCGTGAAGTTAGAATGCTTCTTCGTCTTGGACCGGAAGTATAGAATTGATGGGCAATGTTCAATCAGCCTTCATTATCTGATTATCAAATACGTGGAGAATTCTGGTACCTTTATCACAAAGTAGGAGATACTAAAAAAGAGTTATACATACCTTATCTCAAACCTATGATGTCTCTTTGAGATAAATGATCATGAACAACAAATTTCGGCCTTGACTTAATCGAGTAAATATTATAGTGTGCAATGAGATTGCAATAGTCTTCATAGAAAGCTCTAAATCCCTGAAGCTTTCTACAACCAATCATATTACACCGAAGTTTCGAGAGAAAGCACATGAACTAACGTACAAATATCAGATTGGTTGAAGGGATAAAAATCAATAGAATATTCAAGTCTAGAAAAGCTCAGAGATACTCAAGGCCATTTCAAATATATATAAACCCTGGTAACTAGGTTACTATGGTAAATGATGCTATTTTACTATATGAGACACCCGGTAACTCAACTTGTAGTAGCGCACCGTGGTTTTCCAGGACTTCTTATATTGACTAAACGTAACAAACATGCGGACTGCTTCTGATTAGATGCGTGCACAAGAGTACGATTTACTCCATGTGCTTCTACTAACGGAGAAGATGGCAAGGTATTGAGTATCTACCCTCACCTCCTTAGCCAGGACTTCAGCGAGTGACTGAACTGGGTTATCCCGATGAGGCCAGGTGTACCTCTTATCTATCATAAAATGTCGTGCAGTTACAGACTTCCCTACTGCGTTACGGAACTATTCTCATATCCATGCACCACATAGCTAGCCAAGTGTTGATTAAGAAGGCCATTAATACAAGTCTAAAACTTTGGCACTTGTAATCGGATTTCATTCCATGTTAAATTAATTGGTTCGATGGATAGCACATTCATATTCAATAATAGTTGTACTGTGTTACAAGTTGAGAGGATTTGAAAAACCTAGGTAATTAGCTTCCTATTCAATGACTGGATATCAACATCTTCGCTATGAGGAACTGAATTTACCGGTATTGATTCTATGTGTCAAAACTATGTCGAAGATTACTGTTAATTAGATACGAGTCTTGATGTCTGTTTAGTACTGAGGGTTCTCAGGACAAGTTAATCTACTGTAAAATGGGCTGCGCCACTGCCCACAAGCTCTCATTTCTTCCTCCATGTCACCTTCAGCTCGGATACCCAACTCGTCATTTCCCCTTTGGATTCTATCCAACAGCCTGGCCTGGAGCGTGATGTCCCCAGTCGGCCTTCTCACTGTATGCCCAATCCATCTCCACTTTCTTCTGCATATTTGTTGGGGGATAGGTTCTTGGTTGGTTCGTTCCCAGAGTTCCTTATTCCTTATAACTCCTCTCCCTCACATCTAACCTTCAGTATCGAGTGAGCATAGGTGGCAGCTGTTCATGAATACCCGTAGTTTGTTGGAAATACTTTTCGTGATCATATAGCAGCACTGACTTGACATTGATGCCGAAAATCTGGATCTTGTTCTTTGTGCTGAGTGCAGTGCAGTAGATCTCCTCAGTTATTTCAGATTAATGAAAGCCTGTTTTTGACATCTTTATCTGTGCCTGTGCCGCCTGTAGTTGTAACGATGCTGCCTAGGTAGTAGGTGAAAGAGACTACTTCATTAAGGTTTCTCCCGCTGATGGTGATTGCTGCTTGTTGTTGATGCTGTTGTTGGTTGGGCAACTTCATCACCTCCGTTGTCTCTATGTTCAACTGAAGTAGTAGTAGTAGTAGTAGCAGTAGTATTAGTAGTATGATTAGTATCAGTAGTATTATTAGTAATAGTAGTATTAGTAGTATTGGTAGTAGTAGTAGTAGTAGTATCAGCAGTATTTTTAGCATTAGTAGCATTAGCAGTGTTGGTACTAATAGTAGTATTAGTAGCATTGGCACTATTAGTAGTACTGGTAGTATTAGTATCACTAATAGTATTAGTGGTATTATTGGTATTGCTAGTATTAGTAGTAATAGTGTGAGTAGTAAACGTGTTCTTAATTTCAAGGAGGGGGGTGACATGAAAAGTTCAAGAGGCAGAAGCAAAAATTTCAAGGCTGAAATGAGCATATCGCCATGTAATACAACTACTAAGATGCTTTAGAAGAGATCTGAAGTCATTTTTAGCCTAACATTTATTTATTATACTTATTCAACTTCTGATTACATTGTATCCATCTTCCTATGTAAACAAGGACAATTACTTGGTTTTTTATATTTAAAAAAATATTATGTTGATTAAAGGTGAAATGAAGAGCCAAGTCACGGCATGATTTGGACCAGTGGCCTCAGATTACCAGTGCAGTGTTCTACCAAGGAAGCTACCAAAGTGATTCTATAATACATGACTCTCTGGTTATTTTAATTGCAGTGATTATTCAGCAAAATGAAATGAAAACCTAGTTTGTGACAGGATTCGAACCAATAACTTATCGTTCACTTGCTCTAGTATCAAACAAGTAACCTGATGGTTGAGGTTATCATTTCACTTCAAGTCACCACTCATCATCAATCATACCAGTCAGCCAAATTATGACTAAGTTTCAATAACAAACATACTCATTGTTTACCTGATATGCAGTCACATAAATAAAGATATGCTTTTCTAAGTATATTCTTTTTCTATACACAAATATTGTTGCTAGAGTTAACTTTATAGATAGATATAACTAGAAGACTATAAAATACATATGATCTAATATAATCAATTAAAACTAGTTAATAATTAATAAATTATACAATTATTTTTAAAAATTCAAGTATTGACAGGAATATGTATAACATGAAATGATAAATGTTATAATCTAGACAGAGAAGTATAAATAAATTTCAATCGATTTTTATGCAATTGAATACATTCATATATTGATTTTTATTCAAATTGATTGTTATTTTAAAAGTTAATTATTTTTACTAGTACTAACATAGTATAAAATAATCACACTTTAACTAGATAGATATCTATTTATTCATGTATTTATAATATTTCTGAAATTGTATTGTTACTTTCAAAAGTTAACGTAATTATTTATCAATTTAAATAAGTAAAACATCTTACCATTTGTTGATACTTATAATTTTTTGTTATTACAATGATTCCAAATGATCGACTTCTGTTAATGTATGAGCTCCTTTGTGGATGCCACAATGTTGTTTGAATATTGATTATTAATACAAGTATCAACAAGTCACAATAACTTACAACCATTCCAAAATAAGTGGCCTTTGTGTTTCAATAGAGTAATGGATAACACACTGATGTTTGAAGTGAAAGTCATAGTATCCGAGTCCCGTTGGGGACACCATTACTCATTGGAATGGGGGTATGTCCAGCTGACAAGTCCCAAATAAGACGAAATACACGTCAAGGATCCCAGTACAACTCATCGCCAAGTAGACGGCTGAGCAGAATATCCGTTCAGTTTCATGTTAAAGACTTACATACCTATTAGTACATGCACAAACATAGATTTACAAATGAAAATATTATATTTCTTAAAAATCAACTAAATAGACTACTGAATTTGAAATTTTTCGATTTACAAATGTATACTGGATTAAATCTTTTGAAGTAGATTACTAAGACTTATGTTGATAGCCAATCAGTAGGAAACAGTGCAATGACTGATCACTACAGAGCAGTCAATCTCATGTAGTTTAGTCATGAGTACTGACAGAATTCATTCAGTCATTTTGTAATGTGGCCACCAAACTAGAAAGTTTACCATTGCGGTACATTTTGATGTATGTTAGTTCGTTGGTTGTAGGCCATCGACAGAAAGAACTTCTCTGCCTAGGCTTTTTGGACATTGTTACTTGTCATTAAGGCGTATCTGGAACCCTAAGAGAACTGATATTCCCTTTAAGATTCGAACCTACGTCATCTAGTCTTGTAGTCAATAACACGGGTTCAAAACTCATAGGAGACATCACTCCCCTTGAATTTGCCTATAAGTTATGCTTACGAATGTCAACAAGCACAAAACCTCGGTGGAGGAGGACTTCCTGAAGATTGTCTTCATTCAACAAATACTTGAAAAAATGCTTATCCTGCATCATCAGCCAGGTACATTTTACACTTTGAAGAAACTTATGACTACACAGACGATAAGACAAGTGTAGAATATGAGATAAAATGTATCTATTCAAGTTACCACAATTCGCAGCAGCATACGAAGAGATGGATCTCATACAGTGGGAACCAGTCTCCTCCACGTTCATGACAGCAAGGTTCAACTCAAAGGGAAGGAAAGTCACAATCATACAATGCTACACTATGCACCTACAAATAATGCAGATCAAGAGAAAAAGCAGGAATTCTACAGACAACTGCAATCAACACTGAACAAGACCCCATCCCAGTGGGCGACATCAAAACTCATTCTAATGGGCGACATGAATGCCAAACTGGGAGTGGACAACACAGGAAGACAACTAACCATGGGTCGAGAAGTACTCGGTGAGGTGATGAACGAGAATGGAGAATTGTTTGCAGAATTCTGCGCATTCAACGATTTGGTGATTGGAGTTGAGGCAGTGTATTCAAACACAAGGATAGCCACAAGGTAGCGACAAGGATTTCATCGGACACCAGATGGACACACTAAAAATCAGATCGACTTTATCTCAAGATGAAGAAAGTGGAGACGCGGGCTACTTGACACAAGGTCAAGAAGAGGAGCAGATGTAGGTTCAGGCCACTACCTAGTGCAAGGAACCTTCGAAATCAAGTTAAAAGCCTTCAAGGAAGCTGGTGATAGACCTCAATTCAAGTACAACACTCGGAAACTGAAGGATGAAACTACAAAGGAGATCTTCACGGCAGCCATCAAGACAAAATGGGAGATATCGAACAACATCCATGAAGAAACCTGTGTGGATGAACATTGGAACCCTTTGAAAGAGATGTGGAAAGAAACCTGCACAACAGTATTAGGAAGGAAGAAGAAAGAAGATAAGGAATGGATCTCGATGGACACATGGAACCTGATAGAGCAGCGAGAGGAGGATGGTGCAACAGAAGATAAATCACTGCAGTACAATGCAGGGATGAACAACGAGTAGAGGAACTGAGTACAACGTGTACAACACTACACAGGACAAAGAAGTGAAGAAGAGTGGGTGGAAAGACAAAACACACTTCTACGACACATTGGCAAGTGAAGCAGAATAGGCTGCAGGTAAGAGAGACCTGACAACATTTTATCAACTAATCAGGTTGGTATCTGGGAGGGAAGATATCAACACAGATGAAACCAATAAAGGAAGATGAAGGAAATATAATTATCAGAGAAGAGCAACAAATGAAACGATGGGCTGATCACTTCGAAAAGCTCTTGAATCGACCACCACCACCACCAACTGCACTTCGTCCACAAATACCACCTGCAACCCAGCCCATCCCAGCCCAGCCACAAAACTACAAGTGAACACAAATCCTCCAACAAGGTGGAAGTCCTGAGAGCCATAAAGCTACTGAAATGTGGGAAAGCAGCAGGATGAGATAGGATCCTGCCACAAGCACTGAGAACAGACTCAGAGACAACAGCGGACATGCTCACACCACACCACTGTTGCAGAACGTGTGGAAGGAATGGAAGGTACCTGTAGATTGTAAGAAGTGTTATCTTGTCAAACTGCCGAAGAAGGGCGACCTAGGTGTTTACAAGAAATGGTGCAGAATCACTCTCCTGTCCACCCAAAGCAAGCAAAATATTAAGCCTCATCATCCTGGAGAGACTGAAGGATACGCTGGATTCAAAACTATGACCAAAACAGGCTGGCTGGCTGGCTTCAGAAAGAACAAATCATGTGCGGATCGAATTGCAATGCTGCGCACCATGATAGAACAGAGTATAGAATGGCATTCAACTATCTACCTCAACTTCATCCACTTTGAGAAGGCCTTTGACGGCGTCGACCGAGAAGTAATTTTGCGAGCAGCTGCTTCAACACTACGGTTTTTAGTATCACAAACACTTATCAATCTCATTCAACAACTATATGAAGACGCCACATGATACGTGATCTATAATGGAAAGCTCAACGATGCTTTTGAAGTGAAGACAGGAGTAAAAAGAGGCTGTCTACTATCACCCATGATCTTCCTGATTGTGGTCTACTGGACTCGACTGGATCATGCAACTGGTGACTGTGAGGAACGAGAAGAGGGGGATACACTGGCTGGACTGCGTAAAAGAACCTAGAAGATTTGGATTTCGCCAACGATGACTTGTGTCTAATCTCACACAAACGTGAAGATGTACAGGCAAAATCCAACAAGTTGACAGAAGAAGTGAGGCAGCGAAGGAAGATGGGACTTCAAGTGAATGTAGAGAAGACAGGGGTGATGAATATACCTAACGAACAACAGCATGAACAACATGCATTAATCACCATCAATGGGAGAGACTTAAAGGAATTAGCCTCTCTCACCCACCTTCCCATGCAGCATCGTTTCAACTACAGGCGGTGGTGGCGGCACAGACGAAAACATCAAAGTAGCCAGGATCGGAAGAGCAAGACAGGTGTTCATTAACCTAAAATCAGTGTGTAGATCTACAGTCAACATAAAGCATGAACAAAGTTCGGATCTTCAACACTAATCTCAGTCAAGTCAGTGCTTCTATGTGGTTGAGAGACTTGGTGCGTTACGAAAAGCATTTTCAACAAACTACAGACATTCACCAACAACTGCATACGCTGTCTCGTTACTGAAGCTCAGATGGCCAGAAATAATAAGCAACAAGGAACTCTGGCTGGCTAACTGGCAAAGAACCAACCAAGAACCTATCACCCAAGAAATACGCAGAAGGAACTAGAGGTGGATTGGGTGTACACTGAGAAGACCGACTGGGGTCATCATGCGTCAGGCCATGTTGTCGAGTGGAACCCCCATGGGAAACAACAAGTTGGGTGTCCGAGACGAGGGTGTCATGGAGAAGATCGTGCGAGGAGAAAATGAGAGCTTATGGGCAGTGGTGGAGCCAGGTTCAAAAGATTTCAGAGAACAAAGTGCATTGGAGAAGTGCTACTGAAGCCCTAGGCTCCATTAGGAACCCAAGTGACAAATAATAATAATAATGCGAAAAGATTGTGATTAGGAAATAAATGAAATTCCTTTAACCAGTAGTGTATACTTGGAGACAGGAGATGACATGAAGACTAGTGATGGTAGAGTATTCATCTGCACCATTGATCCAAAGCCCGTAAATTCTCTAACTGTTGATTGCTAGAGTCATGAAAACCCTAAAAGGACAACCCACACCCTTGAACACGTCTAAAACTAGTGGTTAACGACTTCATAAACTGATGTCTAGTAACTCATAGTCTGTCACCAATGAATTCCTATTTGACTCAATTTTCCGTGACATTTTATTTGTTAGTTCGTGAAAAACTATTCGGTTTTTGATCATATAAAGACTCATAATGTCAATACTTGCTGTAGATTTGAACAGCTGCACATTAGTTTCAGGATTTCAACGTGTACACAGAGAAGTGTAGTATCAATTTACAAACTCTTCAAATTTATTGCTGATACATGTACAGGAGTGCACATATTTCGATTCGAACCCATTAGACTTGTCATAGTCAACTGATGCTTCTTCATAATATGTGGCATAGTGACAAGCCAATCACACAGTGGATTAGATATTTTCATATCCTATCTTCAAATCCTTATCACTTCATATGTTAGGTGGTTAGAGGCAACTGGTAGGAACCCCTGACTTTTCAACTTGTTGGCATTTGTCTACAACCTCTTGTATCATGTTTAAATCTTACTATACCTTAACTACAAGTGACAAAATCATGATTGGTATTTCTTTAGCCTTTGTCTTATTGATTCCCCGCGTGAAATAGTGATGTAAATTGGTGTAAGTTGTACGCTTATACTATTGCACCAAGTCTTCAGTCTGTCATGGTTGTAGTTTCAGTGAATATAGAGTCCACTTTGATCACAATATGTAGATTAACTCGTCACTGTATTTTTTAATTGAATGAATAGTTTAACTGACTACCTCAATTCACAGATTCATCTTTATCAACCAGTGATCGGTTAGCTTTTGCCAATTTACCTCATCTGTGATGTCGCCACAAAACCCGGTTGTCTATTAAGGGTTGAGCGCACTGTATGGCTGTGAAACATGGGCATTAAAGGTAGAAGACATGGGAAGACTTCTCGTGTTTGACCACTGATGCCTTCGCAGCATAAACCATTTGCAGTGGTGTCACCATGTGTGAAATGCAGAAGTCAGATGTAGAGTTTTAGGCAGGAGAGGTAAGATAGTTAATGCAGCTGTGAACCCTGATCAAGTGAGATGGCTGGGATATATGTTACGTATGGTTAGCTCTCATCTATCTCTTTGCACAATGTTGGCCGAAGTAGTTTTAAGTTGGAAAAAAGCTTGGAACGACCAGACTAAAACATAGCATCAGTGTATGAAGTTCTTGACTGTTGGTTTGGGTGATATAAGGCGATTCACACTAGCTGGTCGGGTCCACAGGACAAGAGAAACCAGTGGCTGACGACTATAAGTGATCACATGGCTCAGAACCGATGTCAGTGACACGGATGCACAAACATTACCCTCATCTTAAGCGCTATACTTAATCTCATTCTTACTTCCTCTCTTTTACTACTTTCTACTTCTACTTCTTTCGATCGATTTTTATTTCCACCTTCATCATCCATTTTATTGCTTGTTACTTGATGTGCCAGTATGAGGTATCACAACTCGGATTGTTGCACAGTAGCCCTTGGTCCTATGTTAACGTTGATAGTTGAGAATAGGATACATTTCTGACCTTGAAGTAACCATTAGTCAGTCTAGATGTTAACAGCTAGTCAACAGATGTACACCATTTACGCCTGCTCTAACACTGTCAAATGGGATCGTTTGGTTATTCAACTATAGGAAAGTTGTCACTGTTGATTAATATGATTATTTCCATGGTCATTTCACTTTTGGACAGTTTGTAGGCCGTACAATATAAGATCTATATTTAGTACGAGGTGTCGATAATCAAAATGAATACTAAATATTTGCATCTCATTTATACAAGTGAAAAACAATAACCATTTTAGTAGTACTTCAGATTAATACAGTTGTTTAAACCTTCATAAAACGTTAAAGTAGCCCGACTGAATGACAAGAATGTACAACTAAGGTGACGTAACATACAACAACCTCTCAACTGTTTGGGAATAAATTGTGGACTATCGTTTACAAAGTGAAGGATATCTAACACTGATATTTAAAGTTAGCGACTATAGAAGTGAGTTGTTGAGGTATATACATATGAAGTTGTATCAAATGTTTGCAACCCTTGGGGGAAATGTTCTCTAAGTTGGAGTTTTAGTCAGTAAACTACTTAATATCATGCTAGACATCACATTCAGTGAGTAACAGCTTTATGTAAAAGTGAATTGATTAGTTGTGCATAGTTAGTTACAATGTAATACTTTGACTTAGTCCAACTTCAATAGCCGACTGGTGAATGTGTGGGTATATTTTCAACTGGATAATTTGGCACTTGCAATCGCTTCGGCGGCACATATACTAAAATTCGAATGATATAGAGAAGATTAGCATGGTCCTTGTAGAAGGATGACACGCAAAATGGTGAAGTGTTCCATATTTTTGAACCTAGAGACATTAACTAGTTCACTAGTTACTAGTAGGTCCTAAATCCAGATAAGCTGGGAACGTAGGCCATACACTGAGCAACCCTACAACATTAAACCAATCTAACTGCTAAACAAACTTCAAAGCACAAAGAATATATGAAAAATGAAAACAAACCTATTCCTTTCTACAATCGGGGAGACGAAATGATGCCGTTTGGTGAAAGCCTGCAGGAAGCCAATTGACCAATGTGTCTCCTCTCTCTCTCTGGATGAAAGCTAAAGGAAACATGGGGACATGAAATGTAGGAATAATGTTTGAAAGCTGGCAGGCTGTCAAGATGCCCAGACTGCAGAAGAGATGAGAAGATATGGCATAGGAGTGTTAGGAATCTGTGAGGAATCTGCAGATGTAATGGAAGTGAACTCTACACACTGTCAACTGAGAAGCATTTCCAACAATCGACAGACATACATCATCAACAGATGACACCTACACTCACTCACTCACTCACTCACTCGATACTGAAGATCACATCAGATGAGATGAGACGAGATGAGATGAGATGAGATGAGATGGCCAGAATAATAATAATAAGTGAGGAGGAACTCTGGCCGTATGACTGTCTGGCTGACTAGTGACGAACCAACGAAGCAATAAGTCATTGTTCAAGAGATATGCAGAAGAATGTGGAGATGGATTGGATCGCTTTGGGCATGTACTGACAAAATCATTCGAAGACATAAATGGCAGATGTCGAAAGTGGTGTGATTACATTGATTTGGTTATTAGCATTGATAATTTGTGCTCGAAACGTGTTCAAGTAAATATTACTGTATCGCTGTGCTCTGTATATCAAAGAAGCAAAACTCATATGGAATGACATTCATGAGAGTCAATAATCTACTCCGATATTATCACTCGGACGATAACTACGAACAAATTGGGTTTTGGAGGGGCTACCAAGATGTTCCCAATAGCAACATAGTCTCTCATGCAGTGGAAACCAATCTTCTCCTGCACGATCAGCATCATGACAGCAAGATAGACTCAACTCAAATGGAAGCAAAGTCACAATCATACAATGCTATGCTACGCTATGCACCTACAAATAATGCAGATGAAAAGAAGAAGGAGGAATCCTACAGACAACTGCAATCAGTAATGCACAAGATCCAGCCTCAGTTGGCGACATCGAAATCCATTCTAATGGGTGGGGTGACATGAATGCCAAACTGGGAGTGGACAACACAGAAAGAGAAGCAATCATGGCTTGAGAAGCACTCGATGAAGTAATGTATGAGAATGAAGAACTGTTTGCAGACTTCTGTGCATTCAACGATTTGGTGATTGGAGGTAGCATGTACAAACACAATGATATTCACAAAGCAACATGCATTTGATTTCACCAGACACCAGATGAACACAGTAAGAATCACATCGACTTCATCTCAATGAGAAGAAAGTGAAGGTGAAGACAGAGCCTACTGGACACAAGATCAGATCAGATGAGGAAGGGGAGCAGATGTAGGTGGTTCACACCACTCACTATCTAGTACAAGGAACCAGCCTTCGAAATTAAGTTGGAAGCCTTCACAGAAGTTGGTGATGATGGATTACAGTTGAAGTTCAACAGCTAGAACAGAAACTGAACTGAAGTGAACTGAAGGACGAAACTACAAGGGACATCTTCACCTCGTCAGCCATCAGGAAAACGTGGGAGACAATAAGCGACATCCCTGAGGACATCTGTGTGGGAGAAGACTGAAAGTGTTTGAAAGAGACGTGGAAAGAAACCTGTTGCATGAACGTGTTAGAAAGGAAGAAGAAGAGGCAAGACAAGAAATTTATCTGGACTGACAAATAAAAGCTGACAGAGAATGGAGGTGAATATGGTGTAACAGAAGATGAATCAGTGCGGTACAATACAGTGTTGGGATGAACAACGAGAGCGGAAGTGAATATAACATATAAAACACTACACTGGACAAAGAAGTGAAGAAGAGTTTGCTCAAAGACAAAAGACACTTGGACAACACACATGCAAGAAGAGCAGAACAGGCTGCAGGTAAGAGAGACAGAGACCTGACAACATTGCATCAAATAACCGGGTTACTATCAGGGAGGCGAGACATCAGCACATTTGAAAGCCATGAAAGACAGTGAAGGAAAGTTAGTTAGCAAGGAGAAAAAACAAATCAAACGATGGGCTGACCACTTCAAAATACTCTCAATTCGACCACCACCTGCAACCCTCCAACAATAGTCGAAGTCTTAAGCGCTATAAAGATGCTGAAATACGGGAAAGCACCAGAACCAGATGGAATTCCAACAGAACCACTGAAAACAGATGCAGAAGCAACATGCAACAACATGCTCACATTATACCACACCACACCACTTCTATTGCAGAAGGTTGTCAGGGAAAGAAGGAAGGAAAGGTAGCTGCCGATTGATTTGAAGAAGGGCTAGCTTGTTATACTCCCGAAGAAGGGTGACCTGAACTGAATCTCTGCAAAGACTAGCGGAGCACGGAATCATGCTCCTGTTCCTGTTCACGTGAAGCAGGCGAAATATTAATCCACATCATCCTGGAAAGACTATGATGTGCTCTGCATTCACAATTACCACCGGGACATGCTGTCTGGCTGGCTGGCTGTCTGCCTGACTGACTGACTGACTGACTTCAAGAAAAACAAATCATGTGAGGATCGAATTGAAACGCTACGCTACGCATCACCATGTGACAGAGCATAGAAAGAATGTCAGTCAACTCTCTACCTACCTACCTACCTACCTACCTACCTACCTACCTACCTACCTACCTACCTACCTACCTACCTACCTACCTACCTACCTACCTACCTACCTACCTACCTACCTACCTACCTACCTACCTACCTACCTACCTACCTACCTACCTACCTACCTACCTACCTACCTACCTACCTACCTACCTACCTACCTACCTACCTACCTACCTACCTACCTACCTACCTACCTACCTACCTACCTACCTACCTACCTACCTACCTACCTACCTACCTACCTACCTACCTTACCTCAACTTCATCCACCTGGAAAAGCCACTTGAATCGAGGTGTCAACCGAGAAGTAATTTGACAGGCAGCTGCTTCTAAATCACGATTTTAGTGCCACAAACCTTTATCAATATCACTCAACGCCAGCCATGTGCTACATGTTGCTACATGCCATGTGATTCATAATGGGAAGCTCAGTGATGCTGTCGAAGTGAAGACAGGATTAAGACGAGACTGCCGTCTACTACCACCAACGTTCTTCCTGATTGTGTTCAACTCAACTCGACCCGACCCGACCCGACTTGACTTGACTAGGCTTGACTGGAGTGGACTAGACTGGAGTGGAGTGGATTGGAGTGGACTGGACTGGACTGAATGATGCAAGAAACTGTGAGGAGGTGTGAGAAGATAGGCATATTCTGGGTGGACCGATGGAAAGACCTCAGAGGAAGATTTGGATTTCGCCGATGATGATGTTGATGATGATTTATGACTAATTTCTTGTGTCACATAGGCTCGAAGATCTACATGCGAAAACCAACAAGTTGTCAGATGAGACGAGACGAGGCGAGGTGAGGCGAGGCGAGACAGTGAAGACAGGACTTCCTATCAGGTGGACGTAGAGGAGACAGAGGTGATGAAGATACACAATCAACAATAACAACAACAACAACAGCAACAATAAGAGGCACTAATCATCATCGATGAGAGAAATCTGAAGGAGGTTGTCTCTTCCACCCACAGATCTAGGCAACATCGTTTCAACTAAATGCAGTGGTGGCACAGATGATGACGTCAAAGTCACGATAGGAAAGACAGAAAGACAGGTCTTCATTAATCCGAAAGCAGCGTGAAGGTCTACTCCTCTGATCAAAATGCGTGAACAAGATCCGGATTTTCAATACTAATCTCAGTCATGTGAGTCAGTTCTTCTATGTCATGGTTGAGAGACTCGGTGAAACACAATAAGCATTTTCAGCAATCTACAGACATACATCATCAACAGCTGCCGTCTACGCTCACTCACTCGATACTGAAGATCAGATCAGATGAGATTAGATCAGATGGATCAGATGAGATGAGATGGCCAAAATAATAAGAATAAGCAAGGAGGAACTCTCGCTGACTGACTGAGTGACCGGCACCGAACCAACGAAGCAATAAGTCATCGTTCAACCGATATGCAGAAGAATGTGGAGATGGGTTGGATTGTATTGGGTATACAATGAGGAGACCCTTTGAGAAGATTATGTGTCATTCCAGGCCGTCAACTGGAATCCACAAGCGAAACTACTAGTTGGGTGTGTGATGGTGACAAGGAGGAGATGATGTAAGGAATGAATGAAAGTGAGTGGGCATTGGTTGAGTCAGGTTGGTGAGACTGTGGGGAAGATGGTGAAATGGAGACGTGCTACTGAAACCTTATGTTCCACTAGGAAATCAAGGCACAAATAAGAATTAATGATAAATTTGGCACTTTACCTCCAGCTTTCTCTGAACAGTGGGTGATTGTTATTGGTTCACTTCCCTTGTTTCCAAGCAGTATATTGAGGTTTCTTCTGTTTAACTGCTTTGCTCTATTTTTTGGACCCAGTGATCATGATCTCTTCGATCTGATTAGACTGGCATAATGAAGATTGTCTCGATTCTACCTGTTGAGTTCACTGCATTAAAAGATGGATGCTATGAACTAATTGACTGACTTGCTCCAACTGAAGGCATTTTCTTTGTCATTGCTGCAGCTTATTTTTAAAAGCAGAGAATGGGTCCTTTTGTACTAATTATTTAAGCACAGAACTTTGGTTAATCATACTTAGGTTATTGCAGTCCGTTAGATAGCTAGCAATGGTCTCTAGAACGGATATTTCATCCAATTTGTGATTTGTCAGATAGGTGTACCTCAACCCCAGAGACTCAAACCCAGTACCCATCTCTTCAAACGCCAAAGAATTATCCACCAACCTCCCGAGTTATATTGATCTGAATGGTTGGTGATCCACCTTTGGTTGTGTCTTGAAGTTAACTGAATCTGTATCGATTAATTTCTGTTAATAATTTGTTTCCAATAAGGTAGTATATTGCATTCGGGTCAAAATGGCTAGGTATGGCTGATTCGGCTGAGTTCCCGACTTTCTAAAATTCTCCTACAGTTTCCTTATATCTTATATTGTTCATAAGCGTGACAATAGGAAATCACAGTGAAGTAAGCAGATTATAAAGATATATTAGGTTAGTTAATATTTTCACCTGATGAAAAGGTGTTACTCAGCGAAAACTATAAATATAGTCGGAATGAAGTGCTATTATGCAATCGAAGAGGTAGTGACAATAACGAGCATCCAAAAAGCTAACAAAACAATCAATCATGTTTCTTTATTTCATAGAAGATTTGTCTTTTCACCATAAACAAAGAAACCTAGTTGATTATCCTATCGATTGCTAAGGTAGCCTTTGCAGTCACTCCTAAAAAGTAATTTATCCTAGTAAATAGCGTATTCACAGGAAACAGTAAAAAATTATTAGCAGGACGAATTGAGCATTTCATTGATGCATCAAATATGTCATCCAGCTAGAAAAATTGTTTATCTCATTGATTCATAGAAAAGTACCTCAGGTAAACGAACATCTATCGTGTAATGGGTCAAGACTATAGTGTTCGCGATCCAGTGCGATCTCCATCCATTGCAGTCGTTGAGTAATTGTTCATATTTTCGACTTGATTAGCCCCACTGGTCATGACTTCTTAATTCAAAAAATAAAATGATTTCAGGGAAGTATTTATCACAGACTGATATCGCCTGGAGAATCATTGAAATTGTGGGAGTAAAAAACAGGCGGTTTGTCCTCACAGGTGTACACTTACGATCCCGCCAAAGATACAAACCACTTTTGCCAATTCCTTCTACAGTACAAAGCAGCAACCTATCAGACTTATTTTCGCGTGCAAAAAGAAATATTCTAGGAAACGTATAGTCAGTATGTTGAAGTTAATGAAATTGTTCAAAAGTAAAATAACTTTTTGAACAGCATTCTTCAGTCAAAAGTTGGTTGTAGATATCCAATTTAGTACACCGTAAATCTTTGGTTTGTACTCACTTACCTATCAGTCGTTTCATCTCTAGATTCATGGGCTTCACCACTAACAAATTACTACGAATGAACCAGGTCTCTGAAGCACACATTTCCTTAAACATACTACTTCAGTTTGCTAGTTAGATAACTAATTCATGTAATTTCAGGAAAATAACTATTATTATTATTATTATTAGTCCCATGGGTTCCTAATGGAACATACAGCTTCAGTAGCACGTCTCCAGTGACCTCTCTTCTCTGAAATCTTTTGAACCTGGTTCCACGACAGCCCACAACCTCTCATTTTTTCCTCACACGATCTCCCCCATGTCACCCTCACCTCCGACGCCAAACTCGTCGCTTCCCATGGGGATTCCACTCGAGCTACTGGCCTGATGCATGATGTCCCCACTCGGCCTTCTCAGTGCATGCCCAATCCATCTCCACTTACTTCCACTGCATATTTGTTGTGTGATAGGTCCTTAGTTGATTCGTTTCCAGAGCTCCTTGTTGCTTATTCTCATTATTCTGGCCATCTGATCTTCAGTAGCGAGTGAGCGTAAGCAGTTTTTGATGAATGTCTGTAGTTTATTGGAAATCCCTTTCGTAACGTGCCAAGTCTCTGAACCATACAGAAGCAATGACTTGACTGAATTGGTGTTGAAAATCAGGATCTTGTTATTTGTGCTGAGTGCCAAGGATCTCCACACTGGTTTCAGGCAAATGAACGCCTGTCTTGCATTTTCGATTCTGACTTTGACATCCTCGTCTGTGCCTGTGTTGCCTGTAGTTGAAACAGTGCTTCCTAGATAGTTGAAGGAGGTTACTTCCTTCAAGTTTCTCCCTTTGGTGGTGATTTGAGTTTGTTGTTGTTGTTGGTGCGGTATCTTCATCACCTCTTTCTTCTCTATATTCACTTGAAGTCTTGTCTTCTCTGCCTCTTCTGTCAACTTTTTATTTTTCGCCTGTAGATCTTCAAGTTTGTGTGACATCAGGCACAAGTCATCCTTGGCGAAATCAAAGTCTTCTAGGTTCTTTTCCGCAGTCCAGTGTATCCCCCTCTTCTCGCCCCCCACTGTTTGCTGCATGATCCAGTCCACCACAATTAGGAATATTATGGGGGATAGTAGGCAACCTTGTTAGGAAAATAACTAGAAGATGCATAAATCTAATAAAAACTCAAACTTATGACGTATGCTAAATTTCTGAAAAAGCTGTGGCGTCCACCACAGCGAAACGCTCGGAAATGTCTTATTTTGATTTTCTAAACACTCTAGGATACATTACTATTTATTGATATACTTGTAATTCTCCGTTGTTTTATTGGATCGAATTGTTCGACTTCTATTATCATATCGGCTCCTATGCGGATGCTTTGATATTGCCTGAATGTTTATCATGCTAATTTGTTCGGTTGTGGCTAGCAGAAGAATCCAGGATGCGTATTTTTTCCTATTTAGGACTCGTCAGCTGGGTGTATCTGCACCCCAGTGGCTGGTGTTGTTCCCACTGAGATTCGAACCTCGTACTCATCTCTTCAAATGCTAAGGCTTGCAGGTGCATCCTGCTGATGAGTCCCAAGTAGGACGAAACGTGCATCCTGGATTCCTCTGCTATCCACAACCAAACAAATTACGCTAAAATTTTATTCAAATATATTCTTCTGACATCATATACTACTGCACTAATTGAGTAGGTAGAAGAAACTCACACTGGTCTATCGATTTCACTAGAGAAGTCAAAGTAATCTTAGCGCTTGTTGTGGTTTCACTCATTCAGCGCTGAAATCATCGGTGATGTACTCAGAAAAACTCAACGCTGAGTCTCGTTAGTCGACTTAAATGTACAGGCATACCATAAAGAGGATGACCAATGTGTAGCTTATTTACGAACTGTCTGATGGATTCTGACATTTTCCCCGGCTGATTAGTCTATTTTAATTGCTTAACTGTGGCTGTCTATTGGAAACCACCTAGCCAAAGTTATCAGTTGTGATCTCAGATATAAAAGAAATATAAGGCTGAATAGCATGAGCATATGAAAGTTTTTAATGGCACACCTGTTGACATCACAATTTGGTCGATTAAAACAAAACTCAGCTGTGAGAAATGGGAATTATGAAGCAACAAAATGTTGCGCAGATTAAGAATACCGCGTATAGATGACAAACAACCAATGACCTTGAACACCAAATAGCAATGCTTTGATGTTGAGTAACTGAAATGAAAATGATTCACTTTCTGTGCTCACATTAACCTTGACACAGTAAAACATTGCATGGTTCTGATTGTCTATTTCAATGTCATTTGGTTAGTGCTTGTGACCGTTATTCTTTATTCCTGATTTAAACCCTTGATTTTTTCATCATGAATCAATATCTTTGTTCATTCTACAGATGAAGTGTTCATGTGTATGTGTGTGTGATCTTGTAAGTTTAAAAAAGAATAATACCTTCGTTTTTGACTTTACTTGACTGCGCTGGATGTTTTCTGAAAGTTGCTGATTGGCCTAGTGATAAAAATGAAGTCAGTCGTCTGAAGGCTCATAGATGTGCTGGATTTAAGAATTCCAGTAGCTTCTTTTAAAGTTGGAATGAAAGTATTTTTATCCGAAAAGATAAAAAGAAATTAGATTTGAAGCATAAAAGGTGACTTCATGATAGTTGTCTAGTAAGTTCTTAAGAGAATACACCATAAAGTAAATACAAAAGTTATGTAGTTTCAAATTAGTACGAGACTTGCCTGTCAGAACAGATGAAACATACGCAGAACGTGAGTTAGACGCAAAAAGTAGTATTAACAGAGAGTGATGGCAATAAAAAGGATAGATTGACGGGGGTAAACATATACAGACTAATCTAACTTTATTCTGGTAACTTCACTTCTAACACATCTACACCATTTTTAGATTTTATGCTGTTTTTTAAAGTATTTTTATGTTTTATATCTGTTGTAAATGTGGTTTCCAATTTGAAATTCTTCAAAGTATTGAAAATAATTAAATGGTTAATGAAAAGTAACTAACTTTATGTTGTCTAATCCTGGGCGGCGATCAAATTCCGATGTCCAGTTAACAGTTTAGGGGCTCTAGTTTGGGTCTGTTAGGAGGCATCAGTTCCCTGGAGGCTGCAAATATCGTGAGAAGGACCAGCAAGTAGAAAACAAAAGTAGAGGAAGACTGTCTCTCAAACATCCCGGGAAGTTTTTACACCTCTATGCTAAAACTCTAGAAGTACCATTCAATTAACTTCAACAGTAATATTTTTCTTTGAGTGAATGAGAAAAGATGGTTGAAAATGCCTCTACTGGAATTATTACTTTTCATTAAGCCTTAATGCTTATACTCCGAGTGTCAGTATTAGGTGGATCACAACTTCCTTCTATATTGTAGGCATAGTTTGGTCAATGAATGAAACAACAATACAATTCTGCTGTTGATCACATCACATTCATCTGAGTTTTTCAATCATGTGAAGTTACTTCTTTGATTCTTCCCTTATACTGTATCATCATCAGTAAAACTAGGAGAATGCGATTTTAAGGATGAAAGCTGGCATCATCTTTGAGTTGTAGTAATTTCTTAAGTGGATATACCTTGAAATAACTCCAGCATTATTATGGATTCAAGTCTGGTAGACAATTTTTGGTGAGCATCGAAAAAATATTAACAGTCTAGAGGTTAGTTAAAATAAGGAAACTTATATATATGTGGTGATGAAGCGATTAGAAACACACATTGTTTCATAATAACTATTGACCTAGTCAGAGAGATAATGGCTGATAACTGCGAATAATTCGCCCACACCACCTTCTGTCCTACAGAGAAAAAAAATGACATTTTGAGTAGGAGAAAATTGACTAACTTTGAAAAACATGCAAAACCTACATAATAAGCAGTCAGTATGAATTATTGTTTCTGCATAAGAGCTTCATGATAGATTGAAGTAATGCCTGTCTAATCTGTAGTATACTACATATCCTGTAAAACCTACGCATATATAAATAGCAACCGAGACAATATAAGGTGGGTGTCATATGATCGACTTATACTCTATATGTATTCACTCATTTTTTTCTAGCTATTTCTTTTTAAACAGTTTTGTATAATGGAGAAACCTTTCTCTAAATTCGTATAATAATAATAATAATCATAATCATAACAATCGCTCTACTCGAGATAGTAAGTTTTAGTACAGTTTAGAATTCTCATTGTGATATTTCAACAAATTTACTTCTTGTACAATATTTTCAAGTTAAATAGCCATCAAAGTTCAATAATATTAATAAGGATACAGATTAATGTACAACAACTGGTGGTTTTTTAAGTCATCATCTGGTTTGTATACTGTGCTACATAGGTCGGATAGAAAAGCATACGCAAGTTTAATGGTGGAGGTACATTTATCCAATATGAAAATTTTGCTGCTCTACCTACGTATTACACACTAAGGGGCCAACTACCGTCTACTGTGATATTTTCTTAGTCTGAAGACATTTTAAGAGGGGGCGAGAATATGTTCTACTATATACTGACATTCGAATGGTTAAAATTAATGAAAAAAGGAGCAATTTGATGGTAAATATGAGATGAAATACTTTTGGCAACCTAAAATCTAAGCATGAGTAAAGACTCCAAGAATGGTATAAATTAAGTTATCAGGTGTCATTTGATGTGGCTTTAAAGACGAAGAAAAACTAAGATCAGTATATCATTCATATTTCTCAAAGCAGTTCGGTAATGAGCAATGCAAATATAGATTCCTGATTGGTTGTCCCTAATAGCTCGTAAAATGAAATTTTAAGATTTTTAAGAATTCCCATCAAGTAAATTAGAACAAGACATATAAGCGAACTATATCATTTTCAATTAGATCTTCTTCAGGCTTTACTCTTATACAAATAGGTTGATATATATAAAATTAAACCAATCACGTACATTTGTCGCTTGATGTGATAAATGTCTTAAAAATAACGATGGTGATAATAATTCAAATAATAGGAATGGTAAAAGTGATAACATTGACTAAAGCACTTGCGGTATGGGGCGCAACCTTAACTCACTTTAACTCTTGAGGAAGAAAATACGAGTAAACTACACCTCTTGGATGTCTTCCTAACCAGAAGAGAAGATAATTCACTCAGCAAATATGTTTACAAGAAGACTACATCTATAAGTCAGTCAGTACACACCTTTTCTTAGTCATGTACCCATTCGGTACAAACAAACCTCGTTAAATGCCTCACTAACAGTGCGAGAAGAATATGATCAGATGATCTAGTACAGAAGGTGTTTTAATATGTACGTAACTCATTGGTTCAAATGAGTTACGCTGACAGTTTCATCAAAAGACACATAGACAAAGCCAGGGGAAACAAACCTGGAATAATTACCATACAAAAGAAACCGTTGTTCATGAAATTGCAATTTAATGAGGATGTGGGCGGAGAAGTTTTATATCAGAGAGACTCTCTACAGTCATTAAGAGGAACTTCTATGCCCCACAACTCTGTCTATCATTTTCCAGTGGACAAATTGTTGTTGTTCAGACAAAAAATAAGGTATGTAGTTTTGCCATTTCTATGTGTATTTACAAGTTTAGCTGCTCTTGTTGGGAAAGTTGTATTGGGTGTACTACTAGACAACTTAACAAACGTGTTGCTGAGCATTTATCCTCATGGTTTGGAAAGGGAAAAATAAAATCTAGCAGAATTTCGGTTTTATCTCACCTCGCTGATAGTGGTCGCTTCGTATATAGGAACAATGATTTCATGATTATTCACTGCAAAACACCTCATCTTTCGAAATGTAATCAAACTCACATTTTACGTATGGCAGAAGCTGTGGGAATTCGAGCTAATAATCCTAGTCTTTGTATCAACAAGAAATTTGTATATCCTTTATCTTTCTCTTGGCCAGAGAATACATAGTTAATAACACTTCTATGACACACTTGCAAGTGAACCAGAACAGGCTGTAAGTGAAAGAGAAAGAGACCTGACAACAATATATCAAATAACCACGTCACTAACTGTGAAGAAAGAGAGAAGAGAAAATAGAGAAGGAAACTCAGTTACCACCACAGGGGGTGGGGATGGAAACAGTGGGATAATCGCTCCAAAAAGCTCTCAACTCGGCCACCCCTCCACAACCACCACCATATGCAACTCGTCCAGAAACACCACCAGCACACCACACCACACCACTTCTATTGCAGAAGGTTGACAAGGAAAGAAGGAAGGAAGGATGGAAAGAAGGAAGGAAGGAAAGGTAGCTGCCGATTGATTTGAAGAAGGGCTAGCTTGTTATACTCCCGAAGAAGGGTGACCTGAACTGAATCTCTGCAAGGACTAGCGGAGCACGGAATCATGCTCCTGTTCCTGTTCACGTGAAGCAGGCGAAATATTAATCCACATCATCCTGGAAAGACTATGATGTGCTCTGCATTCATAATTAACACCGGAACATGCTGGCTGGCTGGCTGGTTGTCTGGCTGGCTGGCTGACTGACTGACTGACTTCAAGAAAAACAAATCATGTGAGGATCGAATTGAAACGCTACGCTACGCATCACCATGTGACAGAGCATAGAAAGAATGTCAGTCAACTCTCTCTCTCTCTCTCTCTCTCTCTCTCTCTCTCTCTCTCTCTCTCTCTTACCTCAACTTCATCCACCTGGAAAAGCCACTTGAATCGAGGTGTCAACCGAGAAATAATTTGACAGGCAGCTGCTTCTAAATCACGATTTTAGTGCCACAAACCTTCATCAATATCATTCAACACCAGCCATGTGGTATATGTTGCTACATGCCAAGTGATTCACAATGGGAAGCTCAGTGATGTCGTCGAAGTGAAGACAGGATTAAGACGAGACTGCTGTCTACTATCACCAACGTTCTTCCTGATTGTGGTCAACTCAACTGGACTGGACCCGACTTGACTTGACTGGTGTGCAGTGGTGTGGACTGGACTGGACTGGATGATGCAAGAAACTGTGAGGAGGTGTGAGAAGATGGGCACACTCTGGGTGGACTGATGGAAAGACCTCAGAGGAAGATTTGGATTTCGCCGATGATGATGTTGATGATGATTTATGACTAATTTCTTGTGTCACATAGGCTCGAAGATCTACATGCGAAAACTAACAAGTTGTCAGATGAGATGAGACTAGGCGAGGCGAGGCGAGGCGAGGCGAGGCGAGGCGAGGCGAGGTGAGGTGAGGTGAGACAGTGAAGACAGGACTTCCTTTCAGGTGGATGTAGAGGAGACAGAGTTGATGAAGATACACAATCAACGATAACAACAACAACAACAGCAACAATGAGAGGCACCAATCATCATCGATGAGAGAATTCTGAAGGAGGTTGTCTCTTCCACCCACAGATCTAGGCAACATCTTTTCAACTAAAGGCAGTGGTGGCACAGATGACGACATCAAAGTCACGATAGGAAAGACAGAGAGACAGGTCTTCATTAATCCGAAAGCAGTGTGAAGATCTACTCCTCTGATCAAAATGCGTGAACAAGATCCGGGATTTCAACACTAATCTCAGTCAAGTGAGTCAATTCTTCTCATCTGATCTTCAGTATCGAGTGAGTAAGTGAGTGAGTGAGTGTAGATGTCATCTGTTGATGATGTATGTCTGTTGACTATTGGAAATGCTTCTCAGTTGACAGTGTGTAGAGTTCACTTCCATTCCATCTGCAGATTCCTCACAGATTCCTAACACTCCTATGCCATATCTTCTCATCTCTTCTGCAGTCTGAGCATCTTGACAGCCTGCCAGCTTTCAAACATTCTTCCTACATTTCATGTCCCCATGTTTCCTTTAGCTTTCATCCAGAGAGAGAGGGAGAGAGAAGACACATCGGTCAATTGGCTTCCTGCAGGCTTTCACCAAACGGCATCATTTCGTCTCCCCGATTGTAGCAAGGAATAAATTTGTTTTCATTTTTCATATTTTCTCTGTGCTTTGAAGTTTGTATGGCAGTTAGATTGGTTTAAAGGGGTAGGGTTGCTTAGTGTATGCCCAACGTTCCCAGTTTATCTGGGTTTAGGACCTACTAGTAACTAGTGAACTAGTAAACTTTGCGAGGTTGCAAGTTTCTGCAAAGTTAGTAATTACTCCGGGTCAAAGGATTATAACTAGGGTTTCCACCTTGGAAGGGTTAATCAACTCGTTGCATACAGATTCAGATGAAGCTTCATAAAGCCAAACTTTAAAACTCTCTTCATTTCTTTATAAAGAATCTTATCTGCATGATTACTAACATACTTATCAAGATGTTATAACGGTACTTGCAATTTTCCGTTGCTATACCGGGCGGGATTTTTAGATCTCTGTTGGTAGATGGTCTCCTTTGAGGATTCCTCGAGGTAGGGTAATTCGACTCTGTTTAGGCAAGGGAAACGACAAGTATCGTTATAAGAAACGAAGCTAATATATCAGTGGTCTAGTGGTTAACGCTGTGGTGTCTGAAGCGAAGGGTAGTGGGTTTTAGCCTCAGTGGGAACAACGTCGCTCACTGGGATGCAGGTATACATAGCTGATGAATCCGAAATGTAGAGATGGAATTCTTCTTCCTTATCAGGGCGCAAATCGGTATTCATTACACCAACTGAAAACAGATATAGTCCATTTTAGCGTTAAATAACACATACCAATCGAGATGTCGTAAAACCTTGTCTAGCAATAACTCTTAAAAACTTGAGAATTGAATATTTTGGATGAAAGTGCTAGTTTTTTTATGTTACGTCAAAGAAGGGGAAAATAAAATGTCAACTTCGCTAAACCAACAAGCAAACTTTCGTGAATTAAGTAGGCAGTAAGTCACATCTATTGCAGATCTTGAAAAGCAAAAGGGTATTCCAACTTATGACCTGTTGCTTGTTAGTAGAATCCCTATAAAATGTGTCAAAGTCCCATTGGTGTTCTTTTGATGAATAACACCTGAGTTGGTCATTGGTGAAAGGAAGTAAAAGACCTAACACTAAACTGTTCAGACCACAAAAGAACGTTAGTGAAATTCAGCAGAACAGTAAGATCTTATTTTGTAAGCTTGTTGGAAATTATCAGTCATCTGAATAACAACGGTTACACTTTTGGGATATCAGAATAATAATATGCCTTCTAATGAGAAAACGGCAATAGAAACCAAATTTAAATGGGCTCCAAAGTAAAAACAGTCTTAGGATACATAACTTGGTTAGACAACATTATCTACTGGAGGAAGATACTAGTATATGCAGTAGTGGTGTAAGTAATGTGAGACCTACTAATTAGAATGCATATAGGTACTATATGTAGCAACGTTAAATGTGATAACTATGGATTTGTGAGGGGTCCGACAAAAAGAATAGCATTATTGGATGAAATACAAAGCGTAAGAACCATGCCAAATGACAAACAGAACAAGTGATAAATTGCAGTGGATAAATTATTGTTAAGCTTAGTAGTTTTACTACTACCATTTGCGTTTTCTCATAAAACACGTTAAGCAGCTTCATTAGTCTCATATGAAGACGCAGCTTTCAAGGACGCAGATAACCCTATATTTATTAAGGATGTAAGGCGATTTCGAAGTTTGAAAATGTGAAGAAGCCGGAGTAGAAAATGGTGATATTTGGTACCCTCCAGAGAGATCGAGCGAATTCAGTGAGGTAAAATATATCAAGGAGGGTAACGAGTGGGGGATTAGGTGAGCTCAGCTGGCGGCGTAGTTTGATAGCCTACAGGATGGCATACAGAAATTCAGAAGTGTTAAGAACTTCAGTAGTTAGATATCACCAAAGCTAATCTATAGTTTCGCCAGTCAGATCAGTGACTTAAACACCGGACATCCATTTTAGTCATTTGGGGTGGAGCTTATCAGCGGTGTACCCGTATAAACTCAGGTCATGCAACCGAACTGTTTAGATAACCTGAATCAGCTAGCTGACTTGGATGGATTGATACAGTATAAATAGGATGGTCAAGTTACAAACTGAGTCAGAAACACAACATAGCCATTTGACAAAAAAACTACCACTTTATGCCATATCCATGTGTGTCTTTCAACCTACCTGCTCTAGAGAAGTTCATTATGTAGGCCATAAAAAGCAGCCTTTCCAAACGCATCTCCGAGCACTACCCTATATGGCTGTCCAGGAAAGAACGCAAGTCAAGCAACAGTTCCATATTGGATTATTTGGTCAACTGTCGTTATATCACTTCCCAATATTTTTCTTTCGAAATGCCATGCAAAGTCAAGCCAAATGACTCGAAAAGAATACTGATTCATCAATTACGTGTAGCAGAGGCGTTGGCAGCAATTCAACGATTGAAGTCCAAGCTATAGATACGTGGAGATATTTCTATTCTCTTACTCTCCCGTGGTCATTATCCTTTCTTGAGTTTCTTTATTGATTCAATATTCATCTTACTCTTACTGACTTGTTATTATTACTTCTTATTTCTACTTTGCGGTTTAATTCCCCACATCTTAACAATACGCACTTCAATCTCCCATTAAAATTCTTGCAATACTTTACTCAGATTCTTGGTCATAATTAGTATGAGTATTTTTGACGTGTCTCTTTTTTAACCTACTAGTCATCACGTTAATCTACTGCATATTTCCCTTATACATCCTTGATTACGCAATTCCTGTTTAACGCTATAAATGACCCACTATTTCACCCTATAGTATTCTGTTTTGATGATATAATGTGTGGAAAACAAACTTTTTTTTTCTGAATGGCTGTACTTTTTTGAAAATCTCAACAACTGCTCGACAGTTGGATATATTACCCTCTGATTGACTAGTTGATCGATCTTAAAACTCTCAGGTATAACACCACCCCCCACTAGATTGGTAATCATTATGTAGTCAACTCAATTCTCTCATACAGACTTTGAGTATATTTGCCAAATATCAACTATTTATCATTTATCATCAAATATTTAGCAAAACTAGTTTGTTTGTTTTTTGGATTAATGACATACAAATTGACAGTGTTAATAAAAATGTTTCTCCCGAGGTGATGATTAAATGTGAGATGAAAATCTGGTCCGCGGCCGGACTCGAACCATCATCATCATCATCAATATCAACATAAGACCTGGCATTACTGCGTAACGGTCCGAGCTGCCACACGTTATATCAGTACATCAAGTAAAAAGGTAGTGAGGTGAAGGATGAAGATAAGAGGATGCAGTCAAAAGAAATATTAAGTACGAGAAGAAACAAAGGAAGAATGACAAAATGATGAGATTCGATTTAGAGTCGTTAACATGAGGATAATGTGTGTGTGTGTATACATCTGCGCCGCTGACACCGGTTCTGAGCCATATCCTCTAGAGTCTCCAACCACTGGTTCCTCTTGCTCCGCGGACCCCAACCACCTAGCCTGCATCGCTTCACATGGCTGAAACCAACAGTCAGAGACTTTATACATTGAGACGATGTTTTAGTCTGGCCACCTCGGGCCTTTTTCCAGCCTGGACCTACTTCAGCCAAGATTGTATGACGATGCAATTAGTGACTAGGCGTCTCAATGACCACCCAGTATAAATACCAGTCTGCCAAACTCCGGCTTAAATAAACAAATCATAAAATGGAGAGTAATGTAAAGCTGTTATGAAAATTGTTTTTACACTGCTTACTCATTTACTATATTAGAGATTGAAAATACACTTATAAGTGTGTGGGTGTGGATGTAAAGATTGTGTTTCTCAGCCTAAATATTTATGCATGACATTTTGAAACGTGTAGGATGCCTTATTGACACTTTTTGGTTATTAGAACAAATTGAAATTCATTGAACAATCACGTGCACATTTCTGCAGTAGGCAATGACTAACATTTATTGTGTTAAGGAAAGTCTTCGATGTTTGGAGAAGAGTTGGAACTCATGACTCATCATTTGGAAGTTAAGTGCAGAGAAGAATCAGCTTCAGCTTCTTTTAGTTTTTTTTACGGGAAAAAAGGTTGGTTTTTGATTCTGATAGTTGCCTTTGTTTTTCACTAACATCAATATTATAGGATTTGGTTTTATAACATGAATAAAATTTCAAATATCCGCTCAACGACTTATAAGTTAAGGAGTTCAGTGAAAAAAATTGTTTTAATTAACTTCAGTCTCAAGAAATAAAATAAATTTCGTGCTTCAAAACTGTTGATATTTATTATTTGAAAAGTATTTTGGTGTCAAAATATCGATTGACAGTAAGTTCACAATCTATCGATCTTGCTGAAACTCACCAGTAAGGTGCATCTGCAGCCGTTAGGAATCTCTTGTTTCTTCGATGATTCCGACCTGTATCATCTAGTACTAAAATCAAGGAGTTCATCATTAGACTGTTAACATCATAAACTACTACCTCTAGGTGGACCAGTAGACTGCACTATCGTGTCACTTGGCTTACTGATAACACTACGAGCAGTTGGCTCTGAGAATCAGAGAATAGATAGCTACTTCGATCATTCACTGGTGAACAATTTGTATACATAATTCAGTCATGTAGTGAGACTCTTTGTGACTTAGATAGAGCAGTGGTAGAATCTCTGACTTTCTTAACGACTGAGCGATAGGTGTTCAGTTCACCGAGGGAACACCATTTTCCTTCTTGTTGCAGATACGCTTAACTGTTATGTGCCACAATACACAACACCTAGGTAGAGCAAGCCTTCCTTCTGCTTGACTTCCCCTACTGAACACCAAAACACAGTGTACCGTAGTGATATTGTACTTCTTCTGGTAGTCGTATTAAAAAACTTTATTGATAAACTTCAGTTAGTGCTGAACACTATGGAATAGATAGTTTCATTCATCACCGACTGGTAACCACTTCTAGTAATCATTGTTTATACTTTCGGTGCACAACAGTCAAGAAAATCTTAAATTTATAATGATCATACAAAAGATGTTGATAAACTTGATGAAATAAATAAACATGAGTTGAAATCAGGAGAACAAGCATGACAAAATACCAAAGCTCAACGAACACCGAACCACCATCATCTTCATCCTAAACTACGAATCTTTTCCATCATCATGTAACTCTAACTTATATTTCGATGTCATTAAGGCTTAGCAAAGAAAACTGAACATCACTTCACATCACTTGAGACGACTGTTTCGTACAGTGTAGAAAAAAAATCTCTCTGTTTATTCAGATTGAAGAAAATTACCACTAAAGTTATCTTTACGTTGACATGGTGCAGTGAATCGGATGAATAAGTACGGGTGCTGATTTCATCATCTCTCTCTCTCTGCGATTAAGTTACTTTTTAGATGACGTGTTAATAACATTCAAACCCAACACCGAAACTAGTTAATTTTCAGACTCTAAGAATTCGAAACGTATCAGAAATGAAAATACATATATTTCAAACAGCCTACGCCTTTTAAAAATGTATAAAATAAACTTCATACTGAAGAATCAGAGTACAAGACAGTAGTAAAGTATTTTTTTCAGCAAAAATGGAGAGGGAACTTTGATCTGCCAGAATTACTTGCCTCCCAGTGAGTGGAGGTATGTACATCCACTTGACAAGCCCCAAATAGGACGAAATGTGAACTTTCGATTCCATTACCGTCAATGTCGAACCATCCGGGTAGAAATTCAAACGCTTAAAGAGACCGATCAGTTCGATCTTATCAATGATGGGAAATTAAGAGGCAATGACAAAAAAGTTAAAGGAGTTTAAGCATGAAAACTCTTGATAAACACATCTGTGATACCGCAATAGCTGATCAGAAAAGAATCAACACAAAAATCTAATATGTTACTGATAAGCTATTTTAAGTAAGCTGTCATGATAGGGAGAATATTTTTCATGGATAAGTGTAGTCAACTCAAATCATTTAGTTGTCTTGCTCAAATCTTCTGCTACATTCAGTAAGCTGATATTATTGTCTAAGGAGAGTTTTCCCGGCGAAGAAGAGTAGATCACTTGACTCATATTGGCTGTATTTAGCCACACCAGTAATTTCGAATATATTCCACACAGCTATTCAACCGCTAGAAAATCTTTTCAAGAAACCCAAGAGTACAATACGATAAAATAGAATGATAATAACTTTATTCTAAACGATATTTTTGGTACAAAATAGAATTCTTAGCATGTAATAAATTACCTAACTTACTCCCCAAACAGAATGATTATTGATACTGGGTGATGATTGAAGGTAAAATGTAAATTTGGACTGCGGCAGGATTCGAACTAGGGAACATCATATGTGAATGGGTTGGAATAATGTTCACAGTAACAGTATCAAAGATAGTAATGTGAAGCAGTTGGTTTTTACTGAATTAGAGTCCGGTATTTAGTGGTAGTGGTCTATTTAGCCAGTAGAAGAATATGCTCTTCAAGATAGGCATCTGAAGAATAGAAACATGATGTGTTCTTTTGCATTCAAAAATTCATTTCCGTCTAACATGACACTTTTCCTTCGTTTGATGATTACTTCGAAAAACGACTAGTTCAAAATATTTAAAAAAAGTCCCCAAGAGTAAATAATATGTTTGAAGGACATAATTAGGAGACTAAAACAAACTGAAAAGAAGCAATTCGATATAATATGCCTGATGAGAACTTTCATTGGTAGCCTAAAGTTTTGAGGTTAACATTGATGTAAAGGAGAAGTTAGTATATTTCACAGTCCATAATGATTACTATACACTGATCTCTGAAGAGCGTTATCCGATCTGATTGTTTGTGGTACACGGAACAATGCCAATAGCGAATTCTTTGAACACATATAACCGAGTAGCAATAAAAAGGTTGTGGAGCTTATTCAAGCCAAATGTCATCGACTAATCTTTTAAAAAGATGTAGTTGACTAATGAATAGATTCAGGATAACATTTTCAAGACAGGTTATAAAACAGTCAGCCAGGAGTTGACATACTGGTGACCCCATTTCTATATCGTAATTCAGAACCCTTCTTTGAGTTTGAATTGGACATATAGGGAGCATTTGATATGTAGTTCTTTCCAGTAGTTGACAGCTATGGTAATATGTTAGTCGATGGACTGAATTTGGTCGCATGAAAAGCATAGGATCTCTGTTCGGCAGATATTTGTCAAAACACAGGTAATGCAGTGAAAAATCATTCATTTTGAGCAGCTTGAAATCCTTGATTAATTCAGTGAAATCAAGGATTTACTTGGGGTTGTATTATGCCATCCATATACCTCCTTACCAGTTCAAGCAGGCTTAAGACTATTTAGCAATCCAATGACATTGATAATCGGTTACATCTATTATTTGTCTGAGAGGTACATATGTTTTGTGTAAGTTAAGTGATCCATACATTATTTAGGAATAGTTGAAGATTGATCAGTTGGTGGGACGGAAAAGTTGAATCGGAGAAACAAAAATAAGTCAAAGAAGCAACATGATGAAAGTGTTTAAAGTTAAATCCATGTACAAAGGATATCATATGTAAGATGAAAGTTCAGTACAGGTCTACATTGACTGATAATTTAAGGATAGACAAATACGTTATGTAGTGAATTTCAAACTCTACTTACTTGAGAAGTTGTACCAACCTTAATTGGTTGTTTACTTATGAAATCCTAATTTGGATACACAAGTTCAATTTTGCATTTCCTGACTTACAGTGAGATTTCATCATTGATTACTTCTCACTTGAGTTCCTAGTGGAACATAGGGCTTCAGTAGCACATCTCCACTTCACTCTCTTCTCTCCAGTCTTTCCAAACTGGCTCCATATCTGTCCACAAGCTTTCATTTCTTCCACACCCCATCTCCTCCATGTCATATTCACACGCCTAACTCATCGTTTCCCAAGCGGGCTTCACTCGAGGGCCTGACCTGACGCATGATGCCCTCTAATGATCTTGTTAGTGTATGCCCAAAGCGATCCAATCCATCTCCACATTCTTCTGTATATCTCTTGAGCGATGACTTATTACTTCGTTGGTTCGTCACCAGTCAGTCAATCAGTCAGTCAGTCAGTCAGTCAGTCAGCCAGACAGTCACTCAGCCAGAGTTCCTCCTTACTCATTATTATTATTCTGGCCATCTCATCTCATCTCATCTCATCTCATCTCGTCTCATCTCATCTGATGTGATCTTCAGTATCGAGTGAGTGAGTGAGTGAGTGAGTGTAGGTGTCATCTGTTGATGATGTATGTCTGTCGATTGTTGGAAATGCTTCTCAGTTGACAGTGTGTAGAGTTCACTTCCATTCCATCTGCAGATTCCTCACAGATTCCTAACACTCCTATGCCATATCTTCTCTTCTCTTTTGCAGTCTGGGCATCTTGACAGCCTGCCAGCTTTCAAACATTCTTCCTACATTTCATGTCCCCATGTTTCCTTTAGCTTTCATCCAGAGAGAGAGAGAGGGAGAGAGGAGACACATTGGTCAATTGTCTTCCTGAAGACTTTCACCAAACGGCATCATTTCGTCTCCCCGATTGTAGCAAGGAATAAATTTGTTTTCATTTTTCATATTTTCTTTGTTTGTTTAGCAGCTAAATTGGTATAATGGGGTAGGGTTGCTTAGTGTATGCCCAACGTTCCCAGTTTATCTGAATTTAGGACCTACTAGTAACTAGTGAACTAGTTAACTAGGCGAGGTTTTAAGGTTGGATAGGTAGCTACATATTGACAGCGTAGTTGTTTGCCTCATGTTATTTTATAGTTAAGACAGATTCAAAGAAATTACAGGATACGAAAAGATTTCAGTTTTTAACCTTGGATGTTTTTACTGCATAGCTAGCTTGTGGAAGAGTTAATGTGTAAAAATACCAAAGTTAGGCACAGGATAACACACAAGGAAGGCAAGTCAGTTGATAAATTTGTGAACCTTCACTCGCTGTGGTGGCTTAGGTATGAAGAATCTGTGTGAAAAGAAACAAATATTGTTCCAGCGAAGACAGAGTGCCAGCTTAGGAAGTCTCTGAGTGTTGGACGTTTGAATTGCTTGTCTGCAGTCGACAAGACAATAGAAATCAGCGAATAAAGTTTCTTACTGACTGCTCAAAATCACTCGCAATGGTACATAAATGTACTCTTTGACTGCCATTCATTTGATTATCTTTCCTGTTGTACAGTGTAGTCTACTGCAGTCTCGTTCGTTTTCCAAGCAGTTCTTCTCTAGATGTTGGTGTGAATTCTGGTGACTTTGACCAACACACTCTTGTGCCAGTTTCTACATAAATTTTCCCTGGAGGAAATTATTATCATTATAATGACGGAGAAAAGCTCCAAGATTAATTGCAATGGAAGAAGCAACCCAATGTCAAAAAGATGCGTTAGTATGTAACCATTAGACATATACACTTCATAATGCAGCTATCATCCAGAGAGTAGAAATGGAGCTTGTTTAAGAGTGTTACACTATTTGAGCGGTGGTGTTGTGTTCACTGAGCCGGATGGCTTAATCTTGACAATCTAACCGGATTACACCCTCATTACAAGCTTGAATCAGGCAGTCAATATGAACATGGAATATGGAATTAACACAAAACAGCCCAGGAGATCACGCTTCACATCACATCAAGGTGAAAGATAGAGAAATAAGGAAGTGAGGAATCAAAAGTGATAGAAAGTGATTAAAACGGAATCAGGAGGAGTGAGACCAAACGGAGTTCCGTATGAACAATAATCCGTAAACATATCAGTATAACTCAGGTAGATTTTAAGCCATTTTACTTGAAGTTACCAAATATGAGTTTCTTCTCTTATTTGAACCTCTAATTAGGAAGTTTACAGTCTCCTGCTCCATTCAGAGCACCAGTCAAAGAATCCATAGATTGATATCATGTGTAAATCTGACCACCTTTTACCTTTTTACACCCTTATCCTTCATCATCTAACAATGTGAGATAGGACGAATAGTGACGGGGTATGAGTAACACAGTCATTAACCATTTGAGGCATTGAAAGTTTACAACTTCACCAAATGATGTTTCTCTTCCTTCTAAAACTCATCGCTTCATATCTGCACTACGGATTTGGTGATACCACGACACATGACCTACACTACGAAGGCAACGGTGACCATATACTTGAAGCTCCTTCATATCTTCTATCTTTCATGGCTGTTTCACATCTATGTACTAGAGCAGAGTGAATCGCAGTGGGGTAACCTTGGTCCTAATTGGCAGTCGGACATAACGCTGTAGCTACTCATGGCTGAAGTCGCAGAAAACAAGAGAGCTTTTTGTAATTGTATAAAGATTTCGCCTGTCACAACCCACTAACTTTATTCTGAATTTCTAACGTGAGTCAGTATTGGAGCAACAATCTGTATTCGAGTGGCTAGAAAAACATCCCAAAATATTCCCAAATTCTCACTCTAGGTGTCCATAAGACTCTGCATCTTGTCACTGTCTTCACCTGACAGGACTATGTTATCTGCTTACTTCAGACCTCCCAAGAAGTCTTCTGTGATTAGGTCAATCCCTGTGAAGTCAGATGGAGACAGAAAGACCTGCATGGGAACGTCTACGACGAAATTGAACAGGAACGGAGGGAGTGGGCATCCTTGACGGATATCATTCAATGTATGCAGCTCACGTGACAACTCATTATGAACTCTAACATGCTCATCGTTGCTTGAGAGAAGAGCCCTCAATACACCTTTCACTGAGAGACACCCCCAAAAGACCTAATGCCGCCATCAGATCGAGAACCATATTCAGTTTCAAGGGTCGGTAAGTGTGCCTGTGTTCCGGAACCTGGCAGAATACGAATATCTGTTCGATGCACTATCGACCGAATATGAAGCCTGACTGGTTTCCTCGCGTTTGCTGTTCACGAGCTACGCTAAGATATCCGGCAAATGTAGAATCGTCAGGTTAATTCCACTGTGGATATCATAAGCGAACTTCTCGCCTTTCTTCAAGATAAGAAGAGACTGAGAATAGCCAGAAAGGGTCATATCTGACTCGCGTACACTAAATAACACTCCAATTTATCTGACTGATGATTTGCAACCACGGTCCTTAAATGTCTATGGAACTAGTCCGTCCTACCCTTCTACCCAACCTCATTTCAGGATATTTACAACTTTCTTAATTTTTGTAAGTGTTAGAAACTCCAGTTCAGTATTCAAATCAGGATCCAACTACATAGCAAACAATGGGATAGTAGCTGGAGGCCAGCTGAGCTGTTCCCCGAAGTGTTCCGCCAATCGTTCCAGTCGACCTTCCTTTGAGTGAGTCTCAGACCAATCCTTCTCCACCACAGTCTCCACAACCACTGATCTTTTAGCTCCAGTTCCTGAATAGGTCTAGATAAATGTCTGCTGTTACTTATCGCCACTGCCTTTTTTGGGTCTTTATCCTTGCTTGCCCGTCTCTGTCCATGGTCACTTCATAGACTGTTTGTCAGTCTACATTTGAGTTGTATTTGCTCCTTATTGTGCTCGAAGCCTGTAGGGATACGTTTGCGTGTATATAGTTCAATGGAGGCCGTTCATTTTAGCCTTTCTCTGAGTCGGCTTCGGTCTTCATCGTTGTTTGTATATCAGATTGGAGTTGCCTCCTTCATTCCGATAACTATGGGGCCAGTTTTTCATTGAAAGAAATCTTAATGGTCTTGTTCTCAAACTGCACTCACTATGGTCATGTCGCTACTGACTTTTACGTCCATTTAGACGTAGACATACAAATGCTGGAACCTACGCGTAGGTTATGATCAACCACGTGCTACAGAAGGAGCAACAGTCTTCTATCAACCTTCTCTAGAGATGACTAATGGAAGTGTGTTCGATTTACTCACCACTGAAAAATGACAAGACAAAGGAAGGAATCTTTGTTATTGATATCTTTTGCTGTAATCATCATGTTACGGTCATTGTCATAATGTGCTTCATTTCCTCTTCTGCTCCCATCTTGATTTGCTCTTAATACACTCAGAGTGTCTGTCGTGTTCCTCTCGGAAGAGTCTCTACCTATTACTGGTAATTCCCCATGATTTCTGTCACCCTCTCGACATGTACTACTTATATCTGTTCTGGCCAGTGAAATATGAGGTTATTGAAAGCCATGTCAGACAATATATTTCTTTGTGTCTGAAGTTTTTACTGGACAGAAATAAATGGTTTTCGAAGAACTGTTGTCGTAGAAGATTACTGTTATTTGTTCTTTCAGCTAGGATTCCGAAAGTGACATCTGAATGCCTTTCGGCTTGATTTAGCCTACTCACTTTTGCATTGAAATCACCTTCCACAACCACCACCTCTGAGCACTTGGCTTTCAATAGGAAGCTAGACAGTTTTCGATAGAATATCCTTTATTTCAAGCGAACCAGAGTCAGTCGATGCGTAAGTAGAGATTACAAGGAGGCAACGGCGAGCCACATTATTCTTTTTAGTCTTCACTATCTCTTTCAGTTGAATGGCTCATTTGTGACTGTCAAATGAGATCCACTCAAGTAGTGAACTTTCTAACTTAGTCCTCAATATAATACGTACACCTGCTAGACAGCAAGAACTAGCCATCGAATCTCAAGAAACTCACTGGGTGAATTCCCTATAATAGCCGACTTAGGTTAAGTGAATAACTGGGCTTAGGTCTTGTATCAGTGTTTCACAAACATAACGAGCATCAATGGCCTGAAATGCTTGAGTTTTGGCTAGTGAAGCTTATTAGCGCATTCGACGGAGGGTGCGGATGTTTAGTTTGGAGCACGGTTTCAAGTAACGAGGGATAGAGTTCTGTGAATTTAAACCATTATCACCAGTGGCAGAACTGAGTCAACTGGCTGAGTGTGATTGGCTGTTTCCGTCATATTACTGTCAAAAGTATACACTTTCCTTTAGAATAAGTTACAGAAGTTTAGAGTGGACTCTCATCTTTATTTTGACTCTCCACTTATCCTGGTAGGCATCTGGACTAAATCTAAATGAATCATTCCTAAGAGAAGTGTAAAACTTGGACACTGTGGTAGAATGTAATTCCATATTAGATTTGTTTATTTGGTATATAGCACACAGTGATACAGTATTATCAAGTAAATAATACTGTATCACTGTGTGCTATATACCAAATAAACAAATCTAATATGGAATTACATTCTTAAGAGAGACTGAGAATCAAAAACCCGATAAGAAACATAGCAGAAGCTGGACAGAACACTAGTCATGAGCAAATAATATCGGTGATTTTAGAAACTTCGACAACAATTAAGCAACCATCTAAGTATACTATCCTCTTCTTATCAGTTGCAACAACAAAACAAACAGGAATTCATATTATTACTATTCCATAGCCGTTCGGAATACTTTTTATGAATATTAATGTAATGGCGACTAATGATATAATCTGGTTTCCCAGACCTCGATAGTTGATACTGAAGTCTAACCTGGAGTAAAGTGCCGAGACCAACGAGCCACTGTACTACTATCACCTTATCATTAGGATGAGGGGAATGGGTGCGTGTAACATGTCAATAATTTGGTTCATTGTCACCGGTGTTTTCTGAAAATGACTGTCTATTAAAAAGGTAAGGAGATATGAAGTAATTAAGATGAAGATATATCTAGTTGACGAGTCTCAGACAGGTCGAAATACACGTCCTGGATTCCACTACTAGCCACCACTGAGCAAATAATTTATGGCTACAGATTTGGGCTTTCAGCTACACAATTTAGTATACAAAGACTATGAGAAACTAATCAGCACTTCCCCATATTCAGTATATGTACACATTCCTTGTTAATTGTAAGAAACTGATGTTCTAAAGAATGTATAGATAAAGAATGTTAGCAGTCAATCTGTAGGGAACCCTACTTCATACACATGTCACGTTTCTTCATACTCATTAGCAAGGTATGTCTGCAACCAGGAAGAAATCAATATTTCCTGAGTGGATTAAACATGTGTTACTCAGTACTTAAGAGAGCCAGAGACTGTATCAGTATACTATTTAGGCAACGAGTTACTCTCTATCGGACAGCTATGAACATAAAAGTAAATGATTCTGAACGTGACTAGGTTGTCTACTGAAAAAGGGATATCATAGAGGAAGAAATAGAAATAACAACAAAATTCTGAAGTGCAAATTATACATTAATGATCAAGATGAATAGTTAGAAATCACCTACACCAACGAATGTTGCTCTGCATGTTATAATGGTGTGAATATCAGTCAGTTTGTTTTGTTCCTTTTTAGTCGGATTCGTTAGTATAATCTACTGATTAACTTAGTTCACCAAGCTGAATAGTTGAAATCAACCCAAAACTGTCTAGTTAATATGGTTAACCAGTAATATGCGTAATCCGAGCTACTTACAGTAAAATATTCAACACACTGTGATAATGACACGAAAATTTTCAGCCAGAATGAAACACTTCACTGAGACTTTCCTTGCACTTATTCGGCATCTTCAATATTCTTTCACCACAAAAGGTGGTGAATAGTTTCCATAAAATGGTAGTAGTGAATGATGGTGTGTAGTAGTGGAATCCAAGACTTGCATTGCGTCCCATTTAAGGCTCATCAGTCGGATATACGCAAATTCCAGTAAGTGATGTTGGCTATATTGAGATTCAAAACCAGCCTCCATCACTTAGAACATCATAACGCTATTCAAAAAGTTAATAAGACGTGATTACTACTACCTGTATCGTGGTTGTACTTCAGTGTAATAGACGCTGATTTTCCGTTGATAATTCAACCGCATTGTTCCACTACTGCTGAAGTATGGGCTTCTGTGCAGACTCCTTGATACTATCGGTTATTCCACTTTTGCTACTAATCATAGATGGCGACTACCACTGGAATCCGGAGCCAGTGTTTCATTGTATTTCTAACTGATCAGCTAGTTGTACCTTCCTTTCAGTTTCCGATTTACTTAAAGGACATAGTTATCAGATTTTTTTTCGTCAGTGACGTAATACACTTGGTGAATTTGACTGCTAATGAGCAAGATAAGCATCTGATATTCAAAGCAAAGTAATCTAGAAAGATTTTCTCAATAATCCATGTGGTATCTCTAACCAGCTCTATATACTAATGATGGACAGTGGCCAGGAATGGAATCTGAAGCTCACGTTTCTTCCACTTTAGGACTCGTCACCTGGATTCACCTGCCTCCTAGGAAGTGATGTTTTTCTTACCAGAACGCTTAGTGGCTTGTAACTACTCATATTCGCCGTTGATATTTCTCACATCACTTTCAGTTTTTCAATCTTGATCTTGTGGCTCACTGGTCTAAGCACTTGACTTTCAACGGTTTCGTTTTGGGTCCGAACACCTCTCTATCTACCAAGGTCTGGGCTACCAGATAGCTTTATTAACCTTCACACACACAATAGGTGTGTCGCATGAACTACGCATTAAGATTGGATAGTGCTTTGGATTAAGGCTATGTAAAATTCTGCAGCCGTGTCCTACCTACCTATTTCCCTTCCCAGTCATCCTCCAGACTGTATATTCCACAGACATCAAGAAGCTACTATGAGCCTACATTGTCTAATAAATACCTTTCTTGTTATACAACTCAGTTATATCAGATATTGCCGTTGAGGTGGATGAAGTCATCTGTTATAAAATGTTCATCTACAAATGATAACAACTGGGAGCAATCACGTGCTATACTTTATTTCAAATTTCAATTGTTCTTCATTGAACACATCGACGTTCGTGCAGTAGGGGATGAAGAGTAACAACAACATTTGACTATCGTTTACTGTCTGAATCGAGGGGGGGGGGGGTAATCAAAAGTCAGTGATATTGTTTCATCTTTTAGTGATCACATTCTCTGATATAATAATAAGTCATTACCCAGTAATCAGTATCCTCCTGAAATCATAATATTTGTGATAACAGTACGGAGTGAAATCAAATAACCCACCTATACGGTTCTGGAAAAAACAGATGAAGGAAACTGTCATGTAATACTTAGAGCCGATAGGTCCGGACTAGTAGTCAACGGAACAATAAAAGCTATGATATCGAAATATACTGACTGAGTGAGGAGTGGCTATGGTGACTGAACAACCCAGTTTGTAAACCTTTGGTGTTTGAAGTAACAGGTTCTGAGTTCTAGTTTCAGTGGAAATGAAATCACTTGTTGAGGCGGGGCTATATTCAGCCGATAATCCTGACACAAGACGAAACGCAGTTTTTGAATTCCACTCCTGGACACTATCCACCATTAATACCAAACTGAAATCACTGCCAGCATCAAGACATCTACACAGAAAGTTATATTGTTGGCTGATGACTTCTGTTAAGTCTGCGATACAATACTAATTATCATATTGAAATGAACAAGTTGTTTATCTGAAGACAAAGGTGCTGCAGTACTAGAATCCTACTGGCGACACAACCAGGAGTTGAATTTGTATTGTATGATGAAGTGAAGACTTTTTCAGACAAAGCTGCCTCTTCTACTGATATAACTAATAAAACATCTAGCTTATAATTAAACAAAATCTTCCTGTTCAATGTCCAATGGTATTTATTTTCATTGAGAAGAATATCGTTTCTATTCTCGCTATTTCGTTCTGGAATTCATTCATTTAGGCGAACTTTCAAAGTCTTCGCCATGAAGAATACCTACTAAAGTGAATATTTTAAAGCTGACTATCTGTAAAGTTCACTCCTTGATCGATCACCTCGTCACTAAAGCAACATTTTGGGATCGATAGTTGGTATTTTGTAAGGATCGATAGATTTCAATGTATTATTCCTTATAGACTGACATCATCTAGAGAACAAGTGGAAACCCAGAAGCAATGGACAGCTGTTTCGGCCTAGTCTAGGAAACCTTGACAAGAAGCAGTTGTGATCTCATGAACAGTAGAGATCAGGGTTTCGAACTGTTATCGTTCATCGACCGCAGTTGGGATTCAATGGTCCACACTTTACCACTTCTGTTGATTTGCGACACAGTACGACAATCATTTAATCCTATCAGCGAGTGTTTGTCCTACCATTCAACTTTGTTAACCAAACAAGTTACGAAGTCGGTAGAACTCTGAGAAACCCTTATCATGCATGAATACTTCTGAAAAGTCTCCAAATAATATGAAACATCGGTTAACTACTCACAGGCTTTCAGTATTTCGTGATGTGATGTCAGCCTGTAGGATATTTGACTACTGTTTGTCACGAAACAAAAGACACAGCAAAAAGTCACTGTTTTCAGCGATATCATTCTCCAGCTGTACAATCAGAAGATGAATTTAGTATTTTCAATAATGCTTTGATTGAAAATCAGTATCACGAGCGTTTGAATGCTTAAAATAAACTGAAAATAAGTGCAAATAATCATCCCATTTCTAAAAATCCCAAGAAGCCTCTTCTCATGAACTTACGTTTCAACGGAGACGCATGAACCAAAATATTGTGAAACCGTCTGGCATGATCATTCAGAAAATCATTCTATGCTGGCAAACTCAGATAAGCTAAGTGCACTGGCCAACTCGATATGTGTTTATCAATTCACCGAATCCTGTAGAGTAAGGTATATTGGCCGTAATCATCATTCGCTTTCCTAACGCATTCCCCAGCACAAAACAGCCTGGTTCTACAAAGGAGAGGGGAGAACACTTCACAGATCTATTTTACAACATTTGATCGACTATAACCACCTACTAAGTGCAGAAAACAACTTCAGTGTCATCTATACAGTTAGTGAAAATCTCGTGAAAGATGAACGCCCGAAATTTCTTCAAACTATACAAGCCACTCCAGTTAATATTTTCAAACCTGAACTCTGCCTTCAAAAGAAATTTGTCCAGTCACACAAATTACAGTGGACATAATCTATAAGAACATCTTTAACTTGAAGCATCTTTTCATTCATATCTCACACGATACATTTCTCTACTCCGATAATCCTAATTCTTCTTTACATCCACCATGTTACATCATTTAACTTAGTAACCGAATATTAGTTCAGTCCTAATAAATTTTCTCGTCATTACTATTTCAAACATGATGTAATTCCACACTTATTCTGATCTCCTGATTTTTAATCAAATCTGAACTTCATTCAAAATATTTCATGAAACATTCCTTTTCTGTTACTATAGGAATAGAATATTTATATGCGATTGTACAACTTGAGAATAATATCTTTGAAAAGAGTGACTCTTCCCACCATAAGTCTTTTTGTTTAATGACTTAATAAGGATTTCTAAACTACTGTTTGTCAACTGAAAGCATGACTGAACCATTCGTTAGGCAACAGGCAATCGTATATTTGTTCGAATCCTAGGCGGGACATCAGTTCTGTCGAGGTTGCAGATACACCTTGCTGACGAGTGACAAAAAGCATGAAGCCTATGTTTAGGGCTTTCTGCTAATTGCCTCCAACCAACTAACATCTTACATTTGTTCGCTATGTTCAAATAATTAGGTAATCGAACTGAGGAATTGCTAAATATCCGTTATGTTCTTCTGCCAGTTTACTGAAATAACTTCAAGAGTTAGTAAACCTGTGTTAATAACTGGTCTAAATAAAGTCAGATGATTGTGTTTGAGTGGATATGTGTATGCGTGTGTGTGTGTGTAAACGTGCGAATGAGTATGAGAACGAGACAGCAATACTAAAGAAATTAATGGCATTTCGAAGTACTTTTATAAAACACTTCTATGCTTCGTATTATACTTGGCATTTGCTATTCCAATTAGTTTTACTACTTATTTATAATCTACCTCTAACTTTTTTGTTTAAAAGTAAACCATTCACAGGACTACATAATAGGTTGGAGTTTTCTGCTTTTGTAAGAACTGAAATCTATTTTTGTAAGGATTTTTGTCTATGAACACTGTCCAACAACACTAATATCACGTATATTTCTTTAAAGGGGACTATACCTTCCATTGTTGCTAGTGCTCAAGCCTTAAGCACACATGGTAAGCATATACGTGTGTGTATGTGCATATTCATTCACAGACTTGTATGTATGTGTAGAGTGTGTGTACGTGTCTCTGTTGATTTGTTATTGCTCAATAACATTACGAGTTACAATAGTTCTTTGTAAAAACATACCAGTTAGACAGCAAATGTTCATTACATAACCTTCACAGGCGAAACTCAAGTTATCCATATTGTTTTATAGTATAATAACATTTATATTATTGCTATTAACATTACTTGACCCAAAAGACTGTTCAACAAATAAATACATTTATTCAAAGTATAAAATTTCACGTATCGAAGGGGATAATGATTAGTGAAAGCAATTCAAATATTGTTGAACAAGCTCGCCTTTTGTTTAGTCATTGTGATACTGATAATTGTGGTTATCTAACACGTCAAGCATTGGATCGTTTAAGTGATCGTCTACCATTGACTAGTTCACAACTGGATTTTGTATTCAATCTTTTGGATAAAGATAAGAATGGTCAACTAACATTGGATGAATTCATTCAAGGTTTCGGTAAGTGACTATACAGACGTATACACACTAAGTAACCTTTATTATTATTATTAGTCCCTTGGGTTCCTAGTGGAACATACGGCTTCAGTAGCACGTCTCCAGTGAACTCTCTTCTCTGAGATCTTTTGAACCTGGCTCCACGACAACCCACAACCTCTCATTTTCCCCTCGCACGATCTCCTCCACGTCACCCTCAGCTGGGACGCCAAACTCGTCGCTTCCCATGAGGATTCCACTTGAGCTACTGGCCTGATGCATGATGTCCCCAGTCGGCCTTCTCAGTACATGGCCAATCCATCTCCACTTCCTCCTGCATATTTCTTGAGTGATAGGTTCTTGGTTGGTTCGTTCCCAGAGCTCCTTGTTGCTCATTCTTTCTGGCAATCCATCTGATCTTCAGTAGCGAGAGTAAGCAGTTGTTGATGAATGTCTGTAGTTTATTGGAAATCCCTTTCGTAACGTGCCAAGTCTCTCAACCATACAGAAGCAATGACTTGACGTTGGTGTTAAAAATCCGGATGTTGTTCTTTGTGCTGAGTGCAGAAAATATCCACACTGGTTTCAGGCTAGTGAACGCCTGTCTTGCTTTTCTGATTCTGACTTTGGCATCCTCGTCTGTGCCTGTGTTGCCTGTAGTTGAAACAGTGCTGCCTAGATAGGTGAAGGAGGCTACTTCCTTTAAGTTTCTCCCGTTGATGATGACTGGAGTTTGTTGTTGTTGTTGGTGCGGTATCTTCATCACAAGTAACCTTTAGTAAACAAATTAATTAACGCTCTAATTCCTTTAAAAAACAGGGAAAATCATATCGCACAGTGAAAAGACTGTGTTCTGATGTGGAATAAATCTGGCATTGTCACCTTCAAATCCGATAAGAAATCTGGCTTAGTTATAATGTACAATGGTGATTCGGAATATAAAATGCTTTTCATCTTCTGGTGGGATTGAAGTGATTGGAGTCTAGCGAAATCTTGATTATGACGAGACTAAATGACGGTAGCTGTCTTAACTCCTTATCTAGGAGGTGTCTAGTAATTCTACCCAGAACCACTTTCATTGACAAACTGAATGGGATTCTAAATGATGAATCTTAGTTTCAGAAATTACGAGACACTAGTGATTAGATCTAGAATGTTGAAAAGAAAATAGCCTACTGCCTGAATTTATCAAAAAGAAGGTAATTTATGTCAATCGAAATAAATGAACACCAGAAATCTGGATGAACCAACAATCCCGAATTGTACACAGTACAGGAAGTTCACAAAGATGGTGATGAAACAGTGAGGCCAGTTTTAGACATGTGCAGCTCATCGTATCATCTTGTGATGAAGTGACTTACTTGTTTAATTTGTCGGTGTGATTGGATATAAAAAAAGTATAGGATACACTTGTGTTTCCCCTAGGTAATAAGTCACTTTTCCCGAATGTTCCATTAGTGGAAACGGTTGAACATTTCTTAGAAATTATAACATAAAACAAATAGAACATTTTTCCACCTCTGATCGACTCGAAGGGACTACTATTAAAGATGTATGCTCAACATTCTCTTGCTTCTTAGCTATCATCTTTCATTATTTGTACAGAGGAACTGAAGGATATTCAATACATTCCTCACTTAGGAAACTACTTGTTGATTTCTTCCAGTGAAAGTCAAAAAAAGGCAATCCGAAGTAGAACCTGCAGCCAAGTTAGAAACTTCGAATGAAATCTTTCGCCTTACTGCTTTCCTAACAAGACCAAAGAAAGAAAACTATCAGAATTCTTGATCATTAACCATCTTGAAATGGGCATCAAATACGCTGGTAAATTTTTGTTCAACTGTGGCAAAGAAGAAACTCCGTAAAATGTACTCTGATGCTGTGTGTGAATAAAGATTCATAGAATCTGATGAACATATTTATAAAGAATGAATATCAAAAAGATTTATTTTAAAAAATAACATAATACGAAGAAGTGACAATCTGGTGAACTTCAAATGTGTCATGAAGAAACATTTTCATGAACCTTTAATTTATTACAAGCATATATGAGCACTTGTTGACGGATACATTTACTACAATCACTCTGAGATTAACTTCCTGCAATAGATGTATCTCATTGCAACGTGTGCAAGATAGAAACTGTTATACGCGCATGTCAATGTGTATTTATAAATTCAGTTTGTCTGTGATAAACCGATGAGAACTCCTTAATAAAGTGTAAAAAGGATCTCCTGATATGGCTAGGTTAAACAGAAGCAAAAGAGAATAAAACCCAACAAATATGCCGAAGAAAGTAGAGATGGATTGGGCATACACTAAGGAGGCCCTCGAGTGGAATCCAAAGGGTAGACAACGAGTTGGCGTCTGAGCAGAGGATGACATGGAGGAGATGGTGTGTGAGGAAGAAATTAAAGCTTGTGAGCAGTGGTGGAGCCAGGTTCAAGTGACTTCAGAGAAGAGAGTGCGGTGGGGACGAACTACTGAAGCCCTATGTTTCACTAGGAACCCAAGAGAAAAATATCAATAAAGAATAAAATTTCTCTTTTTTTCACGACCTTCCAAACACCGATGTGAATGTACAGAAAAAGTTGTCTTTTCTCGATAACCTCTAAGATATCTAGTAGAATACCGCAAGCTGTAAAAGTTCATCTTCTTCGAGCTCCTCAAGTTAGTGGCTAGTTATGAAATTTAGGATCCGCTTTCGGTCCTATTTGGGACTCATCAGCTGATGTACCTGCAGGCTATTGAGTGATGTCGTTTCCATGGACACTTGAACTCAGTGCTCATCTTTTCAAGCATCAACGTGTTTTCCACTGGGTCCCTGAGGTAAGAAAAATCCAATATGAAACGAGGATTTTATGTGCGAAACCACTTCACGCATTATTTTGTCGTTCTATAGCCGTTCATTAGATTACAAGTCAGATAATTCAGGTAAATAATGACTTGGCAAATTCATTTTCATGTTTCGATTTCTCATACCCAATTTTTCACTGTTACTCCATTTCTGTTATGACTTTTTTCGACTGATCCAACTGTAATTGATAAGCCCTTGGTAAAACGTGCAGATAACTGCCAATTCCTAAGTCATAGTAACCACTTGACGTTTGTGTGTTCTCCATCAGTATGGAATAAAGTTTCATTGGAAGCAGTATAACTCACTGTGAGGCAGGCACATCCAATGAGCAGCCCCCGTATAGGAGGAACGCATGTCCTCGAGTTCACTGCTAGCTAATAAGTATCCTTAGTATCAAAGCTATTTGCAATACTGAAGCATCCATGAAGCAGCCTTTGTGAGAATAGTATCCAATTGAATCTGTTTAATAAACAATGAGAAATCGCATGCTATAACATGTAGAATTAGTCTAGATTGCTTTAAAATCCTGCCCTCCTGATCATACCTCTGATATTTAGTGACAGTTAGTTTCTCCAAATGGCATGAGTTAGGAAATCATGAAAAAGCTTAAAGCACTGAACACCCTTTTTATCTTTATGCGGGACTTCACAATAGCGCGTGAGCATAACTCTGCCTGGCGATCGAACACGGGATGTTTGGATTTCACGGTGAGCATGTTAATATTGGGCTACCGCTTCCTGAGGTTGATTTCTGGTGGGATTGTGGATGAGCTCTGCTAAGCAGTTCCATACTAGGACGAAACAGCTGTCCAGTACTTCAAGAGTTTTAATGGCATTGTAACTGATGACAGTTCATGATAAATATCATCTTGAAGTCAATAAATCCCAGCGAACTTCCAAACAAAAGTTGTGTTCACTGGAGTTCAGACTTATGGTATGCTGCGATTTACGATGCCCAAGTTTATTTCAGATAACTTATTCTACACAGATGTCAACTGGCTTAAAATTAAGCTGAACATGCGCAGTACAATTAATGTTATAACTGTGAGGACTACAGATTAAGGTTCATATGTTCAAAGTTGGCTATAGTTCTCATGGCTAATTTGTTAGTTAAGTCAGTTTGTGGGGATGAGGTAAAACCGGATCCATCCACTTTCGTGAACAGACTTCTCTTCATCTGAATAAGAATGTGTAGATCTGATAAGTGGTTTGGTTTTTCTTCTCTCTACCAAATATATTTCACCATTGGTAACTATATTGACTTTTAATATCTTTTAGATCAGTTGCGATACTCACTTCTGTTTCAAATCTTGTGTGAGTTTTTGATCAACGTACTAAAACTATCAAGGATACTTTTGTTATAGGATAACGGCCAGTCAACAGGAAGCCCTGGATTTCACTTTTGTACTTGTTGTAATATCTGCAGTCTTCAGAAAACTCATATTCCCTTAAAATCTCAAATCAATCTCATTCAGAGTTTAAATTAGAGGCTTGACTGATCAGTGATTCAAGTCACAACTGACCTGGATATTAACCAACATATCATTTGGAACTACATAGCTAACGGAAAGAAATTCTTGTAGTAAAATGTGTAGAAAGAGTAACTGGATGACAATCAGGCAGTATTGTTCATTGATAGGAGTAGAAAGATGTGGATTAATTTAGTTGGTTGAGGGCGGTTGACAAGAAGACCTACCTAACCTAGCTTCCGTACTTGTTGGTAATCGTCGGCAAGGCATATCTGCAACCTCGACTCAGCTGATGTCTATCCTGGGACTCAAACCCCTGTCACCTAGTGTTGTGGTCAATGACCTTACCAATCAGCTATACAGACCATGCTTAACCTTCCGCTGGATTGTACTGAAGGCAACCAATTCCATGTTGTCTAGTCCTGAGGGGTAACAGAGTTTCAATGCTCCTTTGACAGTCTGACCACCAGGCTAGCAGGTTCAGTATCACCGACACTTTTGTGGATGTAAGTAGGTTGAAAACAATCGACGAGAAGCCTAACTCAGAAGATTAGTGATAACGTATTCACCACTAGACTTAAAAATCCTGAATTCAGTGGTGCATATTTCTGAGAACTACTAAGTCAGACTGACGTAGCAGCTTTGCAGTGCTCTCAAGTTTTCAGTGGTTCCCCAAATGATATCAGACAGTGGTGAAAACCCGTGTAAGACCAATCAATCCTGGAAAATCCTGGGGCTGAATGCATCGTGTTGAAACCTTCTGCTTTACATTATAGTTTCTAAAAGGATATGGTGGCTAAGATTCATGTCTTTTAAAGATTATCAAAGTTCAAGGAGCTGAACTCACTGAATGACTGACAAAATCAACGTAGGACCTCGCACACAAGTGCGTAAGTTCAAGTTGCCATACTTCACAGTAGTACACAATACGCAGGTGGATAGAAAAAGTTACACCGAAGAAGACAAAGCTGTGTCGAAGAATAAACAATTTGAAGTAAATGATTAGTATGAATATGCAAACTTTAGAAAACGTCAAGGAGTGAATACATTTGCGCCACTGTGACCGATATTCACCTATGTTACCAAGAGTCCTCAACCACCGACTGCTTTTGTCTTGGGGACTTCAACCGACCAGTCTACATCTTCCCACACGGCTCAGAACAACAGTGAAAGACTTCATTGATCGATTCTGTGTCTTTGTCTAGCCCTTCTGAACTCCCTTCCAACCTAATCCAACTTTCCTTAGTATGACACATTGGAGTAGGGAGTGGCTCGGTATGCGTAACACTTGTCCAAGCCATCTCAGTTAACCAAGGTTCACAAACTCATCAATTGACTTATGTGTCGTGCGTAGTAGCCTTTTCCTGACCTCAAGGTTGCTCATACGGTGATTCCAATAAACACGAGCAATGCATCGAAGACAAATATATCCTAGTTCACAAAATCAGTGAAACAGATTCGATGCCCTTCAGTGCCCTGGTATAAGTTACACAGTTATACAATAATAGGAAGCTCAGCTGTCCAACAAACTGTATTCGGCTTCAGACACTTGATCTCAGTTTGTAAACAGTACCACTGAGCCAATTCAGGCAGAGTTTATATCTTTCAGAAAAACAATAAATAATACGCTTCGGTAGTCAACAGGAGGCGGTTTTGAATTTAAGAAGAGGCCTCCTCATTTCTTCCCCATTGTGCAAGCAAACTGTACTGATACATGCAAGAAAACACCATCCAGTAACCGATGAATAACAAAAACATAGCGTGAAACAATTGATCCCTTTGATAAATTTAAAAACCGTAATAAGAAGACGGAGGTTATCTGAGAAATGGGTAATGTATTCGAGCCATGCATCTGAAACAATTTCATGACGAAGATACGGGGATTATATATATATATATATATATATATATATATATATATATATATATATACAAATATATTTTTTCACACCTCTCCTGGTATAAAAATGAGATAAAGATTATCAAGAAAGGTTTAAGGTAACGATAAACTGTTTTTGAATATACAAAGGTGGTTTGAGCTTTAGTAGAGCTAAGGTTTGAATGAACCTAATTATATAGTCTTGATGGCCCCTACTAATAGTCTAAAGCCTGTTTTGGAGTCAATCCTGTGACCTGTATCGACAGTGTATTGACCTATAGGAGATGACGTCTGTCTGCCACCTGTATTTATTGGACTATTTCAATATAATCGTTTTCCTAACTATTTAGGGATACACTCCTCCATTCTCAACTTCATAGTTCGATTACTCCTCCAAATGTATGAGTCACGGCAGACACATGTCAATTGGTATGCACAGCGCAGTGCGACTTAATTATCTGTGTAGTGATGAGGTTTATTTTGGACTTTAGGTTTCGTTTTCTTCATAATATTTAGCTTGGCTGCATAGTATATATATAGCCAACTAAATAACAAGGTCAATAAGATTATTGGATAAATGGTTTAAGTTAAGAAATATGACGACGTTTGTAGTGGAAGATACACAAAAAAGGTTGGCTACACTATTCTAGATTAAGGCAAACCGAAAACGCGTAAGAGAATGTTATTTATCAACACTTATTATTTCCCATTGTAATACTGGATTGAAGTGAACGACCTCTGTTAGTATATGAACTCCTGCGCGGATTCCTCCATATTGTCTGTAGGTTCATCATCTTGTAATTTGTTGATGATAGCTATCAGTGGAATCCCCGACAAGCGTCTGTTTCTCATAGGAGTTCATGTACCAAATATGTTGATCAATTCGACCAGGTATAAGAACGGGAAATTTCAAATATCAACGAATAGTAATAAATGACATACGTTTCATAAAACATGGCTCTTCTGACTAAGTAGAATATTAGATAACGCTGTAGCATTCAGAGCGATGGATGCTAGGTTTGAGTCTCAGTGTGAACATCGTCACCCACTGGGATACATTTACATCAGGCTGACCAAACTCGAATCCAATGAAAGTTGCATAGTGGGTTTCACTTCTATTCACCATCAGGAAATCAAAGTTAAGAAACTTTAGCATAAAATCAGCGGGATAAAACGAGGAGTCATAGAAAATGATGCTTCAGCATGTTAATCGGTTAGATGACTTCCCAGTGTTATTATTTGGCTTTTTGTGCTCCACCCAGGTTTTGCGCTTGTCGGCAGTTCTCATCAAGGTGTAACTGCAACCTTCAAGGGTACCAATTTCCCCCAGATATTTGAAGCCGTGTCATAATTACTACAGATAGCGACATCACCTGTCAGCTAATTGAGTCACAGTAGAGCACCTGTAGAACTGGATTAGATGCATCGAGTAATCAGATCTCCATGTAGTCCATTTGGGATTCGTCAGTTGAGTGTACCTACGACCACTGAGACTAACACGTTCCACCCACCACTTCAACCTCTAGAGCTTTATCCATTAGCCCATTGAGACATGAGTGCTACTTTCTGTTCAGTGGGTAAGAATTTTCACTTATTGATACTTATAATTTTCAGTTTCTATTCTGGGCTGAACTGATCAACTACTGTTGGTGAATGGGCTTTTATGAGGATGCCTCCATATTGCAATGTTATTCATTATGTTTCACTTTCAATCCACATAGGAACCAATATATGTCAATAAAACTCAACCAGTTGAGTCCAGAGTAGAAAAGGGAAATAATAAGGCATTCATTGCTTTCGTTGATTTTATTTTTATTATTTGTCCCTTGGGTTCCTGGTGGAAAATAAAGCTTCAGTAGCACGCCTCCATTTCACTCTCTTCTCTCCAGCCTTTCCAACCTCGCTCCACCACTGCCCACAAGCTTTCACTTCTTTCTCACATGATCTCCTCCATATCACACTCGACTCAGATGCCCAACTCGTCATTTCCCATTCGGATTTCCCTCGACAGCCTAGCCTGGTGGGTGATGTCCTCAGTCGGCCTTCTCAGTGTATGCCCGATCCATCTCCACTTCCTTCTTCTGCACATTTGTTGGGTGATAGATCCCTGGTTGGTTTGTTGCCAGTCATACTGAGTTCCTTGTTGCTTATTCTTTCTCGTCTTTTCATCTAATCTTCAGTATCGAGCCAGTGTAGGCAGATGTTGATGAATGCCTGTAGTTTATTGGAAGTGCTTTTCGTGAATCGCCAAGTTTCTGGACCATATAACAGCACTGACTTGACTGAATTGGTGTTGAAAATCCGGATCTTGATCTTTGTGCTGAGTGCAGTAGATCTCCACACTGATTTCAGATTAGTGGAAGCCTGTCTTGCCGTATTTCCGATTTTGGTTTTGACGTCGTCATCTGTGCCACTTGTAGTTGAAATGATGCTGCCTAGGTAGGTAAAAGAGACTACTTCCTTCAGGTTTCTCCCGTTGGTTGGGTTTCTTCATCACCTCTGTCTTCTGTACATTCACTTGAAGTTCCGTCGTCGCTGCCTAGCCTCTTCTATCAACTTGTTAGTTTTTGCCTGTAGATCTTCAAGTTTTTGCGACATTAAACACAAATCATCGGCGAAATCGAAATCTCCTAGGCTCTTTTCATCGGTCCAGCCAATGTATACCGATTTTCTCGCTCCTCACGGTTCACTGCATGATCCAGTCCAGTAGACCGCAATCAGGAAGATCATGGGGGATAGTAGACGGCAACCTTGTCTTCCTCCTATCTTCAATTCAAAGGCGCCATTGAGCTTCCCATTGTGGATCACCTGGCATGTGGCGTCCTCAAATAGCTGTTGATTGAGGTTGATAAAGGTTTGTGGCACTCCGTAGTGTTGAAGCAACCGCCAAATTACTTGTCGGTCTAAGCTGTCGAAGGCCTTTTCAAAGTCGATGAAGTTGAGGTAGAGAGTTGACTGCCATTCTGTACTCTGTTTTATGATGATGCGTAGCGTAGCGTTGCAATTTGATCCGCACATGATTTGTTGATTTTGCTAACTGATATTTAATGAATGCTATCATTGTAATGTAGGTTAATAATTTCTTGTAAAATACATTGTTACTCAACACATTTCTGACAGGATGATGAAAGAAGCGTAAATGAAAGATTCCATATTACAAGCACCTTGAAGATACTCTGCAATGCTATTGAAATTATATCTTTTAGAAGTTTTACTTTCACCTTATCAATCTATCAATATATATATATATATGTGATCATTTTTAACATGTTTGTATTTCCTTTTTTCTTTGGCTTTTTGAACTTATTGAAAAGGTCATTTCCTGGTAGACAAGGCTGCAAACAACTTTCAATTAGATGAAGAAATTGATGAACAGTATGATCAAATTATAGCATCTTTAGATCCAGAAGATGTATTGAAAAGGTAGGACAAAATGATGCTGATTTGTATGATTACCTAAATGTAGAAAATTTCAGTAACTTCAGTTTGTGGGTTTGTGACGATCCACTCATTATAAATGAACACTGCATAGCTGTTGGTCCTCGCACGGAGCTTCTCAGGAGTTTGCTCCTGTTACTGTACCAGGGATCCTACTTAGGACCTTAAGGTCTAGAGACGAACACGTCATAATCAAGTCACTGGGTCGGAATATGGTATTCATCAACTTCAGCAATGCAATGTATATTCTTCATAAAGATGATTTGTTTTAATAAAAGGAGTGAGAAAGAGAGATATAGACAGATAGATGGTTAAAACAGCCAAATATGAAATTTCGCACACCAGTGCGTTGGTTCAAGTTGCCACACTCCACTGTAGTATACACAGAACAGGTGAGTAATGATGTAGAGATATCAAATTACACAAAAGTGTATGGGAAGAGATGGAATTTGAAAGATGAAGGCCATTGAAAACATTCAAGTCTGAGTAGACGTTAAAGAATGAACATATCTGCGTCATTGAGATAGAATTTCGTTCTTGATCCCATGAATCATCAACCACTGATTTTTAGCATCCCAAGGACATCAGTCAAGCAATTTGCACCTCCCTACACAGCTTAGACTAACAGTTAAAGTTTTCATCTAATGGTGTCACTACTTGGTCTGGTTACCATGAGTCGCTTTTAGACCCTATAGTCTTTCGTGACCGGAGCTGAAAAAGGGACCTAATTCTTGTTCTTCTACATTTAAAAATGCACAGGTCTATACCGTAAATCACAGATCGTGCTACAGGGCTTTACACAACTAATGCAGAGGTGATATGACATTACCTTGAACCTTATTTATGTTCATACCATAGTTCATATGACCTTATGTTATTGAGTCACGTGGACAAACGTCTTTTTCACACATACTATTATTGCAAGCCGTTAGAAGCACTGAAAAACCTAGCTAAGTTCCTAAACATAATAAGGAAACTATATCCATTGTAATTTCCTATAACTATGGCACTAAAATCTAAAAAGAAGTGACTGTTTTCCTATTGGTGAACTGAAGGTCATTTTACGGTTCCATGGCGAATGTTTATTGTTAGTAAGACATTTAACATAATAAGTCAGTGAGGATAATATTGTCTCTTTGGTCATACCCGTATCGGTAAAATTAAACAGAGAAGGAAAGCTATACAGTGCCGAATTGCTCCACCTCTGTTGGCAGATGAACTCCTATGCGGATGTCTCGATACTTCCGGATATCCATGATGTTATATTGGTCTTGGTCCTGGATTTCTCTGCTAGTGACCAAGATCATTATAACATTAATATCCGGGAGTATTGAAGTGTCGGCAAAGTAGCCCACTGGCCAACAGAGGTCGAGCAATTCGACCTTGTATAGCAACATGAAATTGCAAGTATCATTACAGCAACAATAACTGTTACCCGTTGTACAAGATATGGGTGTTGTGCCTCAGTGGTTTAGTTAATAACGCTCCGGCTTTCGAAGCGATGGGTACTGGGTTCGAGCCTCACTGAGAACAACACTCAGTACAATGATGCAGGCACATCCATCTGGCGAATCCCAAGTAGGAAAAAACGCGCATCCTGGATATTTCTGCTGATCATCAAGATCAAGAGAAAGAAAGCATTTTGAAATTGTCATGTTACCTGAAACGTGGTCAACATCTTTGACTTTCTCCACGTTTTATGAAGCTGAATCGACTATATGACCACGTTTGTTGTTTACGTCATGGTTAAATTGTTAAATATTTAAGGTCGATTCTAGCTGTTTACTGCTCCTAGGTTTTAAGTAGTTCTCTGATGAATAGAATTTTGATGAAAATCCAGTTTGAAATCAATCAACTCTCCAAAAATCTCCAAATGCTATTCCATCTCGGTTTGTTTATCTAAGGTATCACATAGTAAAAAGGGTTTTATTATCAGGAACACACTTCGAACATAGTTTACTCTCCATATTCCTATGAAGGTAACTTCACAACTTTCAGAAATGCTTTATAAGAATAGAACTGTCCCTCCTTTGTACAGTGGGTAATAGAACCTTCCATATACCTCAGACAGGTGCTGAGTCATTCCTATTACATATCAATAGTACTGTTTCGAAGTGATATGTATGCACTACGGTCTACGACATTGCTCAAGTTGTATTTTTATTATTTGTCCCTTGGATTCCTAGTGGGACATAGGGTTCAAGTTGTACTCATATTCTATTTCAGTCTCAGAATTAGCATTCTACAAACTAATCCTCCTTCTTAATCTCACTACGCCAACAGTAAGGTAGCTTGATAATAACGTATTTATTAGCTGGAACAAATTACTTCTTGGGTAAATGGAGTACATGGTAACAAGTGTGTGAGATTCCGGAAGTCAGTCAGTGGGAACTCCTGCTAGAGTTAGATTTCATGCCCATTGTCACTCATCAACGAGGTGGATTTGCGACCCTGAAGAGACCGATATTCAAACCCGCTTCACTGTTTGCGGAAATGTCAGAGAACTCAACACAAAGCTAATCAGACCATAGCTGCTTCTGTTTAGGACTAGACTTTGCACACAAATACATGGTCAGTGAGTAAGTGACAAATTTGAAGTCTCTTGGGGAACAAAAGTGCTCCGACGCTTACAGATACGACCTCTTTATGAGTACCAAAACCCACGAAACCTAATTTGAACAGGACTTGTTGCTGGCTAACTCCCAACCTTCAACACCAAACAGAGTAGACTGAGTAGATTGAGTGGACAGAGAAGATTAAAGTGTAATATAAATTTAATCAGCAGTCTGGCCAAGTAGTTCAATTGGTAGAACCCCGGTGGAGGGAAACCAAGTAATCATTGGATCAAATCCTGAAGTGGTCCAAATTTCCATTTCACCTTCAATCATCACCCACTATCAACAGAGTAGACTAGAGTTTCGCATCATTTGATCAATGGCCACACTGCAAGAAATGATCGACAGACTTCTACAAGTGTTGAACACTTGGGACTAGACGGCTGCATCATTTTCGCATCGATAACAAATTGATCTTTGTCTCCTAGTAATGAAATGAAGCTTATTTGAAAGCGTATTGGACCGATTATGTAATTTGAATTATTGTTAGACGCCAAAATCTCGCTTAACATAGTATCCTATTTATTTTTCCTTGTTTTATTTCAGTTATGAACAAGTGAAACATATATGGAAATACATGAAGTTGGCTAATTCACACCTGTTACCAGAGTTTGAAGATATGCTGAGAGCAATTATGAAAGAAATTAGTCATGCTAAAGTTGAATATGAAAATATGGAGCGTATGATACAAGCGTGAGTATAGATAAATATTTACGTTTCTTTGGCCATTGAAGAATTTGTTCCCTGTGCTTCAAAGTGATAACAGCCAGGGAATATCAAAGAAACACGATTCATCATCTTACTATTTTGGTATGAAATGTTTACTCCTCTTGACATCACAAATAAAAAGAAGCATTCCATAAAGATGGCTAACACAGTCTCTTATACTCTTATTTACTTTTTAGTAAAACAATCCTGACTTCTTCCGACTGAAATATTTTCTACTCTGATATTGTTTTCCATGAAATTGTGGTAGTTAGGCTGTTCAAAACACTGACAACTCGAATAAACCTTCAAGTGACCATCTTAGTCATGAGATGTATATATTCTCCAACTTGGAGAAAATATTCCACATACAACAGTAGTTTCCTCTTACTTTTGATCTCACCTACTTCTGTCTTTTTCTCATTGTTCTTTTCATCCGAGTAGACTCATATTCAGCTAAGTGACTTATTGAAACCTTTTCCTCAGAAATATGAGTTTGGAGAAGCTTTATCGTTTTCCAAAGTGCTATTCATCACAGACTGGGATCACCGAGAGAACTACTGGAAACATGATAGTAGTGAAAAACCACTTTGTATTGGTATAGGTCTCCTAAGCAGCGCTCACCAATGATCTCTTCAAGGATCCCACCCAGGACTTTCATCTCTCTCTGCGATGACCTCACCATTGAGCCACTGGCTTGGAATTCACATTTTCCTGATTCTACTGTTTCACGATACAGGGTAATCTTCATCTTATGCCACTGTTGAGTAGTTGTTCTCAAGCCAAACTTGTAACCCTATAGAAAAAAAATCCTTATCATGAGAAAGTATAATGATCAACTTTTTCCCGGTTATATATATTCCTCGCTTATCAGTACTGAAAGGCGCCTAGCTAATGTCTAATGCTGCCTTGTTTTTAGTCATTAACCATTACACTAAAGTTCATAAAAACAGATTTAATTGATCGGAACTGCTGATAACTGAGTACTAGGCAACATAACAAAAATTATTATCCTGTACCGCATCGGCGTACATTAGTATTTGTTAGACGGATATCATGACAAAACGACGATTTTATTCGATTCATAAGGAGATGTAGCCTTCTCAGTTTAGGTACGTGAGACAACCGAAATTAGAGATCACAGACTTTAGATGACAAGGCTTGAAATCAACCTTACTGGTGCATATGTATTCGTGTATCCTCTTCACCTTCAAGATCTCACGGAATTTCTTTAATTTTTCATTCCCTCTTGTTCTCTTTTCACATTATTTTACCGCTTTTGCCTACTATCTCCCTAATTTCTCCATCTTTCATCTGAATGACTCCTACCTTGATATGAGAATACGACGTTTTACAACTTGGACTGTCGTGTAGTAATATATTTTTTTTTATTTCGTATCCTCCAGATATCAGTAGTCTTTGATGATTCATTTTTTTCATGTGTTTCATGTCGATGAGCGAAGTTTTTCATTTCATCAAGGTTAAATTAGATTTCAGAACTATCATCTCTACCAAATTCATATTATGATTATGAGAGTTAGTACAAGTAAAGCGGTAGCCAAATTTCCTCCTCGATAGGATGAATCACTGTCTATTTTCTTAAATTTCTGTCCCCTGTTATCCTAACTGACCTCACTCGGCTACTTGAACCTACCTAATTTACTACATAAACATTACATCGTAGATGATAGATTAGGTTATTTTGTTTCGTTGGATATACTGGCTGTTTCGGCTTGCAAAGTTGCTCTCTGAGTGGATTTATAAGTTTAAAAGCGACTATAGGGATTGCCGGATTTAAGTAGACTTTGTATTATGCCTTCCTTATATGGATACACTACAGAGGATTTGAATTCCCACTAATATTATTCCCATTTATCCTATAAGTTTTTATCATCAACTTTCTAATAACCTTTAGAGTGTATTTGTTCAGTGTTAGTGTTTCTCCAATGTATTTTAGTTCCTGGTTTAGTTAGAATTTCTGACTAACTCGTCATAGTCCTATCTTTATTTCACCATGGACTGACATCATTTGGGGGAACATTGGAAACTTGAGGGCACTGGACATATATTTCGTTCTAGTATTTGACTACTCAGAAGTATGCGCACACGACCTTCAGCTTCCGTGGCCAGCATATCACCAATTAGCCAGAGGGTTAGAACCTAATGGTTCATATTTCTAACTTCTGTCACTTCACGACATAGCGTAATCATCATCTAATGTCATTGCTGCGTATTTGTCCTCACGGCCACCAGGTTTGCCTCACTGGTCCTCCAATTCATATCAGTCCATGATGAATAACAACTTCAAATCAATAAATCCCTACAGACTCCCAAATCGAATTACATTTCATTAAACCTACTTTGACAGATATATGGTGAAATTATTTAAAAATCCAAACATGTATTCAACTGTGATAGTTTCTTTGTGAACATTAATTGCTAAACTACCACTTTTTTCGTTGAATTTTTCAATCCAAGCTGAGCTAGATTCCATCTATTACTGAGTTTGTGTGTATGTGTATAAAAAGAACTCTGAATAAATTCTGATTCCGTATGTACATCTGGAACGATAGTCAATATAGAAGATCCCAGCTTTGAAGTCTCATTACTGTTCATTGTTCAATTCAGTCATATTCCTACAATCTAAAGTTGACTTAATTCTACATTAATAACAGAATGACCCATTAGAGGATCGGTTTTCTAAATGGAGAAGTAGTTTCATTGATACTCTTCAATTTAGTGCATAGTTTAGTGAATATGGTCGAGATAAAATTCGGTAGACGTTTAAACTTTATAGCTCAACCCCAAAGACAAAAGCCATATTCAAGAGTGAAAGTAATTTCCTTTACTGATCGACCTCATATTGGAGAACTCTAAACCGATAAGATAAACCAAGTTGAAGGTAGGGACTAATACTCAACCATGGTACTGAAGGAAGGTTGCACTATATCTCTAACTGAAAGAAGTAAAAAAATGTAGGCGATTATATTCCAGAGGGTTTTAGGTTGAATCTCTGGCAAGGTCATGGATGCGCAATGCTGAGAACACCCATTATTTATCCCTTCGGTTCCTAGTGGAACATACGGCTTCAGTAGCCCGTCTCCATTACACTCTGTTCTCTACAATCTTCTGGACCTGGCTCCAAGACAGCCCACAATCTTTCATTTCTTCCTCACATGATCTCCTCCATGTCACCCTCACCTCTGACACCCAACTCGTCGTTTCCCATCTGGGTTCCACTAGAGTGCCTGGTCTGGCACGTGACATCCCCGAATGGTCTTCTCAGTGTATGCCCAATTCATCTCCACTTTCTTCTGCTTATTTGTTTAGTGATGGGTTCTTGGTTAGTTCATTCCCACAGTTCCTTCTTGCTTACTATTTCTGGCTATCTGAGCCTCAGTAATGAGCCAGTTTATGCAGTTGTTGATGAATATCTGCAGTTTGTTGGAAATGCCTTTCGTAACACTCCAAGTCTTCGAAACATATAGAAGCACTGACTTGACATTGGTGTCGACAAACCAGATCTTGTTCCACATGCTGGGTGCAGATGATCTCCACACTTGTTTCAGGCTAATGAACGCCTGGTGATTGGAGCTTCTTGTTGTTGTTGGTTAGGTACCATCATCACCTCTGTCTCCTCTACATTCACTTGAAGTCCCGTCTTCGCTGCCCTACCTCTTCTGTCAACTTGTTAGATTTTGCCTGTAGATCTTCAAGTTTGTGTGACAAGATATTAGACATAAGTCATCGGCTAAATCCAACTCTTCTAGGATCGTTTACCCGGTTCAGCGTATCCCCCTCTTCTCGCTCCTCATGGTTTGTTGCATGATCTAGTCCAGTCCAGTAGACCACAATCAGGAAGATAATAGATGATTGTAGACAGCCTTGTTTTACTCCTGTCTTCGCTTCAAAGGCATTACTGAGCTTTCCATTATGAATTACTTGGCATATGGCATCTTCACATAGTTGTTGAATGAGGTTAATAAAAGTTTGTGGTATTTCATAGTATTGGGGCAGTTGCCGAATTACTTGTCGGTTGACGCTATCGAATAATACTTTTCATTAGGAACTGATGACATCTGGAAAATTATTTAAAAGTAAGGAGATATTCAGCAAATATCTTACTCTATGAATGGGAATTATTATTAATGAAAAACTATAGGAGTGATCTGCTTGAACTTTAGGCTACCAAATATTTTACAACCTATTCATTACATCAAATTGCTGTCTTCAAAATTGTTTTATTCGTGGTTTTAAATGCATAAAACTGCATCATACAACTATTCCTGAAATAATTAGCTCAAAATTCAGAGTTTCATCCTCTCTGTATGGTCTGCTGACACTATCACTAGCAAAACTTACGTACGCTTTTCTATTCATTCCCTCTTTTGCATCAAACGACAACTATAACAACGGCTGGTTGCTTCAGATAATTACCTGTATGTATTACTGTTGTTATTATTAACATTACCAAGATGTGACAAATATTACGTTTAAAAATATTGTACACACAGTAAATATGTTGAAATGTTATGTGCTGAAAATTCTATACTATATCAACCAAATTACCTGGATTAAAGTGATTATTTTGACCATCATTTGGAAAAGTGTCCAATCAGTGTTCTGCATTTCAGATTGAATAGATTTTGCTTGCCGTAAAAAGTTTCAACAAAATGATGGAATTTTGTCATCGTTTGTGCGACTAACAGTTGACCTTGAACGCATCAATAAGGAAACAGTTATGTCTTTCTACTTAACCTATAAATGAAATTATAAAGTTTCTTGACGCTGTTTAAAAAGTTATCGAGCTTAGCGACTGATTTCTTCTGCTCAAACGTACAAACGATAAAGATATTTATCTATGTGACTCCATAGCATTAGGTCACCTGGACTGTAATACAGACGTAAATAATGCTTTTAAGTAGTTCCCCATTTCATGTAAATTATATGCCTAAAACCTTGTTGAAGAATGAAGCGAATTAAGTTTCAGACTGAGAAATAGACCTAAGGTTTTTGAAGTATACATTTCAAAGTTCAAAACTTCGAAACAAAGTCATTCACCAACAAAGCAACAGTCATTAATCCCTCTTTTCACTATAAGCGTTGAAGTGAGGTAATATTCACTGCTCCTTTTTTGCTTTATGACTTAATGGGTGTTGCTAACTTGTTTGAAACCCAGTGGTAGAAATAAGTCAGTAAAGATAAATGGCTTGCTTGGTGGCTAGGAGTAAAATTCACGACTCACGTTTCGTCCCATGTAGAATCCATCAGCATAACGTGCCCTAATGAATGGTGGTGTTTCCACTGAAACTCAAACCGAGCACCCTTCGCTTCAAACGCCTAATTATTATCCACAAATTCACTGAGGCATGACGGCTACCCGGTGTGCAACAGGTTTGAGTTGTCAGTTATCGATACTTATTAACTCCTATTGTTATACTAAGTCGGACTCCTTGATCTTAGTGTTCTAGTGGGTACCTCATTGGCTTTTGAAAAGAGGGGTACTGGGTTTGAGTCTCAGTGGGGAAAACATAGCTCGCTTGGGTGAAAATACACTCAGATGACCAGTCCCAAATCGGACAAAACCCATGCCCTAGATTCCACTGCTAGCCAATAAGCAAACTATAGCATAATGCACACACAAGTAATATCGAGGAATCCGCATTAGAGCCCATCTGTCAACAAAAGTCGAGGAATTCCATCCAGTATAACAGTGGGAGATTAAAAGTATCAATAAATGATACAGGTTTCAGTTAGCTTTAAGGATGTGCAACCTGACACTAAGGTATACTTCAATAGAAATGTCTTCCCTATGATTTTGTTCTTGATAGGAAATGCAGGCACATGAACTCAGCCATCCATCTGAACTGGCAAGTAGTGTGAAACGATGGTGTGAGAAATAATCCCTTCTAATTCAGTCGGAATTTTCCCATCAAAATTGTGCATCAGCCTTATTGGAACCAGTAAGATATCACAATGACTCATAGTTTCCTAGAAGGACAACATATCCACCTCCAACTTGATTAGCCACTTCAAGGTCATTCAGTAATCACTCAAGGACAGTAAAATTCTATAGATAACTCGACCGAAATTCTTTGTCAGTATTTTTTATGCAGACAGTGTATAGCTAAGATTTAACCTTGAAGTTAAAGCACAGTTCCTATATTAACTAATAAATAAGTGGTTGGTTCGTTTTATTCCGAAGTACTTACTGGTGACAATTTTATCACGTTCAATATTCAAGTGTTTCACTTAGCCTTCATTGGATAGAAAAGTAAACGGTAAATGTTTTGTTAATTCATCATCAGTAGATTATCCTCTGTTTTACTGAGGATTGGTTACATTTTTAGATGTTCCTGTGACGATGCTAACCTGGCTCCACCACTGCCCATCAGCATTCATTTCTTCCTTACACGATCTCTTCCATGTCACCCTCACATGCCCAACTCGTCTTTTCCAATTTGAACTCTACTCGACGGCCTAGCGCGTGATATCCCCAATTGGTCTTCTCGCTGTTTGTTCAATCCAATCCATCTCCACTTTCATCTAATGCATATTTGTTGGGCGATGGCTTCTTGCTTCGTTAGTTCGTCTCCAGCTAGCCAGAGTTCCTTCTTGCTTACTCTTATTATTCTGGCTATCTGATCTGATCTGATATGATATGATCTTCAGTATCGAGTGAGTGAGCGTAAACTGTAGCTGTTCATGTGATGTATGTCTGTAGATTGTTAGAAATGCTTTTCGTGTTGGGCCAAGTCTCTCAAACATCACATAGAAACACTGACTCTTTTGACTGACATTAGTGTTGAAAATCCTCATCTTGTTCACGCTTTATGCTGAGTGCAGTGGATCTCCACACTGGTTTCAGATTAATGAAGACCTGTGTTACTGTGTTTCCGACCGTGGCTTTGATATCCTCGTCTGTGCTACGTATAGTTGAAACGAATTTGTGTTGATAAGTAGGTGAAAGAGACTACTTCCTTTAGGTTTTCTCCCGTTCATGATGATCGGTGCTTGTTATTGTTGTTGTTGGTTGGGTATCTTCATCACCTCTGCCTTCTCCACTTTCACCTGAAGGAGGTCCTGTCTTCCTTCTCTGCCTTTTGTCAACTTATCGGTTTTTGCTTGTAGGTCCTCGAGCTTGTGTGACGTAAGGCATAAATCATTATCATTGGCAAAATCCAAATCTTCTAGGGTCTTTTCACCGGTCCAGCCAAGCTATGCCCATCTTCACATTCCATACAGTTTACTGCATGATCCAGTCAGCCACAGTTAGGACAATCATCGGTGATGGTAGGCAGCAACCTTGTCTTACTCCTATCCCAATTTCAAACGCGTCACTGACCTTCCCATTTCGAATCACTTGACATGTAGCATCATATGGCATATGGCTGCTGTTGGAAGAGGTTGATAAAGGTTTGAAGGAGCTGCCAAATTACTTCGCAGTTGACGCCGTCGAAGGCCTTTTCAAAATCTATGAAGTTATGGTAAGGTAGAGAGTTGATGGCTATTTTACGCTGTGCTCTATGGTGATGCATAGTGTTGCAATGTGATCCCCATATGATTTGTTCTTCCTGAAGCCAGCCAGTCTGTTCCAGTTGTAATTTTGAATCCAGAGCATCTTATAGTCTGTTCAGTATGATGCGGCTTATTACTTTGTCTGCTTCAGGTCGACAGGGATAGCAACATGATTCGGCGCCAGTTCTTGTAAAGACTTAGGTCACCCTTCTTTATGAGTTTGACGAGGTAGCCCTACTTTCACTCAGCAGAAAATCTGAAAACAGTTCTCCATTCTCATACATTACTTCATTGAGTGCTTCTCAAGCCATGATTGCTTCTCTTTCTGTGTTGTCCGCTCCCAGTTTGGCATTCATATCACCCCACCCATTAGAATGGATTTCGATGTCACCAACTGAGGCTGGGTCTTGTGCATTACTGATTGCAGTTGTCTGTAGGATTCCTCCTTCTTCTTTTCATCTGCATTATTTGTAGGTGTATAGCGTAGGATAGCATTGTATGATTGTGACTTTGCTTCCTTTTGAGTTGAATCCATCTTGCTGTCATGATGCTGATCGTGCAGGAGAAAATTTGTTCCCACTGTATAAGAGCCTTAGATGCTCTTGAGGACATCATGATAGCGACTCGAAATCTCAGTGTGCTCGTGGTTGTCGTTTGGGTGACAATATCGGAGTAGATTTTTGACTCCTCTCCAGTTGTTAGTTCGCAGAGTCCACTTCCATTCCATCTGCAGATTCCTCGCAGATTCCTAGCACTTCTATGCTATACCTTCTCACCTTTTGGTAATCTGAGCAGCCTTACTAGGTTCATGCATGGTCCCTTTTTACTTGAGCATTTTACCAGACCTGACCTAACTGATGTCCTATGGAAAGACCTGGAGTTCAAGTTTTGACTAGAACTTGTAAATTTTCTGTAGAAACTAGCACCTAAATCTCCGTTTTGCTTTTGTATGACTTTGTAATTCCACACAGTCAATTCACCTTCACCACTTTCCTTTTCCTATGTGAATAGGACTGCATCAATTACAAAGTTGTCAATATGTTGTGACTTCAACGCTTTAAATGCACCACCTACAAATCGCCATCATACTTTGACAGCAGGGTTAAATGTCTCTAGAGGAATGCTTTCTCAACTGTCTGCAGATGTATATGAACTGAAACTAGGGATACTGGTAATCTGATGACTACTTTTCTGTGTGGTTGTGTACTTTATCCTGACATCCTAAGACAGTAGACGTTAGGCATAACTGCACTTCGAGAATAATTTCTTGCACTGGTAACTTGGTTTTCACAGTTATTTGATGGTTAGTACTGAGTTCATTTCTGACTATCTCAGAGTCAGTGTTAATCGTTACTCCACTGTAGACGCTTATTACGTCAAAGTTGACCATCATTTCGTCGTCTACTAATTGTATGTTCTCTAATCTTTGATGTATTTCATTATTATCTAGCTAGCGATATCAGCAGATCAGCATTATTGGTTTCCAACTACTCATATTGTTCACTGGTGTTCAGTTGGACACATAAATTAATACCTAATGCTTATCAATTCAGAGCTTCACTGTTTGACGTTATTTTAGTGCCTACCATTATTTATCTGAACTAGGGGTGTGAATATGGCTTTTCATCACATAGAAGAGGTAATATAAAGTTTTGGGTGATCAGTTATCATAGGCTGTTCATGTCATCTTCTTTCAACATCTGTCATATAGTGTGAAGAAGAGCGTTCAAATCCCATAACATCTAATTTCAAAGGTTGATTAAATTTTATTTGGAAAATGTGTTTGACGGTAGGTTATACCAGTCAAACATTCTCTTTTCTTTTCGAAGATGATTGGTTCTTGAAGTTAGCCTACGAAATGAGTGATACGTTTTATACGTTACACTGTTCAATATTTAAATTAGAGAAGTAAACAGGTCAAAATTATAGAGTAACTCTATATTAATAATGTTTTCATTTGAACTTTTTGGAAAATTTATCATTCTCACGCAATATAACAGTAATTTAACGTTAATGCTCAAAGGAACTGACTGATCTCAAGGTGATATTCATTACGCACTGATGTAAGTTGCAGAAAGTAGCAAATCTTTAAGCTAAACTGCTCTCTAGTGATCCTTATTGAAAGGCACTATGATGGATTCTCTGAAATTCTCATGAGAAGCAGTTACCTAGGAAGTCAGACAAGTTGAGAGTGCCATAAATCCTCACTTATAGCATTGAATAATGGTCGCAAATTAATAGAAGTAAAAAAAAGTGAACCACTTTACTCCAGTTTAGTGACTAAATCATAGCATGCTCGCACCCAGACCTGAAGCTCCCAGGTTCGATATCTGAAGGAGTCATGAATCCTCATGGCAGAGAAGTGATAAAAGAAGACAAAGCAGTTGTGGAGTTCTCCTAAGTTTTCAGTGGTTCTCCAGCTGTTGTCAACCCATGATGGATACCGCCTTAATATAATGTTGTTGTCTTAAAGCTATGGGTCAATCTACACACAACGATTGGTCAAAGTATTGGCTGAGAAATTTTAAAGTTTTATTACACATTGATTACTCAGGTTCAAAATTCAAATCAAGGGGGAAATCCAATTAAAACGAAGTAAAAGAACATCTCTGTTGATCACTATATCTGTTTATTAGTGAATATCCTCACTTCAAATAACCTATTTCATAACTGTATGAGTAGCAGAGGAAAAAGCAATAAACTAAGTACTTCGATATCAATCTTGGCGACTAGCAGTGGAATCGAGGACGCACCATATCGCAGTGGCTTAGTGGATAGCGCTTTGTGGTCTAAGGTGATGAGTACTGGGCTTGAATCTCAGTAAGAACAACACTTACTTGGGTGTATGTTTATCCAGGTGACGAGTCCCAAATAGGACAACACGCACGCCTTGATTCCAGCAGCATGGAGGCATCCGCACCGAAGATCATCTCCCAACAAACGTGGAGAATTTCGGCATTGTATAGGCACGGAAAATTAGAGGTAACGAAACTGTTTTACGCTTCTTTCAGTTAAACAAATTTACCGTAACATATTCTAGTAATACAGTTTTTTAAAACGTTAAAGCTAGTAAACGCTTCGTCTGAGATTTGTTTAGATCTAAGGAATATAAATCAAACTTCAACAATTATAACGTGATATTCCGTGGGTTTTTTACTTCCGTTTTTCTTTGATATTTTCGTCCCCATATTGTACTGTGTACGAGAAGAAAATTGGTTGGAAACACATTTCTGCTTGTCAAAATGCACTTTTTTATCTACAGGGGTAATGTACTTGTCAAAAATAGTTTATTATTTCATAACCAAAGTAGAAATTTCAATGGATATACTGTAAACTTTGAATTCAGTGCAGTTAGTGTTCATTTGTATGATGTTAACTGTTTCATTTCATAGAACGAGATAAAGCACCATCTTTAATGAACTGTCCATTAACTTATAACGAAGAATATTCCATACAAGGAGAATGGAACAAGATATATCTGACAACCCTGCATGAAACTGAAGATATTTTAGTCTGCTAACTGAAAGAAAATGTGGAAATCCCTGTCTGTGTCTCTGACCCTGTCAACCAAGACAGCGATAAGTACGGGAGACTTTTATGTATAACTAAAATATATGTCTACTATGCAAGTACTGTGTTCACTCATTATGGTGACTGAAACTCTGAAAGTCTTCGAATTCGTTAGTTTTACGGAAGCAATAGATAGGAAACCGTCCTCTACCGATGCATCACATCTTATGGCACCTATCAGTCACCTCAAACAAGATGATGTCTCTTCAGAGATTCGAACAGCAGTCACCTTTTTTGTAGACTCAGTGAAGTGTGGACGAATTTTCGGGAGTTTTTCGTCTATAGTGTTTATCAGGTCCGGGATAGGAACTGTGGCTATATGACGACACGGAATTGATCATTTTGCCATATGACAGATTGGCTGGTGTTAAAGATCGTGAACAGGTGGCTTTTTATGCCACTATCTGAATGATGATGAGTTTTCTCGACTGGATCATGCAGCAAACAGTGGGGAGTGAGAAGAGGGGGATACGCTGGACTGCGGAAAAGAACCTAAAAGACTTGGATTTCGCCGATGACTTGTGCCTGATGTCACATAAACTTGAAGATCTACAGGCAAAAACTAACAAGTTGGCAGAAGAAGTAGGGCAGCGAAGACGGGACTTCAAGTGAATATAAAGAAGACAGAGGTGATGAAGATACCGCACCAACAACAACAACAAACTCCAGTCACCATCAACAGGAGAAACTTAAAGGAAGTAACCTCCTTCACCTATCTAGGCAGCACTGTTTCAACTACAGGCAACACAGGCACAGACGAGGATGCCAAAGTCAGAATTGGAAAAGCAAGACAGGCGTTCATTAGCCTGAAACAAGTGTGGAGATCTACACAAAGCGTGAAACAAGATCCGGATTTTTAACACCAACGTCAAGCCAGTGCTTCTGTATGGTTCAGAGACTTGGCGCGTTACGAAAGGCATTTCCAATAAACTAAAGACATTCATCAACTGCTTACGCTGGCTCGCTACTGAAGATCAGATGGCCAGAATAATGAGAATAAGCAACAAGGAGCTCTGGGAACGAACCAACCAAGAAGCTATCACTCAACAAATATGCAGGAGGAAGTGGAGATGGATTGGGCATACACTGAGAAGGCCGACTGGGGACATCACGTGTCAGGCCAGTAGCTCGAGTGGAATCCCCATGGGAAGCGATGAGTTGGACATCCGGGCTGAGGATGACATGGAGGAGATCGTGTGAGGATGAAATGAGAGGTTGTGGACTGTCGTGGAACCAGGTTCAAAAGATTTCAGAGAAGAGAGTTCACTGGAGACGTGCTACTGAAGCCGTATGTTCCACTAGGAACCCAAGGGACTAACAATATAATAAATAATAATAATCTGAATGATGATGAGTTTTCTCGAAGGACATAAGTTTCTGCTTTTGATTTTGCATACAGTGATAGGTCTTCTTGCTGATAAACAGTAAAGAAGGATCAGATGGATGCATACTAGATCCATATTGCTCTTCTGCTGTCAAAGAGATGTGTGATGTGAAGTTTTAATTTGTACTTAAGATTCACCTTCAGTTTGGTACATTAACGAGGCTGTAATAAGGTGAACTGAATGACAATCATAGTTATACTCTGAACACTTCAGTCGCATGCTTTTACTTTCACTACTCAACACCAATGATGAAGGTCGGTGATGAAAGTTAATTCTAACCTACTTTGAAGATTGTTGTTGGATATGAATGAATTTAAGGCATTTAGAAAATTTCAAATCTTATACGACGGTCCATATGTAGTGAATGAAAAAATAAGTTGTCTTTTGGGTTGTTATCTGTAAATTCAAACAGTTTTTTTTTACCATAAACATGATAATGATAGTTTGGCACAGTCATTTGACCTTCACACCTACTTTATTGTAATGTAGTTGATGAAAGAAATGCAAATAAACAAAATACACTTAGCCTGTACCTTTTAGACAGTAAGTTCTGTTTTAGTTTAATTCACTTCAAACTAGAGTTTATATGAATGAAAAACTAAGAACAAGGAAAAGCTGCTTAGTTCTAGTTTGATGAACTGCTTTAAGTTTGAATAAGAACTTGTGACTTGTTGGGTTCACCAAGTCTAGTGTGATGTCAAATTGCAGCCAATGATGTTAAATGATAGTCCGTCATGATTGATTTCCCCACCAGTGCAAATCAAGACCTGATATTCATGGACTTGCATGTAAGCACTCCTGAAGAGTTTCAAGCAAGGGCGAAACAATCATCCATTGTTATTAGAGTTTCAATGATCCTGTAACTGATGCTGAACGATGGTAAAATTGCATTTGAAGTCATTCAGTCCCACACAAAGCTGTCATGTAAATAGGACCCATCAACGGTACTGGATTCATATATTGATTTATTTTCATCTGTTCACAAACTACAAACTAGACACCACAGTTACTACTTACTTCCTTGCATAAGTTATGTAAGAGGTAGACAAAATCATTTCAGAGGTCATTCTAACCAAGTCAATTTTTGAAGTTTTATGGAGTATTCTGAGTATTTTTTTCCCCTCATAATGAAGATGCAAGTTAGAATCAGTCAGGCAAAAGGTGTACTTCCATTGAAATATCTTTCTTTCCTTTCAAAATTGTCAGTAAACTGGCTCAACAGTTTACGCGTTCCCGTGAAACCTTAAGGTCTTGGGGTCGACCCCTGGCCGGGTCATAGGTGTGTACTGTTGAGGAGTCCCGTGTTAGGACTAAACATCTGTCCAGTGCTCCCAGGTTTCAACTAGTTCCCCATCTGATGTCATTCCGTGGTGAATATTACCTTTAAATTAAAATCCCCATTTATCTCAAGAATAAAGTAACTTTCAACACTAACTTCAAGGAGGTTTCGAACTGATTGATACGTCTTCATTGAAACTATCAACACATAAAGGACTCATTAGACCTAGTCAACATCCTTATTTAACTTAAGTATTTATATTAAAATAGTGAATTGCATCAGTGAATTTTAAAATCTTAAACATCCGGTAATTATTCTCACTGGAATGCATTGCATAAAGTTAGAAAGGGAATGTTCACTGGATGGTAAACAACGTTTTGTTGCCTAATGCTAAGTACTGATCAAATTCTACCAATTATATTGTAATGTAGTCAACAACCAAGGCGACTCAAAATCACGATGCACTTTGGTGGATGGAGGCAATCGGTAGGAAGCCCTAAGCCTAGATTTCATGCTTTTTGATACTCGTCAATAAGGCCTGTCTGTAACTCTGAACAAAGTAATAACCGCTAAGAGATATGCATGTGCATCACCTATTGTTTGAGTCAGAGAGGTTACTATTCAGCTATTTAGATGTAAGCGTATACACCAAAGTATGCTTTTAAATTGGGAATAGTTGTATGTCAGGAAACTATTTACTAATATATAGATGAAGAAGGAGAAGTAACTGCAGGAAATGTTCATTGTGATTAAACAGCTGGTTGTTGCTCTGTCTTTTATAGAACTTCTAACTCAAAATCAAAGTTGTTACAGTTTATATTGGACAACGTAACAGTTTACAGCTTTGCATAGCTTTTCTTTGGTTCACTAGGCTTTAATTAGATACCGGAAGATTAGTGGGGAATAAATCTACATCTCATTCAATTTCTCTAGTATGAATATAGACAGCCGTGTTTGGAGATGTACAGTATTTGGCTGGGATCCCAGAGACGAAAGGAATTAGGCGTTGTGGACTATCGGCGGCATGGTTGAAAATCGGTTCCAATGGCATAGATGTATTCACTCTTTCACATCTACTAGAGCTTCAATATTTGCACTAACCTTTACCTTCAGATTGTTTACTTCTTTATACTACTTTAATATCAGTCATTTCCTATCCCACAGTTCTTTGTATACTACTGTGAAGTGTAGGAACTTGAGCTGATGTACCTGTGTGCAAGGTTTTACATTGATTCTGTCAGTCATTCAGTCATCTAATACGTTAGCCAGTAAAGAATACTGTTTTACTACGGTATACGCTTTTATTATTATTTTTTATTATTAGTCCCTTGGGTTCCTAGTGGAACATACGGCTTCAGTAGCACGTCTCCAGTGAACTCTCTTCTCTGAAATCTTTTGAACCTGGTTCCACGACAGTCCACAACCTCTCATTTCATCCTCACACGATCTCCTCCATGTCACCCTCAGCTCGGATGTCCAACTCGTCGCTTCCCATGGGGATTCCACTCGAGTGACTGGCCTGACACGTGATGTCCATAGTCGGCCTTCTCAGTGCATGCCCAATCCATCTCCACTTCCTCCTGCATATTTGCTGGGTGCGTCTGGGTGACCGGAGTAGATTATTGATTCTCCAGTTGACAGTTTGGAGAGTCCACTCCCATTCCATCTGCTTTCGCAAATCCCAAGCACTTCAATGTGATACCTTCTCATCTCCTTTGCAATCTGGGCTGCCTTGCTGGTTTCAAACATCGTACGGACATTCCATGTCCCTACGTTTACTTTCGCTTTCATTGAGAGTGAGAAGACACATCGGCCGATTGGCTTCCCGTAGGCTTTCACCAACTGTCGTCATTTCGCCTCTCCGATTCCAGAGAGGAATAATTTTGTTATTATTTTTTATATTTTGTTTGTGCTTTGAAGTTTGTTTAGCGATTAAATTTGTTTTCTGGGGTAGGGTTGCTAGCCCTATGCCCAACCTTCCCTCTTTACCCGGGCTTAGGACCGGCTAGTAACTAGTAAACTAGTTAACCAGGCGAGGTTACGGTATACGCTTAGCAAACAAATAATTATTACAGAATTGTAGCTAACCACATAAACTAAATGTACTCTACTAAACTGACATTCTTAGATAGTGCTAGAAATCGTTTTTAAAAGACAGAAGCGTCCGCTATGTAATGTTTAAAAAAATATGGAAACCTATTTGAAAGTAAGAATGCATGATATATTTGACCCTTATATAATTTTGTTCAGTCAAGTAGAGATCATCAGTGAGTTGTTTGAACTGTCGTCAAAAGTAACTGAGTACATGCCAATGCATTTTTAACTGTTCAAGAATTGTCTTAGTTATTTTCAGAAAATGTCCCTGAATAGTAGTTCATCTCCTACTGTTCTATGTTAGTGCAGAATACATATGAATAAGGCTTGTAGCTGATGTGTTATAACAGTGAATTAGAATAAGGCAAAACTGTCACATTTGTCTACAATGAGTAAACTGAACATTTTCTGACAATAATTTGTTAGACGACTCAAAAGACTATTTGAATTCAAGCAGGTATTCGTTAAGGAGTGAAATCAGTTAAATACCAACTTGAAATCAACGAATCTTCATAAACCACTATATTGAATTACTGTTCAGTACTCATTAGTGACGCGCTTTGAGATGATGAGATTTACTCAAGTTCTGCTGAGGAGCCGTGGTCAGTAGTTCAAATCAATTAGAAATAAATATTCAACTACAGTGTTGGATGGAGGTTAAGCTACATCATGAGTTGACAGAACTAGGAAAATGGAGGCCGTTAGATTGCAACTCAGTGACACGATAGTGAAATTCTGGCAACAGAACCGGAGTGTTCTGGGTGAGATTTTTGGCACGGCGAGGCGTGTGTACTCCTGATAAGTCCCATATTAGGACGAAACAGCTGTTTAGTGCTTCCAGGTTTTCAGTGTTTCCGCAACTAATACCAGTTCACGAAAAATCAATAAATCTAGAAGAATATCCAGATTCAATTATTTTTTGTGCTGCAAACACCATTCACTTACATAATGTCTCAATTTATTGTACTTTGGTATTAGTACAACCATAGTCTGGCAGATTTCGATGAACTCCTTGTTGAATGGGCCATAAATCACTCAAAAATGATAAGTGCAAACATCTGAAGCAATAGATCTCGATAGAAGGACTTTATGAAAGATGAGTAATCGAATTCGGAAGATCCAGTTTCATTGTAAAAAAGGTCACCTCAGTTGTTTTTCATTTTAGGGAATTATTGGCATAAAATAAGCTTTCTTCTTACACTGACGTCACTTGAGAGCAGTGGACAGCTGTTTCGTCGTAGTTCGCAACTACTCACCTATGTGCACCCACGACCTCGTAAGCTATCGAACCTTAAAATTCATCAGATCCTACGGTGAGTACGTTTTCATTCAGTTACTGGATGGAAATTCACTAATCGAATACTTCCCACTTTTACCAGTTGTTGATATAACCCAACCATCATCCAACACCTGTGGTGAACATTTATCCTTACACCCGAATTTGATAACCCTACAAGTCACTGCCTGTCATCAGAACTTCGAAAATTTTATTGTATAGCAAGTCACTTATGAGCATTAAACAGGGATTCAGCACATAATAACTTGCAAATACTCAACTAATTTGTTCAGGCTAGAGAATAAACTACACATTTTCTACTGGCCTAATGAATGGCCTATTGGCTTTCGAAGTCATGGATTCTGGGTTCGAGTCTCAGTGGGAACAATATCATTCACTGGAGTGCAAGCACATCAGGCTGTACAGTCGCAAATGCGACGAAATGCGTGCTCTGGATTCCATTATTAGCCACTAAACATATCACAACATAATGAGCAATTGCACAGTCTCGAGACATCCACATAGGAGCTCATATGCCAACAGAGGTCTGGCAACCTGACACAGTATAGCAATGGAAGAATACAAGTATGAAACAACTGCATATTTCCTAATTAAACAAATGCTACTTGTGGACAGTAAATTTTTTTCAAAGAATCATCAATGAACAGAAAAAACGACCAGGAAACAACACTACAATTCAATTCTGTAAAATAAAGCCATCTCAATGTTTAAGAATTCATCAATTGTGGTTTATAACTATCAAAATTTCTCATTTCCATTTTCTTCTAAAAATAACGATCAACGTCAATATTGCCGCCATCAAATAAACAGTAAATAATTGAAAATTCAATGTGATTAAAACACTTATATGTTACTTAACACGTTGGAAGTTGATTTCTTCACTGTTGTATTGAAACAAATTTAACTTAAAACCTCAAAAATATCTAAACAGCTTCCATAAACTCTATGAGGAACTCAGAAGTTGGATTTTCAGATATACTAATAAACGATACGACTTCAGACATGAGGAACCACCGTTGTCAAGGATTTAGAAACATGAAAAACAAGAGTCCACTCACCAACATTGTGTACATTAGTGTAGTGAGCAATGGACCTTAACTTTCGAGTGAGAATAAACTACACTACTTGGCTTGCTAAACTTTAGGGTACGCAGTTGGGTTTGAACCCGTGATCCATTGGCTGGATCAATGAGCCATGCTGGTTTCACTGGTGGAATATTTGCCGCTTTGTCATAAAATAGCATATCTGTAAAAGACAAAATAAAAATATCCAGCTGTTGTGTCATCAGGTTGTACTCAGTCGATTGGTAGCTTGCAGAAACAATTCCCATGAATATGTACTACATTCACTTACCAGGCGTTTCCATTCCTTCCTGCTAAACACCTGAAACAGCAGGTAATAAATCGAGCAATAAGCATAAACTTTTCCGTTCAACTACTTGGATGCATAACTATAGTGACATACCAAACATGCTGTATGTGTATTATTGTTCATCCTTTGGTTTGGAGACAACGGCAGACGGTAACCTCCGTCGTATTATCTCCTGCATACAGGTAAGTTTCACACCTGAAAGAGGGCACATAGATCAGATATTCAACCTCAGACAGGTTCTGAAATATAGGTAAACCTACTAACAAGTGGCCAAAACTTGTCATATTCCTTGGCCTGAAGGTGGCATTTGACTAAGTCTACCTTGAGATGTTGTGGCGTGTCTGACTGTGAAAGGGGTACACAGCAACTATTCAACGCTAATCACAGCTTTCTACTCGAACCCAAGCAGCCACTTAAGAGCTTATTGGGAGTTGTCAGTTGAGTCGATTACAGCTAGTGGTGTCCGATAGGGATGTCCACTGTCACCGTTCCTATTTAACTTAGTCATAAATGTGTTAACAGACTTTACCTTAGTTACATGTGACTTCACATGGATTAATGTACTCCATGGAGGTTACCTGGTTGACTTAGAGAATCCAGATGATATTATCCTGTAAAGGTTTTATGAACGCGTTGAGCAGAAATGTGAGTGTGTCTGGCTATCAGGTATTTCGCACCCGTCAGCTGTAAGATGATGCTCCAGGACTGACGTTCCGGAAGTGCCCTCAGTTTAATGATAGGAAGTGAAGTAGTGATATTTGTCGACCACCTCACTTACTTGGGGAGTTGCATCAATCGGAACGGGTTGGTTGTTGCCGACATCGCAGCCCAAATAGAGGAGGCTCACCCGGCATTTACCGGCTTGCGTCACCTGCAGTACCGACTAGTGAGATATTCGACCATCTATCAAAGAACCAGTATACTGGGATCCAGTGCGTTCTGTTCTGTTGTACAGCAATGAGACTTGGCCGTTAAAAGTAGACTAAATGAAACGATTACAGGGATTTATCAAAAGTAGCCTCTTAGCATTGCTCACGTTTGTTGGAATCACCGTGCGAACAATATTGAGGTCAGGCGACAGATTCTAGGCAAAATAGGCAATTCTGTCGATTGGTGAGGTTGTGAAAATTCACCGGCTGAGATGTTTCGGACATGTGTTACGTACACTGAACCAGAGATAGGTACTCACACCATTCATTGTTGCAGTCAGTGACTTTATCACTATGTTATTCTGTTCGCAACCAATCTATTGTCACTGGAGTGTAACTAGATTCGTTCAAGATCATACATTTTTGGTAAATAGTACACACTCTCTTACAAATAACAGATCATGTGATGACTGGTTCAACATGTGCTCAAAAAAGGGTAGAATAGATCGTGTGACTGAAAAATCGTTATTGCTTAAAGTATTTAGTTTTAAATGGAGTTAGTGCATGTGAAGTTATGTATATCATGTAGTATAATATTCATAATGTCAATAGCATTATGAACACATGAGGAAATAAAGGATTGAATGGTGAACAAATGACAAAACTACGTCCATAATTTTAATTTGTTAACTTTATTAATGCAAGTAATCTTCATCTATCTAGGCAGCACTGTTTCAACTACAGGCAACACAGGCACAGACGAGGATGTCAAAGTCAGAATCGGAAAAACAGGACAGGCGTTCATTAGCCTGAAACCAGTGTGGAGATCTTCTGCACTCAGCATAAAGCGGGAACAACATCCGGATTTTAGACACCAATGTCAGGTCAGTGCTTCTGTATGGTTGAGAGACTTGGCGCGTTACGAAAGGGATTCCCAATAAACTACAGACATTCATCAACTGCTTACGCTGGCTCGCTACTGAAGATCAGATGGCCAGAATAATGAGAATAAGCAACAAGGAGCTCTGGGAACGAACCAACCAAGAAGCTATCACTCAAGAAATATGCAGTGGAAGGAAGTGGAGATGTACTGTATTGGGCATACACTGAGAAGGCCGACTGGGGACATCACGCGTCAGGCCAGTGGCTCGAGTGGAATCCCCATGGGAAGCGACCAGTTGGACGTCTCAGCTGAGGGTGACATGGGGAGATCGTGTGAGGAGGAAATGAGAGGTTGTGGACTGTCGTGGAGCCAGGTTCAGAAGACTTCAGAGAAGAGAGTTCACTGGAGACGTGCTACTGAAGCCCTATTTTCCATTAGGAACCCAAGGGACTAATAATAAATGATAATAATAATAATACGTGGATGTGTGAAACAAATGTTTTACAGAAGTCATTCATTCATTCGTTGTATATCATTGATAAATTAGGCAAGACTGCTGCTTCTGTAATGTCCTGATTGATCTGTGATAATGGAATTAGATGGTGCAGTCGTCTATAAAATCTTCCTTGTGATCAGTCAACCGTACCAACCTAACAGTAACCAAGTTCTTACCAGTAACTTGCTTCAAGGTAAATTTTCTGTGAATCCAGCATAAAGTAGTCACTTTTGGATTTCATTACAAGTGAGACTGAGTGATGGTGGCTTCTGTGTCATCCTGGATAGACTAAACGATGGGGTGGATTCAAATTACGACCGAAACGGGCTGGCTGGTTGGCTTCAGGAAGAACAAATCATGTGCGGATCAAATTGAAACGCTACGCTATGCAGCATCATAGAACAGAGCGTAAAATGGCCATCAACTCTCTACCTTACCTCAACTTCATCTACTTTGAAGAGGCCTTCTATAGCGTCGACCGAGAAGTAATTTGGAAATTGCTTCAGCACTACGAAGTGCCACCTACCTAGGTAGGCAGCATTGTTTCAACTACAGGCGGCGGCACAGATCAGGATGTCAAAACCAGGATGGGAAAGACAGTAAGAAAGACTTTCACTAAACTGAAATCAGTATGGAGATCTACTGCACTCAGCATAAAGATCAAGATCTGGATTTTCAACACCAATTCAGTCAAGTCAGTACTGTTATATGGTCCAGAAACTTGGCGATTCACGAAAAGCACTTCCAATAAACTACAGACATTCATCAACAACTGACTACACTGGCTCGATACTGAAGATTAGATGAAAAGACGAGAAAGAATAAGCAACAAGGAACTCACTATGACTTGCAACGAACCAACCAGGAATCTATCACCCAACAAATATGCAGAAGAAGGAAGTGGAGATGGATTGGGCATACACTGAGAAGGCCGACTGGAATATCACCCACCAGGCTAGGCTGTCGAGGGAAATCCGAATGGGAAATGAGGAGTTGGGCATCTGAGTCGAGTGTGATATGGAAGAGATCATGTGAGAACGAAATGAAAGCTTGTGGGCAGTGGTGGAGTGAGGTTGACAAGACTGCAGAGAAGAGAGTGAAATGGAGGCGTGCTACTGAAGCTTTATGTTCCACTAGGAACCCAAGGGGAAAATGTATAATATATTATAATGTGCTAGCTATTAGAAATGACACTTATGGGTTCGATCCTTAATGGTGTCATGCGGGTGCATTCCTGAGAAGTCTCAAAGTGGAATGAAACAGTTATTCACTGGTTCTGTGATTGGTGTCGATCTGAAATGAAGATTCACTTAAAATCAATGAACCAATCTGTTACCGAGAACCACCTAATTAAAATCTATACAAGCTGTTTTTATTGTACTACGCACCAGTGTTTTTTAAGAATTTCTGTATAACCTTTATTTACATACTTTGATAACTAAGTAACAAGAAAAAGTGATTTTGTGTTCTTTTCAATAAACTAACAAACGAAATATTAGATTATTTAGCATAAAACAAGTGGACTAGTGAAGATTTTGTACCCGCTTCTGAAACACCAAGCCACAGAGCCTGATATTTAGCTAATGACCTTAGTATCAGTATACCATACTAATCGAATGGTGACTACTGCCAGATGTCGAGTATATCAACACTTACTGTATCTTTATACTTCAGTAATCTAGGTTTCGAAGATTCAGCTACCATTCGCCAAGTTTTCCATTTCACCTTTAATCGTTATCTCGTATAACAATGGAAATATGTTATTTTTCCTGTAAAAAAAATCGAATTTCTGATTAAAGTCTGTAGTCTAAGAAACCATGTTTAGTCATTTAAAACAAAATTTATGGGTCAGTCTTCCCTAGCTAAGGAAACTATAAAGGAAGCACAAAATTCTTTTCAATTATTTATTCGAATTCCTTTAGCCTCAGATATATTTAAGATGCCGGTTTGAACTCCATCGGAAAGATTCGGTGAGACTCTGTGAATTACTTTGAATACGTTTCTTTTCCACTTTGTGACTACCATCAACTGAATGTGGGGAAATACAGCCTCTTATAAGCTTAGATGTCTCTTTCTCATCCACGAAATAAGGCAGATATTCATTGACATAGTGGTAAAGTTTCCTGGATTCATCCTGATATTAAATATCTCCAGAGGAGCAATCAAATTGGTAAACATACAAGGAGGTGACGAAACTCGGGAACTACTTCTTCGTGTCGCTTGAATCAACTCATCCATTTGAAATTTGTAAACAGCGGTTAGCCGCAAGAAAGGTTTCTCCATGTCTCTTTATAGCCTATGAAACAGGATCTCTATACTTATCATTATTTGTCCCTTGGGTTCTTAGTGGAACATAAAGCTTCAGTAGCATGTCACTATTTCACTCTCTTCTCTGCAGTCTTGTCAACCTCACTCCACCACTGCCCATCAGCATTCATTTCTTCCTCAAATGACCTCCATGTCACCCTCGGCTGAGATGTCTAACTCGTTGTTTCCCATTTGAATTCTACTCGACGGCCTAGCGCGTGATATCCCCAATTGGTCTTCTCGCTGTTTGTTCAATCCAATCCATCTCCACTTTCATCTAATGCATATTTGTTGGGCGATAACTTCTTGCATCGTTGGTTCGCTGCCAGCCAACATGATTTCCTTCTTGCTAATTCTTATTATCCTGGCTATCTGATCTGATCTGATCTTCAGTATCGACTGAGTGAGCGTAGGCTGTAGCTTTTCATGTGATGTATGTCTGTAGATTGTTAGAAATGCTTTTCGTGTTGGGCCAAGTCTCTCAAACATCACACAGAAGCACTGACTCTTTTGACTGACATTAGTGTTGAAAATCCTCATCTTGTTCACGCTTTATGCTGAGTGCAGTGCAGTACAGTGGAGTTGATCTTCACACTGATTTCCGATTAATGAAGGCCTATCTTGCTGTGTTTCCGACAGTGGCTTTGAAATCCTCATCTGAGCCACGTGTAGTTGAAACGATGCTCATGGTGATTAATGCCTCTTGTTGTTGTTAGCTGGGTACCTTCACCACCTCTATCTTTTCTCCGTTCACCTGAAGGAAGTCTTGTCTTCGCTCCCTCGCCTCGTCTATTCTGCCAACTTGTTAGTTTTCGCATGTAGATCTTCGAGCTCGTGCGACATAGGACATTAGAAATAAATCATCGGCAAAATCCAAATCTTCCAGGGTCTTTTCACCGGTCCAGCCAAGCTATGCCCCCCTTCTTGCTCCTCGCGGTTTGCTGCATGATCCAGTCCACCATAGTCAAGAAAATCATCGGTGACAGTAGGCAGCCCTGTCTTACTCCTGTCCCAACTTCAAAGGCATCATTGAGCTTCTCATAGTGAATTACTTGGCATGTGACGTCTTCTGATAGTTGTTAAATGAGGTTGATAAATGTTTGTAGCACTCTGTAGTGTGTAACAGTTTCCAAATTACTTCCCACTTGACGCTGTCGAAGGCCTTTTCAAAATCGACGAAGTTGAGGTAAGGTAGAGAGTTGATGGCCATTTTACGCTCTGTTCTATGATGCTGCATAGCGTAGCGTTTCAATTTGATCCGCACATGATTTGTTTTTCGTGAAGTCCGTCAGTCAGTCAGCCAGTCAGCCAGCATGTTCCGGTGGTAATTTTGAATCCAGAGCATCTTATAGTCTGTTCAGTATGATGCGGCTTATTACTTTGTCTGCTTCAGGTCGACAGGGATAGCAACATGATTCGGCGCCAGTTCTTGTAAAGACTTAGGTCACCCTTCTTTGTGAGTTTGACAAGGTAGCCCTACTTTCACTCAGCAGCTACCTTTCCTCCCTCCCAAACCTTCTGCAATAGAAGTGGTATGAGCATATCCGCTGTTGTCTCTGTGTCTGTTTTCATTGGTTCTGGCGGAATTCCATCTGGTCCTACTGCTTTCACTACTTTCAGCAAGTTCAATTAAAAAGCGGATATTCCATTTCCTTATGCTTACTTTTGCTTTCATTGGCCAATTGGCCTATCGAAGTCTTTCACCAATTGGCGTCATTCCATCTCCCCGATTCCAGCGAGGAATAAGTTAACTTTTATTTTTATATTTCGTCTGTGCTTTGGAGTTTTTTTGGTGACTGGATTGATTTTCTGGTTCTCTGCCCAACCTTCCCTCTTTATCCGGGCTTAGGACCTGCTATTAAACTAGGCAAGGTTAAAATACAACCGTATGAATCAATGGCTTCTTTCAAAGAATAAAAATTTAGCTCTTGGAATTCAATTATGACACTAAGAAACCAGCGAATGTGACATTGATCACCCTCTGGTTTTATACGTGTGTTGCTTAGAAGTATCACCAAGCATAAAGTTTGAGTGAATTAGGTAGCAGTTATGACCAGGTGACTACAGCTAACTACTCACCATTTATAACACTTGGTCTTAGGAATCAATCTTTTTTTTACGTGAATGTTCTTAGTAAACTATTAAGATGCGACTTTGTAAAAACTGTTAATGCTTGAGAACTGTCAAGATTCATTGGATGTAGGTCATATTTACACTTTACTGAAGTAAACCAAGGCTTTTTAAGTTTCATGAATGATATTTTGATACCGAAACAGAGAATAATAGCTGGCTGAACTGTAGGGTTTTTAAGGTGTATTCATGAACCCGTAACACCCGGCTGAATTCAGCACTTTAAACCCTCTAAATTGAATGGCTGCAATTAATCCCAGTTATCTGAAGGGGTATGGGATTCTCAATACATCAGTGTAAATATCTGAGATGGCCATGGTTTAGTAGACTTGTATTCTTGATACTGGGTGATGATTGAAGGGGAAATGAAAATACAGGTCACAACATGATTAGAGCAAACGATCTCCGAGTTACTGTCTTGGCGTTCGACCAAGTGGGTCACGAGACCCAGCTGGTGGTCAGATCTTAATTGTGCTTCAACTATTAAGGTTAACTATTTGCTTATCACATTCACACTGACTGCCCAGTCAGTCGGTCAGACACTTAAAGAATTCATATGCAGTCGGGAAAAACCCTTGATGGATAATGCACAACAAAGATCTGGTCAAAAGCTGCATATCGTATCTCTCAGTTGGTAGAATTTTGAGCCTGTAACCTGAAGGCTACTGTTTCAAATCCTGCTGCAAACCAGATCAGCTTCAATCATTACCCAATATTTTCAACACATGCTCATAAGTTGATTATATACATCAGTCATTGCATAATTTACTAAAACTATTTTCATGAATTGTTTTATTTATTGGTAGTCAGAAGTGGAAGCATAATTCATCGACATGTAGGGCTGTTGACTGAAATTGAAAGGTAACCTGCAGAATTCGTGACCATGAGCCTCACATCCTGGAAGATAAGGTCTAACTTGTAAACTGACTCTCATTGAGGTGATTTGCAATACAGGAATGAATGAAACTCATTCGTTTTCTTTTTCACATGATAGTTAGGTATAATACTCAGTGGTTTATTTGAAACTGAATGATGATTTAGTGGGTGAATCTCTAGGCTTATCACTTTCAGTTAGTCAGTTCCAAAGAGGGGGGTAAGATAGGAAAAATTAGCACCCAAATCATTATTTAGGCTATGATAAACCAATACCAGGTCTTCCGTAGATCTGCGATGAAACAGTGGAAATTCGTTCCTATCTCTGAGTTAGAAACCAGATAAACAAGCAATTCGAAAGAAAATAAATACTGGAAGGAATTTACAGTTCTTGACTAACGAAACCAAATATGATGCTTTGGGAATATTATTATTATTGTTATCATCATAGGGTTTCAGTAGTACGTCTCCATTTCACTCTCTTCTCTCCAGTTTTTTCAACATGGCTACACCACTCCCAGACGCTTTCATTTCTTCCTTACATGATCTCCCCCATATCACCGTTGGTTGGGAATAGTATGCTTCATATAAATCAAGAAATAAGTAGATCCACTTGTCATAAGAAGCATATTTCTGTATTCTTGTTATGCTCTACAGAAAAAATTACTGTCTTGAATGAGAGACTTAGTGAATAGTGGGACGGATTTTAGCTTTAGTATGATACATTCAATGGTTGCCACATCCGCTTAAGTTTTAGCTGTTGTCCACTCCCATGCAAACCAAATCAAAACTTTTGTTCAAGGTATTTCATATATCATTACACAGAATCAACTGTTTTCTCACTCTTTGATCAATAAAACTCTAGATGATTGCATAAGTGGAACTCACAGCTTGATTGGCAGATCCTGGAAACAATAAATATGACATCACTAGTTCAATTTTCATAGCAATTCAAGTTTTCTTCTAGCGCCTTTTTTAATTATCTCACTTCAAAGAAAGTTAAATGACTAGTGGAATCGAAGACGCACATTTCACTCTGTTTGAAATTTTTCAGTTGAGCGTACCTGCCTCCCAGTGAGCGATGTCATTCCCACTGGTGATTCTAACCCAGTATCTGTTGCTTCAAACGTTAGAGCTTTATCCAGTAGGCTGCTGAGTAACGACAATCACTCCTTATACAGGTTAGGGTTAGGGTAGACACCATCCAACATTACTATCGAGATGAAGTTATCAGTAATATTAAAGAACCCTAAAATGAGCTCGTGTACCAATAATGCGTAATTACTTCAGTCCTACAAACGACGGGAGACTGCCGTCCACAACATCAGATGAAATACTTATTCACTACTGCTTCTGACGAATTATTCTTCAAGTGACAACGAATCATGATTAAAAATTATTTTCAATAAATCAATTTTCCAATATCATTAATCTGAATAACAAACGTTTTCATCCTTTTTTAAATTATCGTCCGTTCAGACTCTATTAACTCTAAAAGTCACATGACCAGTTACTGAAATAACCAATCAGTTTCGTTTACTGATGAAAAAACCACCTTCTTAACCAGAATGATAATGTTTAATTGATTATTTATTTCACCAACTGTTAGGATGACCTTTCGAATCACTCTCCAAATTCCTTGAAACACGGAACACAACACTCGAACCAACTTAAATAAATTGTTTGTTACTTTAAATAGTTTCTATTTTATTGATCATACTCAATATTCAATTAGTCACAACTGTTATTGGATAACATTTATACAAATTTTAGCGCAAGAACAAATCAGTCATTTGTTTCATCCAATAAAATTTCGCCATCATCACTGAGAAAGGTCTATGTGTCAGTTAATAGATCAATATGGAGGGAGTCACACTTCAATTTTTTACAGAATTCAGTGTCATTGACTTTTATGGCTAGACAATGACACTTTTATGCTATTGCCTATAGTTTCTCGTAGTTGCTCTGAGCGAATCGGCTAGCTGTTAGTGGCATATAAACTCCTCTGTGGATGCCTCGATATTATTGGTAATTTTATTTTACTGATAATGATAGATGATGTCTAGCAGTGAGTACGGGTTTTGAGTCTCTTTGGGATTAACACTGTTCGTCAGGAGACCAGTACACTTGTCTAATAAATCCTTGGTAGAAAGAAACGTACATCTACCCACTGTCTATCATGACTATCTATAAACAAGTGTATATTGTAAGATAGGTTAGTGAAGCTCAAGGCACACCAAAAGATTTTAATGTAAGAACTGAGGTAATACTATAACTAAGTAGTGCTCTAAAGATCAACAAACATAATTTGTGTTTCCCTAAATAGTAATGAAAATACTAAGAATTTCTGTCTGGCTGCAATTGTGCACAAATCAAAAGTCTTTCAACCAGGTTTACTGAAAACGGTCTGTTTAACTCTCGGGCTACCAAAAAAGCTTTCCACTGATTATATTCCATCAAATTCTTCCCTTTTAGTTTGTTTTAATCTTCTGAATGTCTTCTAAACGCATCATGTACTGTCATACATTTTAAAATGTTTTCGAACCTTCATTTTTCAAGCTAAGAACAAAACAATAGTCTGTACACGCACCTATGGTACTCAAATCTACGATCTAAAGTGGTCTGCTGAAATCCTGAGCTACCAAAAAACTTTCCACTGATTATATTCCATTAAGTTCTTCCCTTTTAGTTTGTTTTAACTTATCAAATGTCTACTGAACGTGTCATGTACTCTCGAGCGTTTTTAAAGTGTTTTCGAACTTCCATTTCTCACATTAAGAACAAAACAAAGGAGAAACAATCCATCGGTTGGAAATGGATTTATAAATGCTCAAAAATACACCACATTACTATTCCTAGGATATCGGTATGAGTTTTTGAATTTCTATGTTGGCTGACTGAAATGCCACCATTAAAATTACACTCGATTGTGTGTTCATTTCCGAATTGAGAACAGAGGCAAATGTAATACTAGCTGCCCATATCACACTTATCCCATGAATACTGTTATTATTAACACCATTCAGATACAATAATTATTTCGTTTAAAAATATTATACGGAAAACGAATTTGTTGAGATATTCCATGCTATAAATTCCATACTTCCTCATACATATGGTTTAAAATAAAACCATTATTATTATTGTTATTATTATTATTAATTTACATACTTACAGGAGAACCAGGACTATGGGAAAATACTTAGACCATCGACCCGATGTTCATCAACTGCTCCATTTACCAACTGAGTTAATATATCCAGCTATTTACCATATCCCATTTCCTCTTTATACACTGTTTTGGGTATCTATCATTGAAATGAAAAGTACACTTGATGTACTGTCTTTTCTGCATAATGCTATTAGCTTGGTAGAAAGAATGAAAGATTCTAGAAATTCCTCATCAGAACACTTGATGTAACTTCATTGACAAGTGATTATAGCAATATGAATAACCCTAGAGTGCACCTTGTCAGATTGTTTGTTAGTAAAATTACAGCCAGTAATAATGCAGTAGGAATACATCCCTTTCTCACAGGTCATTCGTGTTAATCTTCTAGGACGTAGTCTAGCTGTTTTAAATACATCACTTTCCTCTGCACAAAACGCTCACCGATTGATTATCTACTCTTTTGACTTCCTCCAAAGACACCACAACACATGCTACTTAAATACATTCTTATTAGTAGTAGCATGTAACACAGTCAATTTAGCCATCACAATCATATTTTTCTGTCAATCCAAAACGCATGATTGTTCACAGGCATAAAGATCTCATGTAAGTGTTGTAGGGATAGTCACTTATGAACTGATTTGATTAGATTTCAGAGATGTTGGGTCTAACTGGCATCTAGATGTCTTTGACCTCAGTCTATACAATGTTGAGAGGTAAGTACTGTATGAGAAATGCCAAAACACAGTGTATCCACTATCCCAATATCTTGACTAGTTAGTCATATTGATTCGGTAAAGACTTTGTTGTGAAACAATTATGTTTTTCAACTTTTTGTGCTGTTTTTCGCTTTTTTGTTGTTGTTGTTGTCAATAGTAAGATCATGAAACAAGATGAAGAACTGCATAATCTAGTTGAAGAACTTGAACACCAAGTGAACCAAGAGAAAGAACAATTGAAACAAAAAGTAAGCAGTTCACTTTTCCATAACCTGTCTAATAGGAGTCATATCTGTGACAAAACTGAACTTTCTTTCACTTGCTATAGAAACACTACTACTACTGATAGTAGTAGTAGTAGTAGTAGTAAAGTAGATGTGTGCGCTGAGAGGATAATTGTACGACATATTTTAGTGGATAACAGTAGTTAGAAGCTGATATTCTTAACCAGTGGTTTCCGCCAGCCATGTCGAATTAGTGTAAATATTCCTATCTGAACTAGCTCATTAGTAGTATACGGGGTTGAATTAATGAAACCTACTCAAAGTTGACGAGCTTTACTGATGAATAGTCATCAAGTATAATCAAAACTACCATCTGCAAAATAATCAGTTCTACCACTGATTTCACTACGGTTTTCTTTGCACTTTTTTACGTCGATCTTGACATGACCGAGGGTAGTACTGAAAACTGGTTCCTGAAGGGGTAAATCGAATACATTAGACTAAACTGTGGCTATCAGGCAGGTTGCTAAGCTAATCAACTGGAATTTTGACAAGCTAATTTAAATTAATGTGAGTTATTAGGATAAATGGTGTTTACAAATAGGAAGAACTGATAATATGTTTATTTATGAAGATCAGAAGATAAGAATAGGCCATATAACTTTCTGCCGGGACTTTAGGGGCCATTTTAGCAACTACTGAAATAGTCATTTCAGTTTCTTAATTTGATCTGTAACGGTGATTTTTCATAAGGCAAAAAAAAAATCTAGTTATTTACCTTACTATGTGATAGACTGACCTTTAGAGTCACTCACATTTTAAGCATTGATGTCTACCCTTCACGTATGACCTACTGAACAATAGATCTCGGTTTAATTGGTTTGAGCGCATGTGGCTTTACCGTTGGATCCTGAGTACAAATTCATCTCTTCTTCGATCTCGGCAACTGGATAGTATCATACGCCAGCATGCAATGAGTGCAACTTATAACCTTGTAGACAGATACTTATCCCTATTCATCTTATAATATATCAGCATGTATTTGTGGAGGATATATGCAACCATGTAAAACTTTCAACACTTTCTAACAATGAGGCAGGAACCAAAACAATTTAACTATGCTAATGTCAACAAAAACTGTAGCACTCATTTTAAATCAATGAATCGGTTTACTTTACTTCTCTATCTTAGACTAATAAATTAATTGATAATATGTTCAATTTCTCTTTTTTTCACCTTTTTTTATTACATTATTCACTACTTCCACTGACTATCATTCAAAAAATTCTCTTCTCCCTACCAATTCTACTATTTTCAAGGAGGAACTGAAAGAAAAAGAATTGAGAGAAGAATTGAACAATAAAGTACAAGAAAAAGAAAAACTTTTAAATGACCTTGTACAACAATTTGAAAAAGTTAGTTCATATATTTAATATGAATCAATGATCAGTAATATAGACTTTAAGTCGATGGTAAAGTGTACAGGGAGTATGAATGGGGTTAATTTTTATTGAAATATTAACCTTTTTTGTATATCTGACAATTATTGGGTCATAAGATGCTAATAAATATCACAATGATTAAATTTTATTGATTTGACTGTAAACTGTGGTTCCACAGTTGAATGACCTTAAATCACTGACATAATATATTATCAGGTTGACATGATATACAATCAATTCAATGTATAAAAAGTCAGCTAAAATTGTCTATCGGAATAGTTTATTGCATAGAATAAAATCTATAGAACATGTAGCTAATCATTGTTCGAGGAACGATACCATTGGTGAATTCATACAAATAAAGAGTAGAAGTAGTAATGATGGATAGTGGTTGACAGTGGAATCCAGGATGTGCATTTCGTCCCACTTGGGACTCGTCAGCTGGATGTACCTGCTTCCCGATGATTAATGTTGTTCCCATCGGGATTAAGACTCGGGAGTGATCGCTCCATACTCCAGAGCGTTATCCACTATACCACCGAGCCACGATAGCCGATTTTTGTGCGACGGGTTTAGATTTCAGTATGATTGTTTTTGTATCATACCGTCGTTGATTGGACCGAATCGATCGGTCTCTATTGGCATATGGGATCCTGTGCGGATGCTTTAATGGTAGTAATGAAGCGATCACTCCCGAGTTCGAATGCCGATGGGAACAACATCAGTCATCTGGAAGCAGGTACGTCCAGCTGACCAGTCTTAAATGGGACGAAATGCGCATCCTACCCTGCATTGCTAGCCACTACCCATCATTACTACCATTAGAGCACCGGTAATATCGGGGCATCCGCAAAAGATCCCATATGCCAACAGAGACCGATCAATTCGGTCTAATCAACGACGGTATGACATAAAAACAATTATACTAAAGAGTAAAAGTGCATCAGTTTTCACCGATAAAGTCCTAGTGTTAGTTTAAACTTATCGGTCGAGTGGATCGTATATACATGAAGCCAATTAACGTGAAACTGGGACGTACATCCTAGTTACTAATGCAAGAGTAAATTATGTGCGCTGTGGCAGAATGTAATTCCATTTTTCTTAATTTATTACATTCATCACACGGTGGAACAGTATTGTTTACTGGATTACGTTTCGAACACAACCTATGCTGTTCACAGTCATGTCAAGATAACTACACAACTTTGAGAAATCCTTTATATACTTAGTCCTAACTTCCTCACCCCGTTTTGACATGGGTGGTAAGATTTTCCATATATCCGGAACAGGTACTAAGTCATTCCTGCTACATGTATTCGGTGTCATTTCAGTTATCAATCTCTCCCTCCACACTACTAAGTTAGTTTTAAGGATTTTCACTCTGTCCCATCCTACTGTGTGCTTGTGTGCAGTTGCATGCGTAGCTAAGACCAAGCGTTTTCCTGAATTCCTTATCTTACTAGGATCTATCAATTTTGACCTAACAAGACATCTGTGCTTGAATAGCCGAACTGACCAATAGTATGAAGAGTTGAACTTAATACTATCAGGACACATTTAGTGTTAGTACAAATTGTTTCTGAATACACACAAACGGTTTGAATTTAGGGATAGCAAGTGCTTCAATAAATCTATATATTCTTCATTAACCATATCCATATGACAGTACAGTACAGTACAGTAAAGTACAGTACAGTACAGTAAAGGATGTCTTCATATCAATCTTATGACCAGCTTTCAATATGTGTTTTCCCCATCGACGAGGAGAGACGTTTGTTACCTGCACTTGTCTGACTGTTAGAGGTCATTTGTTTCTGGAGCCATTCCAGCATATATTCAACCATTCTTAGCTGTATGTCACGATGGCTCCTCTCCATGTTTGTGTGTCCACACATGCATGTAAAGTAATAGACACAATGGGATGTGATACACCTGTTCGAATGCTGTTTAGGCTTGTGTTGAAGCATAGATTTTGTCTTCTTCACTTAGACAACCATGGTCTCGTAGTGTGTCCTACTAACAATTGATACGCTCTTTTTCTTCAAGATTACGCTATCCGATTCATCCCTTTATGACAATATGATATGAACACTTTTAATTAGTGGGAGAATATGGACTAATCGGTGTCAATGATATGCCAATTCTATATCTGTTGATGAATATTAATGGATATTCATTTTATACTAATGTATTCGTCAAAAATTTTGCTTCTTTTTCTCTTGTATCATCTAAGGAAATGAGATAAACTCTATAAATAAAAATATTTTCAATAAATCGATGGTGTTATCATGGTTAGTCCTTTAGGTACCCTGCTGGCTGATGTATGTCATACAGCGAGGAGTCAGCAGAAGAAATGATTGGAGGAGATGGCTTTTATAGGAGATATATTGATAAAATTTATATGATTTGTGAAAAATGTGAGGAGGCAATGTGTTTATTAAATAAAATGAACAATACTCAAAGCCACATTAGCGTCAATTACGAAGAAATCGATGAAAAACTATCATTTTTAGGCATACTGATTATTCGAATAGGCATGGCTCAATCAAAAGGTCTATCCATAGGACAATACCACCTTACTTTCCACAGTTGCTGTCTAGTCCAGTACAAACATGGACTAGTCAAGTGTTCATTTAATGGAGTGAATCGGATAGCGTAATCTTGAAGAAAAAGAGCGTATCAATTGTTAGTAGGACACACTACGAGACCATGGTTGTCTAAGTGAAGAAGACAAAATCTATGCTTCAACACAAGCCTAAACAGCATTCGAACAGGTGTATCACATCCCATTGTGTCTATTACTTTACATGCATGTGTGGACACACAAACATGGAGAGGAGCCATCGTGACATACAGCTAAGAATGGTTGAATATATGCTGGAATGGCTCCAGAAACAAATGACCTCTAACAGTCAGACAAGTGCAGGTAACAAACGTCTCTCCTCGTCGATGGGGAAAACACATATTGAAAGCTGGTCATAAGATTGATATGAAGACATCCTTTACTGTACTGTACTGTACTTTACTGTACTGTACTGTACTGTCATATGGATATGGTTAATGAAGAATATATAGATTTATTGAAGCACTTGCTATCCCTAAATTCAAACCGTTTGTGTGTATTCAGAAACAATTTGTACTAACACTAAATGTGTCCTGATAGTATTAAGTTCAACTCTTCATACTATTGCTGGTGATGATTTGACCTATTATTATTATTATTATTGTCTATACTAGGTGATGATTGAAGGTGAAATGATAACTTAGAACACGGCTAGATTCGAACCGGTAACCACCGGGTTTACGGCTCGAGGCTCTACCAACTGAGTTATATGCTCCGACTGCTGACCAGATTTTGGTTTCACTTCAGTCACGAAGGTTTTAGCCCAAAATACCACGTGAATTCGTGATGCATTACTATAGCTTGACGATATTGACACTGGCTGTGTCGTAGGTCAGTTGGTAGTACATCGGGTCGGAAATGCGGTGGTCACTGGTTCCAATCCGACCGCAGTCTAAATTTCCATTTCACCTTCAATCATCACCAAGTATCAATACTAGTCTCCTAAACCCTGGATATCACAGAAAATCAAAATGAAAATAACTTTTATTATCGTTTCCCTCTCTTGTTTTCATTCTACGCTTGTTATCCTTCTTAACTATAATTTCATTGGCCCAATTAAGCTTTCTAAGTTTTATATCAATTAATAGACAAGTTTATGTATGATCATATTTTTTGAGGTGTATAGAGCTGAAACATCACTCACGTTTCAGATGATCTCGCTCTTCTCATTGCGTTTCATTGTTTCATGAAATATCCTTTGAAAATGAGAAAATCCTGCAGAAGTTTTTCTTTTCTCATAAAGAGAAGACCAGTACGGAAGCTTTGCATATGTGTTCATACGTTTTTCGGTTAATAAAATAGGTGGAGTTACCATCTTTCAGACATGGTAGATATTAATAAATTCAAGTAATATAGATAGGGAAGGCTTCATACAATTTACTTCCATATCTACCAATTAACCTTCACTTTATTACACTGTCCCAGAGCCAACACTTGATTTGGAACGCACTCTCTGTACTTTTGCTGGCTTATTACTTTCTGAGTTGATAGGGTTTATGCGGCTAGAGTAAAGGTTTTGAATAGGTTGAGTGTTTACAACCTAATTTTAAAACATAATCTAGTCTCAGCCTTTTATTCATGATTCTAGTAATCATGAGGAAGTACTAGCAGATGAGAAACCTCAAAGAGTTTTTAAAAAAAGTGGTAAAGCGATCATATGAAAAACTTTATCTCGATTATTTTAAAATTAGTATCATGAAAATTCCACATATACCCGTCTTTAGTCAGTAATATCCTTCAACAAGTCAACGCTTCCCAGAACGTCACAAAGGCACCTTCAACTTGATTGGTCACTTCATAGTCACTTAACAGTTACTACTAGACGGGTAAATGCTAATCGAGATGAGGAAAAATGATATCTTCAAAACTGCAACTGAAACTAAATTAATGAACTTTCCTTAAGATTTGATAATTTGGAGTAATCTACTGGTCTTACATCAACTTAGTAGTATCAAGTAGTTTTATTGATTTAGGAGCCAAGTTTTTTTTGACACTGGCTGGTGTTAGTAGGATAGACATCAGTAGCATGCGATGTGCTATCAAGGTTATCAGATCTCCTATTCTAGTGAGTCAATGAATCTGAAGGGAATATGAATAACTAATCGGTTAATAGGACAACCTACAAAGTTGTCTGAAAAGCATGACGAAACCTAATTACTTATATTTGTAGTCACCAAAAGGTCTATCTTTTGGTTGTAAACAGATATGTTAAGTTGTTATTCATCGTAGACTGATATCAGTTGGAGGGACAAAAGAGACCTAGGAGCACTGAACAGCTGTTTTGTCCTAGTATGAAACTCCACTGCAGTACCCATCCACGACCCCGCCAGAGATCGAACCCGCGACCTTCAGATCCCGTGGCCAGCACGTTACCATTGAGCCACTGGGTCAGAATCCAGTGTTCAGTATTTCCAACTCCTGTTAGCTCACGATATAGCGTAACCGCCACCCAATGTGATCATTGAGTAACTGTCCTCACGACCATCAGGCTTTGCCCCCACAACTAGCTCAAAATCCAAACAGATATGTGTTAACTCGTCTTCTGCATTCTCAATATGCTTCGAATCTCTTTGGTTTGATTATTGTGTATCAGTGGTGTTTTATTGCTTTCAGAATTCGTATCTTTCGAATAAATCACTATTTATCCCTGCTGTTATTACTCTTCAGTGACAAAACAGAATATTTGTCAGTTCATATCAAATTGTGATGTTAATCCAGACAGATCTTACTCAGTACATCTTCCAGGGAATATTTGTGAAATACTAATGGATAAATGATTAGTTAAAGAAATTATTATTTTCAAAATGTAATCTATCAAATAATCAGCAAGAGGGTTGAGTTAACCCCATGGAATCTTAAGGTAACTTTCATCATAAACTGAAATCAGTGTGACAAATACTGAAAACCTCGGAGCTGTAGATAACTGTTCCGTTTTAGGTTAATGCTCTTCAACAATGAGCATCCATAACCCACTGAAATTTGTATCCTAGAACCTTCTGTTCTCATACCAATCACAGTAGCATTCAGTTACCCAGGTTGGAATCAAATGGAATTCAATTAACAGTATTGCGTAACTATCACTCAATGCCATTATCGTGTTCGCCTTCACATCTGGCTTCTATCTAGATTCTCGGAAAGTTCATCTCAAAACATATCACTAGTGGGTAGCTGACAGTAATTCACTTGGTGGTTTGTAGATATGGATTGATTTCAAGGTGATAATCATAGAATCCCCTATGGAATGTTAGCATTGTATAAGAGACAAGGTATTTGGCTGCACCTTTTTAATGGAATAGACTTTTCTAACTCAAGAAGCGACAGTTGTATCTCAAATTCCTGTGACTGCTATATCGGTTCCCCTGGAAGACTGACAACAGTTTCGATCTATTCAGATGTTGTAATGACTACATTCGTATTCATTTGAAATTAGTGATAAATGTACCACAAATTAACCAGTTTATATAATCCTCTCATATTTTTTAATTTGTTTGCACCTTTGAGCATCCTCGTTACAATATCATAAGAACAAAAAGACTGAAATCTCTTCAATATACATAAGATAAAAATGATGTTCCTCATAGTTTTGTTTGAATGAAACAATTTTTTTTCTATTTAAGGCATCTATAAAAGTTGAAGAACTGCAAAAAACCCGAACAACTATTGCCCAAGAAAAAGAAAAATTATTACAAGAGAAAGAAGATTTGGAGCGTAAACTAGAAGAATCACAAGAAATGTTAAATGACTGTAAAGAATATATTGAAACATTACAGAAAAAAGCTCGTGAAGAACGTCGACGTAGAGCTAAAGCAGCAATTGAACTCAGTGAAGGTATAGCATTAGAACGTGAAACATTAGTTAGACAATTAGATATGCTAAGGTAGATGACTGTTAGTATCATTTTTTGTTTTGAAAAACTATTTTGTTTTTGTTATGTTTCTTAGTTGTAATAGTTTGTGCAAGTTAGACAAAAAGTTGGAGACAATTGGAAAATTATTTTCTTTTAACATAAGGATCCTCAGAAGTATTGAAACACGTCAGTATTAAGCTTATTTACCTTTACTGAGTTATCTGCTTATACATAAATTTTACCATTTAGAATTAACTCTTCATTTTAACAGCTTTTAAGCAGTAGATGAATTCAACCCTTCAGGAATTGTAATCACAAGTAACGATTCAGTAAAGATAGTGTCTGGTTCACCATATCTAAAAATATTCAGTAATTATTCTCTTTGATAAATTTTAATAATGTTATGAGAAGACAAAGATTACAGATAATTTGTGATGTATTAGGGCTAAGCATTTGAAACAATCTGACTACACAAGAAACTATCAGATTAGTAAGATGAAAATCCAGAAAAAGTCGCTTTAAATAGTAGAAGACATAAAACTGAGAAGGATTATAGAGTATCCATAAATGTAAACAGTCGTCTCTAACCTCTTTTATGCAAAACTTTGAAGACTCCAATAATCCGTCTATCATAGAACTAGTTTTTTAGAATATATTTAATGATTCATGAAAATGGAGGTTTGGCATGTGCACTTAGTAGATTCGCTGACAAATTCACAGAATTAGCTGCTCTGATGAATGTGTAGTTCATTGTTTATTGTCCGTGGGGACTTTTACTTTTGTGACAGCAACTTCTTGTGTTCTCCTGGACACAGTAACCTAGTCAGCTTTTCAACTCATTTTGATGCCACATTAGATTCGGTATGTATGAAACTCGGAAACATGCACCAATGCTGAGCTGAGATCACTGTATGATACGTGTTTAGCCAAAAAGTATGCACTGTCTTGGATTACAAACTGGCTTGATTCTTATTTTTTAGAGAGAAGACAGTACACTCTATACAGAAGGAAGGGCTCTACTTTGCTACTTACTGAAGCCGGTGTGCCTCAATGTGCTGTTCTTTCTGCTTTTCTTTTGTTTTTCCTTTTACGTGACCTACCGACCTCAACTAAAGTACCCAGTAGACCTAACAGTATCCAAGCCGATCTTCTCCTCCCCAGACTGTTCTCAGTTTAATAGCTTTTCAGCCAAAATTGGTGTCACACTCAATCCCTCCAAATGTCAGATGATTAATTTCCGCTTAAGACCTTTGTAAATAACTTCAGTTGAATGACTCTTGTATTATAGATGTCTCTTTTGTAGAGAATGTAACAAGCGTAATCCATCTTGTCTTGTGCTTTTCCTGTCATCTTTCTTGGTTCTTTCATGTCTTAGTGATTTCCAGGAAAATCCTTCCCTTTACATTTTTTATGCAAGGAAACTGAGAATGTTTAAACTAACTCAGTCTCTACTCTTACGTTTTATCACTTCCTGTGTATTGCTTGTACTTACTTATTGTTTCTCCCTTATTCTGGACTCCAGGAAAATCACTACGTTGTATTGCGAAGGATTTTGAAGTCTGTTAGTAGAGCAAGTACTACATCAGTGACCGTGCTGATAAGTGTGGTCATGAACCCTTATAGACAGCTGGCTTAAAATATTTTATCTAATGGTAAACATCGTCTTTATATGCACCTCTTTTCATGTCTATTCCCTGAGAAGACAAGAAGCAAATCTATTAAACTCTATGCACGCCCTAATACATTCTTAAATTTAACCATACCACTTTATTTAACTTGTATGAAGAAAATCATGTTAGACATGGTCTTATTAATCAGCTTTGTAATAGCGAACAGTTGTCATAATCTTGAAGCCATTAAACATTTCAGCAATCATGTGTTATTCTTAATTACGAGATTGCTTTCTGTTCTGTAAACACAGTTATGGTTCGGAATAAGACAAATTTATTATTAATACTATTACTATTGATCAAAAGAGACCCAATAAGGAGTTCTATTCAATTACTCTTATTAAGAGGTATATGATAACATTTATTGAAAACCTCCAATTCACAGCTGTAAGAAAGAAAATCAACTTTTATTTATCCTTTTTTCAAGAAGGCCGTTTCAAAATTCAGCAACAAACTGTACGCTTTTCTGAAGAATATCTTATTGTAGTCGAGAATAAACACCTTACATCTAGGCATTTTATTCATTCAGCTTAAAGAAATATGACTATAGAGAGTCTACAGATCTTAGAACTAAGTTGAAAAACTTAAATGATGACAAACTAGACATTAAGTACCTCAAGATTTTCAATAGTTTTTCAGTCAATTTGTTTCATGACCAACTGATGTTATTCTAGTTTTCTTTCTAATTATATTAGACAGTGGAATAATATCATCCACTAAGTAGAGCTGTAGCTCATTGGTTTATGGTGTTGACTTACAATCGATGAGTCACGGGTTCGAACCCTTCGCCACCTATTAAGGTTTGACTAACCAGATAGCTTCACTATCTCTCAAGTAATAGGTAAAGTTCATTGTGTATTCCATGTACATGCACAAGAATACTGAGTACATTTCGACTGGATTCGGTTATTTACTGATACACGTTTTGGACGCAATTTATTGTTACATCAAGGTAACTCTACAACTTTGAGTCACATAGCTTTAATTTTCTCTCCTCCTCATTTGTAATATGAGTAGTAGTATTTCCTATATGTCTGGATTAGGTGCTGAGTTATTTTTCTGTATTTTTTTTGATGATGATTTGATTAACGAAGGCTACTAACATAAGAAATCTAGAGAAAAGCATAGATTTAGCTATGGATGCAATCACACAACTATACTATAGGATGGGAAAGGGTGATAATCGTGGAAACTAACTTAACTGATTTGGGCAAGATATTGATAACCGATTCTTTGTTGATCAAATCAGCACTAAATACATGCTACAGAAGTGATTTAACACCTATTTCAGAATATCCGTAAAATCTTACTACCTACAACAAAATGAAGGAGAGGGAATCAGAGTTTCTTAGACGGTGTCTCATAATTGTATAATCACCTCAATATGCCAGTGGAAAAAAAAAATGTGTCAGAAACGTTGTCCAGTAAATAATTTTAAATTACATAACAGTATCACAATGTTCATAGTCTACTCTTTCAGATGATTCATTCTTATTTCATTGTCTTATACCTTATTCATAGAACTATTAATCAAAAGTTAGTTGATGAACAGGAAGTCAAAGCACAAACTGTCTATACAGTAAAGCATACATCGAATTCTAATGATTTACGAGATTTGCATAACAAACCGAAATCAGTTGATCTAAGTGATACAAAGACTACAGAAACAACAATGAAGGATATTTCTGCATTACCACATTTATTGCGTAGTTCAACTGATTTGGATGTAACACAATTTGAAACAATATCGAATGCTAGAAGAGGTTCTACACTGAGTAATTATTTTACACCTGTAATGTAAGTCTTCTTCACTTGTTATCAGAATTATATAACTAAAGGTTATTCACTTGATATGTTTTATGCTTTACATACCAGTTTAGATTACTTTGATGTGAATAGTTAGTGATTTCTAACTACTTATGTTTGTCAGTAGTATATGGTGGCTTGCAGTAAAGTTAACTTGGTAATAATTTCTAAACTTTGGTAAAATTTTTTTGTTTTTGAATGCAAATGAATCAAAAACAATTACATAATAGAACGATTTCGATAAAATGGTGGAGAATATTTGTAGCTCAGGTGGATGGTCTTGGTTGTATTGTGTTCTCTGAGCTGGGTTGTTTAACTGTGAAGAGTTCATCGTCCTACTAGACGACATTATCAGCACTAACTTCAGTCTGAAGTGAACTGATTTAGTAGCATACCCTGACCAACTGGTTTCTGATTGGTTGTTTCTTTAGATTGTTGTGTCATTAAACGTATACATTTTCCTGTTGGCTGTTCCTCTAACTTGACCTCTCACCTTTCTGTCGTTTATCATTAGATTGCGTCCATATTTATATATCTACTGATTGCTGACTGATTGACCTGAATCCCAACCTTCTAGGAATTCTCTGATATTCTTTGTGTTTCCTCTATCCAAGAACTCTACATTGTCAAAATTGAATTCATGTCCATAATTATCCACGTGCATTGAAATGAGTCATGAAATGTCGTAGCATTTAATAGCCAATTGGTGTTCACGTAGACGACGGTAAAAAGCGTGAACACTTTTTTCCAATGTAGCGTTGAACACAGTTATTGCAGTTGATTTTGTAAATGATATTCGGTTTGTCTTCTTTGCTTGTTGCATCCTTTGGTCTGTATAATAGTGTTTGGAGGGAATTTGTTAGTTTATGAGCTACACCAATCCTAAGTGGTCTCCGTAATCTTGTCGTGATTTCTGATACATCTTCTTTATGTATGGTAGGATGATGCGTTTATTGATTTATGTCGATGACTTTGTAGTTAATGATGCACGGGATAGGCATCTTCTGATAAAGTTTCGTGGGTAGCCGTTCTTCTTTAGGATGGACACCAAGAAATTTTCTCTGTGAAGTTGGTGTGCTGCAGTGTGTTCTCGCTCTTTTGAATAGATTTTGTGCGTTGTTGGATTGTTGCTACTTGTGTTGAGGATTTGGTCAGTGTGTGTTGGCTTCCTGTACACTCGAGTTTCCAGCCCTCCGGCATTCGTCCTAATAACTAAGACATCCAGGAATGGTAGTTGGTTGTTTTAATCTTTCTCCATTATGAGTTTGATGTCATTGAAAACGTTGTTGATCAAACGGTGATTTTTTTTCTAGATCATCTTTTTTAATGATAACAAAAGCAACATCTTCATAGAGAATCCAGATTTTCGGTTTAATCACGGGTAGAATCATGACTTGCAGTCTCTGCTTCACTGCTTCTGCAATTAGTCCGAATATCTGTGGTCCCATTGGAGTTCATTTCATCTGTTTGTATATCTTGCCACTGATTTGGAAGTACGTTGTCAGACAAGGGTCAGTGGGTCCCATCAGACTTGAACATTTAACTTTTGTTCGTTCTGATGAATTTTTAACAAGTTATACATAGTTCTGGTAGTTTCTTGATGAACAATAGTAGTCCAGCATACTAACTTCCGCTAACGTTATTAAAAGACGAAGTTTATCTGAACAATGTGTTGTATTTCCGCAATACGTTTCGAATAATCCGATCACACATTTGCTTTTCTAATCAATCTACATACGAAAATGATAATAAAAATGAAAGGTCAGATTATAATGACTGTGAAAAGATTGTGGCACTAGTTTTGGCGATATAATCAGATAAGAACTACCAAGGTAAGTAAAGTGAAATAACAGATTGTTTTTATGCACATGAATCAATATGTGAAGAAATTGTCTTCAGTTGAACTCTCAGTATATGAAAAAGAACCTCTTTCCCTTGGATTCAATTTTTCAGCTCCATACTCTATCATAGTAAATATTTAGCGATAGATGCCCATTTCGAAAATCTATATGAACAGTTAAGTTCACCAGTTCCTACCTCTTCTGATAACCAAAGTTAGCTAAAGACTGAACTAGTTAAAATCACTTATCAATCCCATAAGCCAGATCTGAAACACAGACACATTTTAACCAATCAATACTTTAATTCCTTGAAAAAAATCACAGAATAATCCTGATTTGATGATTCTTAAGCCTGATTAAGGATCAGGTATTGTGTTGATGAACAAAGTAGAGTACAAAAATAAAATATTGTCTATTCTTTGTGATGAAAGTAAATTCATGGTGGATGTTCCATCAGAGGATATAAGAAAATTAGAAGGGTAAGTAACATATAGTCTAGTTAAACTTCTTAATATGAATGTTATTGTTAAAGTGGAGTTCAAACTATGTGGACCCCTAAAAATTCATAAAGTTGATAATCCACTAAGTCCAGTATTGCCAATGTGTCAGTCTCCCACACTCCAATTGGTGAAATGGTTAGCCGAAATACCGAGTCCAACTTGGAATGTTTTATGTAAGTATTCATTGAAAGATACTTTTAAACTTGCTGATTGTCTTATTGACATGAATATCAGAGATCAGAAAATATCCTCTTTTAATGTCAAATCATTATTTACCAGTGTACCTCTAACGAAGAGAGTTAATATACTTTGAGATTATCTATCCGCGAATTATGCTTCTTCCCCTATTCCTCTGATGTATTCGAAAGAGCTACCTTCACTTTCGAAGGTGAATACTTTATGCAACCTGCTTGTGTTGGTACAGGGAGTCCATTACGACAGTTATAAGATGTACATATGTCACATATACAGCTAATAGCTCAGGATTTAATCAGTAATGTCACATTCTACAGAAGGTATATTGATGACATTATTGTGATAAATGACACAGATGATGATGCCATGAGTTTTTTTTAAAGACTTAATACCGTACAAGATCATATCGGCCTGACATGTGAAGAAGAAAAAAACCATCAACCTGTATTTCTTGATATACTCTTCTATCGCAGGAAAGATGGATCTATCAGACTATCAATTTATAAAAAGCCTACTTGGACGAAACCATTCTTAAGTTTCTACAGTTTTTGTCCAACGAAATATAATAGAGGCTTAGTAAAATGCTCATCTAATGGAGTCCATCATATTTGTACATCTGATACAATGGATGATGTAAGGCAATTTCTGACAGACACACTTATGAAAAACGGATATCCATCACCTGCTTCGCCAGAAACCTCAACCTCGTATATCACATCCTACTGTATTTACCAATTAACAGATATGTGAGGGCCCATTTACGTAGGAGGGAGTAATCGTGTTATGCAGACTAGGGTAGGTGGACACGTACCAAAATGGCTTGGAAAATAATTTAACACACAAACTTTGATAAGTGCAGGTGAAAGATATCCATAGGAAACCATCGAAATAAATCATCAGGTTGGTGTGAAAACAGCATTCAATTCAGGGGCTCACATAGAAATCTGCCGGTGATAGACAATCGTAAACTTAAACCTCCGTTGTGTGAACAAAAACAATTTTTGTTTCACTTTATTTATCATGGTAATCCTTATCTAATCATATCACCAAGACTGGTGTCGCAATCTTTTCATATTCATTATATTTGGCCTTTCATTTTCATCCATAAATTGACTTGATAGGTAAGTGTGTGATCATCATCAGTATCAACATAGAACCAGGCATTACTGGGTAACGATCCGAGTTACCACACCTCATATCACTACATCAAGTAAAAAGGTAGTGAGGTGGAAGATGAAGATAAGAAAATTCAGTCGAAAGAAATATTAAGTACGAAAAGACAAAAAGGAAGAGTGAGAAAATGGTGAGATTCGGTATAGCGTCGTTAAGATGAGGATAATGTGTGTGTGTGTGTGTATACATCTACACCACTGACATCGGTTGCGAGCCATATCATCACCTAGAGTCAGTCTGCAACCACTGCTTCCTCTTGTCCCGAGGACCCCAACCACCTAGTCTGCATCACCCCACATGGCTGAAACCAACAGTCAAAGACTTCATACATTGGTGGCATGTTTCAGTGTGGCCACCTTGTGCCTTTTTCCAGCCTGAACCTACTTCAGCCAACATTGTGTGACGAGGCAATCGGCGACTAGGCATATGTAATATGTGTGCCAACCATCTCAGTCGATGAAGGTTAATAGCCTCGTCAACTGATTTACCTCTACTCTCTAGAACTCTACAAGTGTGTAGACGTCTGTGTTACTCAGTTGGTGACACCACGGAATACGGCGTATACTGCGAAGACAGGCAACAGTGGTGAAATACGTGAAGCCAGCCTTTTTGATGCCTTTCACGTTCAGTGGAGATGTTTCACAGACATAGAGTAGAAGAGAGCGGACTGGTGTGGAGTACACGTGACCGTTGATAGACAATCGGATATCACGGGGGAACACAGGTGGAGTAAGTTGGCGAAGGCCAGTATAGCTTTTTGTATCCGTACAGAGATTTCTCCGGCCACTGAGACACCAGAGCAGGACTGACTCCACTTCGCTTCCCAGGTAAGTGAAATGGTTGACACACTCAATCACTACATTGTCTATTGTTAGCCGTGGGACGGTTGGAGACGAATCCTGAAGCAACAATTTGCATTCAGTGGTGGTGGTGGTGGTTATGGTGAGAAACGGATCCCAAACATTCTCAAATTGCCACTCGAAGTGTTGAGAAGACTCTGTATCTTGTCGGCGTCTTCACCTAACAGGACTGTGTCATCATGTCATCTGCATATTCTAGGTCTAACGAAAATTCTCCACCGATTAGGCCAGCGTCTGTGTAATCAGGCGACGAGTGGGAGACCTCTATAAGAATATCTATGATAAAATTGAATAAGAATGTAGAGAGTGGGTACCGTTGACGGCCAGCACTTGATGAGCATAGCTCCCTGGACATCTCACCATAGGCTGTAACACGTCCACAAGTGTTTGAGTAGAGAGCGTTTAATTCTGTGATGTACTTACTCGGCACGCCTTTCAGTGAGAGAGGTTTCATAAGACTTCTGGATCAATGGAGTCGAATGCCGCCTTCAGGTCGGGAAATACAGGTATCAGTCAGCGAAAAATCTGTGATCAGATTATTCAGAATTTTTTACGCAAATACACATCACATTGTTTAGATAATCTTTGTCTTTTAATAATGTTATCATAGCATAGCAACGTTATTTGTTACCATAACAGTTTCCAACCATGCACGTGTGATATTACCTCCAAGGTATTATTGGAATATGTGTACAGTGAACTGGTGATGCATGACGCCTACCTACTGTATTTTCATGATGCAAGCCAGTTCACGAAACCGATGAGTAATATAGAGTGTATCCAGTAAAGGATACTGTTTCACCATGTGACATTTCTAACAAACAGACTAAAATGGAATTACAATCTACCACAGTGTCCTAGTTATACTCCTAAATTAACCTCACATTAACATGTTAAGATTTAAGGCACTATAATGAGAGATAGAGAAACGGAGAAGAAAGTAGTCAAAAGTATTGGAAAGTTGTAGTGACTGATAAGGCAAAATAGCAAAGAAATTCGATCTAATCAATAAGATAAAGGCAGTGTGTGAACACATCTGTGCCACTGCCATTGATTCTTGTGTTTTCAGTAGCCGATTTTGGTTTTTGTGTGAACCCAAATCATGGAACTTACATTCTACTGCATGACTATGATCAACAGACAGAAAATTTATAGACTGATGCCATGTTTTCGTCTGGCTGAGTTTAACCTTTTTCGAGCCTAAACATACTTCAGCTAGCGTGCTCCAACTACCTAAGTCAATGAAAGTTAAGAACCTCATCAACTTACGCTTTTTACTTAAAACTCTACGCCTAATTTATCTCGACTGGCCTTCAGTTGACCTCACAGGTCACATCTCATCAGAACCTTGAAGAATCTACCTCAAAGTAGTTTATTATGACAACAATTGAAACACTATGCAATTCTTATGAGTGAGTTGTTATAAGGTGGATTTCTCTAAATTCTACTGAGAACTCATGACTTGTCATGTCAAGTAAGTTGGGAGTGAGATGGATGCTCAGAGATGAAATTGGTCGATGGTCGAGTAATCATCGTGAGCCCCAATATTCTTGAACTCACTCTCTGGTGAGATCCTGGCTACATAATGTTAATGAGTTTGAAATAGATGTCTAGTACTACCAGATTTTTCAGTTCTTCTCTTGTTGTTGTCGATATGTGATTAAAAGTACTTCCAAAGAGTTTGATTTTATATGAGGACAATAAGATATCGACTGATTGTAAAATTTGTTCAGTATATAATCCAACTAACTAGTAAATCACTGATAAAAGGTTTGTTTCAACGACAGATGTGTATAGTAACCTCGTTTATTTGCTTAACATTCACTCAGTCTTCACTAAACTCCAGTTTATCAGGTTGATTGCTTTTTCGACAGAGAAACATTCATTGACTTATGAACAAATGCGACTATTTATTTATACAGTCTATGAATAATCACTGAAAAAAGAGGAAGTACAATCTAAACGTTTAGTGATAGAATAATTCAGCCATTCTTATGTCAAAAAAATCTATTTCCATGTTTCAACCCATTGCTTGAACATGAAGTGCTCGTGGCGGTGACATATAACTAATCATAATGCGCTGCTGCTTCAGCCAAAGTGTCGACTACCAGATGTTTCGATGTCAAGTTATATATCATCACTGTAGGTAGTATTCCTTGTGAGGAAGGAGCAGGGTAACTCGCTCCAATCATTAACACACGAGCTTAACGGCTAATTTTCAGTGAAACGAGTTATTAATGGTAATTTAGTTGGTTGTTGCTAGCAGAGGAATCCAGGATGCAGGTTTCATCCTATCTTGGACTAGTTAAACAACTTGTCGACCAACTAAATTATCATAATTGACATTCAGGCAATTTCAAGACATCCACATAGGAGCCTATATGCCAATAAAGGTCCAACAACTCGATCCAATGAAACAAGGGAGAATTACAAGTATATCAATAAGTAGTAAAACGAGTTACTAACTTGGATATTGTGAGACACACAGAAGTGATAAAAATTACATTGGATGGATGTATAAGTGAAATTTACAAGACAACGTTCGTCGTTTATTGTTGCTTTTTTAGTATGCATAACTCAATTTAATGTGTATATTACTTCAGATTTAATGATGGAAATACTCATGAAGGCGATCTTGAAGATATCGATGAAGCAGAAGAATATGAAGATGTTTTCCAACAATGTATGTAGACTGTAGCTTTTTCTTTTCTTCTCTCGTTTTTTTTCTTTTCATTTTAAGTGACTAATGAATGCCTTACTTACAGATCCTGGTGGTGTGTATACTTCACATGGTAGAAAGTTATCCCAGAAACCACGATCATTTGCAAATGAATCAGCTGAAGTATGCTTCACGCCATAGTGAGTTTATCAAACATTATTTTTATTACTATTACTATTTTAAGGTAGTATTTATCACGAACTGACATCATTTGAAGAACCATTGAAAACCTGGGAGCATCGGACAGCTTCGAGATGGATATCCTCAAGTTCGAGTGAGAAGCCGTGACCTGTGGAGTCAACCATTCAAAGGGAAGGGAACCCCGACCCAGAAGCTGAATGGTTACCACATCCGCCGTAAAATTCGATGGTCTTGAGTTTGGTCCCAGCATGGTTATGAGTGCGTACTGCTGAGGAGTTCCATTACGGAGAAACAGACATCCAATGCTCTGAGGTTTCGGGTGGTTCTCCCGTTGATGTCAGTGTCTGATGCATACTACTTTAAAATCAAAATGTTCATTAACCTCAAAATATATTACCATTATTATTATCATTATTATCGCTTGAATTTCGGTGCAACAAAACGACAAGAATCATGCAATTCTTTAATAAAGGAAAGATTTCTTTTGTAGTTATCAACAAAATCTTAATTTTTGTCATGATTGGTACGGTGGTCGACTATTTTAGTACAGTATAACAATCGACAGGAGACAACTGGTGCTAGTCAATAACCAATGGCTGTCATGGCTGGGTAGCCTAACAGATAACGCTTTGGTGTTTGAAAAGGCAAGTGCTAGATTCGAGTCTCAGTGGGAACACCACGCCTCACTCAAGTGAAGTTACATCCATCTCATGAGTTTGAAGGAGGACAAAATGCGTATCCTAGATTTCACTGTTAGCCATAACCAAGCAAATTACACGAAAGTCCCAGTTAATTCAAGGATGATCTCTCCCTTCCAGTGAGATGCTTTAGATAGATTAGCGTCAAATAGATGGAATGACACATAGCTTTCATATTAAAAAGGAATACAGAAAGTGGTAGAAAGAAATGTAAACTTGGAACCTGGCACTAAAGTGCCTGATTTCAAGTTAAGAAACTTCATAGCGGCATGCAGAAAAAAGGTGGGTGGAAAACAAATGAGATTGAAATAGACAGCAATGTATAAGAAGAAATGAAAAAATAGATGAAGTCTCATGAAAACAGTGAAGACTTCAAAGGTGATAAACGGTGTGTAAATCTGTACCACTGTGATTGATATTAAGCTACGTCATCAAGGGCCTCTAGTTACTGATTTCTATTCTCTGGGCAACTGACATCTCCATAAACGGCTCACACCAGTAGTGAGAGACTTCGTACACTTGTACTATGCCTTCGTCTGGCCACTGGTGGAGGAGGAGAACAGTAAGTAATTATCGGTCTTATGAGATTATGATCTATGAACGCGGCGAGTTTGTACGCACTGATAAAGATCAATAAAGGATCGATATGATGCTATTTATAGGAGCTAGTGGTAGAATCTCCATTTGTGAATGCTCTCAATTATAGAATACATGTTTATAGAATTATCTACTTAAAATATTAACATAAACGTTTTGGACCACTATCCTTGACATTGACTTGAGTCTTAACAGTGATGAGGCATTTGTCCTTGAAATTATCAGGTCTACTTTTTTAAAGCAACATTTTATCTTTTGGACAGGTGTAATTAGGAGACATTATTGTTATTGAGTTAGCATTTGTGGGAATGGAATTTGTGTTCACAAAACAAAACTGAATAAGTTGTTGTGACCAAATAGATAACATGCAAAATGGTTAGATATTTGCCAATTGGTTCATGAAAGTGATTATTCTTAACGTCAATGTACAAAGAAGCAAACGTGCACGATGTAATGAGCTCACTTCAATTCAAAGCTCTTTTCAAATGTTGACCAACTAACTCTGTTTATGATATGTCAAGAGGTGGAAGACAATACGATTGCGAGAAGATCAAAAACACAATGAATGGGTCATCATATTATGTCAACATATTGTTACCCGTAACCTCACCTGCTTAGCTAGTTCACTAGATACTAACCATTCCTAAGCCCCCATAAAGAGGGAAGGTTGGGCATACGGCTAGCAAACCTACCCCAGAAAACCAATCAAATCGCTAAACAAACTTCAAAGCACAAACAAAATATAAAAAATAATAACAAAAGTATTCCTCCCTGGAATCCGAGAGGCGAAATGACGCCAGTTGGTGAAAGCCTTCAGCAAGCCTATTGGACGATGTGTCTTCTCTCAACTCCATCAAACAGAAAGTAAACATGAGGACATGGAATCTCCGCACCATGTTTCAACCTAGCAACGCTGCCCACATTGCAAACGAGATGAAGAGGTATCACATTGAAGTGCTTGGAATTTGCAAAAGCAGATGGAATGGGAGTGGACTCTCCAAACTGTCAACTGGAGAATCAATAATCTACTCCGATATTATCACCCACACGACAACCACCAGCACACTCAGTTTTCCAGTGGCTATCATGATGTCCCCAACACCATCGAAGACTCTCTCTCATACAGTGAGAAACAATCTACTCATGCAGGATCATGACAGCAACATTCAACTCAAAACGAAGGAAGGTCACAATCATACAATGCTACACTACACACCTACAAATAATGCACAACAACAGAAAAACCAGCAATCCGACAGACAACTGCAATCAACACTAAACAAGACCCCATCCCAGTTGGCGACATCAAAATTATAATGAGTGGTGTGACATGAATGCCAAACTGGCAGCAGACAACACAGGAAGAGAACTAACCATGGGTCGAGAAGCACTCACTGAGGTGATGAACGACAATGGAGAATTGTTTGCAGAATTCTGCGCATTCAACCATTTGGTGATTCGAGGCACTGTGCTCAAGCACAAGGATATCCACAAAGCGACATGCATTTCACCATTCACCAAAACGACACACTAAAAATCAGATCGACTTCATCTCAATCTCAAGAAAATGGAGACGCGGTCTACTCGACACAAGGTCAAGAAGAAGAGCAGATGTAGGTTCACACATCTCACTATCTAGTCCATAGAACCTTCAAAATCAAGTTAAAAGCCTTCAAGTCAAGGAAGCTGGTGATAGACCACAGTTCAAGTTCAACACCCAGAACGGAAACTCAATTCAAGGACAAAACTACAAAGGAAATCTTCACGTCAGCCAGCCATCAACACAAAATGGGGATATCGAGCAACATCCCCAAAGAAACCTGTGTGGAAGAACATTGGAAGAGCACTCTTTGAAAGACATGTGGAAAGAAACCTGCACAACAGTATTAGGAAGGAAGAAGAAAGAAGATAAGGAATGCATCTCGACAGACACATGGAACCTGATACAAGAGGGAGAGGAGGATGGTGAAACACAAGATAAACCAGTGCAAGGATGCACAACGACAACAGGAACTCAGTACAATGTATAAAACACTACACTGCACAAAAATGTGAAGAAGAGTGCACGCAAACACAAAACACACTTCTTCGACACAGTGGCAAGTGAAGCACAACAGGCTGCAGGCTGCATGTAGCAGAGACCTGACAACATTCTATCAAATAACCAGGTTACCTGCTGTCTCCGAGGGAAGAGACCAACACAGTGCACATGAAACCAATAAAACATGATGAAGGAAATATAATCTCCAAAGAAGAGAAACAAAGGAAACGATGGGTTGACCACTTCAAAAAGCTCTTGAATCGACCACCACCACCACCACACCACCACCTGCACTTCGTCCACAAATACCACCTGCAGCCCAGCCCAGCTCAGCCCAGCACAACCCAGCCACAGAACTACAACTGAACATAAATCCTCCAACAAAAGTAGAAGTCCTGATAGCCATAAAGCTACTGAAATGTGGGAAAGCAGCAGGACCAGATGGAATCCCACCACAAGCACTGAGAACACACGCAGAAACAACAGCACACATGCTCACACCACACCACTATTGCAGAACGTGTGGAAGGAAGGGAAGGCACCTGCCCATTGATTGGAAGGAGGGTTACCTTGTCAAACGCCCGAAGAAGGGAGACCTCAGTGTTTGCAAGAACTGACGCCGAATCACTCTCCTGTCCACCCAAAGCAAGCAAAATATTAAGCCGCATCATCTTGGATAGACTAAAGTATGCACTGGATTCAAATTTCGCATTCATTTTCCCTTACACATCGTCTTCCTTGAAGGCTAGAGGACTGAAACCAAGCTCTAAATAATCCTTCGCTTTTTCACTATGGAATCAATTTCACCCTGTCAAATAGCGATTTCATCAGTCTCCGTTTGTAGATCAATCCGCAGAAATTGTTGTGATTTAAACACTCTACAGTCGATACCTCTCTCTCTCTCTCTCTCTTGATCACGCCACTGTTTCTCCTCCTCATGGATAAATATAGAAAATGGTGCGGTTATGACTCTACATTATTATTCATTTTTTTGCATCTATTCACTTAGTTTGTGAAGTATTCTCTTATATCGCCTTTAACCTGTCATTCTTTTTAAAAGTAGATGACACAAAAAATAATCATGAAGAATTTTTTTCTGAAGATCCGAATAAAAATGCTTTTGTTAAGGTTCTGTAACCTTCAGCTCTTTGCTTCACAGTTTTTAGTGACGTCCTACTCATCTCCTATAATTCTTAACTTCAGTCGAATATCTTGATTAGTTGTTAATCTTCAGCCCAATAGATAATTCCCTTGGTGTTTGAATAGGCGCGTTCTGGCTTGAGGTCTAAGTTAGAACACCAAGACAATGGGAATGTATGGAGACTTAGCTGACCAGTTCCGAATAAGAAAAAGCGACTGTTGAAAATTCTACTGCTGACAACTAACAATAATAATTTTGTATAGACAGTCTTGAAAAGACAATTTGAAATGTTGTAAGGGAGTATATACATTCATATATATTGTTGCTGTTATAATGTATCATGCTGAGAATTCCAAATTGCACCACAAATTGTTTGAAATAAAGTGAATTATTACGATTATTATTATTATTATCATCATCATTATTATTACTATTCTATCACTGAAATGTTTGTCAACCGAAAATGACTAAGAGAACAAGTCAATCTGGACACTGTCAGTAATGTAGTTGTATAAAATACTAATAACGTCTTAATACGTCATTGATAAATCCTCGAACTTAACCAGTGATTGGTATGTTGGACTGAGCTGAATGATTTCTCAAGGTACAAGGCTCCGGCGCAGATGCCTGGACAATACCTCAAGATTAATTATGATTAAGTCAATTGTTAGTAGATAGCAGTGGAATTCAGGACACTTAAACATAACAACCACCGAAATGAAAGTATCGATAAAAGTAACTGATTCCCTCTGTACAAAGTGTGAATCTCCTAGTGGGCAATACTCTGTGATTTGAATCGATGGGTGTTGACTTCAAGTTCTCATCTGGTCCACCATTACTAATTAGGATGAAGGTATATCCAACTCATGAGTGTCAGATAGGAGGAAACGAGTGTTGTAGATTTCACTGCTGGTTGCCAATAATGAAATTACACTTCTTAGAAATATTTGGTCAACATCATACAACAATTGGTAGGAATCTTTCTCATATGTTCATCATTTCTACTTTTTGTTTTTTTTCTTGTTGTGTTTGCTTTTAGTGAGAAAAGAGTTTCACCAGAGGGGCAGCGTATATGACTTCAACTGTTGATTCCACTACTGTGAGTATTAAAGTCGAGTGTATAAGTGGTTCACAGCACATAAGCAACCATTATTCCATGATGTAAACACTATTTTCGTTTACTTTTTAACAGAAACTGGTTCACTAACGTTTGCATTCAGTTGATTCATGAACAAACGTTCAAAGTTTCCAAGAAGTTGTATTCAATCACAGCGAATGGCGAATAACCATTTACCTGCTGTTGACATTTTCGACGCTATGAGTAGTATTCAGAAAAATCAAACACAATTTTTTTTAGGTGAATATTTCGGTTTACACAAGAAATTGCGATTGAATCCAGTAACTGATCTTTATCAGTCTTCCTCACATTCTCATCGTTAACTATAAACCCTTCAAAATTTTCACCTGAATTCTATGTCTGCTACCTACCAGTTCGCCCCTAAGTGATCGATATCAATAATTGAAGTGATTAGAACGATTTGGCTTTCTACGTTGAATGATTCAATTGGAACACCACTTACAGAAGTTAGTGACTTGTTTTGTCTTGTAGGACCCTCATCAGCCACTCACAAACAAAGTCAATGTGTTATCAACATGTAAATGCGAATATACATGTTAGTTCAAACATTGATGAGGTTGAATGAAGCACAATATAATAAATGTCTGTTTATATAAGTTTAGAAAACGGAATAAACCGGCATATGATAGACACAGGAAGCAGAAGTCTTTTTTAAGTCGTCAACAAATAGGAGACTTCAAACATGCTACGGTTTACTAAAGTCGTAGCCATCAAACAAGTTATTTCGCAACATAGTCATGAAGCTGAGAGACTCGCCACCGTGTTACATTTTGACTGATGTTAGATAGCTGGAGAATGATTGACAGAATGTAATCAGTATTCAGGACCAATCAAAGTACCTGATCCACGACTTTAGGAAAGTAATCGCAGTCTAAATATCTCCGTTTTAACCTCTCTGACTTCAGCATTGGGTGATATGTGTTTGAATGTATGGAGGGACATCAGTTCCGTCGATATTGCACACGCGCCAACAAGGATGAAACACAATCATGGCACAGCTTCCAACATGTAACAAAGATTACATTACCGCCACCTGTCTGTTCAGTGTTTGACTTAATATCACAAATCTTACATGGATGTTTGCATTCATTAACTGATCATACACTTACATTAACTGGTCATGGAACAGCAACCAATTTCATACTGTCTAATCGTGAGTACGGACCGAATTCTATCGATCATATTTGCAATGTGGCCACCAAGCTAGGAGGCTCAGCATCGCCATGCACATTGGTAGATGTCAGTTGGTTGGAGGCAGTCAGCAGGAAGTCCTGAATCTAAGTTTCAAGCTTGTTGGCACTTGCCAGTAAGCTGTATCTGCAACTGTTCGCATCCAGTACAAATCTTGCGAAGTAAAGTGATATCATCTCATTCTTTAAATATTGTTCTCTTAGCGTTATTCAACTTCATCACGTGGACTAATTGTGAGCAAACCTCTAATCTAAATCAGCTTTACCTCTAATGTACTTGATATTTGGAAAGTACAATAATCTATGGCATTTTTCAGTTATCATAATGTCGGTAAGGAGGATTACTGATTAGTTTTAATGGATGTGACACTATCAAGTAGATGAGATCATACTGGTTAGAGAAACCAATTCCATTTCTTCATCTTCTTCTTCTACTCATAATCACAAAGGTATTCAGTAAAAAAAAAGTGGTCAAATTCCATAGTATTACGCTTAATAACCACCTTTACACTTGTAAACACAGAAATCATAAAAATTAACAATAATAATAATAACCACTTTCTACTTAAGTTGATTTTTCAGATGTATCACACAGTGGAACAATATTATTTACTAGGTTTCTGCTTTTGGTAAGTTCTATCTCTTTATACTGGGTGATGATTGAAAGTGAAATGAAAATTTGAACCGAGGCTGCACATGACAGCTCAGTTGTTGAAGCATCGGGCAGGAAATCCAGTGGTCGCTGATTCAAATCCAACTGCGGGCCAAATCTTCATTTCACATTCAACCATCCAGTATAAATACTAGTTTCCCGGTTGTCTCAGATAGTGAAAATGAAAACTCTGTTTTGTTTTCTTCTGTCGCTTAAGTGTTAGAGAGTATTGTGCTCTGTAAGTTGGTTGGAGGCAATCGGCAGGAAGCCCTGCTTGACCTAGGTTTCGTGCTTTTTGGCACTCGTCAGCAAGGCGCATCTGCAACCTCGATGGAACTGATGTCCCGCCTGAGACTCGAAGCCGCATCACCCAGTGTTGTAGTCAGAGACTTTCCAGAGCTATTCGGGCCGCGATTGACCTCCTGTGTGACTGGCTTACATGTATTGTGCTCTCACCTCATCTGTCACTGCCTTATCTACTGAATTTAGTACTTTTTCAACTTTTGGAATAACAGTTTCACATTTCAATTAATTAACTGCTACACTGAAACTAATTCATTTCTTCAGCACCTTTAATTCTGCTGAGGTTAAAACGGTAGTTCAAAGATTAACAACACCGTTTTGTTTTATCAATGAGTGGGGATGTGTAACTTAAAATCTCATTCTTCTCTACTGTATACTTTTCTTCCATTAGCTTGTTGAACATTTTCATCTGAGTATTCTTAGATTTTCTAGAGGCAGTTGATTTCGGTTTGTTGAATTTGCCGCTCAAGAGTTAATAATCTTTTCCACTAACCGTTTGTATCAGTTTACACTTTAGTTCTTCAATATAACTTTGGGTTCAATGAATTTCTTCTTTTAGACAGAGTTTACTGATACCTTGTATTCCTACTTTCACCTTGTCTGTTGAAATTATCGTACATGAATGTAGATATTTTGGAGTAATTTGGTTTTTAAGACATTAAATATTCAATATGCCATGGTTTATGAAACTGACTTGTGTCTGTGAAAGTTGTGTAAGCTTTTTGACTAGTCTCCAGGTATGAAGACCATGTTTCATTAGTATAAGAGTAGAATAAAATCACTGTGGTAAAATGTTATTCCTTTTTATTTTTCTTAAATATCACAGTGCTCAAGCTTTACTACTTTTAATAATTTAAAGATCCCTATAGATTATTCAGAACAAGCATAATTTGAGCGAACAATTATTTTCAGTAACTTCGTCTTCAGGCTGCATAGTTATAAATCCATGAGAATAAGTGAAATACATAAGCCGAAATAAAGCTTGATGTATAGTTATTACTATGTTGAAACACACAGTGTTAAGAGAAGAACAAGGAAATAGTATTCTTTTCCTAGATGTCCTCTTCACCAGGAAAACGGATGGATATATTCAAGGAAATATTTTTTTGAAAGAACACGTGGAGTGGTCAATATGTTCACTTTCATAGCTTTAGACCAGTTCAATATAAAAGAAACCTGGTTGAATGCCTGAGTTACAGATTAAGAAGCATATTTTTGATGACTGTACTGAAGAAGAAATGAATAAGATGAAGATAGCACTCTAGTAAAATGGGTATCGGCTAAACTGCATGAATAAACACACTTTGAAACCTAGAGAGGAGATAAAGGAAGACAATGTTGCTCAGAAGCCTATATTATCTTAGACTAACTTTCAACGGTGATAACGCCTCGGATATTTTAACACATAGATCAAGTAGATCAGTTGGAAAGATATTCAATGCAGCGAAACTTTTTCCAAGTTTTTCAATCAAACCATTAATGACACAAGGAACCAACGGTAGGTTACCAATGACGGCCACTTCAATGCGCATTTATAAATTCAACTGCTCCTGTGGAGCTAATTATATATAGGCCGTACTCAAAGGGCTCTATCCACACACGCTCATGAACATGCACCAGCTTGGTTAGTGAAATGAATGACAAAGAGCATCAACAGGGCAGTCTTATCGCATTTAGCAGATACCGGACATCAGATCAAGGTAGATGATACTTTTCTGTGATACAACATGTCCCGTTCAATCTTTCTAAAGGTGTATGACTACGAATCTTATTCCTAGCTGAAGCCATAGATATCAAGGCAAGAAAACGGGACCTATATATTTAGAAGAAATTTTTACATCCATTTTTACTGTTTTATTAATAATCACATGATTGGGTGACTCATCTTTCATTTGGTCAACCTCAATGTATAAACCAGACAATAATACTGGAAAATTTCGTGAATAGGAAGTTTATTCTATTCAAGTTGGTATTCATCATAGACTGACATCAGTTGGAGGAACACTGGACAGCTGTTTCATCCTAGTACGCCACTCTTTAGCAGCGCGCACCCACGACCCCACCCCACCGAGGATAGAACCCGAGACGTTCAAATTCCAAGGCCAGCACGTTACCCCTGAGCCACTGGGTCAGAATCCAATCGTCTATATTTCCAACTTCTGTCAGTTCACGACATAGCGCGACCGCCACCCAATGTGATCGCTGAGTATTTGTCCTCACAGCCACCAGATGACTCCAGAAGTCCCAATGAGAAGTCGTGACCAGTGCGCTAAACTTGGTGGTTGTGAGGACAAATACTCAAAGATCATACTGGGTGGCGGTCTCACTATGTCATGAACTGACAGAAGTTGGAAATATAGACGACTGGATTCCAACCGGCTGGCTTATCGATAACATGCTGGCCACAGAGCCCATAGGTCTCCGGTTCGATTCCTGGTAGGGGCGGGGTCGTAGGCGCGCACTGCTGAAGAGTCCCGTACTAGGAAGAAACAGCTGTTCAGTGCTTCCAGGTTTCCAGTGTTTCTCCAACTGATGTCAGTTCATGATGAATACCAACGTGAAAAATCTCTAAATCCCCATAAACCACCAAATTCAGCTTATTTTATGCCTTTCATTAAGCGTTTTTCACTTGACTAGATATGCACCAATTCAGTTGAAGATTCCAACACTCTGCATTATTGTTTAATTTTCTCTTTGATTGTTTCTAATACACAGAATGGATCATTTGTTGAACGTGTCTACAAAGTGATATTTGTCGGTGATTCCGGTGTTGGTAAATCTAGTATTATACGGAAATTTGTCTCGGGTGTATTCGACTTAAATCTTCCACTAACTGTGGCAATTGATTTTCATGTAAAATTTATGCATTGTGATGGAACAAATTTATACCTACAGCTATGGGATACAGCTGGGCAGGAGAAGTAAGTCACTATCAATTTTTTTATGTGATATATGGTGTGTGTGTATGTGTGTACGTGCATGTCTCCTTGTTTTCTCTTTCTCTCTCTCCTTCTTACACACAATTATCTTCTCCTTGCTACTTTATCGTTGCTTTGTTTCGTTTCCCCTATGCGAACAAGTGGAACATGGGTGATTAAGCTTCTTTCACTCTTTTCTCCTCTACTAGCCCAATCAGTAGCTGACTCATTAGTTGCCTAAAATAGATACATTTATGAAGTTCCATTCTTTGTCTTATGCTTTTATGCCTGATGATAGAAGGGAAATAATTGATAAACCTGCTAAATATATAGATTTTTTCTACTTATAATGAAGACTAAAGTTTCGCTGTGCCCTTCTCTAATATTTTTTAGTATCCTACTCTGTATCTTGATGATGAATATTGAGATAATGTATAAGAACGGGAGTGTAGCTAAACTAGTAATAAGCCGAAAATCGTTTCCTATTGGTACATCATGAGATGCACTTTGTGTGAATTACTCAAAATTTAGAATTAGCAGACAAATAACCTTGAACTAGATATCTGCACTACTGGACATACGAAGGCATGTCTAACGTACAATTAGCGAAACCAGACAAATTCTGATAAGCTACGTTATATTGTTCAAAGTTTATAGAGGTTAATTAGATTATAAGAAAGTAACATAAAGCTGCTTAAGTCTCAGTTATGATCAAACACAAATTCTGGGTGTCTCAAGTTTTTCAACTTCGGTCACTTCTTTGTAGAATTTGACCACACTCAAACTTCATTGATCGGTAACGCAAGATAACTGACCTCTCACTTGGTTATGGGTGCACCTTTGGAACCAATCAGTCCTCACAAGTCACCAGCTGAAATACTACCATCTGACAGAAGTGTCTACTAATTTCATGTAACATGCAAGATGGGAAAAGTCATAGGGTAGTCAAAATAAAGTTTTTCAGAAACCTGCTTATCCGATAACTGTAGGAATTACGTCAGTAATACCAAACAGTTTGGATTACTTAGTGACTGGACTAGTTGTTCGTCTCAGAATGGAGCACGATATCACCTATCCGTTGTTCTTCATTGTTTCGATAATTCTTATAACAAAATGTCCATATTCTTGATTCTCAACCATACTATCCCGCCTTTGGTACATTTCTGTTGTACTGAATATCTCTTAAGTAGTATGTACACTCTGAGTGATACATTATTATGTCAGCTTCCTTGTTAATTTACCATTTCTTCACTTTGTGCCTGCCTCAAGAGACATTAGTCCTATTGACAGGTTACAGATGCTCTTTTCTAATGAAGATCGAAATGGTTTAATGTTCCAACTAAAGAATTCGACTCCTTCTAAACATTTATCATCAGATAAAGTGCACAATAGTGTGAAATCACTTAGTTTCGCTGGTCACAGGTAATCTCTAGGTGAGTCTAAATGTCTTAATTTAATGCCCAAAATTAATAATCCTAGCAGGATTTATGACACTGTTAAGGTTCATAAACCAGGTTATCCCATTAGACCCATAGTTGACTTCAGAAATACCCCAAAATATGAACTAACACAGTACTTAGCAACAATAATGTGTCCTGTTAGAAACAGTTCAAATTCCATACCAGTAAACTCCTACGAGTTAAAACTAAAGCTTACTGACTTACACATAGAAGAGGATGAAAAAAATGGTTAGCCTCAATGTAACAAGTCTTTATACTAAAATACCAATCAATATGGCACTGGAAACAGTTAAAAATCGACTAAATATTGATTCAGAACTAAGATATCGGTTGATGAGATCATAGGCGTACAGTTGTGCCTAACCTCCACAGTTTTCAAGTCTCAGGACAATATATACAGACAAATAGAAGGAGTAACAATGAGATCGCTAATATCCCCAATCGCAGCATATATATTTATGGATAGTTGGAAAAACATGGCTTTACAAATGTTTAATCCTCCACCTAAGATATGGTGGCCATATGTGAATGACACATACACTGTGTTGAAATCGGAATATATCGACAGTTTTACAGTAGGTGCAATCCAATTTACTTACACCATAGAAAATGAATAAGGAGAACTACCTATGTTGGATTGCAGAGTGAAAAGGTGGTCAGATGGCGGTTTGGATGCTACATCTACAAAATTCGGATACACTGCAGCAGGTATGTAAACTTCAAGTCATCTCATCCAATATCAGTTAAGACGGGTTTAGTCAAGTGTCTAAATGGTAGAGCTAGAAAAGTAACTAGTCAGTGAAGAGATTTAAACAAGGAACTGAAGCACATAAAGGAATCGCTAATAGTTAATAATTATCCTTCGTAGTTTATTAAGAAATTTGTACAAACACACAAAAAACTAAATAATAACAGAAACACGAGTATGAATAATAACGACAACATATGTTACGATATAAGGAAGGAACATAAGAAACTTTACGTAGGATCTTGAACAAAACCGGAATTAGGGTGGCATTTACATCTAAAAACTTACTCAGATATATGCTTTGTCAACTCAAGGATGCGATAGAACCAATTCAGCAAAATAATCTAAGGCATGAAATTCCATGTAATGACTGTGAGGTCAAGTACATAGGTCAAACTAGCCGGTCGGAGTCAATAAGAATAGCAGAGCATAGGAATTTAGCTAAATATAGAACGACAGACACATCAACAATCTAGAGAACTACGGCCATCATAGATAGACAAATCATAATCAATATGATGCTCCCCTCTCTGATTCAGTTCGACTTGGATTGGGATGAGAAGTCCTGACTAGACAGCCAGTGTGAATACGATCAAGCGGTAGTAACGCGTCATGAATCCACATGGTAGTCGGGCAAAACCCTTGGTGATTGAAGTGAAATAAAATTCCAGTCAGCAGGTGGACCTTGTGATGGCCAGAAAAAATAAGCAACAAGGAACTCTGGGAACGAACCAACCAAGAACCTATCACGCAACAAATATGCAGGAAGAAGTGGAGATGGATTGGCCATGCACTGAGAAGGCCGACTGAGGACATCACGCGTCAGGCCCTCGAGTGGAATCCCCATGGGAAGCGACGAGTTGGACGTCCGAAGGTGACATGGAGGAGGTCATGCGAGGAGGAAATGAGAGGCTGTGGGCTGTCGTGCAACCAGGTTCAAAAGATCTCAGAGAACAGAGGTCACTGGAGGCGTGCTACTGAAGCCCTATGTTCCACTAGGAACCCAAGGGACTAATAATAATAATAATAGGTGGACCTTGTAACTCAGCTGGTAGAGCACCGGGCCGATAACCCGGCGGTCGCTGGTTCCAGTCCGTATTTTTATCTCACCTTCAGTCATCACCCAGTATAAATCTAGAAAAACACTTGGAGATTGCCAAGCTTCCATTAACAAAACCACTCGAATATAATTAGGTGGAAAGAGAAAATACTGATTATAGAATCTTTGTTCATCGAATGTACACGCAATACATGTAGTAGAAATGACGTAACACGTATATCAGAGATATGCGAAACTTTACTACCAACCAAAACAAATAATATGAGGTGACAGGACTATAAAAATCAGATGTTGAAAGTAGTGTGATTACATTGATATGATTATGAGTAATGATAATTTATGGTTAGAAGGTCATCAAGTAAATAATACTGTATAAATAATACCGTTATAAATCAAATAAACTTTTCTAAAGATATTTCCTAGACCGTATAACATCACCGACATGATAAAAAATCTCAGTTATTTACCTAGATTTATTCTGTAAATAAACAGGATGGATATATAACTGTAGAAGCTGATGAAGAAGTTATTGACAATGGAATATTCTTTCTTCACATTCAGGTATGAAAATTGTTTGCACAAGTCAATGTGATTATACAATGGATAAGAAATATTCACATTCCTCAACTGAGCATTGTTTAAGAGAATTTTTTTTGACTTATCAGTTTCTGTAACAACTTATGCGTCACAAATTATGAAGGGCATAGATTCGGTAGAGTGTAGCATCGTAGTTTTTTATTGCGAAAGTCAGTCCTTAACCGGGAAGAAACAGTTATTTGGTTTGCGATAATTTCCTAACTGATGTCACTTCCTGATATGGACTGTATTCAACTTGTTATTCACATTGATGTTAGGATTTTGCAAACTTTACTAAAATTCTTAGCACGCTAATGATCAAAGTTAATTTGCGTTGATGAAGATGAACTTTCAGAATAAGGCTGGAGGTATTTAGATCTGGCTACGGATGTATCTACCAAGTATTCACACTGCGCCAGGTATGGGAACACAGACACGCTTATCGGCACCCGACACTGGCTGTATTTCTCGACCTGAAGGAGGCATTCGACTCCATTGATCCAGAAGTCTTATGGAAACCTCTCTCACTGAAAGGCGTGCCGAGTAAGTACATCACAGAATTAAACGCTCTCTACTCAAACACTTGTGGACGTGTTACAGCCTGTGGTGAGATGTCCAGGGAGCTATGCTCATCAAGTGCTGGCCGTCAACGGTACCCACTCTCTACATTCTTATTCAATTTTATCATAGATATTCTTATAGAGGTCTCCCACTCGTCGCCTGATTACACAGACGCTGGCCTAATCGGTGGAGAATTTTCGTTAGACCTAGAATATGCAGATGACATGATGACACAGTCCTGTTAGGTGAAGACGCCGACAAGATACAGAGTCTTCTCAACACTTCGAGTGGCAATTTGAGAATGTTTGGGATCCGTTTCTCACCACAACCACCACCACCACCACTGAATGCAAATTGTTGCTTCAGGATTCGTCTCCAACCGTCCCACGGCTAACAATAGAAAATGTAGTGATTGAGTGTGTCAACCATTTCACTTACCTGGGAAGCGAAGTGGAGTCAGTCCTGCTCTGGTGTCTCAGTGGCCGGAGAAATCTCTGTACGGATACAAAAAGCTATACTGGCCTTCGCCAACTTACACCCCCTATGGTACCCCCATGATATCCAATTGTCTATCAACGGTCACGTGTACTCCACACCAGTCCACTCTGTTCTATTCTATGACTGTGAAACATCTTCACTGAACGTGAAAGGCATCAAAAAGGCTGGCTTCACGTATTTCACCACTGTTGCCTGTCTTCGCAGTATACGCCGTATTCCATCGTGTCACCAGGTGAGTAACACAGACGTCTACACACTTGTAGAGTTCTAGAGAGTAGAGGTAAATCAGTTGACGAGGCTATTAACCTTCATCGACTGAGATGGTTGGCACACATATTACATATGCCTAGTCGCCGATTGCCTCGTCACACAATGTTGGCTGAAGTAGGTTCGGGCTGGAAAAAGGCACAAGGTGGCCACACTGAAACATGCCACCAATGTATGAAGTCTTTGACTGTTGGTTTCAGCCATGTGGGGTGATGCAGACTAGGTGGTTGGGGTCCTCGGGACAAGAGGAAGCAGTGGTTGCAGACTGACTCTAGGTGATGATATGGCTCGCAACCGATGTCAGTGGTGCAGATGTATATATATATACACACACACATTATTCTCATCTTAACGACGCTATACCGAATCTCACCATTTTCTCACTCTTCCTTTTTGTCTTTTCGTACTTAATATTTCTTTCGACTGAATTTTCTTATCTTCATCTTCCACCTCACTACCTTTTTACTTGATGTAGTGATATGAGGTGTGGTAACTCGGATCGTTACCCGGTAATACCTGATCCTAGGTTGATCTGGACGGATGGATGGATTCATTATCATATATTTCAGTGTTGACAACGGTTTGTCGACCCACGACGTCATGTCAGCCTTTTACATTCCATTATAAAATGATTCGTTTTATAGTTTTACTTTGATTGAAAACCAGCTTCTGGCTTCGACAGGTCATGCACAAAACCAGTAGGATGAAAGGAACAAGAAATCAAATAGGTATTTTACGCTCTGCTTAATTTTATTGGTGCTTGTAATTCACCATTGTTATACTAGATCAAATTGATCGGTCTCTGTTGACATAAAGGCTGTTATGCATGTGCCTTGATATTGCCTGAAGGCTGATTATGATGTTATTGAGTTGACAGTGACTAGTAGTGGAGTTCACATCAAGTTTTTTGTTCTGTTTGGGACTCATCAGTAGGATATGCGTGCATACTAGTGGTTAAAGATGTTCCCATTCGGACTCAAACCTCCCTCCCTAACAGGACCGAACACACCTCCTGCATCCAACCCTGCAGTCACTGCCGAGAAAATTACAACTTATCGCTTTAGTTTCATAGACTTTATGATTAAATATGACCTGCCTGCGTTGAATAAGTTGAGCATTTGATAAATGTATTTTACATGAAAACATATTTGTAAAATCCCAGTGAGGTAGAAAGATGAATTTCTGACGTTTCGTGACTTCGTGGAAATCGCTTCTTTGCTTAAGATTCCCACTATAATGACCGACTATATGAGCAAGAAACAAGACGAATTATCTAACTTCCTTTTTCACCTTTCAACTCAAAAGTTTAGACATGTGAATAGGGTGATTACGACACAGTCAGGAATCAGTTGGTACACAACATGGATACACATCAGTTAAAAAACCACTGAAAGCTTGGGAGCACTGAACAGCTCTTTCGTCTTAGCATAGGACTCCTGAGGAGCGCGTAGCCGTGACCCCACCAGGGACCTGAGGACAAACACTGAACAATAATATTGGTTGGATGTCGCTCTATATCGCGAATTCACACAAGTGGAAAATTGTAGTCCTACTGATTCCTATGCAGTGGCACAAGGGTAACATGTTCGCCATGAAAGCTGAAGGTCCTGGGTTCGACTCCGGATGGCATAATGGGTGCTTGCTGCTGCTGAATATAATGATCGGTAGAACAATAATTAAAGAATGAAACGGAAGCCCATAAGATTGACTGCTAAACAATACTTAAAACAACCAGTTCAATGGAGTTTCCACTACTTGGCATACAATGAATAAGAATGAATCAAAGGGTTTCGATCATGCTTCGACATCAGCCACATAACTGCTGCAATTCTGGATGCACTGAATAGTTGTGTCGTCCTGTTTCCGGACTCATAAACATTACGCCCCTATGAATGAACGTGGTTGTGAACCTAGGAGAGTTAGCAATGACGACGAGCATATTATCAGTCAGCTGCCAGGTCAGAAAATATTAAGGTCCATGTTTTCCAACTTCTGCCAACTTGTAATGTAGCACTGCCATCATCCAATGTTACCGAAGAGTATCCACTTCTCATTCTCAACCCAAATGACCTCTTAGATAACAACTCATATAACTTCGGGAATTACATCTAGAAACAAATCACAAGAAAACATCGGACTGATGTTCTCTATTAACAGTGAATTAAACGAGTTTTTTTGGATTACAGATCCCTACTGTGCAATCAATATCTTTTCCAGATAACGGCATTCAACAGTTGTTGGGGAAATCGGCTATTTAAAACCATAAATGAGAAAGCTTATCGTTTTATTCTCCAGAAGATCTACACCAACACGACTTTATTACCGTGCATGTATCACTCATTGATCTTCTCCAAGTTGTGAATATACGTTAACCTTTCATTTTTTTGATCCCGTGTGTAACCGCCAAAAGTTAGTCTAAGTCATTATATGAAACGAAGTAGTCTCTTTCACCTTCCTAGACAAAGCAGCATCATTTGAAATACAAGCGGTGGCACAGATGATGTCAAAGCCAGGATCGGAATCACAGCAAGACAGCCCTACATTAACCTGAAATCAGTGTGGAGATCTACTGCACTCCACTGCACTCAACTCAGCATAAAGACTGAACGGGATCCAGATTCTAAACACTTATCTCAGTCAAGTGAGTCAGTGCTTCTGTGTGATGGTTCAGAGACTCGGCCCAACACGAAAAGCATTTCCAACAAACTACAGACATTCATCAACAGCTGCCGTCTACGCTCACTCACTCGATAGTGAAGATCAGATAGATGGCCAGAATAATAAGAACAAGCAACAAGGAACTCTGGATAGCTGGCTGGCTGGCAACCAACCAACCAACCAACAACCCATCGTTCGATAAATATGCAGAAGGAAGTGAAGATGGGTTGGACATACACTGAGAAGACGGTTTGGCGACATCACGGGCCACGCCAGGCCCTCGAGTGGGATCCAAAGGGGAAACCACGAGTTGGGCGTATGAGTGGAGAATGATATGGAGGAGATGATGTGTGAGGAAGAAATGAAAGTTTGTGGGCAGTGATGGAGCCAGGTTGAAAAGACTGTAGAGAAGAGAGTGAAATGGCAACGCGTTACTGAATTCCTATGTTCCACTAGGGACCCAAGGGACTGATAATAAAAAAACATTGATATGATGTGAGGACCTACCTGGGCAGCCAATGTGAATACGATGACTGGACAGTAACTCATCAAGCAGAACCCATAGCGATTGAAGTGAAAGTAAGATCTAGTCGACATTTGGGTACCGTAGCTCTGTTGACAGAACCCTGGGCCGATGACCAGGAGGTCGCTAAATTAAACATTGCCGCGGCTCAAATTTTTATTTCATATTCAATCATCAGTCTGTCTGCCAAACCATATCTATCTTAAACAGTCAACCTGATAACAAATACAGTAACTCTCTGGAATATACCCAGGTTAATATGTTATCCTCCTTTTCTTGGTCACATATAGTCACAGTATGAAGAGCTCTTTATCTCAAAAATATTCTCTACTACTTTGAGTTTAAGCATTGAGATAGTAGAGAAGAAATGAAGCTCAAGATGAGAATGACAACTGTTTAGTGTCCACTAATTCACTTTAATTATTTTTCTAGATTTCGAAGTATTACCCGCCAATATTATCGTAAATCAGATGGTGTAATCATTGTTTTTGATGCAACTAATGAAGCAAGCTTTTTAGCTGTTCGATCATGGCTTCAATCTGTCACTGAGGAAACGGATGAAAATACAGTGATTTTAATTTTGGAGAATAAATCTGATCTCCTTAAACAAAATGATTCAAAACGTTGTGTACCAAAAGCTGCAGTTGACAAAATTGTTCAGGCAAGTTATTCTATATTGTTGTTTTGCATTTTATTTTGCCAAATACAATTCTTATCGAAGACTGACATCACTTGACGAGGAACTGAAAACTTAGGAGTACTGGACAGTTGTTTCATCTTGGCTTGGGACTCCTCAGTAGTATGAACCCACAACGCCGTAAAAGATTGAGCCCAGGCGTTGAGTAAGCACTAACCCATAGCCCTGAAGTTGAATAAACAACTGTTGACTCATAAACTTCACATAAAATGATGTAATTACCAATATTACTGTATTTCGCCGATGACTTGTGTCTGATGTCACATAAACTTGAAGATCTAAAGGCGAAAACTAACAAGTTGACAGAAGAGGCAGAGAAGACGGAATTTCAAGTGAATATAGAGAAGATAGAGGTGATGAAGATACCCAACCAACAACAACAACAAACTCCAATCACCATCAATGGGAGAAACCTAAGGGAAGTAGCCTCTTTCACCTATCTAGGAAGCACTGTTTCAACTACAGGCGACACAGGCACAGAAGAGGATGTCAAAGTCAGGATCAGAAAGACAACAAGACAGGCGTTCATTAACCTAAAACCAGTGTGAAGATCTTCTGCACTCAGCATAAAGCATGAACAACATCCGGATTTTCAACACCAATTCAGTCAAGTCAGTGCTTCTGTATGGTTCAGAGACTTGGCGCGTCACGAAAGGCATTTCCAACAAACTACAGACATTCACCAACAACTGCATACGCTCACTCGTTACTGAAGATCAGATGGCCAGAAAGAATAAGCAACAAGGAACTCTGGCCTGACAACGAACCAACCAACAACCTATCACTCAACAAATATGTAGTGGAAGGGAGTGGAGATGTATTGTATTGGGCATACATTGAGAAGGTCGACTGGGGACATCAAGCGTCAGGCCAATCGCTCGAGTGGAATCCCCATGGGAAGCGACGAGTTGGACGTCCGAGAGTGACGTGGAGGAGATGAGAGCTTCTGGGCTGTCGTGAAGCCAGGTTCAAAAGATTTCAGAGAACAGAGAGCATTGGAGACGTGCTACTGAAGCCCTATGTTCCATTAGGAACCCAGGGGACAAATAATAATAATAGTACCAATATTAATACTAGATTATTGCTATGCTTTGATAGTGATAAATATTACATCGAACATCTGCATAATTTCAACAGCCTTATTGCTCAACCTTTCTATGAAATAAAAAGCGAGAAAATGACAGAAAGTTTAATGTTGAGTCAACTTTAAACAAGGGATTCAATGGGGTTGTTTGTTACCAAGGCATCCTGTAACCATTGTTTTTAAGCATAATCATGTGACTGTCTGGAAATTTTTAAACAGGTCCGAATTTATTCAGGAATTATCGGCTTCTCTGTGTGGCTACAAGGAAGATATTATGCAGCGTAGCAAACACTCAAAAAGGGTTATAGAACCATACATTTGTTACGTCATGGCATAACAGTTAACTGATGTACTTCAAAGATATGCAGATACGTAATCGGCTATAAGACGTTGGCTGAACTATTCTATATTATTTTGATTTTGATTACCTTCTTCATACGCCTGTCATTTCAATTTCTCAAAATGTATTCATTCATTAACTTCCTTCTATAGTATTATACAACCATAATGCCGTTTCTTCAGTTGCTACTTAACTTATATGAAGTATGATTTGACCGAATACTATGGCAGATATTAGGCGTTGACATTAGATATATTTTGCATTTGTGTAAGTCACAGCGAGTTTGAAATCAAATAGTTCCAATGTTTCGTATAGAAGACTAGTCCCAGCTTCTTCAGACAAATAATCCAAATTAAAAGGTCAAGGACATATATAAATGAATCGAAAAAACGTGTAATTAGTCTCCTTGTCCAATCCTCTTCGTATAGTCATTGTCTTTTTAAAATATGATTACTAATCCTTCAGTGTGAGATTGTACGTCTCCTGATGTGTGTGTGTGTATATGTATGTGTTACCATTCATATTATCCTTGATTGTGAATATCAGACAAAAAAGGGTCACAAGTAGCATGATAATCACGGAGTAATTTTATAAGTACAATGGAATACAACAGACGGATATGTGTGTCATTTTAATTGTTATATGAAACAAACCGTGAGGAGTGAGAAGAGGAGCATACGTTGGACTGATGAAAATACCCTAGAAGATTTGGATTTCGCCGACGATTTATACCTAACGTCGCACAAACTCGAAGATCTACAGGAGGAAACTAACAAGTTGACAAGAGAAGCAGCGAAGATGAGACTTAAAGTGAACGTAGAGAAGACGGTGGTGAAGATATCCAACGAACAACAGCATCAACAACAAACACTAATCACTATCAACTGGAGAAACGTAAAGGAAGTAGTCTCTTTCACCTATCTAGGCAGGCAGCATTGTTTCAACTACAGGTGGCGGTACAGATGAGGATGTCAAAACTAGGATCGGAAATACAGCAAGACAGGCCTTCATTAACCTGTGTGGAGATCTACTGGACTCAACTCAACACAAAGAACGAGATCCGGATTTTCAACACCAACTCAGTCAAGTCAGTGCTTCTATATCATTCAGAGACTTGGCGTGTCACGAAAAGCATTTCCAACAAACTATAGACATTCATCAACAGCTGCCGTCTACGCTCACTCACTCGATACTGAAGATCAGATCAGATGGCCAGAATAATAAGAATAAGCAAGGAGGAACTCTGGACAGCTGGCTGGCTGGCAAAGAACCAACCAACAACCTATCACTCAACAAATACGCAATGGAAGGAAGTGATGGATTGGATTGGGCATACATTGAGAAGGCCGACTGGGGACATCATGCGCAAGGCCCTCGAGTGGAAGCCAAATGGGAAACCACGAGCTGGCGTCTGGGCCGAGGGTGACATGGAGATCATGTGAAAAAGAAATGAAAGATTGTGGCCAGTGGTGGTGTCAGGCCCAAAAGACTACAGAGAAGAGAGTGCAGTGGAGGCGTGCTGCTGAAGTCCTATGTTCCACTAGGAAGTCAAAGGAAAAGATAATAATATGAAGCTGAGTAGTATTGGTGAATTTTTCATTAATTTGCCAGAATAGAGTGAAAATGAGTGATAGTAATAATGATAATGACGGATCAAGTCAACCCATGTTGTGTTGATGGTGGTGCAGAGATGATGAAATTGAGACTGGTGTTGACAGCAAATGTTGCAGTCACTCTTTGTGCTTACTAGTTAGTAATGCCTAAAAGACAGCTAACTGTACTCCATCTCGTCTGTTGAGATTGTCTCCATTCGCACTATATGTAGGACTTCAGCTGTCAATCTTTCTTGGTATGACCCAAAATTTTTTTGGAGAACCTTGGTCCCGTCAAACTCAATTTTGTGGCCCAGTTCTGTAGAGTGCAGCGTGAATGCCGATTTGTTGAAAACAGATTTGTTCCATTGTACTTATAAAATTACCCCGTGACTATCATGCTACTTGTGACCCTTTTTTGTCTGATATTCACAATCAAGGAGAATATGAATGGTAACACATACATACATACACACACACACACACACACACATCAAGAGACGTACAATCTCACACTGAAGGATTAGTAATCATATTTTAAAAAGACAATGACTATACGAAGAGGATTGGACAAGGAGACTAATTACACGTTTTTTCGATTCATTTATATATGTCCTTGACCTTTTAATTTGGATTATTTGTCTGAAGAAGCTGGGACTAGTCTCCCATACGAAACATTGGAACTGTTTGATTTCAAACTCGCTGTGACTTACACAAATACAAAATATACCTAACCAACGTAATAAGAAGACGAAGACTATCTGAAACATGTGTGATGGTATTAGTGCTATACATTTCGAATAATCTAAACACACTTGATCTTGTCGAACTATTTATATGAAAATTTACGAAAAGGGTCAATAAAGTCAACAGGAAACATAGGAAGGGCAGAGAAAAAAAAATCTTAATTACAACACACTTGGTATGAAAATTAAAATCAATACTACAGAAGTAGGTTCATTGTGAGTACAAATTATTTCTATATACATAAAGGTGGTTTGAATTTACAGATGACAAGAGTTTCAATAGATTTAAGCCCTCAACCCTGACCACTTTTATCTAATACTTTAAAAGCTGTTTTCATGTCCACTATATGAGTCGTTTCTAGTATGTGTTTACCAGCAGATGAAGACGGACGTTTGTCATCTGCACTTATCGGATCTGTTGAAGTCATTTGTTTCTGAAGCCACGTAGGTACATGTTCAATTATCCTCAACTGAATATCACGATTACTACTCCCAATCCATGTTCGTACACACATACATGTAAATTGATAAACACAGTGAGATATGATGCAATCGTTTGTGTTGTGACATGGACTTTGTCTTCTCGACAAGCATGACCATGGCTGCATAATATGTTTTACAGATACCTGATCTAAGCCCTGTTTTTCTTACAGTAAAGCTGTGTGAATCACTTCTAAGTGATAATGAGATGTAGATATTTTTTTTAGCAGCGGAACACTGAATACTTTTCAATAAAATACAACTTTTCCACTTGTCTATAAATTTCAATGGGTAGCCATTATGTATCAGTATTGTCGTCAGTAAGTTGGTTTCTTCCTCCTTCGTATCATCGGTCCAGATGCGGTTTATCCAGTTGAATCAACGCCTACCTAAACCTCGTTTATATTTAATATCACCACTTAAATTGTTTATATTGTCATGTTAATGTTCAACATATTTATCATCACTTATGCTACAAGCATTCTTATTATTCTAAACTTGCATAACCCACACTGTTGGCATCATTAATCGGTTTATATTTTATACAAAAAATACGAAAGGCTGTGTACATTAGAATAAAGCCTGATGACATCTAGTTGAAAACAATATAGTTCTCTTGTCTATCTTTTTGAAACATGTTAGTATTTGATAATATATTAACTGTATATGGTGATTGACTAACTACAGTTTCTTAGAATACAGATGTATGGACATCAGAAATTCAATGTTCTTACAGACTGCCCGTAAAGAAATTCTACATATTCTAATGTCTACACAAGATGATGATTGGATCTGAAATGGAACCAGTGACCTTCGGATTACTGGTGAAGTGTTCTGCCGGTTGAGCTACGAGGCAAAGTTAATCACTAGGTCTTAACCTCACTTCGCTTTATATCACTCTTTCTGTTTGTCTATTCATAATTTATAATACTTACAGTTATGTTTTTTTTTATGTACCATAGGCATATAAGACGATGTGTTTTGAAGTCAGTGCGAAAACTGGGGAAAATATTGAAGAGGCATTCACAGTATTGGCAAGGTGAGACTCATTTTTATACTGTGACTTCTCATGATACATTTATGATATAAGCCCGAAATTTATCACCGATCGTAATGTAAAACACTGTCAACAGAATAATTATAAACTGAGCTACTTCATAGTTGCTATGATTGAATTGTCTTGCAGAAATTCAAAGTATATTTGCATAAGAGGTTAACTGATTTCTCGCCTAAGTAATACAAACGTAGTATTGATGAAATTTTAGCAGTCAAGCCTTTAATATAGGAACCAAACTAGGAAATAACAATGATAATACTCACTTTATTCCAAACAATATATATATATATATATATATATATATATATATATATATATATATATATATATACGACATTGCAAATGGTGTTATTATAAAAATCTAAATAATATAAAGGAAAAATATATTGAGAAAAGTTTACATTGGCAATTAAAATATTGGAAATAGACTACTTATTGTTGCAAATCTGGTGAGTTCTGTTCGAACACTTTTTTCTTCGCATAATATACTTGCCAGGAGAGAGATGTGAATGAAGTGGATGCTGAGTGGCAGTTAAAATTACTGAATTAGGTTGTCTGCTAGAATTTAAGTGTCTGCCAACTATAGTGTTAATCAGTTGAGCCAAAGGCAAACCACTCATCCTACTGACGCCTTTCAAAACCCTAGGCAAAATAACATAGTCGTTTTTCAGTAGACCAGGAAACATCAAAAGGGAACAATAAAGAAGAATTGGTAAAATTCAAGGATTAATAAATAGTAAAAGTAGAGGCTGAGTTGTACCACAGAGCACGCAAATACAGTGTATTTTCACCAATTTTAGGTGCCTGAAGGCTGTTTCTGCGATGATTCGATCATGATACTGTTTATTGATGTGCATCTGCAACCACTTAGAAACTAATAAATTTACAGAATTAACCAGTATATCACTTAGGTGATCGTTGGCAAAAACTTGAGCTCCCGTCAGCAGATGTGCCTCGGCAGCTTTGCTGATGAGCGTCGACAAGCACGAAAGTTAGATTAAGCCAGATTTCCTGCTGATTGACTCACAATAGCTAACACTAGACAGTATGTTACATAAAACCTAGTTTCCTAAGCCAGGCATGTTTATAACTTATCTAAGAGTGCCTTTATTCGACGTATGCAATAGTAATGTTGATGTCCAACGATGTGTATTTTGTTAGTATCAGATGGACAGAGATACACAACTGGTTTTTTGGTCAAGTTGTCTTCAACGGAAATTTATTAGTATAAAAATGGAGTAGCATAAAGACTATCCAAATTCCAGGTATTTAAAAAAAAAAGTTCATTTTACGAACAATTTCAAAAGTATTTTCAACCAACTGATTAGATATATTATTTATCATTATTTTCCCCTTGGGTTCCTAGTGGAACATGGACATCAGTAGCACGCCTCTATTGCACTCTCTTTTCTGCAGTCTTTTCAACCTGGCTCCACAACTGCCCGTAAGCTTTCATTTCTTCTTCACATACCATCTCCTCCATGTCATCCTCCACTCATACGCCCAACTCGTCGTTTCTCCTTTGGATTCCACTCTAGTGCCTGGCGTGGCGTGTGATGTCCCCAGTCAGCCCAATCCATCTTCACTTTCTTCTGCATATTTGTTGGGTGATAGGTTATTTCGTTGCCAGCCAGCCAGAGTTCCTTATTGTTTATTCTGGCCATCTATTTGATGTTCAGTATCGAGTGAGTAAGCGTAGACGGCAACTGTTGATGAATGTCTATAGTTTGTTGGAAATGCTTTTCGTGACGCGCCACGTTTCTGAACCATATAGCAGCGCTGACGACATTGGTATTGAAGATCCGGATCTTGTTCTTTATGACGAATGCAGTAGATCTCCATACTGATTTCAGATTAATGAAGGCCTGTCTTGCTGTATTTCCGATCCTGGTTTTGACATCCTCAACTGTGCCACCGCTTGTATTTGAAATGATGCTGCCTTGTCTAGGAAGGTGAAAGAGACTACTTCCTTTAACTCGTTACTGTTGATGGTGTTTGTTGTCGATGCTGTTGTTCGCTGGGTATCTTCATCACTCAAGGATACTTCTAAGGGTTATGCATTATCACCTAGACAATCGTTGAGTCTACTTCATAACCTTGTCTAATGACGAGTATAATTGTTACAAAGGTACCATTTAGTTTACAAAAATCTCTCTATATTCTTAAACATTTATAAGAATACTTTTCTACGAATGAATATCTGAATAAATTCTCTTTCTTTATTCTATTTTCAAAAATTAAGAAAACTTAAAGAAAAAGAAGTTTATGAACTTCATACACTTCACAATTTGAAAAAGGAAGAAATTACAAGAAAGAATACATGTTGTCGATGAAATATAAAAGTGTTCATATGAAGATAACTATTAGATAGAAACTATGCACAAACATATACATGACTATATACAAATATTATTAAATTTCATTCAAATAACCTTCATGTATTTTTTTTCCAGATGGTTTAGGTTAGCAGTTATCAAGATTTTCATTTTCAATATTCTATTCTTTGTTAAACATTAAAACATGGAATTATTTATATCCTTCCTATGCAAACTTTGAAATTATCAGACTTGAAAGCAATTCAATCAAAAAGAAGTCCTTGTGAACAAAATCTTCACTAAGCAGCTACCTAACCTTTTTGAACATGATGACAAACACTATTTTCCTATGATCACAATCGCAATAATTATCATTATAACCACTTTTTTTAATCATAACAACTACTTTTTCTCATTTCATTATCTTATTTTTCAATGGTACGGGTTGTTTCTCAAATGCCGCTTATTTTGGGTCTACAACTTTAACTACTTACAAGTAGTTACCGATTATTATAATTATTTGTCCCTTGCGTTCCTATTAAAACATATGGCTTCAGTAGCACGTTGGCACTTCACTCTCTTCTCTGAAGTCTTCTTAACTTGGCTCCACAACTGCCCACAAACTTTCATTTCCTCCTCACACATCATCTCCTCCATGTCATCCTCCACTCATACACCCAACTCGTCGTTTCCCATTTGACTTCCACTCTAGTGCCTGGCGTGGCGCGTGATTTCCCCAATCGGCATTCTCAGTGTATGCCCAATCCATCTCCACTTTCTTCTGCATGTTTGCTAGACGATAGATTCTTGCTTCGTTGCCAAATTTCCTTGTTGTTTATTCTTATTATTCTGGCCATCTATCTGATCTTCACTATCGAGTGAGTGAGCGTAGACGGCAGCTGTTGATGAATGTCTGTAGTTTGTTGGAAATGCTTTTCGTGTTGGGCCGAGTCTCTGAACCATCACACAGAAGCACTGACTCACTTGACTGAGATTAGTGTTTAGAATCTGGATCCCGTTCAGTCTTTATGCTGAGTTGAGTGTAGTAGATCTCCACACTGACTTCAGATTAGTCAAGAAAGGCCTATCTTGCTGTCTTTTCGATCCTGGCTTTGACATCGTCATCTGTGCCGCCGCGTGTATTTCAAACGATGCTGTCTTTCCTATGTAGGTAAAAGACACTACTTCCTTTAGATTTCTCCCGTTGATGTTGATTGGTGCTTGTTATTGTTGTTGGTTGGATATCTTCATCACCTCTATCTTCTCTACGTTCCCTCACTACCTCTTCTGTCAACTTGTTGGTTTTTGCCTGTAGATCTTCGAGTTTGTGAGACATAAGACATAAATCATCATCACTGGCAGATCTAGGATGTATTTATCGCTCAAACAGCGTATGTCCCTTTTATCGCTCGTCACAGTTTGTTGCATGACCCAGTCTAGTTTAGTCGACGACAATCAGGAAGATGATCGATGGTAGTAGGTGGCAACCTTGTCTTACTCCTACAAGTAGTTTGAAATACTGAATAGGAAACTTCCTGACTAAGAAAAAGGAGACTTGAAAACTTGACCGTTAAATCAGGCACGCACTCTGATAATAGCACTCCTTTTACAAAACTATTCGCATTTATTCCCATCATAAAGTGATCGAATAGTTTCAGGATTACTGGGCATGGATTAGTAGGATGAGCAGCTTGTTTCCTTTTTTGAGTCAGTGGTTTTCCCAGTTTAAAATGTGACACTGGCCACTTTCTGCGAATTTGACTCTCCTACACAAGTATTCTTCTGCCATAGAGTTTCATATTATGACTGCCCCCTAACTTACCATCTTAGTAAGTTATCTGCTGCTATGGTTCACTGTTACCTTGACGTGGTGGTTCGGCTTGCATATCACAATGACTCAAGGAGTTATGGTGGTACAACGCTTGTTCCCTAGAGGTCCTATTGTACCAGAAAGGTCTGCTAGGTGGTGGTAAGAAGAAAAGCAGTTACTGTTGTTGTGTAAACTACTACACTGTGATGCGAGTCACATCTGCAAACATTCTCCTTATCTAAGACTCCAGTGTGCATTTTCCTTGTCCTCTGTATTTCTACTTCATGTTGCATCCTCTTCTCTCGTAAATCTAAGCTAGTCGATCATTATCCCTTCAAGAGTTTCCCGCTGTACACTACTGATATCCACTTTTATAAAGAGCGTTAACCACAGAACGATCACGATTAATTTTCATCTGACCAATGGTTGTGCTATGAACATAGCAGCCTTCTATGCGCTTTATCTTGGCCATTTCATTGTAAATATCTTGAAGTATAATAACCACTCACGGTCAATAATCACTTCGATGCTTGAGAACATGCAAGAAAACCATAGATATAAAATGTTTCTGAAGTATTCCGGATTTCAGAAGCTTAGAAAGATTTTCATCAATGGGTGTATCTTCTGAATTTCCATAATAAAGTAGGAAATTATTGACACAATCCCCAAATTTTTCGAAATTCCTGGGATTCATAGAAGTACTAGCACTCTTCAATATTCGCATTAACAGTTATGCCAGACCATTTGACTGCGGATAACATGGGGCTGCGTGTAATATGAGACGGAAAGCAATATCTTTTACGCCGATCACGCAAATTGTCTCGGTAAAATGAGTTTACCTATCGATGAATAACATATTTGGTATTCCTATGCAACTGTAAAGCTTTCTCACTGTTCAATTTGCGAATTTTCCATTGGGAGTATCTGGTAAGTATTACTTCTGGTCATTTAGAAGAGGAGCTAACAATAACTAAAGTAAATGAATATGAATTCGATGCCGTTTCAGAAGAAATATACAAGACTTTCTGGATTTCGCCGATGACTTGTGCCTGATGTCACACAAACTTGAAGATCTACAGGAGAAAACTAACAAGTTGACACAAGAGGCAGCGAAGACGTGACTTCAAGTGAATATAGAGAAGACAGAGGTGATGAAGATACCCAACCAACAACAAAAAACTCCAATCACCATCAAGGGGAGAAACTTAAAGGAAGTAACCTCCTACACCTATCTAGGAAGCACTGTTTCAACTACAGGCAACACAGGCACAGAAGAGGACATCAAAGACAGGATTGGATAGACAGCAAAACAGGCCTTCATTAGTCTGAAACCAGTGTGGAGATCTTCTGCATTCAGCATAAAGCGTGAACAACATCAGAATTTTCAACACCAATTCAGTCAAGTCAGTGCTTCTGTATGGTTCAGAGACTTGGCGAGTCACGGAAGGCATTTCCAACAAACTACAGACATTCACCAACAACTGCTTACGCTCACTCGTTACTGAAGCTCAGATGGCCAGAAATAATAAGCAACAAGGAAATCTGGCATCGAAACAACCAACAACATTTCACCCAACAAATATGCAGAAGGAAGTGGAGATGTATTGTATTGGGCATACACTGAGAAGACCGACTGGGGACATCAAGCGTCAGGCCAGTCGCTCGAGTGGAATCGCCATGGGAAGCGATGCGTTGGACGTCCGAGGGTGACATGGAGGAGATCGTGTGAGGAGGAAATGAGAGGTTGTGGGCTGTCGTGTAGCCAGGTTCAAAAGATTTCAGAGAACAGAGTTCACTGGAGACGTGCTACTGAAGCCCTATGTTCCATCAGGAACCCAATGGACTAATAATAAAATAATAATACCAGACTTTATGACAACTTTTTATATGATACCTTACGAATGTAAGTACAGCGTTTGTTTGATCTTCTGGTAACATTAGTGACAACTTCTGGTCATACCAGCAAGTTTGGGAAATGATGACACCTTTTCCTGCACAGCGGGTCTTAGTGTTAATTGTATCATTCCGGCATAAATATCCTTCAGTGTATAATGATATCTCTTATCAGCGTTTATAGAACTGGAAAATCCTGTTTTCATGCTGAGTATTTAAACATCCATACATTTAGATCCATAACACTTTCATACTACCTTTACGTTTCATGAATACATTACCGTTTACTTGCACATAATGTTTGAAATAACAACCGATCAGTGTCATTTGGAGAACTCTCAAACGTTTGTCACACCTCCTCCAGCTAGCTGAAGTACGACTTCGCTCTCAGACTCCCATCACAGTGTAGTAGTTTACACAACAACAGTAACTGCTTTTCTTCTTACCACCACCTAGCAGACCTTTCTGGTACAATAGGACCTCTAGGGAACAAGCGTTGTACCACCATAACTCCTTGAGTCATTGTGATATGCAAGCCGAACCACCACGTCAAGGTAACAGTGAACCATAGCAGCAGATAACTTACTAAGATGGTAAGTTAGGGGGCAGTCATAATATGAAACTCTATGGCAGAAGAATACTTGTGTAGGAGAGTCAAATTCGCAGAAAGTGGCCAGTGTCACATTTTAAACTGGGAAAACCACTGACTCAAAAAAGGAAACAAGCTGCCCATCCTCCTCTAGTACTCTAAGTTGCATCGCCTGGAAAAGCGTCTTAAGTAAGAAATAACGTATCATCTAGTAGGGAAATTCTTAGGCTTTGATAATTCAGAAGTGCTACAATACTTTATAGGATTTCTTCTCACATGAATTCGTCACTAGAAACCATATCAAAAAGTGAAGATAGTAGCTCTACAAAGTTGGGAATAGATGTACATTAGAACCACAAATTCCCAATGCATGATCTCATCGAACAAACAAGTATTCATGCAGGAGAATGCTTCAACCAGTGGGGCTAAATGACCCATATCAAACCTTAAACCATAAGAATCTACTGTCTACCATAGTCATGAAATCCATTTAAACCTGCCATATCATAATGAGAATAACCAAATTCGAAGATAGCTGGAACCAGTATGCTCTTTTCAACCTGTTTGTACAATTTCTTCATCTGTGTTCGTCCCTGTCGATAATCCAAGAAAAAAGCTATCTCCTTCCATCACTAGGCGGCTCACTGGCCAAATATTCACATCATCTGTAGACTCTGGACAATTTAATATTAATTATTTTGACAAACACTCATTGAAAACATCTTTACACAAAGATGTTAGTGTGCTAAACAGTCGAAGTGTTTTTGACCCCAGTCTAGATGTATTATAGTGCCATGAAATGAATCATTCGAAAAGGAGCTTTTGTTTGCCAAGTGAAAGTCAACAGCAGTGGACAGAAGGGTGCTCATGACTGGTAATACGGTTAATTTAATTATGGGTTTTAGTTGCGCAATTACGAAAGAAGACTGAATCCTTCTCATATTTTGTAAACTAGTTATTGTCACTTAATTATATTTGGACAAATTTCAGTGTTTGAAATAAGAAATTTCAACGTTTCACAAGGAAGTTTGGTCCGATCTCAACAATAATAAACGCCTGACACTTGCCTAAACCCGTAGTTATTTTTCCTCAAATGAAACTAGACATTGTTTTATTTCCATCAACACGGTACATGATGCAATCATCATCCAATGCCTTCACTGAGTATTTTTGGACCATAGGATAAGTGGTAACATGCTCACCACGACCCTAAGCTCGACTCCTTTCGGGTGAGTACTGCTGAGCCCCATACTGAGACAACTTGTCTGAAGGTGAATATTCTATCGATGCGCCCTCGTATAGGCCTGAGACCTACCTGGTTCTCTCGAGCTCCACTTAAGCTTCGGATACCTATGGCCGCTAGGATGTTAGACACAACATCAGTCAAACGAATTCCTTCATAGTTGTTGCAAGAAGATTTCTTTCTCTTTTTATAGGGAATGACCAGCAAAGTACACCAGTCCGACGGCATTACATAATTCCTATACACTACCTAGTACTTCTGCAACTTTCATTAGCAACTTCCTACCTTCATCCTTAAAAACTTCGGGTAGCAAACCATCAGGTCTTAATGGTTTCCATCGTTTCAAATTCCACAGAACATTCTCAACCTCAAAGAGAGTTAGAGGACCGACATCTACACCTCATTCAGGTTCAGGCTGAAAACTGGACCATCGAAACGTTGTTGAAGGTCAGTTCGACCGTGCTTCAAAATGCTCTGCTCAACGTTCTAGTTGCTTGTCCTGGGAAGTGGTCAGCGTTCCATCTATCGCCGTGATGGTGTCGCTAAACATCGTCTTCTTCTTGTTGGTATCCTTAATAAATCTAAATAGTTGTCGAGTGTTACCTACCGCGGATGCGTTCTCAATCTCTCTCGCTTTTATCACTCAATGAAGGGCGTCCCAAATAAATACGTCACTGATAAAGGCTCTTTACTCGAACCCCGTGTACATGTTACAGCCCATGGTGAGTTGTCAGGTAAGCTGTGTACGCCCAGTGATATCCGTCAAGGATGCACACTCTCTCCATTCCTATTCAACTTTATCATAGACGGGCTTATAACCTCGCCTGGTTAGCTACTTCACTAGTTACTAGCCACTCCTAAGCCCGGATAATGACAGAATATTGGGCATACAGCTACCAAACCTACCCCAGAAAACAAATCTAACCACCAAACAAACTTCAAAGCACAAACAAAATATAAAAAATAATAACAAAATTATTCCTCCCTGGAATCCGAGAGGCGAAATGACGCCAGTTGGTGAAAGCCTTCAGCAAGCAAATTGACCGATGTGAATTCTCTCAACTCCATCAAACAGAAAGTAAACCTGGCGACATGGAATCTTCGCACCATGTTTCAACCTAGCAAGGCTGCCCACATTGCAAACGAGATGAAGAGGTATCACATTGAAGTGCTTGGAATTTGCAAAAGCAGATGGAATGGAAGTGGACTCTCCAAACTGTCAACTGAAGAATCAATTACCTACTCCGATATTATCACCCACACGACAACCACCAGCACACTCAGTTTTCCAGTGGCTATCATCATGTCCCCAACACCATCGAAGGCTCTCTCTCATACAGTGGGAAACAATCTACTCACACAGGATCATGACAGCAACATTCAACTCAAAAAGAAGAAAAGTCACAATCATACAATGCTACACTACACACCTACAAATAATGCACAACAACAGAAAAACCAGCAATCCTACAGACAACTGCAATCAACACTAAACAAACCCCATCCCAGTTGGCGACATCAACATTATAATGAGTGGTGTGACATGAATGCCAAACTGGCAGCAGACAACACAGGAAGAGAACTAACCATGGGTCAAGAAGCACTCGCTGAGGTGATGAACGACAATAGAGAATTGTTTGCAGAATTCTGTGCATTCAACCATTTGGTGATTCGAGGCACTGTGCTCAAGCACAAGGATATCCACAAAGCGACATGCATTTCACCATTCACCAAAACGACACACTAAAAATCAGATCGACTTCATCTCAATCTCAAGAAAATGGAGACGCGGTCTACTCGACACAAGGTCAAGAAGAAGAGCAGATGTAGGTTCACACATCTCACTATCTAGTCCATAGAACCTTCAAAATCAAGTTAAAAGCCTTCAAGTCAAGGAAGCTGGTGATAGACCGCAGTTAAAGTTCAACACCCAGAACGGAAACTGAATTGAAGCACGAAACTAGAAAGGAAATCTTCACGGCAGCCAGCCATCAACACAAAATGGGAGATATCGAGCAACATCCATGAAGAAACCTGTGTAGATGAACACAGGAAGAGCACTCTTTGAAAGACATGTGGAAAGAAACCTGCACAACAGTATTAGGAAGGAAGAAGAAAGAAGATAAGGAATGGATCTCAACGGACACATGGAACCTGATACAAGAGGGAGAGGAGGATGGTGAAACACAAGATAGACCAGTGCAAGGATGCACAACGACAACAGGAACTCAGTACAAGGTATAAAACACTACACTGGACAAAGAAGTGAAGAAGGTGCACGCAAACACAAAACACACTTCCACAACACAGTGGCAAGTGAAGCACAACAGACTGCAGGCTGCATGTAGCAGAGACCTGACAACATTCTATCAAATAACCAGGTTACCTGCTGTCTCCGAGGGAAGAGATCAACACAGTGCAGATGGAACCAATAAAACATGATGAAGGAAATATAATCACCAAAGAAGAGAAACAAAGGAAACGATGGGTTGACCACTTCAAGAAGCTCTTGAATCGACCACCACCACCACCTGCACCTCGTCCACAAATACCACCTGCAGCCCAGCCCAGCACAACCCAGCAACAGAACTACAACTGAACATAAATCCTCCAACAATAGTAGAAGTCCTGATAGCCATAAAGCTACTGAAATGTGGGAAACAGCAGGACCAGATGGAATCCCACCACAAGCACTGAGAACACACGCAGAAACAACAGCACACATGCTCACACCACACCACTATTGCAGAACGTGTGGAAGGAAGGGAAGGCACCTGCCCATTGATTGGAAGAGGGTTACCTTGTCAAACTCCCGAAGAAGGGAGACCTCAGTGTTTGCAAGAACTGACGCCGAATCACTCTCCTGTCCACCCAAAGCAAGCAAAATATTAAGCCGCATCATCCTGGAGAGGCTAAACGATGCACTGCATTCAAAACTACGGCCCGAAAAGGCTGGCTGGCTTCAGGAAGTACAAATCATGTGCTGACCAAATAGCAACGCTTCGCATCATCATGGAACAGAGTATAGAATGGCAGTCAACTCTACACCTCACCTCAGCTTCATTGACTTTGAGAAGGCCTTTGACAGCGTCGACCGACAGGTAATTTGGAAACTGCTTCAACACTACGGTTTTAGTGCCACAAACCTTTATCAGCCTCATTCAACAACTATATGAAGATGCCGCATACCAAGTAATTCACAATGGACAGCTCAGCTCAGTGATGCTTTTGAAGTGAAGACGAGTGAAACAAGGCTGTCTAATAACACTCATAATATTCTTTATTGTGGTCGACTGGATCATCCAACAAACAGTGAGGAGCGAGAAAAGGGGGATACGCTGTTTGACAGAGGAAAAGAATCTAGAAGACTTGGATTTCGCCAATGACTTGTGGCACAAACTTGAAGATCTACAGGTGAAAGCTAACAAGTTGACAGAAGAGGAGAGGCAGAGAACACAGAACTTCAAGTGATCGTAGGGGAGACAGAAATGATGAAAATACCCAACCAACAACAACAAACTCCAATCACCATCAATGAAAGATACTTAAGGGAAGTTGTCTCTTTCACCTATCTAGGCAGCAACGTTTCAAATACAGGCAACACAGGCACAGAAGAGGACATCAAAGCCAGCATTGGAAAGACAGCAAAACAGGCCTTCATTAACCTAAAACCAGTGTGAAGATCTTCTGCATTCAGCATAAAGCGTGAACAACATCCGGATTTTCAACACCAATTCAGTCAAGTCAGTGCTCCTGTATGGTTGAGAGACTTGGCGCGTTACGAAAAGCATTTCCAACAAACTGCACATATTCATCAATAGCTACCTACGCTCACTCGGTACTGAGGATCAGGTGGTCAGAAATAATAAGCAACAAGGAAATCTGGCAACGAACCAACCAACAACCTATCACCCAACAATTATGCAGAAGGAAGTGGAGATGGATTGGGCGTACACTGGGAAGGCCGACTGGGGACATCATGCGTCAGGCCCTCGAGTGGAATCCCCATGGGAAGCGACGAGTTGGACGTCCGAGGGTGACATGGAGGAGATCGTGTGAGGAGGAAATGAGAGCTTCTGGGCTGTCGTGTAGCCAGGTTCAAAAGAATTCAGAGAACACAGCGCATTGGAGATATGCTACTGAAGCCGTATGTTTTAATAGGAACCCAAGGGACAAATAATTATAATAAAAGGGACCTAACCGATTCTCAGTGAACTATCCAAATGAGAAAATGAATGATGCCTACTACTCAAGTGAAGGTGTGTGTGTGTATGAGGTGTGCATTGACAAGCCTGTTATGTAGAACATCATGGCAACTACCTGAATCAAATATATACACCAGCTTATTTCAACTACGATTTTCTTCTATTACGAAACACTGAGTCCCTAATTGTTGATGGATGCTACATGACATCAGTGTGGAAATCATGAGCTCCTAAGGTGATTTTATTAACATAACTGCACACTGAAGAGATACTGCTTGCAAACTTAGTAGCAGGCTATATAACTCCAAACTTTATCATACACACCATTATTATTATTATTATTTATAAAGAGTAAAAGATATCTGGAATCAGCAAAAATATTCCCTATACAACAAATGATACAGATTATTTTATGAACAGATTTCAACCCATTTACCATCATCTGAGAGTTTCATAGAATGACTTTTATTGATTTTATTCACAACTTTTTCTTTGAGTTCATCTTTGGTTGGATGACCTACAGTTTGATCATCTTGATTTACAATTTGTTTACGGATCTGTAGATAAATGAATGTGACAAGAAAATTAATGACATTTATATGAGGTTTATGATTTTAATTTAAAACTGAAATAGTTAATCAATTTTACGGTGGTTTGCTTGAAACTTGAACTATCAAACATTCCCCATCTAATAAATTACATCAAATTGCCACCTTACAACTTGCTTTAATTATTCAGATGTGCATTCAAATTGGATTATGGATACATAACAATACTGTACTCCTGAAATAGTTGGTTTGGATAGCAGATTTTATGAATTGCTAACTGAACCACCACCAGGAGCAAACTTACGTAAGCTTTCCTATCCATTTCCTCCTTCAGACTAGACGACAATTTAATAACGGCTGGTTATTGACTTAAAAATATTTTACAGGGAGTAAATCTGTTGAAAACTCTATACTATATCAACTGTACCGCTTCGAGTAAAGTGGTTTTTACTCATAAAGTTGAAATGCCAAACAGTATCTACATAAGGGTACAGATTTTTTCTTTCTCTTCTGCATTCTCTCCGTCTTGTAGATTTTCGACTTATGAAGTTATTTTTTCTGATTTAATATTGTGTGAATTCTGAAGACCTGTTCTGTTACGCAGATACACCAGGTTCTATGTTGATGTATGAACATATTGTTTATGAGACGATTATATTAACACCAGTTTATATTCAGATCAATCCAGCCAAGGCCGTATTTTTATGCTTCAATACAAAGCTATTGCCAAAACCAGCAGTGGACAGTACAGCTATCCAAATGATATACCTCCTAGTTTATCCTACAGTACGACTATAGACAATCAAATAACCTCATCGAGCACGGTCATCATATTGCAAATAGCATCAACCTATGCGACTATTTATATGACACTGGTTCATCACATCCACCTTGACTAATAAGTTATTTCTTACTTGACTGAATTTCCGTATGTATAAGTAATCATCCACTGTAGACAAAAAAAAGCAAATATTGACAACTCTTTCCTTTGTGCTTATCTCATACACGGATGATGTGTTTATACATGTGGCTTAAAAGATAACAACTCAATGAATCACCAAGACTCAAACAAAAGTCATTCTGGATAGAATTAATGACTGAATTATTGTACAATCAAGTAAATGATAGGGATACCTATATCCTTTATATTCCATACTTACCGGTTGTATACATTCGAACTGGTTTATTTCGCTCGTTCCCCGCGCATGGGTCATATTTCGTATGACCCGTTATTGTTCTGATTACCTTCTGCCTCTTTAAATGTACTAACTATTCCTTGCCTTTCAAGGTTACTGTAAACTCTATAAATAAGGTCTGTTCTCACTCATAAACGTTTTCAGTCCAAAAGACTATAAACTCATCTGATTTCCAGTCTTTTGATTTCTCTTTGCGAATCACTCGGGTTAAATCGTCCCAACCCTCGACTATCAATCGTTAAGTATTCTCGTTCGTTCTCACAACTCCGCATCATAACAGTAACTACTTCGCTGAGGGTGTGACAACAATTAATGAACAGAAAAAAGTCTAGAAAAATGTCTACGACAGTATGCAATAACTGAGAACAGCTCCTTTTAAAAAATACCTTCGACCCACTGACACTAAGCTACCCACAACTGCTGACACGACACACATCTAACCAATAGCTCACTGGAATAAAAAAAAGAATCACGTTACGGAAAAAAATAAGATGAATGAGATGTAAAATGACATGAAACCAAACAGCAGTTACTATTATTGGGCTACATGCTCTAGAGGAGCTATGCCCCAGCGGTTTAGGGAGATGATTATCAACCAGTGGATCTCGGGTTCAAACCCCGCTCCACCTACTGAGGTTTGGGGAACCAGCCAGTATCACTGGCCCTCATGCAATAGGGATGGCACACTGCCTACTGAACGCATGTGCACAAGGTAGCTGAGTGGATTTCGTTTCATCGCACATCCTCTTTAGGGGTATCTGGTCACAATAGTTGAAGACTATGAGGCCTAGTATATCAGACTGTTCAGAAAATAATCTCCTAATGACCAGCCATTTTCCAGTTGGATCTACAGTAAACTGCTGAATCATTAATAATCAATAAGGACCATTAGGTGGAAAACAGACATTATAAATTAGTTTCACAGGGTATACAAAGATTTTTAAACACCCTCTAGTTGTATTATTCTTCAGATGGAACAAGTGGTAAAGTATTCTTATTTTCAGCGATACCACAGATATTTCTTCATTTCTAACTACTAAACCTTAAACCTCAACTAACTAAATCGAACTTGGAAACACTAACAGAAATCCAAGTATGTCAGATGACGGATGCTCCAGGACTGCTCTGCAACCATTCCGAGTTTGATGATACAGGGTGAAGGGGTGGAATGTGTCCACCATTTCAATTACTTGGGGAGTTGCATCAGCCCAAACAGGCTGGTTGCTGACAAAATCGCAGCTCAGATACAGAAGGCCTGTCTGGCACTTGTCAACTTGCATCATCTCTGGCATCGACCGTTGAGATATCAGACTATCTATCAAAGGACGGAGTAAAGAGCGTTGAAGTCCGTCTTGTCATGTTATAGGGCTTTGAGATATGGCCGTTAAAAGTAGAAGGAATGAAGCGATTACAGGGCTTTGATCACAGATGTCTTCGTAGCATTCTTTGCGTTTTCTGGAATCACCGTATAAACAAAGTTAAGGTCAGGCAACGGGTTCTAGGCAAGATAGTCAATTTACTCGATTGATGAGGTTGTGAACCTCAGTCGACTGAGGTGGCTTGGACGTGTATTGCGCATGCTGAACCACCACCCACCTCAAAGTGCAATGCTAGTGGAAGTTAGATTAGTTCGGAAGAGGGATCACAGTGACCAGATCAAGAGCATAGACCAGTCGATGATTTGAGTGGTGTTGGGAGATGTAAACTGTCTGACTGGGATCCCTGAGACGAAAGGGATGAGTGGTTGAGGACTGTTGGTTAGATGGCTGTGAGTCAGTCACAGTGGTGATGTATTCACTCATTGACTGACGTCTTCTAAAGTTTGAGTATTGACACTAATCTTTATCTTCAAATTGTTTATTCTATCACTCTATTTCGACTCACCTGTTCTTCGTGTACTACTGTGAAGTGTGGCAACTTGAACCGATAAACTTTTGTGCGAGGTTCTGCATGGATCTTATCAGTCAGTCATCCCTTTCAGCGAGTGACACTGCCGTGAGTCTTCTTAAACGATGGAGTAAAATTCTGCCTTAGGTCAAGAAATACAGACTGTGTCGGGCATTGGCAAATGTTTCTGTTTTCCTGAAGCTGATGGTGTGTTAATATCTGGCTGATACACCCACTCGTAGGTCTGAAACCTGCCTAATTGTTGACTTTGATATGAGTTTTTTTGCATCCATTTGTTCTTTGTGTACTACTGTGAAGTGTGGCAACTTGAACCGATGCACTCGTGTGCAAGATTTTACGTTGATTTTATCTATCATTTTTAATTCCAAAATTTCAATTATTATGTCTTATTGAATGATCGTAAATGCAACTGCAAAACTTACTGAGGGAATTTTTATTTATTGCTAAGATCATGATAAACTTCTGCAACATTTCTTCCATCATGATGAAAGCAACAGAAATATTTTCCAGGTTTTTTCAGACAAACGACTGACTTTGATGTGATCATTCCACTTAAGAAAAGGCAAAAATTTACTACTACCTCAATAGTGACTGTTAAATTCGATTACAAAGTAAGTGTAAGGAAAGTTCTATTGAACTCATTTAGGTTAAGGGGTCAAAAAGTACAGATGGAGCGAGGATATCAAAATACGCCAAATAAAAGTACCTATAGGAATGAGATCATTTGAAAATATATGCTAAATAATGAACTGCTGTAAACCAATCCCAACTTATGAAAATATCAATTATTTAGAATAGCAACATTCTAGGAAGTCTAACCTGAACAGTTTTTTTTTGGTGATGTAGGTCATCAATTTCATTAGTACGTTTTACTGAATAATATAACATTGGTTATTCCTTTTCAATAACTCAGTGAAACTGAATAATAAGTGTGCTACACCATTAGCGACAGTCATATTTTCAATAAAATGTGGAGACGTGGTATGACCTATGGATTTTGTCAAAATGATACCTATGAAACACCATTTACTCTTCATTATGAAGATTTGGTAAGATCTGTAGACATTTAAGTCTTTTTTATTACCATACTAGATAAACGACGTTTCTTGGGTGTATATGAAATCGTGATACAAAGTTTAGAATCCCTTGCTTGTATGACAAATATACTTAACTTCTTAGGATCTTGGTCAGCAAAATAAGATGCCATGAACATATATGCATATCGGAAAGTCTTTAGGCAATAATTATTAGATAAACAAATGCACTGAGACTTTTCAACCTTCTAAGAAATTTGGTAGCACAAATCTTTTTTTCTGAACCTTCAGAAGCTATTTAATAAAGATTACTAGATATGTATGATGAAACGCCTCTATTGCGGGTTCGACTGAAATCAACGAACTCATGATCGGGATACAGACGAATGACTGTAGCTTTTATATTACAGTAATCACCATCTAGCCTAGCATTAGGTTGGTAAACTACAGCCTAGTACTTTTACGTTTATAATAACCGCAAGTCAAGAATTTGAGCACTATGGTAGAACGGAAGTTCATATCTCAGATTAGTCTATCTGATATAGCACACAGTGATGCGATATGAATCTCAGCAACAAATTGTGCTCGAAACGTCAGTTAACAAATGACACTACATCACTATGTACTAATCTAATCTAGTGTAAAATATGTTACCTGGGACCATAATGATGCGATAAATGAGGATTGGTAACCTATATCATAGGATATTATCAGTTCAGTACTTCATTAATTGACAGATTTGAAGTCACAAGATCCTTCAGAATAGGGTTTTTGGTAGATGGAAAAAAACTGGTTGATTACAGATGTCCAAGAATATTTCTGTCACAAACTCGGTAGCTATGGCATTAATGTCTTGGATACGAGGCTTTATTATTCCTAGTAAATTTATCCTCTAGTTTTTTCAACGCAAAACGCACTATGGGATGTACTATGGACGGAAGTGAATAAAGAAAGAGAACCAATGACATTCCGTTTTGAACTGTCTCCCTTTGCTATAAGTGTGATTGACAGTGAAACAAAATATTCACGCGGTTCACTTAAACTCTGAGCTACCAAAAACTTTCCACTGAAGATATTTCAACAAATTCCTTCATTTTAATTCCTTTTAATTTTTTTAATGTCTTTTAAAAGCGTCATGTACTCCTCGAACACTCTTAAAATAGTTTCAAACTGCCATTTTTCTACTAAAAAAACAAAGAAAAAACCATACACCGGTAAGAGATGGGCTTATAAACACACAGAAACACAAAACAGGACTATTCATTGGATAACTATGTCGAATTTCAGATTTTGGTACTTGGTTGAGTCAAGTACCACTACCAAAATTACGCTCGATTTTCTGATCATTCACCGGTCCCAACAAGACGCTACCGTATTACCAAGTGACTGTTTCACATTGTGGCCTTTATTATTGTTACTGACATTATCCAAATGCAATAATTATTTCGCTTAAAGATAATGCGAGGGGAATTAATTTGGTGAACCATTACATGTTGAAAATTACATACTGTACCATACGTGTTGTTTAAGATAAAGCTATAATGATTTTAGGTTGGGATCCATCATGAACTGACATCAGTTGGAGGAACATTGGGAACCTGGGAACGCTGGACAACTGTTTCCCATGGGACTCCTCAGCAGCGCGCACCCGTGACTCCGCCCGACCAGTGATCGAACCCAGCATTGGGCCTTCAGGTTCCGTGGCCAGCACGTTATCACTGAGCCACTGGGTTGGAATCCAGTGGTCCGACCTAAAATCAATTAATAAACGTCCACAAACCTCCAGATAGAATTATTCTAGCGCTCATTGGTGACTAGCTTTGAGAGGTGATTTCCGAAGTTTCAATGAGAAGTAGTGACCGGTGCGGCCAACCAAGTCAAACATGAAGACAGTTACTTAACGACGACATTGGATGTAGATCAAGCACGCTATAACGTGAACTGACAGGAATAGGAAATGTGGACCATAGGATTCCGACTCAGTGGCTCAATAGTAACGTCCTGGCCACGGGACTTGAAGGTCCGGTTCGGGGTTCGATCGCTAGTCGGGCGGAGTCGTGAGTGTGCACTGCTGAGGAGTTCAATACTAGGACGAAACAGCTGCCCAGTGCTCCCAGGTTTCCAATGTTTCTCCGACTGATGTCAGTCCGTGACGAATTCAACCTAAAATCAACTAATAAACCTCCAGATAACGCTATTATGATTGTGATCATCATTACCTTTTTAACAAGTTTTTTCAATGGAATGCGTCCACCACTATCCCTTAGTATTGTCAGGGCTATCTTCTTTATTTTCTTACATTTATGTGCTTCGTCATCTTGACCAATAGGCGATTCTGTGATCTTATTCGAATCAGAATTTGAATCCAAAGTTCCATCTAGAACCTAATCAACAAAAATCGATAACTTACGTGAATTTGTTTTGATGGATAAACCATTGTCAACTATTCTAACCATACCATCAGTAGGTGAATAAGTTAGATTATTTGAGTTCTGAATGAAATCAGACAGCTTAACTTTGAATTCCTTTTTTGTCATGCATTCTTGTGTAGAAGGTATGCTAGTTTTATATTTACAGTACATCTGCGTGTAGAGAAATAGAGAGCAGAGATAGTAATCAAAAAATATTACATACCATATGTACAGAGAGAGAAAGAACAGGAGTTTAGTCAATTTTACCGGTCACCTTTAGACCACTCAGTGAACTTTCGACCATTTAAGAAGGAATAGACTAAAACGTTAATGGTTTCACAATATGCCTAACAGTCATATTAGATATTCAGCGTAACTGCTTTTCATGTCCAAGTTGTTATTCCTAATTTATGGCTATCTGTACATGTTGAAAATTTCGATTCAAAGAGATAAAGAAAAGCATTCAAGCACCAGGTTAGCTTTAGTTGTAGAACATTGCAATATGGATTTTTTATGCCTCACATTTTAGGAGAAAGTTTATTTATTAACTGGTCGTGAATAAAACAATAAAATGAGAGTTATAGTTTAAATAACTGGAAACAGGAAGGCACTGAATATCATATATAATGTGGTATAAAGTTTCAGTTAACACTTAAGTATCGGGATATTCATTTGTGAAGTTTAAAAACATTCCAATCAAGTGAAATGAAGATAAACCGATTTCATGATCTTGAAACAACTAAAATTTAAGTGAATGAACTGAGCTGCCAGTATTTCAAGCTTCAAAAACCTCTTGATCATGGGAATGAATAGAACTGCTTTCGTAACAACTCATTATCAAGATCAACACACGACCAGGCATTACTGCGTAACGGTCCAGGCTGCCACACCTCATATCACCACATCAAGTAATAAGGCAATAGAAGGGAAGATGAAAGAAAAATCGGTCAAAGGAAGTAGTAAAAGAGAAGGAAGACCGAGAAGATATTGAGACTACATATAGTTGTTAGTGTGAGGATGTGTGCATACATCTGCGCCACTGACATCGGTTCTGAGCCATATCACCTAGTCTCTAACCACTGGTTTCTCTTGTTCCACAGACCCCAACCGGCCAGTTTGCATCGCCCTACATGGCTCAAACCAACGATCAAGGACTTTATGCACTGATGACATGCTTTAGTCTGGTCGCGTGGGTCTTCTTCTAGCCTGAACCTACGCCGACGAACATTGTGCGACGAGGCAATCGGTGACTAGGCATACGCAGTACGTGTCCCAACCAGCCATATTAGTCAATGAAGGTTCATAACTGTATCAACTGTCTTACTTCTCTCTACACTTGACCTCTGTATTACTCACGCGCTGACACCAAGAAACACGACCTATGCTACGAAGGCAGCTGTGGTCAAACACCAGAAGCCTTCTCATGTCTTCCACCTTTAATCCCCACGTTTCACAGCCACACAGCAGCAACAGCACAGCACGCTCAATCCTTGATAGACAATCAGACATCGCAGAGGTGCCACAGATGGTGTGAGTTGGCAAAAGCCAACCAAGCCTTTGGTATACGCTAGTCGGGGTACCATTGAAGACCAGTCCTGAAGCAATAATTTGCACTTGGGTGGCGAGAAACGCATCACAAACATTCGTAACAACTATAATCTAATAACTGTGCGGTTATTACATCCAGAGCACATAGACGAGTGTAGTTAAGTGAATTCCTTATTTTTGTATTAACCACTTGCATGCCCCAGAGACAACACATTGGATGCATCAAACGAATCGTGCGGCAATTCGAAATTTAAATAGTGCCAAGTGTAACTGGAATCTTAATTATTTACTATGCTGAAGAATGACTACATAAGATGAGATTAACTTCGTTTACACCCATGACTTTGTTCTATTTCCAATTTTTCGATTCGTCTATGGTTATTGGAAATACTGCTTAAAAACGCTTCAGATAGTCTTTTTTCACTAGGATTTGTTTTACTTTCAGTATTTTCCATTCTGCAACCTCTCCCCATAGACAACCCACTTAGTGTTGTATAGAATGCACTTGATCACAATGAGGTATTATAGGCTGAATGCCTGTTGTCAAGTGAAGATACCTCGGTATTATTGAGGTTGTCTGAATCGACATACTTTACACATTAATAAATACCGTCAGACAAATGGAGTTGCATTGGGCTCACCAGCATCTTCAATTGTAGCTAATTTGTATATGGAGATGCTAGAAGGGAGGGCATTGAGTAGTCCATTCTCATTGAAAACGGGAACCATGAAAGCTTTCTGCAACACTAACTGAATATCACATTTACGAAGGAAATCGAATTGAATGAGAACAATAAGTTTTTCAAAATTTTCTCATCCGAAGAATATCAGAATGGAAATATAAATCAGAATAATTAACAAGGAATCTAATCATTCTGAAACATATCTACAGTTCCAATCAGATCACTGAATGAGCATGAAAGTTACAGTAGCTGTGAACAGAGTCTAAAGTATCGTGATAAACACAAAGGATGTAGAAAGTGAAATATCGAAAGCAGAACAAATCCTAATCGTAAACGACTATTCAAGACGTTTTTTAAAGCGTTTATAGTAAGAATAACAAGGAATAAACAGAATATAACAACGACGTCCCATGTATCAACAATAAAAATTTCAAATAAAAAGGTACTTCAAGACAAATTTGAAGAGTTTTCGATATATATGTTACGGTCTGTTTTAAGTCTTCAAATTCCTTAAAAAAAGCTTTGGTCACAGCGAAAGATGTACTTCCAAAGATGACACAAAACAACTATATTTATGAGATGAAATGCACGAAATGTCGGGTCAAGTATATCAGTGATAGCTGTAGACATTCAAAAATTTAAGTGGATGAACATAATTGGTTCACCTAAGAAAGAATCAGAAGTCTGGAAAAACGTCCAACAGTAGCCACCGAAAGTGAGTATGAAATTGACTGTGAAAATATTGACGAATCGGGAAAGGATTCGGATAAGTGATATCATAAAACCTAGAGACTTAAACGACATCAAATGCAATCAACAAAAAGGAAGGAATAGACTTATAACCTATTTGACAGACTCGAATCCGACAAAACCACTCAATATGAACCCAATTTGAACATTTGAAAAACGATAATGATTACTTATAACTCACCAATGAACTTGTTTTTTTCATATTTTCATACAAGGGGGAACAAGACACCTACATATTCGGTAACGTACATACTTTGGAACATACTTCGCCATACTTTGACAAGTGACAATAGCAATAGGAATAGGAATTTGACAACTAACCATAATTAGTCAGCTTGGACAACAGACCACAAAACGTAGACATACGAGTCTCCTTCAGCAACCTTGTACACTTCCATGCATTAAACAATGAGCCACACCTATTGTGCGAGGGATAGTGATTCCACCTGGCAGCCCAGAACGCAGTACGTGGACAGACAGACAAAACCAACGTAAAACCTTGCACACAAGTGCTTCGATACGAGTTAGCACACTTTACAGTAATACACAAAGAACAAGTGGGTAGGGAAGAGTGATATCGAAGTGACGTTCAAACCAGTGACCCACTAGCTGAAAGTGAACTGCCTAAATCAATGCGCCACAACAAAACAGCTACGCATTGACCTACACACAAGTAATTTTATGTACCATTTGATTGCGTAAACTTTTGACGCTTAAGAGTCCGAACATTGTGCTGGTGAAGCTGTAGCTTACATAATGAATTATCTGGGAAAGTGTTGTTTGAATATTCTAAACTTGCTGAGATGATAAAAAGCTTGTTGTCATAATGATCAAATCAGACTTGTTTCCTATATACTTATAGAGCATTCGTAACAATTATGGTTTATAGCTTTGAACCCCTAGAATTAATATGAATATGTCCAAGTAAGAGTTATGGACAGTGTTTGGAAACCTACTTTCGGTTACTAAGATACGTGTTCCTACACAATACAGCTACTCCACTGTTTAGGGCGATATGTATAGGTAACAGTAACTCCAAAACGACACGACTACTGGGTTATTCGTTCCGGGTTATAATAGTGTTACGAATAACAATTAACAAGGCAAACTACTGGTCACGCCATGTGCGTGACTATCGTTCGAGAACTTTACAATACATGTAAAGTGTGGTGCTTTCGTGTGACGGCGTCGAGTGACTTTAGTTCTCTAAATTTGTTTTAGTGTATACGCATACACACCTTGACATTCGTCATTTGTGCTTTTGCTCTGTTTTGGTAGGAAACACTAGCTTAGCCATTAATGGACAGAAAAGGTAACACCCTCCCCTTAATTTAACCTCTTATTCTCTGACTAATAAATAAACTGTTTGTCTGAGTACTACCGACCGCATAATGTTTTCGCATGTCTTTTGTTATCAGTACTTGCATGCAGGCAAGGTACTAATTAGTTGGGCACTGATGCACATTAATTTATGTAAGGCTGGTCAAGTGTTAGGCAACAGTAACACCTAAAAATCAGTACAAAATTGGCCAACTGTAGTTGTCGTCTCAAGCACTAGGCTATTAGCCATCGTCTTGTTAAGGTCTCGCTCTTATTACTGTTAGTTGACTAAGCAATACCACGACCAGAACAAAAGAAAATAGTTTGGACTTAATAGCAGGACTTGTGGTTGGAAACAGAATCTAGAACCGAAGCCACAGAGCACTAATCTATCTACCAGAAAGGTTTTGCTTTTAAGGTGAACGAAAAACCTTTTACTTCTGTTGTTAACAATGGTGAAACCTACAAAAGGACAAACAAACACATCTTTTATACGTTCACACTAGGAGCTGCAACTCACTGGTTGGGGCACTTGACCTCAAGTCAGTAGGTATAGGGTTTGACCTGACTCTGCCTAAGGAGGTTTTGACAGTTAGTTAGTACAACTACCTTTCACACAGTAAGCGAAGTTTTTCACTCGCTGTACAATGTTCTTGGTTGATGAGAATTTCTACTCAATGCGTATACTATTTAAGGATGTAGTAAGCCATATAGGTTACTAGCATAGAACCCCAGAGGCTGGTACAAGTTACGATATTATTTAACAGCACATATATAGCTTGTTAATTGAGACACTTGAATTCCAAGATATAGACCTCGGGTTCAAACTCCACTTTGTTCACTTCGGCCTGGAGGAACACGGGTGGCCCACACTCTAGTACACAACTCAAAAAGGGGCTTTTGAGATGTATTATATCTTCCATCATCTTATAGGCACATCTAATGAAGCCATCCTACGAAACTAGGTAATAGTTTCCCATGCTCTCCTGAAAAGTAGCATTACTGTGACACAGAAAGCAAAGTTTTACCAGTGACTCGAATTAGAATAAAAATTTCTAGACAAACCTTTTTACTCAAAACTTTGAAGGAGGTTTGGTCGCCAAACTGTGCCAAAATTTCTTTAATGAGATCGGAGGATATATGGGAAGCACAACCATTTACTGCCAAGGCGTTGTTTATAGGAAAAACCTACCATCCAACTTTTGTTTCTTGGGCTTTGGTTTTTCATTTTGTATCTCCACAGTTGATCTTTTCTGTGATACTGAAGAAACATTATATCCAGACACAGGTTTGACCGTCTCTAACAATCCCCATATTTCGTCTATGGTTTGACTGGGTATACCGCGATACTTTGACTTCATGAAGTTCTGCATTTTTAATTAGGCAATCTTGAAAGCTACCTGGAACTTCTTTTTCTTCTTTGGCACATTAGAAGCGCCTCGCAGGTTTTCAAGTAGCTTCTTATGTTTAGTAGATTTACAGTTTTTGATTAGGTCTTCGATTTTCACAATCCATTCCGCCTGCTTGTGTGACTTGTCGTTCTTTGATGACTCCATAAACCTTGCTTTGTCATACTTCTCTTTCTCAGAGATACACACACAGTGAGAGTCTACCGACGATTTACTACATTGGCATAAATTATGTTGCAAACCTACTCAAAATCTTTATGGCAGTCTACACATGATACCACAGAACAAGGTCTCGAAGACTGTAAGTGGAGTCGAGCATTACTTTTTTTCAAAGTAGCATTACATTGTGTACATACGAAAACCACCATGCCTGAATGTAACGTATAAGGCTAATTCACGCTGTATTATCATAGACCTGATTTCAACATCCAATGCATACTTTTGAATGATTGTTGACGGAATAGAAGAAGCTTTCACATAAATTGCTTTCATGTTTATAGTCGGTGGGACACTAGCTCCCGAATCTGAGGGCGTGGAAATAAAGACAAAGAAGGAAAAAACAAATGTATAAATTAAAAAGACCAGGTTACAAACGAATTAGTCTATAACATCACTCTGGAGCCATAAGCTGACATCGTTTGTGTTTGAAGGGTTTCAGGGGTTTAGCCCAAACAGATCCCACAAGGGAAACATTCCAAGCATTAACAACTCTTGGGGAGTTTAGGTTACGCCTACTGCACTCAAATTCGTACTTCTGGGCGTTCTACCTATGAGTCGTATAACAGCTTAGCTCAAGCGGGTAAACCAAAGCGTTTGGAATGTTGCGCATTCCTATTTGGTCATCTTCTTATCACCCCTATCCCAGGGGATACAGATTCATTGCTGCCATGAGCGTCTCATATTTTCTAAAACGTGGTCCATGACAGGATTTGCTGTAGTGTCTTTTGGTGTGTTCCAAAGGTTCCTATCTTTTGGAGAGAAGGAAGAAAGACGATGGTCCAAAATTATGGGCAAAGCCACGTGAAACCATTTAGTATTCGGTAGAAACACTGTCCGGGACTAGTCACAGGGATACGGGTGCCAGTTGCGAAGAATACAGCTTTCTCACAGATAGCGTAAGATTTAAGATCAGAGGATTCAAAACCCCAAGTTCTTTTTCGACGCAGAATGAATTATTTCTACTCCATTAGGGTTTGGTGGGTGACATTTGTCATATAGTGCCAGTGTCACCCTACACTTTCCAGAATTGAAGTCTGGCCTGTTTTAGCATGTCTAATGTCGAAGTCGGTTAAAATCATCTCACGAGGCAAACTGGCCAACTTCGCCACTTTTTTCGTTCCATAGCCCCACATCATCAGCCAAGGGAACGCTTTCGGAAACAACATGTAAGTGCTAGTCATTTGACAAAATAAAAGACAGGAGAGGCTCTGGAACCGAACCCTGGATGACTACACTGAAGCATCTGTTTTCCTCGGGCGTGGCCTCCTCTAAAATGACCCGCCCATCTAAAACCACTAAAACACCACTTCCTCTGGCTGCGAATCTGGCTAAAAAGCGAAGAAGGACCATAGGATACAGTAGAATAGGTAGGGGAGATTACCTGTGACTCAGCTCAGGCCTAAATCGCAATCACTTTTTAAGTCAGCGCTTAAATGGTCCCGGTATATTCACCTGGGTCAATTCTGTTCGGAAGACATTGGGAACCGTAACTACTTTTTACAGGTGGACGTTGCACCTAAAATCCAGTCTGCTATGTTCAGGTTTTAGTTTCTGTGCTGTCCTATGTATGTGGTATCGAAAGTGAGTTCGAAAGAAGTCGGCGCCCAGTGCTTCCGATGATGTCTTGCGTAGCAACTAGTTGACTGGGGGACTATGCACAAACAGAGCAACGTACTATGATGAAGTGCCGAATGACGTAGACGCATGACCGGGTGCTTTCAGCTTAACAAGTCCGTTAAGACTACAAAGACCAGCATCAGTATTGAATCCCTCTACTGCAGTAGCTGTAATCTCAGGAGGAAAAGTACGTAGCGTGAATAACCAGAAAAACAGACAAGCGGAAACTGGAGATTATTTCAGTTTACATCAGCCTGATGACGCATGTAAAATGTCGCTTTTCATGTAAAACACTCTATGCGAGGACACATATTGATTGTTATTGCTGATTTTTGGAAAATATTTCCCCCTTGATCATATCGACAGGCGGAATAATATGGTGAAATTCACTCATGTGTTTGCCAGTGGGTGTCATCAAAATGGTCTTTCTATATTGTTCAGCACCCCGTTTGTTCAGTGCAATGTTCCATATAGTTGGCAGTTGTGTGGATTCGCCTTCGCTGCATGCGTTAAGGGGGGACAAGTACTGTGACCGAAAACAATGTCTCCGATAGGGTTACTTTCGAAGCATGTTGGTTTCAAATAGCTTATACTAGCAGCATATTCACGTCCGTTCTGCTAGATTACACGGCAGTTTTCGTGCCGCTTGATGATTTTGAATAATCCATCGTTGGGTGGTTCAAGTAGTTGACGAACGTTGTCATGGCGTGCGGAAGAGTGTGACCTATTCCGGGTGAATGAAGACACCCACCTTTTGGGGTCGAACAGTAACAAGCTTAACGGAAGGCGTCACACCCGTAGGCCTAGTGACGTGCCACATTCCATCAGAAACACGGGTGAAAGTTGAAAGGGAAACGAACTCATCTGGTAGGTAAAGAGTAAAAAATCTATCTGGAAGCACATTTAGAATCAGATCTCAACACGTTCCGGATAGCAGGATCAGAGACAGTGCCTCGACCCACTGAGGCATGTCTGCAGCCTGAGGGGCAGCCTTCAAATGTCAGGGGAAGCGTCCTGCCATGCCATTTGCCTATGGGTAGTGGGCCAACGCTTGAAACCTAATGTTACCTAAGCATCCGGTTACAACGTGAAATAAGCCGCACTCGAGTTGGTACCCGCGGTCAACTGTTACGTAGGGTGGACATTCAAAGTTTCCATCCATCTTTTTGTGGAGACATTTGGTGCAGTTTCACAACTAACTTCCTAAATAGGCAGTGACCACCCCGCAAAGCGATACACGCCGGTCAGGGTGTGTTCCCATTAGATTCTGGTCGGGTCCTACCATATCTAGATGGACATGGTGGAAACGCGCATCCATGACTAGCAAAGAACCCCAAAGGCTTGCTGTATATCGTGTGACCTTACACTTTCGAAGGGTCACGCATGACTGTGACCACTATTTATTGTCTTCGTTCGTTTCAGACCAGGAAGAACGCTGTGCGATAAGCCTGATGGCGGCTGGTACATCTGAATGAGACGGATTGTCCAAAGTACTGAAAGCGCTGCGTGAACACCGTTTCAGGACCACCAGGCGCCGTCGCCCGGGGGACGCATTACATAAAATTGCATCTGTATTTTGTCTCGCCGGATTCTGTTGTGGCTGACAACTCGTGGACCACCCCAGGATTTTCTTTCTGAAGCTGAGCCAATCCAACAAGGTCAGTGCTGGATTCGGATCATCGCATGTATTCGAGATGATGCGTCGGCCACAAGGTTGTTTGCCCCGTACATACGGCGAAAGTCTGAGGTGAACTTGGATACACAGTCCGGTTGTCGTGACCCACTCCGGGAGTGCTGATTGGATACTGAACCAAGAGAGAGAGGGTAGCTGGTTTCCGTTCCGGGGAAATGATGAAATTGCAACCCTCAACCGAATGTCGAAAATGTCACGTGTGGCAGTACATAGCTATGAGTTCCCTGCCGAACGTACTATTCCGTGTTTCCGCCCCCTGCATCCACCTCAAGAAAAAGGCTGGTGGCTGCCACCGGTTGCCAGCCAGCTGTTACAATCCTGCCGCAATTCCAGTGTTAGGTGCATCGACAGACAGCAACACTCAAAGAGGCATTAGGGTAATGGTATATGAGCGTCGTTGCATTTGCGATGCCTTCCCTGTGCTTGCAAAAAGTAGGTCTAGCCGCGTTATCTAGTGTCCTATGCTTTGTGTTCCCTTGAGGCAGATCCGTGTGTGGCCTCGTGAGAGAGAAACAATGGGGATTAAATATTCGGTAACAGCTAACCAGGCTGCTGAAAGTGAGGAGCTGCTTTCGAGCGGTCAGCTAAGGGCAGTCAAGAATAGCTATTACCTCATTTGTCAATGAGCGCGCGCCATTGTTGTCAATAGTACGCCCAAGAAAATCAGGCGATTCAAATACCATTTGACATTTCTAGATGTTGACTGTAGTACAGCCCTCTTTTAGTGGATGGAATGAGAGACCCAAATGTTTAGGATGACTTTCCCTATCTGGACTCGCAGTGAAATAGTCGTCGGTGTCCACACAAACAAAATGAAAACCATGGAATGTTTGTACTACATTCCGTGGACCAAAATGAATGCACGGGAATTAAAACGGTCCAAAAGGTGCAATAGGCGCTGTTTCCGTGTTATCTTCTGCCTTCAGAGGTACCCAGTTGCACGCTTTCACCAGGTCACTCTTCGAAAATATTATGTTCTGCATACTGTCAAGGTCAAATCTTGAGTATGAGGCATAAGATTCAGATTCCGGCATGTTGTTTAGGGGCGGAAGGCCATGAGCCTACATTGATCCCCTTCCGGTAGATCCCTGTGTCCAAGAGGATATGTTGATGATGCGGGCACCGCTTCTTCTAGTAGTCGGTTACTCGGCGCGAGGAGCAGTACCCTGCAAAGCTTATGTTCGTTCCTTGCTTTGTCTTCTGCTATCTCCTCTGGCGTGTCACGACCTAGTGAGAAGGAAAAGGGAAGATAGATCAGGCCCAAAATTATTCCGTCGAATCCCGTATAGCACGGTTAGATCAACCCTGTCTGCGAAGAGTAAAGAGGAGAGGCTTGGCTCATTAAGTCGGTCTTGGGAGGTCGGGCCGTGACCATGACTCACTGTGACTCCTTGGTCATTGTAGATCGGCACTGCCGGTGGAGGAGTCACGTCAATATCGTAGGTCTCGTCATCTGTGTGCTATGATGCACCTTATCCATTTCTCTGGTCAACCAAACAGACCGTTTAGGTCTGTCTGAACTGCTTGTGTATCTTAGCCACTCCTAATTTCCGCCAGATTTTTACACCATCAGCGTGGAAAACCGTAGGGGAGTTCGTGTTATTTGGCAGCTCATTTATACATAGGAGAAATGGCCAGAGAACCAGGGCCGTGCCCTGAGGCACTCCACTCTCCGCGACTTCCAGGTAGAGAGAAGAGAAGTGATCCCTACTCTTCACCTCCTACCAACAAGGAACTTTCTTGTCCATGCAAGTAGGCTGGCTGTGATTCCAACGCTTTCCGGTTTACCGAGCAACCCTGTCGAACACCTTAATGAAGTCCGGGAAAATGACTTCGAAACACATCCCATCACCGTCAGACTGCGCTCAACTTTCTTCGATCATGAGGGGCTTTTCAGAAAATTCCCCTCCGCTAGCTTGACGGACAAGGAGAACAGTCATCAATAATCCTCACCTGTAATGTGTCCCCAAATACGAGATCGAAGAACAAACTAGCGTAGTCTGAAAAGATCAATAGCCTAAGGTGAGACAAGATTCAACATTGCTCCTGACCTTCACAGCTGAAGGCACCCGGTTAGGCGTCCGCCCCATTTGGCACGCTGTCGTGTTACCTTGCACTGCTCTTAATCGACTACCCTAGCTAGCCAGTCGGAACCCATCAGTCCCTGGGCGCAACATCGCGAATATACTATTCCATCCGACGACGCTTTTGTCTTCTTCCCTGGTCTCGTATTCATGGGGCATAAAACAGGTACGGCTAATTAGCGACTGGCCTCTACGTCCGTCACATTTCGCACTAGAACAGTCCTTAAACTACAGTATTAGTCAAACCTACCGGTCTGTAATTTGGTGAGAGATTCCTAGAATCTTTCTTGCGGATTTATGTGACGGTGGCATCAAAATGCTTTAACAGCCATTGGAGGAACAGGTTAGTGGTGCAAAATTTCATCAAAAAGCAGCATCTTGGAGTAAAACTGAGATGAAAATGCAACAGCGACATGAAAGGCTATAAGAGTAGAAAACGATGGATAATACACGCAACCGTCGAAAAGAGTACAGTAATAATACATGTGTAAAAAACATTGCATGATGTCTACAAAAAGCACAAATATATCAGAAGATTCAGAGCATTAGAAGAAAACTTGAGGTGTAGTGGACTTAAAGAGTGACAAGTTGACCAAAATGACAAACCAAGTATAATTTACAAAAAAATAGATTCACTGACACAGAAGTATGAAAAGTTGTACGTTGCAACACAAATAGTGTTGTCAATGTTATAGGTGATCGCTGGTTACTTGGAGGTCATCCCTTCGGTATTGTCCACCACAATCTTGGATACTTCCGAGATCAGAAGGCGATATTTGTTGGCTCTTCGCAATGGTCGCTGGCTGGCTTGATCGTCGCAACATTCGGAAGTAGGATGAGAAGTCTTATAAAATCCCAAGACAAACAGTTAGTATGCACGACAGGGAATAGTCATGGAGACAGAAGTCGGAATGGTCAGAAGCACACTATATATCCACGATTAACAGCAGCGAAAGCCATAATTACCGCCACAAGCCAAAATGTGAGTACAGGTAAACAATGTAGCGTCACACACTTCCCCAAAATCAATAGCCTAGGGTTTGACGACTTTCGACATTGATGCTGACCTTGATAGTTTAACTGGACTCGCTAAGCTGAAGGCACCCGGTCAAGCATCCTCGCCATTTGGCACGCTGTCGTGTTACGTTGCATTGCTCGTATTCGACTCTCTAGCCAGTTAGTTGGAACGCATCGGTATTTTGGCATAACCATCCAAATATACTATTCCATCCGACTACGCTATCGTGTTCTTCCTTGGTCTCGTATTCGTGGGTATATAACAAGTTCGAATAATTAGTGATTGGTCTTTGCGTCTGTCAAGTTCGCACCAGGACAAATCCTAAATTGGTGAGCCCGACGTGATCACATATCCCGACCAATAACAAGTATTGAATTGGTGAGCCTGTTCCATTTTATATTTGTTTATTGTTTTCATTTCGATAACATTTATATATCCATTTACTACACTTTCTCATGTCCGACCACACTCCCAAGCTTATTCGTATTAAGCCGACTACGAACACGATCCAACTCGTGCCATATTGGCCAGACAATGCAGAAACATGGTTTCTGTATGCCGAGGCCAATTTTCGAGAACAGGGTGTCTCAGATCCTCAATCTCGATTTCTTGCTGTCATACGGTCACTACCGCGAGAATTAAACAGGTATGTTACAGCAAACATGTTTAATCCTGAAGTAAGTAACCCTTATGCACTTCTAAAGGCCGCACTCTTGAAGAAAAGCGATCTCACAGATCGCCAACGTCTAGACGAATTGCTTCGTAACATCGAGCTAGGCAGCCACTCAGCTACTGAAGTCCTCGCACGCATGCGAGAAGTAATCGGTGCACGAACATTTGACGATGGTTTCTTCCGAGAACTATTTCTCTCGAAACTACCACAACCGGTGCAAACCGTGTTGGTGACACTCCAGTCAGTCCCACTCGACGACCTGGCAGCCTCAGCAGATAAAATACTGGAGATATCCAGCAGACCCGTCTCCAACGTATATTCTATCTGCGACAAACCAGAGCGCCAGGATTCAGAGGTGACCAAGTTGTGCAACTCTGTGAGACGGTTGCTACGATCTCGAAGTCCTAGATCACGTAGCACTTCACAGAAACGCACCTTGGCGCATCGCAGCAAGTCGCATGGTAGCCCTAAAACGAAACCCAACAGGGTGGAAAACCCTGAATGGTGCTGGTTTCATAACACTTACGGGGATGAAGCCAGAAAATGTCGTAAACCATGCCGTTTTAAGAAGGACACAAACTCGGGAAACGGTCACGCCGGCACGTGCTCACGGCAACCGTAGCCGGCGGAAAAAGCCGTTTGCTCTACGTCACCGACATTAAAACGAAAGTCCGCTACCTCGTCGACACCGGCGCAGAAGTTAGCGTTCTTCCAGCAACGACAAAGGAGCGTCATCACGACCCATCCTTCAATCTTCAAGCAGCCAACGGCAAGGCAATCGCGACATTCGGGAGACGGTATGCCTACCTCAACTTAGGTTTACGCAAACCTATCCACTGGATCTTCCTCCTTGCTGACGTCTCTATGCCCATCATTGGCATAGATTTGCTAAACCATTACGATCTACTCGTAGATGCTCGCCGTCGACGACTGATAGATAACAACACAAAGTTATCTATTGGCGGCACCACCTATGTAGGTCCGAGTTTAGAACTAAACAATCAGGCGACGCGTCCTACCAGGCAGTTCTGGAGAAATATCCAGAGTTACAGCAACCGAAGCACACTCTTCCGTGCATAACCAGCAATGTTATGCATCACGTCACAACCACAGGTCCACCTGTGGCATCCAAAGCGCGCCGTTCAGCCCCCGATAAGCTCAAAACGGCGAAAAATGAATTCGACCACATGCTCGAACTGGGCATTATCAGACCGTCAAACAATCCTTGGGCATCGCCATTGCACATGGTTCCCAAAAGGATAGCAACGACTGGCGTCCAACCGGTGATTACCGAAGGCTCAACGCCAAAACAACTCCGGACTGCTACCCGATACATCAATACAAACCCTCGTACACTTTGCCTTTTTATATCAATTTTTATTTACCATGTAATGAAATTTTAAAAAAAACGGTGAAGATAAGCGTAAATTTTTATTTTTCGATATGTTTATATAAAAATAATTCCCATTTTTACAAAACGTTTTCGTGGTATTAAAGACTTTTATTTATATTCCAGGTGCAACGAGCACTGGACGGAACGTCGAAAGGAACAGATGACCGCGACCGACGTACAATTCATTTATTGTATTTTATTTATTTAATTGCCACGACACCCTAGAATAAGGTTCAGACAACCAGGGGCCACCTCACGCAGTGAGCCCATCGGAAGAGTTTTACCAGTGGAGAAACCACTGGGTTTTTACTTCCGGCTGGTATCGTCTTAAGGGGGGAGTGATCTGTAGCGTCATACACTTCCCCAAAATCAATAGCCTAGGGTTTGACGACTTTCGACATTGATGCTGACCTTGATAGTTTAACTGGACTCGCTAAGCTGAAGGCACCCGGTCAAGCATCCTCGCCATTTGGCACGCTGTCGTGTTACGTTGCATTGCTCGTATTCGACTCTCTAGCCAGTTAGTTGGAACGCATCGGTATTTTGGCATAACCATCCAAATATACTATTCCATCCGACTACGCTATCGTGTTCTTCCTTGGTCTCGTATTCGTGGGTATATAACAAGTTCGAATAATTAGTGATTGGTCTTTGCGTCTGTCAAGTTCGCACCAGGACAAATCCTAAAACAGCATCCGGTTTTGCAAGTATTAGGAGGAATGTGCAAATTGAGTGCAAATTGAAATACCATTTTCAATTTAATTGGTTTATACACAAGTTCATGAGGTTTTCATAGAGGAGGCAGCAACACCATAAACTCACTTGCATTAATTCGTTGTTTTCAGGTCTCAGAGCGACAATTCCCGAGTTTCGCCCAGAAGGAAGGCATAACTTTAAAAGTGAGTGACCATGAACTTTATCCAATAGTCGGAGAGGCTCTAACGACTACGCTTTCAGCTGCTGAAATAACCAATCAGCTTTCGGCATTTCGGCCTGGAAGATAGTTATTTCAAAAGTGAAGAAACATGTTTGGTTATCTCAGCAGTTGCTAGGATGGCATTTGAAGTCACTTCAATGAATCTGAAACATTACTTCAGTTCTAGCTGTGTGGACAACGTAGTGAGAAAACCATTATTATGTAAAATATGTTATGCTTTCGCACACTGCAGTTTGAAATATCTGATCTATTATTGTATCCCTTTACGTTGTATTTGTCCTTCCTCCACTTCCAGTTTTCATACTGTTCGAAATGTATAGTGCAGATACACTACATTTTTCAGATAATCTAAGTCTTGTAATTACGTTTTTATTCTTCAATGTATGAAAACGTCTTTTGGGAGGCAGGCGCCAAGTTAAGACTCATTTATGACACGAAGAATGCATAACCGAAGTCATTCGTCAATCATTTTTTCCACAACAAGAGGTGTTGCAAAAATGTACAATACGGTAATGTTGTTATCATCAGTTGGATATCGGTGGCCTTAGTGCTTCAGAGTAGCGGACTTTCAAACTCATTTAGGCATAAGACGATAATAACGTCTTGTCGCTCGTAAAGTCATATATTGTTTTCGTGGATGTCGTGTTCACAGGTAGCGATCGAGTGTTCTCAGGAGCGGTTCAGTCTTGTTTACCCACATCCAACCGTTTTTTATCAATGGAGGGTAAGCTAAATACATAAGATATTCATCTCTAAAGTAGTAAAATTATTCAGTAAAGACTTCAATTTTTTGTGATTTATATCACTGATGGTCTTATTTCAATGTAAGAATATGTACCACGTCTAGAATCGAGTTGGACAGCCGATCGATTACCTAGTCAGAGTTTAATTTGGGCGCACTTTGGAAGTTTTAAGCGAAAACCTTGAAAAGTCACTCGATCGTACCTAGGAATGTGCAATAAGTTCCTCAAAAAATATAAAAGTTTTCCCTCGAGGTCGTCAAAAGTTACTGGGTGTCCCAGAAGTTTGTGAAATCACTTTACCTGCATTTATAAGCCCGTATTTCCGGTCATTTTCCCGTGCAGCATTCGTTATAATAAGGTACGCTACGCAATCAAAAATCCTTATGGTGCAACTTTTGACAGAAGCCAACCGAAAATTCTGGACGCTTCCAAAGGTTTGTAAATGCGCTGCAAGTATTTTTTTATGACACACATCCAACGAGTTCATCTAGGTCCGCATGGATTAATCCAGTTGGAAATGTTTCATCATCGTTATGGATAATCCTTCATGTACTGACGTCAGTAGCAAGTAGAAGTGATAGCCAGAGCATCTTTCGCATTTCATAAACGTTAAGAAGAAATGATGTTGGTTCAAGGATAGTGCTCTAAGGAGCACCACTGGTGTCAGGTTGCCATTCAGACAGTTCCATTCACTCTTACTCTTTGCCTTCTATCGTGCAAATATTTCATAGTGCCGGCCAAAGTCTCATTGTAAATACTGATTCTGCGAAGGTTCATCATCAACCCTGTTTTCCACAATTTTTCCGAAACCTTGCTAAAGTCAATAACTACCACATCCATAGGAAGTTCATTGTCTCTAGACCTCACTCAATCCTCCCTCACCAGCAGAAATTTTGTTAACCAAGAGCCTCTAACCTTGAAACCATGTTGCTTGTGTGTCAGTTGGTTATGCGTCTCCAAATGTCTCAATAACTCATCACATATTTTCCATCACCTTAACCACGATACTAGTAAGGCTAATGGGTCAGTTGTGAGTGACTAGCTTTTAAATACCTGTCTCAAATACAAAACTTATTTCAGCACTCTTCCAGTCCCTAAGGAGTTGGGCCTGAGGTAAGGACATGCTAAGTGGCATAGTTAATGCTGTCTGGAAACTGAACTTTTTATGAGTACAGGGTCCAGATATAATGGTAGTAGGCTAGTGACTTATAATAATCTTTGCTAGTGACAGTACTTCTCTGACTCTTCGAAAGTATCAACATGAGGGGGTAAACAATGTGCTTCTTAGTAGAGTTCCACTTTCTTGTTTTAAGAAAAGGGATGATATCCTGCTATCATTTCTTATCCCTAATTATCATTTCGCTATTATTATATGTTGCGTTTATCTCCCTCTAGGATTTATTACCTCCAAGACTATCATAAGAAAGTCCTAAAATCGTGATCGAATCAACTTAGCATAAACCTGCGTTTCTCCCGCCTAGGGTCAGCAAGTCTTTCAGCTCCTTCGGCAAGGACACTCAAATAGAATCTAAGTATTCATAAAAGTATCTACTGCAAGGGATGGTGCAGCTCATTCGTCCTACTCTTTTTCTTACTGAAGAGAGGCTGGTTCATAACTCTCCGAGAAACGGATTTCTAGAGATAAACGATTCGGTTTGTTTTGCGAATTTTTTAATGATATCCCTTGAGGTGAGGTGAAAAATAAGCTAGATAGGTTACCACGTAGATCATTACTCAATATAGGACACGCCAAAATGAGATCACCCCTTTTTTAACGATAAAACAGTAAAAGAAACCCCGACAAAACTAGTCTTTCGTTGTACGAGAAGTTGGAGCACTCCCTGACCTTCTCAGTTCTCAGAGCCATGTTCGAATCACGAGCCTGCATACGTTAGGCATAAGGTTCTGAAAGGCTTTTCATGAGAGCAACAAGACTCAAAAGCATCTGACAGCTGTCACTCTACAATCAGCTTCATTTAATTCATTTACTTTGGGCAGCAACATGTCACTGATCAAGTAGTCATGTCGATCATCGTGGCATATTCGTAAGAATACACTGCTGGTGGTACTAGTTTTTATGGTCAACCTTGTGGGTGAGCCTACTGAAGCATTTAGGTCATCCTGTAGTAATAGTCTATCCTCATCACTGAATAGCTCATCTGCTAGCGTGAGGATGGAAAATCTAGACGTTCTGGGTAGTTCATTTGTATAGAGTAGGGATAAACGCAGGCCTATGGTAGTACTTCACGGTATTGCACTCTTCACTGGTTTCCAAGAGGAAGAAAGTCTGTTTACCTTCATTATCTGTCTTATGTCTTAAAGAAAGTCTTTTACCCAGCCTTTAACTATATCATGATTCCCAGAGCTTTCCGGATTCTCGAGACCTATGTCAGACAGCATATCCGGAGCTTTAATAAAGTCAGTGGATGTTAGGTGAGTTGTAACATGTCCTTCGCTGGTAGCAACTTATCTCTTTCAATGATGAGACTTGTTAAACCCATATTGTTCAATTGCTAAAAGCCTATTCGCTTCAACATGCAACAGAATGGCACTACGGATAATCTTTTCCAAAAGCTTAACGAACAGACTAATTGGACAATAGTGCTAACCACCAGATGTCTATGACTGGATTGATGACATCCTTCCAATCATTGGGTGTTTTCGATTAACTCAGTAACATCCTAAACCGCCAAGATAACGATTCGGTGATGATATCTACCAATGCTGATAGTACACATGGGTTTATCTCATCTGGACCACAGAACGCTGTCAGTTTGACTTTCTAGAATAGTTTTCAAACAACTTGAATGAGCACTGATTTCACTTTTCTGGTCTCACTAATAGAAATAGTTTCCTATCTCTGAATAAAATCTTCAGAGAATATTTGGCTGAAGTATTGTAATAAAGCTTTAGTCTCGATCGTATTATTACCAGCTACTTGAATTTTCATGCAGTACTGGGACTGGAATACTTTCATTCCCTTGAGTTCTTTTAATGATCGCCTAGGAAAGTGCTAGTATTCCTAGAAAAGCCCCTCCTACACCAACCTATATCATTTAATCAGGCTTTTATGAGAAATATTGAATCCAGTGCACCTTGTTCTAAATTGGTCAAAATCCGTTGTAATGAAAAGGTTCCACAACCTTTTCCTCCGACAGAGTGTTTTCTTAGCCTGCATAGTTATCCACGGAGGACAGTTAGTAAGTCTACACAGGATTGACTAATGTGCGGATAAGTTCGAATTTTACGTGTGTCTTTAAATTTGTTCCAAGTGTTATAAGTGGACGACGTCACATCAACTGACCAACCTGCCAATAAAGCATGTTCTCTTATAGCCGTCATATTTTACCTTCATACTTTGGAGCGAGGTCAGATAAAGTCATGGACGATATCACAATTCCCAATTTCGTATGAAAGCACTGCGTGTTCACTGTTTGATCTCTCTTTCAGTATTCTTTGTATTTGTGAGTTCCACGTTAAGATTTAGTTTTATACCAGCTATACGCGTTCAAAATCAATCTCATGTACCTTTGAATCTCGTCTTATTACCAAAGGGAGTACAACCTTTAAGTTAACCTTAGTTACTGTTTACCTAAGCCTTATCCAGTGAATATTAACTAAGAACCAACTTACACATTTTATGGGCGTTGGGACTAGGTTCCGATGAATTATATTGTTGTAAATGTGGGTAAAAGTGTTTGACTAATTTCACCATCGACGTAACTCTTTTCTTTATTTCTTAAAACTTCATCATGCCTTTCGCTGACGTCTTTTCATTACTCATGTAAAATTTTACGTTAGTGCAGGCTGGTATTTATTAGTTGAAGAAACCTTGGAAACCTCGGACCACTGAACATCCGTTTTGTCCTAGTATGGGGCTCCTTAGCAGTACGCACCCATGACTGCCAGGGATCAAACTCAGGGACTTCCGCTCCCATCACGTCACCACTAGGCCACTGGATTGGAATCCAATGGTCCACAGTCTCCGACTTCCGTCAGTTCACGATATAGCGTGACCTCCATCCAATGTCGTCGTTGAGTAACTGTCTTCATATCCGACTCGGGGAACTTTGGTGGTCTTAGTTGGTTGGAAACCAGTGACAAGGAGATCTGGACCTAAGTTTTGTGCTGTTTTGCACTTGTCAGCAAAGCGTGTCTGCAACGTTAAGCAAACTGATATCCCCTCAGGAGTTCAAACCCGTGTCACCCAGTGCACTGTGATAATGAGTCTCCTTCCTCTATGACTACATGTCAAACTGACTAATGGGGTTCACTCAGCGCTTAGGACTAGTGTTCTGAGTTTTATGTCCGAAATGTAGAATCACTTAATTTCAGTCAGGCTCAGTAAACTTATACATATTTGTGTATTGGGTCGTGATCTATATCTACTTTATGAACCCTAGTAATAAGAATGAATGGTAGTCGAATCTCGAGCGTAATATACAACATATACTCTTATATCTTCCTGCAACCGAACATTTCTTCCCCTACTATATATTCCTATGAGGTCTTGCTTGGAACCCGATTATATAGAATATTTACTGAATGAAAAGTTGTAATTAAAGTATTTAGCATTAGCTTCATGGACTTTGTGAATAGTCTGTTATAGGAGTCGGAGAGCCTTATTCACCTATACAGCTCGTATTGGGTTCAGTTTGTTAGCTGTAACTAACCCAAGTGTGGTATATTTATGCTAGATGTGATGTAGATCTACTTGAGATTGAGGCATTTAATTGTTACATAATAACCTTTGTATCACGGTATTGGGAAATCTCTAAGTTAACATGCAGAAATTGCATGTTTTGAAAAGTTATTGTTCAACTGTAAGTAATCAAATTTATCTAACGCATGGTTCAAAGTTTCACCCTACAACAACAAAAATGGAAATATTAAGATTTAAAATGCTGAAGATTATGCAGGAGGTGCAGATGAAAATAGAATGATATTCTTCAGTTTATGCAACGGAAATAAAGTTGGACAGAAAAAGCGCTGCTGAGATCAACTTCAACTCATATCACATAGAGCATCTAGTTATCACTTTCTGATATCTTTGGAACGATGCTTTTTAACTTGCATTCCCTCAACTGGCTTCAACCATTAGTATTTACCATCAAATAGCATACAATTGTTGCTGCATAGTATACTCATCACGGAAATATTCGGTTCACAACCTTGCGGCACCAAAATATATTTTGCAGAACTTTTTTTCACTTATGCATGAATCAAATACAAACATGGTATGATTTCACAACTGGTTTCATTTATCATACTTTAGCATAACGATGAAAGTATACCCGAAAAATAAGCATATTTCTCCAGAGGTATATGCAACAACAACAAGTAAAATCACTTTCTGGTAAACCGAAAGCTGGTCTTTTTCCTGAAAATTCATACCAACCATTCAATGTAAAACAGTGTCAATGACTAAATCAACGCAAAATCAGGTTTAATTGTCTTATGAAGGAATAATCTGCAGTTAGATTTTCCACACACTCATATCTCTCATCTACATGAGGCTGTAATTTATTCAAAATGCTTGTTTTGGGCTGAAAGAACAATTAATAGCATACTATTTACTATCTTTAATATCCAAAGCGTCTCGGGTTACGAACTCCACTCTTCACGTACTTCGACAACAGTGTAGTATCATAAACCCTCACATAATAAATGTGACCCATAACCTACCACATAAAACCTGTGTCACGTTGAGTTATATTATTGGTTTACATTCCTAGAAAGGAAATGATCACACCAGTTTATCACCTTTGCTATATTTTCATTTGTAGGCATAACTTCAACTGACCTGTTTCGCCATTCAAAATCATGCTCCAGCAGCTTACTTTAAGTATAAGTTTTGTTGAGAAATGCTGGATTAATATCTAGTTCAGTAAAAACTGGATTCGGATAAACAGGCTGGTGTTTCCTCATGACTGGTGCTTTTCAAGTCATTATATCGCCAGAAATATGTTGAATACTCTCGTTGACATGACTTCAATCAGTCATAATGGCGTGAATACATTCGAAATTTTGAACATTTTCATCCCTTTCCATATATTTACTCATTCTGCTCTCGTACACTTGTTTGTCTATAATTCGTCTTTCCACTTACTCTTTATGGGCCGTATTGAAGTTTGGCAATTTGAACTGATACACTTCTGTACAGGCTTCTGTATTGATCCATCTATCTAAATTACTACTGTCAAATGGTAACTGTCTCGAAAACCCAACTGGTCATTGAAGCATATAATCGCCAGGTGTGTGTATTTCTTGTCAAATAAACTCATACATAAGGATGTGATTAAAGTAATGTAGTCAAGATCGAAGCGAGGGTCATTTGACAGATAGTAATTTCTCATCAGTGCATGTCAGATTACAATTTTATCCCCTACAATGGATAAAAATCAGTGAATAACCTTTTGCAGAGGTGTATTAGTTCAAGTTGTCAAAATTCATAACAGGAAAAGATTGATGATAACTAAATAAAGGTTTACCTAAGCTTTGATGATAAAAGCTAAATGTATGTGATTCTGGTTGGTTTTGATTTCTAAAATATCGAAGACACTATCAAGATAGCCTTTAATTTTCCATACGGGTTAGACCAAAAATTGAGGAATTCATATAGTAGTGGCATATTTTGGTCTTGTCATCCTTTCCTTCTATCTTAGTCCTGTTCCTGTTAACATGTCACGTTGATGTAGGTAACATTATTATTACTATTATTATTATTATTAGTCCCTTGGGTTCCTAATGGAACATAGGGTTTCAGTAGCACGTCTCCATTGAACCCTGTTCTCTGAAATCTTTTGATTTCAGTAATGCGAAAATTCCCATTTAGACATTTAGTAAAACAAACAATGTGAGCGAAGAAATATTTCTTTTCAATTAGTTCCTCATCAATGGCTCTACACTAATATAGCATTTTCAAACGTAAAATTACATACCAATCTAGTGGTGAGAGTTGTTCAATGAAAGGTTATCAATCTCAAAGTATCAAGAAGGTGATAATTGATCAGGTAATTAAGACAGTTAACTAAAGCAAAGATTAATTATCGTAGAAAGATTTTGTGAACAGGTTCTTACATAATTGATATTTTGTATAATGATAACTAAAGAGCAAAAATGAACTGTTACGTAAAATGGTAAATTGTTGACGGTAATTAGAGACAGTAGGGGGAGAGAAAGATGGTTAAGTCTGTAATAATAATAATAATGGAGCTATTAAAATATTAGTTATAGTGAATTGTGTGGTGGATGAAATGAAGAGTCTTGTTGTAATAAATGAGCTATACAGATGGCCAAGGCAAAGAAAGAGGCTGTACGAATCTCTTCTGAACACACAGACTTGGCTTGTGTAGGTGGATTCCTATGGCTTCTGCTGTATGTAAAAGACGAACTCGTAGAGGATGGGTGAGGTGAGAAGGAATGTGATAAATAACTTTAAAGGCATTATGAATGTTAACTCGGTGGCCGGTGTCAATCAGATGAGAGAGTATTGAGCTTCGTGTCAGTCTGGTTTCCCCCTTACTTAGCCATGAAGGATGATGCTCGGCGATTCGACGACGGACTTGCCTAACTGTACGTCCAATGTAACTAGCTCCACAGGAGCAGTTGAACTGGTAAATGCACATAGAAGAGGAGAAGTCAGGGAGTCTGTCTTTAGTTCGTGTGGTCATCATCGGCCGGCTGTAGAAAACACAACATAACTTGGCGGCATTAAATGATCTTCTTATGGCATTTCTTAAGCGTTGTGTCACAATTTCGCTGATGATGTCACCTCGAAATTGTAGTCTTAGGAACAATGGTTTCTTGGAGACTGTAGGCATTCTGGTTTTCATATTGGATGTGTTCATATTTTTAGCCAGGAACGTTTCTGGATATCCATTACTACTGAGTAGATCGTGGATAATTTGAAGCTCTTCGCCCGATGGACCAAACATTTAACGAGATTTCGTTTATATTGCAAGGGGACGAAACTCAAGAAGTGGGTGTATTGACCTGTTGACGTTGGTTTCCGATACAAACTTCTTTTTATAGTTCCATCCACCTTCCTTGTCAATCGGACATCTAAGAAGGTGATGCTGTCGTCACTTTCTGTTTCAATAGTGAAGGTGGACGCCATTGAATTCACTCAGTATGATCCTCATTATTCACAATCAAGAATGTATCATCTACATAACGGCAATAAAATTCTAACCCGCTTATGATGCTTTCCAGAGGGCCATTTTCTAATTTTGCTAAGAAGAAATCCGCTAAGATTGGGCTTAGTGGTGACCCCATAGCGACACCGTCTGACTGTCTATAGAACTCCTTATTGAAGAGAAAGTGTACATTCATTGTACATCGTAAGAGAAGCTCTTTGATGGTGGATGCCGTAATTCCGATTTCTATGTTTCTCTTTTCCAGTTCGCTGTCTTAATTACCTGATCAATTATCACCTTCTCGATACTTTGAGATTAATAACCTTTCATTAAACAACTCTCACCACTAGATTGGTATGTAATTTTACGTTTGAAAATGCTATATTAATGTAGAGCCATTGATGAGGAACTAATTGAAAAGAAATATTTCTTCTCTCACATTGTTTGTTTTAAGAAATCTTTTGAACCTGGCTCCACGGCAGCCCACAAGTTCTCATTTCCTCCTCACACGATCTCCTCCATATCACCCTCGGACGTCCAACTCATCGCTTCCCATGGGGATTCCACTCGAGGGCCTAACGCATGATGTCCCCAGTCGGCCTTCTCAGCGTATGCCCAGTACAATACATCTCCACTTCCTTCCACTGCATATTTGTTGAGTGAAATGTTGTTGGTTGGTTCGTCGTCAGATTTCCTTGTTGCTTATTCTTTCTGGCCATCTGAGCTTCAGTACCAAGTGAGCGTAAGCAGTTGTTGATGAATGTCTGTAGTTTATTGGAAATCCCTTTCGTAACGTGCTAAGTCTCTGAACCATACAGAAGCACTGACCTGACGTTGGTGTTGAAAATCCGGATGTTGTTCACGCTTTATGCTGAGTGCAGAAGATCTCCACACTGGTTTCAGGCTAATGAACGCCTGTCTTGCTTTTCCGATTCTGACTTTGACATCCTCGTCTGTGCCTGTGCCGCCTGTAGTTGAAATAGTGCTCCCTACACAGGTGAAGGAGGTTACTTCCTTTAAGTTTCTCCCGTTGATGGTGACTGGAGTTTGTTGTTGTTGTTGGAGTTATTGGTGTGGTATCTTCATCACTTCTGTCTTCTCTATATTCACTTGAAGTCCCGTCTTCGCCGCCCCTTCTGTCAACTTGTTAGTTTTCACCTGTAGATCTTCAAGTTTGTGTGACATCAGGCACAAGTCATCGTTGGCGAAATCCAGATCTTCTAGGTTCTCTTCCACAATCCAGCCAGCGTATCCCCCACTTCTCGCTCCCACTGTTTGCTGCATGAACCAGTCCAGTCGACCACAATCAGGAATATCATGGGTGATAGTAGACAGCAGCCTTGTTTCACTCCTGTCTTCACTTCAAAAGCATCACTGAGCTTCCCATTGTGAATTACTTGGCCGGCATGTGGCGTCTTCATATAGTTGTTGAACGAGGCTGATAAAGGTTTGTGGTATTCCGTGGTATTGAAGCAGTTTCCAAATTACCTGTCGGTCGACGCTGTCAAAGGCCTTCTCAAAGTCGATGAAGTTGAGGTGAGGTGTAGAGTTGACTGCCATTCTATACTCTGTTCCATGATGATGCGAAGCGTTGCCATTTGGTCGGCATATGATTTGTACTTCCTGAAGTCAGCCAGCCTTTTCGGGTCGTAGTTTTGAATGCAGTGCATCGTTTGGCCTCTCCAGGATGATGCGGCTTAATATTTTGCTTGCTTTGGGTGGACAGGAGAGTGATTCGGCGTCAGTTCTTGCAAACACTGAGATCTCCCTTCTTCGGGAGTTTGACTAGGTAACCCTTCTTCCAATCAATGGGCAGGTGCCTTCCCTTCCTTCCACACGTTCTGCAATAGTGGTGTGGTGTGAGCATGTGTGCTGTTGTTTCTGCGTGTGTTCTCAGTGCTTGTGGTGGGATTCCATCTGGTCCTGCTGTTTCCCACATTTCAGTAGCTTTATGGCATTCAGGACTTCTACTTTTGTTGGAGGATTTATGTTCAGTTGTGGTTCTGTGGCTGGGTTGTGCTGGGCTGAGCTGGGCTGGGCTGCAGGTGGTATTTGTGGACGAAGTGCAGGTGGTGGTGGTGGTCGATTCAAGAGCTTTTTGAAGTGGTCAACCCATCGTTTTCTTTGTTTCTCTTCTTTAGTGATTACATTTCCTTCATCATGTTTTATTGGTTTCATGTGCACTGTGTTGATCTCTTGCCTCGGAGACAGCAGGTAACCTGGTTATTTGATAGAATGTTGTCAGGTCTCTGCTACATGCAGCCTGCAGCCTGTTGTGCTTCACTTGCCACTGTGTCGTAGAAGTGTGTTTTGTGTTTGCGTGCACTCTTCTTCACATTTTTGTGCAGTGTAGTGTTTTATACATTGTACTGAGTTCCTGTTGTCGTTGTGCATCCTTGCACTGGTTTATCTTGTGTTTCACCATCCTCCTCTCCCTCTTGTATCAGGTTCCATGTGTCTGTCGAGATGCATTCCTTATCTTCTTTCTTCTTCCTTCCTAATACTGTTGTGCAGGTTTCTTTCCACATGTCTTTCAAAGAGTGCTCTTCCAGTGTTCTTCCACACAGGTTTCTTCAAGGATGTTGCTCGATATCTCCCATTTTGTGTTGATGGCTGGCTGCCGTGGAGATTTTCTTTGTAGTTTTGTCCTTGAATTGAGTTTCCGTTCTGGGTGTTGAACTTGAACTGTGGTCTATCACCAGCTTTCTTGACTTGAAGGCTTTTAACTTGATTTTGAAGGTTCTATGGACTAGATAGTGAGATGTGTGGACCTACATCTGCTCCTCTTCTTGACGTTGTGTCGAGTGGGCTGTGTCCCCACTTTCTTGAGATTGAGATGAAGTCGATCTGATTTTTAGTGTGTCGTTTTGGTGAATGGTGAAATGCATGTCGCTTTGTGGATATCCTTGTGCTTGAGCACAGTGCCTCGAATCACCAAATGGTTGAATGCACAGAATTCTGCAAACAATTCTCCATTGTCGTTCATTACCTCAGCGAGTGCTTCTCGACCCATGGTTAGTTCTCTTCCTGTGTTGTCTGCTGCCAGTTTGGCATTCATGTCACACCACTTATTATAATTTTGATGTCGCCAACTGGGATGGGGTCTTGTTTAATGTTGATTGCAGTTGTCTGTCGGATTACTGCTTTTTCTCTTGCTCTGCATTATTTGTAGGTGCGTAGTGTAGCATTGTACGGTTGTGACTTTCCTTCGTTTTGAGTTGAATGTTGCTGTCATGATCCTGCGTGAGTAGATTGGTTCCCACTGTATGAGAGAGAGCCTTCGATGGTGTTGGGGACATGATGATAGCCACTGGAAAACTGAGTGTGCTGGTGGTTGTCGTGTGGGTGATAATATCGGAGTAGATTACTGATTCTTCAGTGTACAGTTTGGAGAGTCCACTTCCATTCCATCTGCTTTTGCAAATTCCAATCACTTCAATGTGATACCTCTTCATCTTGTTTGCAATCTGGGCAGCGTTGCTAGGTTGAAACATGGTGCGAAGATTCCATGTCCCCACGTTTACTTTCGCTTTCATCGAGAGAAGCGAGGACACATCGGTCAATTGGCTTGCTGAAGGCTTTTACCAACTGGCGTCATTTCGCCTCTCCGATTCCAGGGAGGAATAATTTAGTTATTATTTTTTATATTTTGTTTGTGCTTTGAAGTTTGTTTAGCTGTTAGATTTGTTTTACGGGCTAGGGTTGCTAGCCGTATGCCCAACCTTCCCTCTTTATGGGGGCTTAGGAATGGTTAGTAACTAGTGAACTAGTAAACCAGGCGAGGTTAACAACTTAATCTACGTAACGCATATTGGAGTCACCTCGGTCAGCTCAAGGTTATCATCTCACTGACTTACTTGCCTTCTTTAGTTAGCACTCTACGACCAATCTCAGGGTTTCGGACGTTGTGATTCTACCATATGTTTGGAGTGGTATGGAGAAACATCATCGAAAAAGGCGTAATTCCGTGCCATTTTACCCTCAATGGCCATGTCTGACAGCTGTAAATGAGGAAGAGGAAGCCTACTGTGCATCACACAGCCTTTGATTGGCAGTCGTATACTACATTGCAACAAAAGATAGGGAACGCTTTTCATATCTACCTTAAGATATCTTCACTAACGAACCATTTAGGCTTGATACTGCTTTCCAAATAAGTGAAATGATCCATGCATCTAATCTGCTGTTCGAAAACCCATTAAGAGTAGTTTTTTATACTGCTAAGCTTTGCTAATTATTCACCAGCCGACTGATCGTTGTCGCTCACCTGACTTTATCTGTGGAGTAAGTTATAAAGGGTGAGATACTAGCTACGTTAACGTAGTATTGTTGGACATCTAACTTCATGGTTAGGGAAGAGAGAATAAATCGATAAGAACATCAGTATTATCGCATTTGGTCGGTAGTGGTCACATAGTTAAGACCAATGCACTGAAGATTATTCATCACTTACCATCGGAAACCTCAAATAGTAACCGAACCCTTCTTTCACACAGCATTAACTATGGGAATTGAAAATAATAACTGGTCTGTATCCAACAAAAGTCTGTACACCCTTCGTCTCTTGATTGTCAACCAAACGTTCTAACGCGCTTGCGGTCAGGATGAGTACATCCTCTAGAAATGCTGTCTTGCATCCATGAGTTCCAATTGTTTATCAACAAGGTCCTGTTTTCTGCTTTCACACGACAGGTATCTTTTCATGAAAGCGGATGGCTTAACGCAAATCTGGAGCTGTGGCATATTTGTTTAGTTAGTCGGTTTTAAACGTTTGGGTCACGAGTCCGAACTCAAGTCGACCTACCAAGGTTTGGATAGCCAGGTAGTATCACTGACCCTCAAATAATATGTGACTCATCGCTTACTGCACGAACGTGCACAAGGTTACCGAGTCCATTTCTTTTTTTTTCATTTCGAATGCGAAAGTCGGTGTTTATCACTGGATTGGGACAGACAGATAGGTGAATATTGATCGTAGCACAAAAACGCATTACTTCGAGTTACTTCAATTCACAGCAGCATGGAAAGCGCAGATGAATAGGAAATGAATGCAATAAGAGTATACAAAAGTATGTTTCAAGGTAACCGCCTTCCTACTCACTATAACAAACTGAATGTAAACTCGTAGATTTGTATACGGATATTCGCCGCATATACTGAATCATTGTTTGTTAACACGTTAGATAATGGCTGGAGCACGAACAGTTTATTGGAAATTTCGATGTGGGGAAATCCTTTGCCAAAGTTTCTTTTAATTTGAGTCGTAGAGGAAAGTAAAGACTTCCCTTTTGTGGTTCCTGAAAATGTTCGAACTTAAGGGTTGCAGCTCATATTTAATACAGTTTTAAATTGATTGCAGTGACACAGACTGATTTGATGCTAATCTTGCTCTGAATCTCCGGCATCTTATTATCTACCTGTCTCTCTCCTTTGCAATCGTTGTTTCTCTGGCTTAAGCGTCAGTTGTTTGATTGTCAACCAATACGTTATACATTCGAGCTCTACTGGGACTATTCAGGTTGGAGCAACTAGGCAGTAGGTATCATTGGCATTCAAATGAAGTGTAACTTGTTGGCTAATTCATAAAAATGTGCATAGTTAGTGCATTATTATCTCTTTCAAGGTATTCTTGGCTCATTACCATAGTCAGAATGTTTTGAAAACTGTTTCCTTTTTCCATGAATAATTTTCATTGATAACTATATGCCAACTTGCTATATAAACACTAGTTACCTTCTTAATTGGTCATATTTTTATTATTAACTGATGAAACAGGTTTGTCGCAAAAGTAGTCATCATATTTAATGACTTTTGATTAGTAAAGAAAACTAAGCAGTGTTTTTTATTACATACTGGTCCAGCTGATTTCCATATGATCCTGATATTGATTTCATGTATCAGATTTAATAAAACAAATTATACTGTGATGTGATTGGTAAATGTGTTGCCTTTTTAATAACATTAGTTGTTCTTTAAAAGTATGTTTTCAACTCATGTCTATTCAATTTTGAGGGGGTTGTGCGGATTTGCAAATATCCCAAGTTGTTATTCATCGTAGACTGACATCAGTTGGAGGAACAAAGGAAACCTGGGAGGACTGGACAGTCAACTGTTTAATCCTAGTATGGGACTCCTCAGCAGTGCGCACTCACGACCCCGCCAGGGATCGGACCCGCTACCTTCAGGTTCCGTGGCCAGCACGTTACCATTGAGCCACTGGGTCAGAATCCAGTGGTCCATATTTCCAACTTGTGTTAGCTCACGATATAGCGCAACCGCCACCCAGTGTGATCACTGAGTAACTGTCCTCACAACCACCAGGCTTTGCCCCCACCGGTCACGACTTCTCATTGGAACTTCGGGAATACCTCTCGAAGCTAGTCACCAATGAGCAACAGTTCAATTGAATTTCGAGGGAGTTGTGTGGATTTGGAAGTATTTCAAGTTGTTATTCATCGTAAACTGACATCATTTGGAGGAACAAAGGAAATCTGGGAGCACTGGATATATCTGTTCATGAATTGAAATATTCTAAAATAGTCTAAGTCAACTTGTTTTCAAGTAATTTTAGTCTCCTATTTCTAAGTGAAAACTCGTCACCAATAAAATAATATAAACGATGAAACTGATCCACTTGTAGGAGGTTTGTATGTGAAGCTCATTGGTTTAGCCACTTGACCTTCAACTGGCAGGTTACAGGTTTTAGCCTGACTCACCACTTGCAGAGGTTGAAACAGATAGGTAGTATCAGTATTGTCTAGTGCAAAAACCTGCACATAGTTGCTAAGTTGCATTTATATTTCTCAGAATTATGTAATCCCAAGCGAGGTAGCTTATAGTCATAATATTTTCTTCAAACTGGAAAGTAACTTCAGTGTAAATTAGCTAATGAGATGTGAAAAAAAACCGTTGGTACTCAGTTCCTATATATTTTTTAGCTGATACTGCCGAAAGTATCAGCAAAAAAACCGGAGAACTAACCATCTCACTATATTTGAACACCGCGCAATCTACTAAGGTGAGGGAAGCCAGGTAGTATCACTAGCCCTCACAAAATAGATGTTGCTCATTGCCTATTGTATGAATGTGCTGAGTGCATTTGAATTCTTGGATAATGCCAAACCTTGAGCCTTCTCAAAATAGTCTTCTATCGTCCCATATTTCTCACTGATTTACATCAGGAATTAGTTGCTGATGTATGGTTTTTTTACAATATTACTAAGAATCAAACGGTACTGAAAATCGATGCCTTCCTATAGTAGAACTCCAGCAGTCGCAATTTCTCTGAGAATGAAAACTGGAACCATGAAGTCATAGTCAACAGAAAGTACACGAAAACGTTGGATTTCAAATGATTATGTATCGGTACTGGATGATGATTGTAGGTGAAATGAAGATTTGGACCACAGAGGGATTAGAACCAGCGAACACCGGATTTCCGGCCTGGTGCTCTACCCCACCTGAGCTATGAGGCCCAACTGCTGACCAGGTTTTTATTTCACTTCAATCACCATGGGTTTGCCACACTACCATGTGAATTCGTGACGCGTTACTATCTCTTGATCGTACTGCCACTGGCTGCCTATTCAAGACTTCTCATCGGAATCTAACTAAATTAGAGAAGGGGAGCATCGTATCGATTATCATTCTGACCATCTGAAGTAGCCGTAGTTTGTCAGACTAGTATTGATACTGGGTGGTAGAGATTGAAGGTGAAATGAAGGTTTGGACCGTAGTCGGACTCGAACCAGAGACCACCGAGTTCCCGGCCCGATTCCTTACCAACTGAGTTATGAGACCCGACTGCTGACCAGTGGCCTAGTGGATGACACTGGCGTTGGAAATGCTGGGTGCTCGGTTCGAGTCCTGGGCGGAACAACACCAGTCACTAGGGTGCAGGCACATCCATCTGACGAATCCCAAATTGGTCCAAGCTACCACATCTCACAATACCACATTAACTGGTAAGCAGAATCAGTGGTAAGGAAAACAAAAAACAAAAGTCATGATATCAGCAGCATAAAGAAAGTAACTGATCGAAGAAAAGTTAATAAAAAGGATAGGAATACTTAGTAATACAATCTTTAAGATTTGCATGTGATAGTGAATAAGCATGGCTACGATTGATCACCTAAAAAACGAATTACTAATTTCAGTTTCATAGACCCTAAATCAGGAGCCCTACACATCCCTAAATAATTCAGATGAACACGCAGTTGTTGCCATATCTCAATGAAGTCAACCTCAGCCTTCTTCTAAACATCATTAGGTCATTATTAAGCTAACTAGTTGTCATTCTTTTGTTAACGTTTTCAAAGTCTAATCAAGTTACTGTGCTATTTCAATCCAATATCTTGATGTCCAGTTTGTAGCCGCGATACTTGAAGGAAATCGTAGTCTTGATATTCGGGAAAGTCCTGTCTAGAGCTGTGGCTTATTGGTTTAGACAGAAAACTTTCAACCGATGAAGCATAAGTTCGAACTCTGTCACACGTACCGAAGTTTGGGCAGCCTGGCAGTATCACTAATCCTTACACAATAGATGTTGTTCATTGCTGCCTACTGCACGAATGCATACAAGGGTTCTGAGTCCACTTCGATTTTGCTGTCTAGTTATCACACATGAATATATATATATATATATATATATATATATATATATATATATATATATATATGGTGAGAATTATTGGTTTCTATAAAATATTGATTACTAATCGTTTTTGTTTTCTTGTTTGTGTTTCTTTTAGTACACACGTCTTAATCGTCCTAACACATTAACAGTATACAGATTCATTTTTGCCATCATCTTTTTAACACTACTTATTATGGATTATATTTGGATAATTATACAAGATTCAAAGTTCCCAGACTTTTTATCCTGGTGTTTGGATGCATCTCAATGGGCTTTGTTAAGCACAGCCATATGCTATTTACTGCTGGCGTGTAATACCTTATTTGTGACTAGACAGAATAATGGTGAAACAAATAACGAATGTGAGTGGATATTGTGATTTTTTTCCTCCCTGATTCCCTTTATTATAATTATCTATACTTTATGTGTGATAAAAGAGAAGTAATTCACATGAAGGTTACTGTTTATCTAATGGATAGATGACTTAACCAAACAAGGAAATATTGGAAAATGTATCTAATTCATTCCTGAAGGAGATCAGTCGTGACCTGAATAGCTCAGTGGTAACGTCTCTGACTACAAAGGTGGATGATGTGGGTTCGAGCCCAACAGATCCCTTGGGTTTGCAGATACGCCTTGCTGACCAGTGCCAACAAACACAAAACTTAGGTCCGGATACTTTCCTGCTGCTTGTCTCTAATCCATTATCAAAGTGCATCGTGATGTTGAGCCGCCTAGCTTGGTGACTATATTGCAAAAATGATCGCTTTAATCGAGTGAACACCTAGGGCTACACAACCTGAAGTTGATTGCTCTCCAGTAGTAACCAGTCAATGCAAATGTTTTATTCTGGTTTCAATTGTAACATTGTGATCCTAGGTTCGACTGCCGTTCACTGACAGATTCTGCATTAATAAACAGTTCTAAAACAGGTGTGAAACAATTGCCTGGTTCATATTAGTATCAAATGATAGCCGAAATGATAACAGTCCATGAAAATAACTATCCTCTTCTACTATATTGATTAACGATGTTCCAATAACTTTTAGTTCACAACGTTGTTTGGTTGTTTCACGTTTCATAAACATCGAAAGAACTCCACCGCTGATTATTTAATCTAAGGAGGCAACGTAAGATTTCTAGCTAAACTATTTAGTTCAGAAAACACCGCATCACTGAACTTATCATAAATGTATATTTCCTTTGAGTACTAAAATGTGTACACTTCATCAGTTCAGTGTTGTTTTTTTAGTGCTTTACTATCCTCTGAGTAAAATGGTTTTAGTAGTCAACGTTGGGCTATCAACTCAGAAAGCTCTTGTGGTCCAGTGCCCTTGGCTTTGACGTTTGAAGCGATGAGTACTGGGTCTACGTGTCAGTGAGAACAACACCAGACACTAGGATTCAGAGACACCTGACTGACGAGTCCCAAATAGGACGAAATGAGCTTCCTGAATCCCACTGTTAGTCACCAAGAAAGCTTCACATGGAAGGGATTTTTGAGTTTTCATAGCATAACTTTCACTGGCTATTTCGGTTTGTGCGAACTGTAAAGATAACTGCTTCCTCCGTTCAACTTACATTTTTTCCTTGTTACTTATCACTCAACAAGATAATCCTATTCCTTGGTAGAATGCATTGTTGTAAGCATCACGACATCATTTATTGAATTATTAAACTTGCACTAAAATCCTTTAAGAACCTATAGTTTGACCAGCTGTGATCTGATCTTATCCAAGTTCTTCAGTACAGATGCTGTTATGATTCGAAGACTGCTATGTCTCATGGCCGCTAACGATGCACGGATATCGAGTGGCAGCCACCAACGTGTAACAAATTCCTAGTTGATTCCCGACCCCACTAATTAATGAAGAAGACACGATGGGGTTGCAGTAACGTGTATTAGAGTCGAAAAACCGAAGATCAGAACAAAGGAAAATATATCTAATACATAGATAGTTCGCTGTTTAAAATAGTACTGTTGATTGGCTGATTTTTCAAGTTGATATTCATCATGGACTGACATCAATTGGAGGAACATTAAAAACTTGTGAGCACTGGACAGCTGTTTCATCCCAGTATGGGACTCTTCAACAGTGCGCACGCATGACCCCACCAGGGATCGGACACAGGACCTTCAGGTTCCGTGACCAGCTTGTAGCCATTAAGCCACTGGGTGAGGTCATGGGTGCACATTGCTGAAGAGTCTCATACTAGGATGATGAGTACCAACTTGAAAAATCACTAAATCCCCACAAACCCCCAAATTAGATTGGCTGGTTCACCATCTGTTTGTCTAACTGTTGAAATGATAACACAAAATACATTTTGATTGGTTTCTTTTCGGACTAGTCCTTCCTCGCTATTCCCATATCGGATACATCAAAGTAGTATGGACATGATTCTACATAAACTGATCATGAGAGAGTAATTGATGTAGTTGGTGTAATTTTTCCTTCTGATTACTGACTGAAGTCTATTGGTCAAGTTTACAATGTAGTCACTTGGCTAAACAACGCGACAGTACAATATATTCTATTTTGGTGTTGGATGGTGGGGATTAGTCATCAAGAAAGTCCTCTGTGGCTTAGGTTTCGTGCCTATTAGCACTCAACAGAAAATGTTTTTGTAATCTTGAAGAAACTTATATCCTCATAGGGGTTGAAAATTGCCTCACCCAATATTAAAGTCAGAGACTTTAGCGCTAAGCCTTTCAGGTCAACTTATAAACTGATATCATCAGTTAAAGTGTGAATACAGTTTTGTATGATATAGTGTGGTGGATGCCATTCAGCCACCAGTTACAAGCTTTATGTATTAGACTATGAACCATATGGTGCCACATTGTTGTCAGAGTTCGAGTAACTAGGGCAAGATTTCAATTGAGAAACCATGAGTTCAATCAATGAACCACCTTCATTTACTTATTGACTTCTAACATCTTAAATTAAAATATAATGGACCACAATGTCATATTGTGTCAATTAGCCCAGTGATCCTTGACCGTTTTGAGCGTTTACAACCTAACATCTAATACCACTTACCATCCCGTTACTAATTTGTGTGTGTGTGTGTGTGTGTTTGTAATTGCAATGTTGGTTATACCAGTGAACTTGATATTTGAGAGATCGAATCATAAATCAACAAAATTATGAACTATATGTGAACGATATAACGGGAACAGAAGCTGCTTACTTTTCTTAGACACCTACAATTATTTATGCATGGGATCCGATGAATCGATATTATTCTAGAGTAGTATTCATCACGGTTGACATCAATTGGAGAACCACTGAAATCCTGGTATCACTGGATAGCTATTTCGTCCTAGTATGGGATTCCTCAGTAGTATGCACCCACGACTCGGCTAGGGATCGAACTTAGAACTTTCGAGTTTCACAGCAAACACATTAACCATTCAGTCACTTGGTAGGAGTTCAGTGGTCCACAGTTTCCTACTCCTGCCAATTTGCGATATATCGCCACCACCACACAAGGTCTTTGGTTAGTATCTGCTTCACTTTCAACTGGTTGATGCTACAGGTCACAGCTTCTCGTTTGAACTTCGGGATATCCATCACGAAGCATGACTCAGTATTAATCAAAATAGGTTATCACTAGAATTTCAATAAGATGTTTCGTCTTCACTTTTTCTTTTCCTTGTAATGTTTATTGCCCTTCTGATTTAAGAAAACTTAAATCATTAATGCTAAGTGTGAAATTATCTTTCAATGATGACATCATACGATTTTGAATCAGGTAGTGTATACATTTTTACAGGTTTATTCATTACATAAACTAAGTGATAAGTGGGAGTTCACTGCTAAAGAAGAAGTATAATTCCATTGTTTCTCCGTTCCACCGAAAAGAGTTTGTGCGTGTGCGTGTATGTGTGTAGGTGAGGGGGGGGGAACGGGGTGGGAGGATGAAGATTTATATTCATATATATATATATATATATATATATATATATATATATATATATATGTATCAATAAAAACTCAGGAAAACAAACTGTTTTCTCCTTAAAGCCACTTACAGATTCATAGGTTGAGTCAGATAAGAACTTCATTAAGATTATTATGGTCAAAAGAGATTTGAAAACTATTTTCATCTGATTCAATCTACCAAGCCAGACGACCAGTTTTTACTTCCATTACATAATATGCGATTTGATTGTTTACTTTTTGGAAAGAACGTGGTTACCAAGCTATGTTTATTCGTTTTTATCCACCCACCCCCTACACACACACACACACACACACACACACACAACTTTCAATGTAACGGAGAGACAATGGAGTTATACTTCTTATTTTAACAGTTAACTCCCACTTTACTGCTTAGTTTATACGATGAATAAACCTGTAGAAATGTCTAATATTGCATGATTTGAATCGAAGTATTGATGGTAAAGAAGACTTTTGGTTTACTAGGAGGATTGTTTTTACAGCCTCTTGTTTTTTGAAGCTACATACTTTGAATGTTTAACTTTTATTGCGATACTTGTAGAGTTGTGACTCATTAGATTAGATAGGAAATTCTTAACCATGGGGACATTAGTTGTAACACCGGTCTACCATCTACTGAAATTCGTACAGTCAGTCCACTTCAAACTTATGAATAGATTGAAAATTTCAGCATAGACTAAAGGGACGTTTTATTAAAGCAAGCACGCTTATATACACTTAAAGTGGAATATGCAATGCAGCAAAGGATACATGCTATGATAAGTATGGTTTTGACTGACGGTATCCTATTTAGTCGACATACTGGTGTGATACAACATAACCGAATGCAAAAATGCTCTCAAAAGTAGTGAACTAGAAATTCTTTCTATTGATACTTGCGATTTCCCGTTGCTTTACTGGGTCGAATTGTTCGACATCTGTTGGCAGATGGGCTTGTATGCGAATGCCTTGATATCGCCCAAATATTCATTATGTTATATAGAAGTAGTATTCATCATGGACTGACATCAGTTGGGGAACCATTGAAAACCTGAGAGCACTGGACAGCTGTTTCGTCCTAGTATGGAACTTCAAATGGATATCAGGAAGCTCTAATGAGAAGCCGTGACCTGTGGGGTCAACCAGTCGGAAGTGAAGTGGATGCTAACTGAAGACCTTGGGTGACAGTCGCGCTATCTCGTGAATTGACACAAGTTGGAAATTGTGAACCACTGGAAACTGACCCAGTGGCTGAATGGTTAACGCGTTCGCCTTGAAACGTGAAGCTTCTGAGTTCGGTCCCCAGCCGGGTCGTGGGTGCGTACTGCTGAGGAGTCCCATACTAGGACGAAATAGCTGTCCAGTGCTCCCAGGTTTTCAGTGGTTCCCCAACTGATGTCAGTCCATGATGAATACTACTTCCAAATTAAAAATCCCCATTTATCTCAAAAATATATTATATTACAGTTTACTTGGTGGATAGAAATGGAACCCAGAACGCGCGTTTTGTCCTATTTGGGACCCTTTAGCTGAGTATACTTACACCCCGGTGAGTGACGTTGTATTCCTACAAAGACCCGAACCTCGTACCCATCACTTCAAACGCCAAGGTGTTATCCACTAGGCCACAATGGCACAGCAGTTCTTAGTTATTACTATTTGTTGATATATTCGTATTTCTTCGGTGTTATACTGGATGGAATCGCTCGAATTCTGTAGGAAGATGGGTTCCTATGCAGATGCTTCGAAACCACACAAATATTCACTGAGTTGTAGTTTACTTGATGGTTAGCAGTGGAATCCAGGATACTTGCTGCACAAGATGTGGCATAACGCTTCAGTGTTTGAAGCGATCGGTTCTAGCTTCGAGCCCCGATCGGAACAATATCACTCACTGGTGTGCAGGTACATCCAGCTGATGAGTCGCAAGCGTGACAAAATACGCGTCCTGGACTCCACTAATACCCATCAAGTAGACTATAATGGAAATTTTCTCAGTAATTGATCGCATATTTATTTGGTAGACAAAAAACCCCGACCGATAACTGCTTCCCTAACGTGGTGGCTGGGCTTGCATATCACAATGACCTAATGAGCTATACCGGTGGGACCCTTGTTCCCTCAAACTCCTGCCGTGCCAGAAAGGTATGTTGGGTGGGGATCAGACATAAAGCAGTTACCGTTGTAGTGTAAAGTATTACACTATGATGGAGGTCTGGGGGCGAAGTTGTACTGCTGCTAGCTGGATAGGACAGCAGTGAGGTGTTTCCCTTGGGTGACCAGAAGTTCCACGCTAATGCTGTCCTCCCTGTGGGAAGCGGGGGAGCTGGTTAGACAAGGTCGGTCCCGAAAATAATACTCCCACCTCCTCGTGGCATACCGATACTTGCAACACTGATTCATAGTCGGATTCAAAAGCAAAAAACCGAAATCTCAAAAGGACGTGTGTGACCGACCTCAAGCAGATGTCCCATAGACTCTGCAATCACCCACTGTCTTTTCTTTTTCAAACAATTCAAGAGAAACTAGCCTTCCACGGTGTCAGCAACTAAAAGATGTAAAGCAGCCGCACGATTCTGGTACACAAGACACAATCAAACGTAACTGACCCTCCTCAAATCTATCTCCTCCTTTGCCTTCAACTCCTGATAATAATGTCGTATCTCTTATGCCTTACCCAACGTCTCACTCTGCAATCGTTCCCAAGCACCAAAGCCATAAAAGCCTCATTCATAGCATCCTAAGAACGTGGCGTCTATTGCATGTAGGAGCTTTCAAAGTCCGAACTCTATCCTAAACGGAACAGCAAACATCACTCACCAAAACCCTGGAATCTCATACCATGGATGTGTGCTATGTCTCATAAACACCTATATAGGGCTCCAGTTTGGCTATTAAATTGAAGTCACCTTACCATAGTACTGAGTCCTCAAAACTCACTTTACAAGTATCTGCAAACCCATTGGCTAGCTCTCGTAGACTTGCTGGTGTAAGCATATAATTGAGCTATGGAGCGGAAAGTGCGCTCCTCGACTGGATCCCAGTAAACAGCCACCTAAATGTTGTTGGATCTGCTGGATGGATCTGTAAGTACTAGGGAGAATTGTGAGACCGACCGATACCTATTCGCAAACTCCGCCTGTGCCCTCACAGACTGTAGGTCGGATAATGCAAAGGATGAATTCGACGAGAAGCTGTCAGTTTCGCTACAGAAAGCAAAGCGTTCACATGTAGTCATAACGGCAGGTAATTTTAACGCTCAAGTAGGTATCTTGGGGGTATTTAGGGAATTCCATACCAGCGAACCGACAACGGTGATTATCTGTTGCAATTTTGCTCCTACAATCACTTGTTTCTGACCAGCACTAACTTTAAGTGTACAGAGAGACACTGTCTAATATAGTATCCATTGACTTCAAACCGACGATGGACACAGATAGATCACACTGCTATAAGTCATCTTTGGAGATGATTGGTGGAGGACTACCTTAGTACCAGTTTCGGACTCTAATCGTGCGCTAGTAAGGCCTCGCATATGTCTGTTTCTTACTAGTCGCAAGAAACAGGAGTCAATGATGTCTATCTGTACTTGATTGATAGACGAGGACACCAAGTACGTATTTAGAGAGGAGTTAGCTAGGTATTTATCTGAACGTAATAGTAATGCTCATTTTGAGGAAATATTGCGTGATATTAAATCTGCTGTAAAAACAGCGGTGAAGACCGTTGGTAACCTATACCCTAAGGTCAGCAAACGTCATTGGATTTCCGTGACGTCATCCGAACTGACTGATGTGAGAAGAATGTTCCCAGCTGGTTCTGACCACAATGAGGAGCGAAAGCGACTTAAACATAAGTTAACCACCAGTCTTCGTATCGATCGTGAGCATTGGTGGGTGGCGAAAGCGAGAGAGATGGACAAGGCATCAGCGTTAGGTAACACTCGTCAACTATTTTGGCTTATTGAGGATACCGGCAAGAAGAAGACAATGTTTGTTGAAACCATCACTAAAAAAGATCAAACACTTACAACCTCCCAGGAAAAGCAGCTGGAACGCTGGGTAGAACACTCTGAAGTACAGTTCAACTGGCCCACAGCAGCGCTTAAGTTGTCTAATATCCAGCCTGAACCTGAACAGGACTTCGATACTCCAACTTTCGTTGAGGTTGAGAAAGCTGTATCAAACCTGAGACGATGCAAAGTAGCAGGATCTGCCAGTTTGCCATCCCAGGTCTTCAAGGATGAAGGTAGCAAGTTGCTAACTAAAGTGACGAAAGTAATAGGTAGTGTATAGGAGTCAGAGGTAATGCCGTCAGACTGGTGTACTTCACTGGTCATTCCAGTCTATAAGAAGGAAAAAAAGTTTCCGCAACAACAGTAGGGGAATCAGTTTGACTGATATTGTGTCCAAGATCCTAGGGCCCATAATTATCCGACGCCTAAGTGGAGCTCGAGGAAACCAGGCGAGTTTCTTACCTGGACGAAGGTGCATCCATCATACTTTTACCCTCAGAGAGGGTCTGGAACACAGGCACACTAATTACCGACCAGTGACCAACATTTGCCATATTTCTTGATCTAAAGGCGGTATTTGACTCAGTGGACCGTGAGGCGTTATGGCAGTGTCTGACTGTGAAGAGAGTACTGAGAAAGTACAAAACGCTAATGAAAGCTGTCTACTCGAATTTGCGCATCCTTGCCAGGATTTATGGAGAGTTGTCATATAAATTGAGGACAACTAGTGGTGTTTGCCTGGGATGTTCACTGTCACCGTTGATATTTAACTTCATCATGAACGTACTAACCTTAGGTTCATCTGACTTCACAGGGATTGACCTACACCCTGGAGATCATCGCGTTAACTTGGAGTATGCAGACAATGTTGTCTTGCCAGGTTAAGGCACTGAAAAAATGCAGGGTCTTGTAGACGCATCCAGCAGGAATCTGAGTATTTTTGATATGCGTGTTGCTGGCACCTGTCAAGTATAAGATGGTGCTTCAGAACTGGTGTGCTGCAAGTACTCTCAGTTTAACTTCAGGGAGTGAAGTGGTGGAATGTGTCGACAACTTTACTTACTCGGGAAGTTGCATCAAGCTGAACAGCTTGTTTGCTGACGAAATCTCAGCTCTCACATAGAAGGCCCGTTTGACATTCACCAACTTGTGTCATCGGTGGCACCGACTGGCGTGATATTCGACTATTTATCAAAGAACGAGTATATTGCGCTGCAGTCCGTACTGTCATGTTGTACAACTGTGAGACATGACTGTTAAAAGTAGAAGACATGAGATGATTACAAGGTTTCAATCACAGACGTCTTCGTAGCATTTTTAGCGTTTGGTAGAATCACCGTGTGGTCAATGTTAAAGTCGTGAGAGGGGTACTAAGAAAGTTAGGCAAGTCGATTAATTAGATTGTAAATCTTAGTCGGCTGTGGCGGCTTGGACATGTACTGCTCATGACGAGTTACCACCCACCTCTATGTGCCATCCCATGGAAAGTTAGATTAGGCTGGAAGAGAGTTCAGGGTGCCTAGACTAAGATCTACCACTAGTCAACGAAATCTGTGATTGTTAGTTTGAGCCATGTAGGGAAATGAAGACTAGCTGATCGGGGTTCCCCGAGACGAAAATAATCAGTGGTTGAGGACTCTTGATGACATGGCTGAAAATCGATCACAGTGGCACAAATATATTCACTCCTTCGCATCTTCGGAAGCTTGAATATTCACATTAACCTTCATCCTCAGATTGTTTATTCTTTCACACAACTTTATCTACTTTGATATCACTCCTTTTCTATCCATCTCTTCTTTATGTACTGCTGTGAAGTGTAGCAACTTGACTGGATACACCTGTGTGCAAAATTCTACGTTGATTTTTGCTATTTGTCTGATTGTTCGTACCAGAGTTAAATAGGTAGTCGTATCCTTTCATTCGATTTTTAATTCTCATTAAACTCTAATCTTAATTTACTTCCTTCTACTTATCATATATTTTATTACAGTGTTCTCTAAGTCTCACAAACTTATCTATTCATTAGGGTATGCAATTCTCTTTTGTTGAATACTACAGTATTTTTTTTTCTGTCCTCATCGAAGTTTGACAAGAACTTCTGTTCTAATAAGATATATCACTGTGACACTATTACGCATGACATTTTGATTTCTTTTCAATGCGCACAGTTTCGTTACATCTCTCTTTGTGCCTTTGTAATATCTTGACCTATTTCAGTGAACAGACAGAAAAAAATCAGCCTAGAACCGTGCATATAACTTTTTCGGTTCACAATGCTACAATTCACAGGAGCATGCAAAGAAAAAGTTCATAGAAAACAATTGATATCAAAGTAAACAAAAGTGTATAGGAGGAGAGGAAATTTAAAAGTTAAGGTTGGTCAAGATAATCAATCTTTAGAAGATATCAAAGCGTGAGAATACATCTGCGCCATTGTGACTGATTTTCAACCATAGTTCCCATAGTCTTTGGGACCCTGGCTAGGCAGTCTACACCTTCCTATATAGCCAAGACCAACAGTCAGAGATTTCATGCGCTGGTACGATGCCTTTGTCTGCCTTCTTCCGACCTAATCTGACTTCTATTAGCATTGTACGTCAAGGTGTGAGTGGCTTTTCATGTACAGGATATGTCCAAGCCGTCTCAGTTGCCTAAGGTTCACATCACCACCAACCACATCGCCTGTTTTGCGCAGTACCCTTTCCCTAACGTTGACATTGCTAACGTCGTGGTCCCGCCATAATCGAGCAATGCTACGAAGAAACCTGTGGTCAAAACGCTGTATTTATCTTCATATCTTCTACTGAACGATATTAATATCCTATTGTTTAAAATAGTGTAAGTTGTACGCAGCTGAAGAGAACCAAGGAAATGGTAAAATCGATTATGATGTCACCAGTCGGCCTTCCCAGTGTACGCCCAATCCATCTCCACTTCCTTCTGCATAATTGTTGGGTGATAGGTTGTTGGTTGGTTCGTCGTCAGATTTCCTTGTTGCTTATTATTTCTGACCACCTGATCTTCAGTACCGAGTGGGCGTAGGCAGCTGTTGATGAATGTCTGCAGTTTGCTGGAAATGCTTTTCGTAACGCGCTAAGTCTCTCAACCATACAGGAGCACTGACTTGACTGAATTGGTGTTGAAAATCCGGATGTTGTTCACGCTTTATGTTGAATGCAGAAGATCTCCACACTGGTTTTAGGTTAATGAAGGCCTGTTTTGCTGTCTTTCCAATGCTGGCTTTGATGTCCTCTTCTGTGCCTGTGTTGCCTGTATTTGAAACGGTGCTTTCTAGATAGGTGAAAGAGACAACTTCCCTTAAGTATCTCTCATTGATGGTGATTGGAGTTTGTTGTTGTTGTTGGTGGTGGTGGTGGTGGTGTTGTTGGGTGGGTATCCTCATCACCTCTGTCTTCTCTACGTACACTTGAAGTTCTGTGTTCTCTGCCTCGCCTCTTCTGTCAACTTGTTAGTTTTCGTCTTTAGATCTTCAAGTTTATGCGACATCAGACACAACTTATCGGCGAAATCCAGATCTTCTAGGTTCTTTTCTGCGGTCAAACAGCGTATCCCCCTTTTCTCGCTCTTCACTGTTTGTTGGATGATCCAGTCGACCACAATCAAGAATATTATGAGTGATAGTAGACAGCAGCCTTGTTTCACTCCTGTCTTCACTTCAAAAGCATCACCGAGCTCCCCATAGTGAATTACTTGGCATGTAGCGTCTTCATATAGTTGTTGAATGTGGCTGATAAAGGTTTGTGGTATTCCATGGTATTGAAGCAGTTTCCAAATTACCTGTCGGTCGAAGCTGTCGAAAGCCTTCTCAAAGTCGATGAAGTTGAGGTGAGGTGTAGAGTTGACTGCCATTCTATACTCTGTTCTATGATGATGCATAGTGTAGCGTAGCAATTCGGTTGGCACATGATTTGTACTTCCTGAAGTCAGCCAGCCTGTTCCGGTGGTAGTTTTGAATGCAGTGCATCGTTTAGCCTCTCCAGGATGATGCGGCTTAATATTTTGCTTGCTTTGGGTGGACAGGAGAGTGATTCGGCGTCAGTTCTTGCAAACACTGAGATCTCCCTTCTTCGGGAGTTTGACAAGGTAACCCTTCTTCCAATCAATGGGCAGGTGCCTTCCCTTCCTTCCACACGTTCTGCAATAGTGGTGTGGTGTGAGCATGTGTGCTGTTGTTTCTGCGTGTGTTCTCAGTGCTTGTGGTGGGATTCCATCTGGTCCTGCTGCTTTCCCACATTTCAGTAGCTTTATGGCGTTCAGGACTTCTACTTTTGTTGGAGGATTTATGTTCAGTTGTAGTTCTGTGGCTGGGTTGTGCTGGGCTGAGCTGGGCTGGGCTTCAGGTGGTATTTGTGGACGAAGTGCAGGTGGTGGTGGTGGTCGATTCAAGAGCTTTTTGAAGTGGTCAACCCATCGTTTTCTTTGTTTCTCTTCTTTAGTGATTACATTTCCTTCATCATGTTTTATTGGTTTCATGTGCACTGTGTTGATCTCTTGCCTCGGAGACAGCAGGTAACCTGGTTATTTGATAGAATGTTGTCAGGTCTCTGCTACATGCAGCCTGCAGCCTGTTGTGCTTCACTTGCCACTGTGTCGTAGAAGTGTGTTTTGTGTTTGCGTGCACTCTTCTTCACATTTTTGTGCAGTGTAGTGTTTTATACATTGTACTGAGTTCCTGTTGTCGTTGTGCATCCTTGCACTGGTTTATCTTGTGTTTCACCATCCTCCTCTCCCTCTTGTATCAGTTTCCATGTGTCCGTTGAGATCCATTCCTTATCTTCTTTCTTCTTCCTTCCTAATACTGTTGTGCAGGTTTCTTTCCACATGTCTTTCAAAGAGTGCTCTTCCAGTGTTCTTCCACACAGGTTTCTTCAAGGATGTTGCTCGATATCTCCCATTTTGTGTTGATGGCTGGCTGCCGTGGAGATTTTCTTTGTAGTTTTGTCCTTGAATTGAGTTTCCGTTCTGGGTGTTGAACTTGAACTGTGGTCTATCACCAGCTTTCTTGACTTGAAGGCTTTTAACTTGATTTTGAAGGTTCTATGGACTAGATAGTGAGATGTGTGGACCTACATCTGCTCCTCTTCTTGACGTTGTGTCGAGTGGGCTGTGTCCCCACTTTCTTGAGATTGAGATGAAGTCGATCTGATTTTTAGTGTGTCGTTTTGGTGAATGGTGAAATGCATGTCGCTTTGTGGATATCCTTGTGCTTGAGCACAGTGCCTCGAATCACCAAATGGTTGAATGCACAGAATTCTGCAAACAATTCTCCATTGTCGTTCATTACCTCAGCGAGTGCTTCTCGACCCATGGTTAGTTCTCTTCCTGTGTTGTCTGCTGCCAGTTTGGCATTCATGTCACACCACTCATTATAATTTTGATGTCGCCAACTGGGATGGGGTCTTGTTTAGTGTTGTCTGTCGGATTGCTGCTTTTTCTGTTGTTGTGCATTATTTGTAGGTGTGTAGTGTAGCATTGTATGATTGTGACTTTCCTTCGTTTTGAGTTGAACCTTGCTGTCATGATCCTGCGTGAGTAGATTGTTTCTCACTGTATGAGAGAGAGTCTTTGATGGTGTTGGGGACATGATGATAGCCACTGGAGAACTGAGTGTGCTGGTGGTTGTCGTGTGGGTGATAATATCGGAGTAGGTAATTGATTCTTCAGTTGACAGTTTAGAGAGTCCACTTCCATTCCATCTGTTTTTGCAAATTCCAAGCACTTCAATGTGATACCTCTTCATCTCGTTTGCAATGTGGGCAGCCTTGCTAGGTTGAAACATGGTGCGAAGATTCCATGTCGCCAGGTTTACTTTCTGTTTGATGGAGTGGAGAGAAGACACATCGGTCAATTGGCTTGCTGAAGGCTTTCACCAACTGGCGTCATTTCGCCTCTCCGATTCCAATGAGGAATAATTTCGTTATTATTTTTTATATTTTGTTTGTGCTTTGAAGTTTGTTTAGGGATTTGATTGGTTTTCTGGGGTAGGTTTGCTAGCTGTATGCCCAATATTCTGTCATTATCCGGGCTTAGAACCGGCTAGTATCTAGTGAATTATTTAACGATACTAGGTTACTGATATTAATTAGGATAAATGTAAATATCGGAGAAACATTACTTTCAATCTAAAGATTTTGAATTAGAAAAATACTTATTGGGTTTCAGCTACCGCTAGCGTTTGATGGTGGACTATTTAACTCAGAGTCGGTTATATTGCTATAAATGGAATGTCGTCATATAAAAATTTAACTCTATCACCTACCTATTTTTGCCGAACTGTCTGTTATTAACTGTTGATCCTACTGTATATTCGCCTTCTCTGGTCAATGCTGTAATCGATAAGTGCTACATCCTCGTGTGGTTACCCTACAGCTGTTGTTCGAATCATCATTGTATGCCAGTATAACTGGTAACTCATTGTAGTCAGCACACTTATGAGTTATTTCACTTCTTATGGTTGAATAAGCTCATTGACTGATTTGATATAATCTGGAAAAACTCTTTGTACAAACTTGAAGTTGCTTACTACTTTATAGTTCCACTACATACGCTTGCTATGTGTAGAAAATGAGATAGAAATGACGCTAAAATGCTTTAAATGAGTTAATGAAGCATTCTTACTAATAATAATGATGAATAGTGGGTAGCAGTGAAATCCAGGACGTGCGTTTCGGCCTATTTGGGATTCGCCAACTGGATGCACCTGGCTCCTAGTGAGCGATGTTGTTCTTACTATCACTCGAACTCGAGACTGGTTGCTTCAAACTCCAGAGCGTTATCCACTAGACCATCGAGTCACGATAACTACTTTTTGTGCGATGAGTGTAGTTTTAATGTTGTTACCTGTGACTCTGTGGTCTAGTGGATAACTCTCTGGCGTTTGAAGCGGTTGGTCCAGTGGAGACAACGTTGCTCATTAGGTGGCAAGTACATCCAACTGGCGAGTCTGAAATAGGACGGAACGCGCGTCCTGGATTTCACTTCTAGCCACTATCCGTCATTAATATATAACTGAAACACAGGCAATATCGAGGCATCCGCGCAGGAGCCCGTATGCCAATAGAGACTGATCAATTCAGTCCACCTAACGACGGGATAATACAAGGAGCAACATTATTTCTACTAAGGTTATCAAATAAGTAGTGTAGTTACTGGGCTGTTAAAGTCGGTTTCATTCCCGGTTGTTGCATCAATGTCTGATATATGCCGAATTTATTAGACTTCATTACAATATGCACACTCGATCGAGTATGAATTAGTTAAATTGGCTGAGAAGGAGAAACAGCTAATTCATTTGATGTAATATGTATGAACCTCGGTTGAAAAAAAGATTTGAACATATTCTTATCATTCCAACAGTTGACGTAATTGCCTACTCAAGTTACAGAGAAATTATGCAATGAATATGCAACACTGTTACACTGGTAATTCTCATTGTTGATAAATAGATATTTAAATATATGTACACACAGTCACAGACACCAACCGATTGTCTATCGACAAGATCAATAAATGAAGCATCTCTGTCGAAACATGTTCTACTGCACTTTTAGCTTTTTGATAAACTTTTACATAAGTCTGCTGTTTATACACGATAGGATGAATTGAATTTCATGAAAACTGTTTTACTCACTTTTAACAAGCAGTCATCAACAAGTAGTCATATGTAGATCAGTGGTGAAGAGATGCTTATAAACGAATTTATTTTCAAGCTGTACATTGGTATACACATATGATGTTTTAAAAATTATATCGCATGAGAAAAACTAAACACGATATGATGATGAAACAGGTATTTGTGATTATGATAACAGTTGAAGTATGAATGATAACAAGGTAGATTACGTAATATATGGAATGGTTCCGCCTCTATATATATCTACAAGTTCACCTGCTTTTTTGGAGCAAGGTACATGGGCCGTAGTCACACAATGCTTTCTACACGTATAAGAGAACATATTCCAGCTTGGCTTTATAAAGGTGAAAGTCTGCTAGGAGTTCTATCCTAGAATATTTGACTGATTTCTATCACTAAGCCAACCCAGGTAATGACTTTGAAATTATTTATCGAATTCGCCCAAACCTCCCATATTTTCTTCCTTTTTCAACTCTTTAAAACATCGAAGGCTTTAACTATTCATGAACTAACAGCTGATCTGTGTACACAAAAGAAGTATGTACAGTCACTGTTTTTACAATGGCCACAACATTTTCCCATCCCCATTAGTTTCCCCTCTCCCCTTTGTTTGTTTAACGTTTATGTCCTTAATTACCGCGACTATTGTTATTATCATTACCATCACTTTGGTTAGTTTTTGGTGTTATTCCACTTAATTGTCTTAATCCTTTTAGAAAACATTGATTTCGTCTTGACCAACTTGTCTAATTCTATTACGTAATACTTGATTGATTTACCACTTTCATCAATTTTCCCACCACTTTCTGAGTTACATGCCTTCTACAAACCATTCCATACTTCAACTGTTATCATAATCACAAATACCTCTGTCTTCATCCATTTTATTATAATTGTCATCATCATGATATAGTTTCTGTATTATTGCTTGGATTATACCGTCGGTGATTGGACCAAATTGATCGGTCTCTATTGGGATATGGGCTCGTGTGTGGATGCCTGGATATTGCCTATTCTTTAACTATAGAAATGCGCATCGTGGATTCCACTGCTAACCACTATGTATTATCACTCTAATCATCATATAGTGTTTAGTTTTCCTCACAGGATATAATTTTTCGAATATCATATGTGTATACGACTGTACAGCATGAGAATACATCTGTTGAAAGGAGTTTCTTCTCTGAATATCTTGTTCCTGATGTTACAATGGGGATTATTAAAAAAAGTGGCTTTTAGGCACTGTTCAATAGCAGAAATATCTTGACTTTGTTTTATCATGAGTATTTGAGTTAAATGAATGCAACATAATTCAGAACAAGTAATAAGAGTGAGACAGTTAACCAATGTTAACATGAAACCTGATATTACTGTATAACTATTCGAATTGCCACACCTTGCAAAACTAGATCAAGTTTATTATTATTATTATTTTCTCTTTGGGTTCCTAGTGGAACATACTGCTTCAGTACCACGTCTCCATTCCACTCTGTCCTCTGCAGTCTTTTGAACTTCTCTCCACGACTGCCTACAAGCTTCCATTTCTTACTCACACACCATCTCCTCCATGTCACCCTAGCCTCACACGCCCAACTCTTTTTTTCCCCTTTCGATTCCTCTTGACAACCTGGCCTGGTGCGTGATGTCCCCAGTCGGTCTTCTTAGTGTACGCCCAATCTATCTCCACTTCCTTCTGCATAATTGCTGGGTGATAGGTTGTTGGTTGGTTCGTTGCCAGAGCTCCTTGTTGCTTATTCTTTCTGACGATCCGATCTTCAGTACCGAGTGAGCGTAGGCAACTGTTGATGAATATGTGTAGTTTGTTGGAAATGCTTTTCGTAGCGCGGCAAGTCTCTGAACGATATAGAAGCACTGACTTGACTGAATTGGTGATGAAAATCCGGATGTTGTTCACGCTTTATGCTGAATGCAGTAGATCTCCACACTGAAGTTACAACACACTAAAATGAAAAATCGACAAAAAAGTCAAGAGAGGAGAAATACTATATGACGTTTAAAAGGAAGGCGATGGGTGAATGTATTTGATCCATATTACCTAGGGTTTCCAATCACTGATCTCCGTCGTCACGCAAATTCCAACATAGGATTTGATGAATTCACAAATTTCATCAGGACATGTTAGCTGATTACTCTCATCATCATCATCATTATCAACATAGGACCAGGCATTACTGCGTAACGGTCCGAGTTGCCACACCTCATATCAGCACATCAAGTAAAAAGGTAGTGAGGTGAAGGATGAAGATAAGTGAATGCAGTCAAAAGAAATATAAAGTATGAGAAGAAAGGAAAGAGGAGTGACAAAATAGTGAGATTCGGTATAGCGTTGTTAAGATGAGGATAATGTGTGTATACATCTGCGCCACTGACTTCGGTTCTGAGCCATATCACCTAGGGTCTCCAACCACTGGTTCCTCTTGTCCCGTGGACCCCAACCACCTAGTCTGCATCGTCCTACATGGCTTAAACCAACAGTCAGAGACTTCATACATTGGTGCCATGTTTTAGTCTGGCCACCTCGGGCCTTTTTCCAGCCTGAACCCACCTCAGCCAACATTGTGTGACGAGGCAATCGGTGACTAGGCATACGTAGTACGTGTCCCAACCATCTCAGTCGATGAAGGTTCACAACCTCGTCGACTGACTTACCTCTTCTCCCTAAAACTCTACACCTAACTTCTGCATTACTCACATGGTGACACCACGGAATACGTCCTATACTACGAAGGCAACGGTGGTCAAATACCTGTAACCTTCTCATGTCTTCCACTTTCAATGGCCATGTTTCACAGCCATACAGTAGAACAGAGCGGACTGCTGTGCAGTACACGCGACCCTTAATAGACAAACGAATATCACGGCGGCGCCATAGGTGGCGCAAATTGGCAAAAGCCAATCGAGCCTTTTGTATCCGTGCAGAAATCTCATCGGCAACTAACCCACCGGAGTTGATCCTACTTCCCAGGTAAGTGAAGTGGTCAACACACTCAACCACTTCACTCTCTATTGTTAACCGCGGTACCGCTGAAGACCAGTCCTGGAGCAAAAATTTGCATTTGGGTGGTGAAAATCGCATCCCAAACATTCTCAAATTCCCACTCAAAGTGTTCAGAAGACTCTGCATCTTGTCAGCGTCTTCACCTAACAGGACTATGTCATCTGCATATTCTAGATCTAAGGAAAATTCACCTGTGATCCGGTCAACGTCTTTGTAATTAGGTGACGAGAGGGAAACCTCCATAAGAATATCTATGATAAAATTAAATAAGAATGGGGATAGTGGGCATCCTTGACGGACACCACTTGATGAGTATAGCTCCCTGGACAACTCACCATAGGCTCTAACATGCCCACAAGTGTTCGAGTAGAGAGCTTTCAATAAGGTGATGTACTTACTAGGCACGCCTTTCAGTGACAGACACTGCCATAAGACTTCTCGATCAACGGAGTCAAATGCCGCCTTCAGGTCGAGAAATACAGCTATTGTCGGGCGTCTGTAAGCATGCCTATGTTCCAGGACCTGGCGCAGTGTGAATATTTGGTCGATACATCCACGGCCAGGTCTAAAGCCTGCCTGGTTTTCTCGGGCTTGCTGTTCCCGAGCTCCACTCAGGCGTCGGAGAATTATAGAACTTAGGATCTTAGACACTATGTTTGTCAGGCTGATTCCTCTGTGGTTATCACAAGAGGACTTCTCGCCTTTCTTGAAGACTGGGATGATCAGTGACTTAGACCAGTCGGAGGGGATCGTATTTGATTCCCATATACTGGCTAACACTTCCGTTAGCCTGACTAAGAGAACTCTACCACCATTCTTGTATACCTCAGCAGGTAGTCCGTCTGGTCCTGCTGCCCTTCCCGTTTCAGGCTACCTACCGCTTTCTCAACTTCTTCTAGTGTTGGGGGACCTGTCTCTATGTCCCATTCAGGGTCCGACTGGATAGCGGGCAGCGCAATGGTGGCTGGAGGCCAGTTAAACTGTTCCTCAAAGTGTTCTGCCCATCGTCCCAGTCGCCTTCCCTGCGAGTGAATCGCCGATCCGTCCTTCTCCGCTATAACCTCACTAACTGTTGTTGACCATTTCCCCCCAGTCTCCTTAATAAGTCTAAATAACTGTCTACTGTTACCGATCGCCGCTGCCTTTTCCATCTCTTTAGCCTTTGCTGCCCACCACTGTTCACGATCGTTGCGCAGACTTTTCGTCAGTTTATTTTTAAGTTGCGCTCGCTCTTCATTGTACTCAGAGCCTGCAGGGATGCATTCACGTGCATCCATTAGTTTGGAAGAAGCTGCTGATATCCACTGGCTCTTTTTAGCCATTATCTTGGAGTCGGCTACAGTCTCCAGTGCTGCTTTTACAGTAGACTGAAGATGGCACCAAGCTTCTTCTGGATGAGTGACAGTCTTTTGTTCCGATAACTGCCTAGCCAACTTCTCACTGAACACGGCTTTGGTGTTTTCGTTGTCCAGCAGAACTCGTAGTGGTTTTGTTGCCAAATTTTTTCTACGTCCATTGAGACGCAGGCATATACGTGCTCGGACCAACGCATGATCGCTGTCCAAACACGTACTCCAGAAGGAGCGGCAGTCTTCCACCGATCCTCTCCAGCGATGACTAATAGCAATGTGGTCTATCTGTGTCCATCGCTGAGTCGAGCTCGGTGGACGCCAGGTCAGACAGTGCCTTTCTTTATGTCTGAAATTTGTGCTGGCTAAAAATAGGCGGTTATCTGAGCATAGTTGTAATAGGCGATCACCGTTATCTGTACGTTCAGCTGGGATTCCGAAAGTGCCACCTAAGTGCCTTTCTGCCTCACTCAGTCTACCCACCTGTGCGTTGAGGTCACCTGCAACAACCACTACGTCCGAACGTTTGGCTTTCGAGAGGAGGTTAGACAGTTTATGGTAGAACTCGTCCTTCACTTCATCCGAACTACAGTCAGTGGGTGCGTAAGCAGAGATTACAAAGAGACAACGGCGAGTCTCACTATTCCTTTTAGTTCTCACTGTGCCGTTCAGCCTCATAGCGCAGAGGCGACTATCAACTGGGATCCAGTCTAGTAGTGAGTTTTCTGCCCTGGTGCTTAATGCTATACCTACACCTGCAAGACCACGAGAGCTAGCTATCGAATCTCCAGAAACTCGAAGGGTGAATTTTGCAGATTCACCAGATTGGTCAGGAGAGGTCAGGTGAATAACCACACTTGGGTCCTGTATGCGTGTCTCACAAACACAGCACACATCCATGCCTCGAGTTGCTAGAGTCTTTGCCAACGAAGCCTGTTGGCCAATTTGACGGAGGGTGCGGACATTGAAGGCTCCAATATGTAATTTGGAGCGTGGTTTAAGGAGACCAGGGACACTGTTCTGTGGACTCAGATCGTTGTCGAAGGCTGCAGAGGTAGGAGAAATTGAAGATGATGCAGCATCATTAATTAAGAGACGTGAAGGAAGATTAGAAGGTAATGATGGAGGAGGAGGATAGCAGTCAGAAGAAACTTGGGTGCTGACAGAGTTGTGAGGGCGGTTGACACTTCCCGGCTGCCCACACCGTGGAAGGCTATTTCTTCTTAAGGTACCTGAAAGAGATTTGTGTGACCGCAGAGCCCATCGGACATCTGCTTGAGGCCTGTCACACCCAGCCTTTTGAGTATGATTATTTTGAATTTTTGTATTTTTGGGGCCGGATGAGCGAAAGGAAACGACAAGTGAACCAACACCGCCGGCCCGGCAGACCGTGGGGCGTGGTGGAGTGTGTTATTTTTGGGGCCGACCTTTTCTAACCCCCCCTTCCACTGAGAAGGCAGCATCAGCTTGGCACTGCTGGTCATCCAAGGGAAACACCTTACTGCTGTCACACCCCATCCAGCTAGCAGCAGTACGACTTCGCCCTCAGACCCCCATCATAGTATAGCAATTTACACTATGACGGTAACTGCTTTTCGTCTAACCACTACCCAACAGACCTTTCTGGTATGGTAGGACCTCGAGGGAACAAGCGTTCCACCAGCATAGCTCGTTGGGTCATTGTGATATGCAAGCCCGACCACCACGTCAAGGTAGCAGCTATCGGTCGGGCTGATTACTCTACATGCTTGATTATATGCGTACCATGATGCAATTCACCAAAACACATACTGAGACTAGTTGAGATGCAGTATTCTCAACAGAGCACCTGATGATCAAATATCAGGCTTCATTGATATAAGAGTGAAACTCGGGCACTGTTGTGGGTTGTAATCCTATTTTAGTCCGTTTATTAGAAATACCACATAGTGAAACAGTAGCATTTATTGTCCATATTCATATCAAGTAACTCCACAACTTTGAAACAGACTTTATATATTGCTAATTTTCTCTCCTACTCTTTGGTGATAAGGGTAGTAGAATTTTTCATATGTCCGGGACAGGTGCAGAATCATTTCTGTTACTGCATGTATGTGGTGTTGATTGGCTAAACACAAACTCGGTTATCAATCTCTCCCTCCACTCAACTAGGTTAGCTTTCAACACTGTCACTCCATCCCACCTTAGTGTGTGCAATTGTTTGTAGAGCTATAGCCGAGCTTCTTTCTAAACTTCTTATCTTATTAGGACCTACTAATCTTGATTTAGCCGAGATTTTGTGCTCTGTTAGTCTAATCGGCCCTGGCCAGTCAGTCGACTACTTTGACCTATGTATTTAACCTCATAATCACTGCAAGGGATTAGGTAAACCAGATTATTTTGCTTAATTTGTTGTTTCTTAGCAAGTTTCTTGGTGTGAATGCCACTTTAGTCCCAGCCAGCCTTATTGAGAATTCTTCGTAATCCTTCTGAGGTGCCTTCCTTGTATGGTAACACACCAGAGGCTTTGAATTCTCTCTTAACAATATAGGGTGAAGTACTTCATTGCTAGACAGCGACTTCGATCGGCGGTTTAATGTCTCTAGTGTCATGAGTTTTTACAGCATTACTTCTTCATATCTTCTCGAGGTTACATACAAGTGTTCCATAGTTCATTCACATACACAAGTAAATCTGTCTGTTTATTTGCATCAAATTCGAACTCAGTCCTGTATATGTGCACCAATAAATGTGTCGATATGAAGACGTCAAAAAATGGCCAGAACGCTAATCTTATTCAGATGCATTCAAAAAACTTTCCTTAGTATTTTATTACAGTTCACTAATCGAAAACAAAAAGGAACTAATCAGTTGGAACTGATAACATTTTCAACTACCCTTAATTGTTGCTTACAGACTGATCTACCTTGTTTGATGCGAAGAAGTGAGGTGTTTGAGTACACTGGAGACTTCACTTGTAACACAGGTCGGATAAGCAGTGGTGGGCACTCATTTAACAACCACTGATACCTCTACAGCACTAGACATGTGTTGTGGAACCATCACTTAATGAGCAACCTACCTAGAGGTGAGAGTGTTAGGTAAAAGACATAAGTTAGTTGATAAGGGCAATGTGTTACGCATGTCTAATTACCGTCTATTCTAACGTGCTAAATAAGGTGGTAGTGTTAGGTTATGTTGGATACGGGTTGAAGGCGGTAAGTCTCAAATGCTACATCACTCCCAAGTCTGTTACTTGAGAGTAATTAGTGCCATGTCAGCAGTGATATTCCTTTCATCACTGAGACGCAACACACACTCACCTACCATGTCAAAGAAATAATTTTACCAACAATGGAAAAGATTATAATTTATCTATTCGCATTTCTCATTGTAATTGTCTTTTTTCATCCATATATTTCACTCTGTTTGATGAACTTAACTGAAACATTTGTTTTGTCTCTCCATTGTTTTTCCTGTTTCTTATAGCAACTACGCCTTATAAGGGCATTTGGCTATTATACACATGTAGTATAAATTCTGTGTATTCAACCATGACGCTTCATTGGATGTTTAGTGTTACTAATTCTAGTAAGTTTGATGTTCTCACTGTGCGTTGATATGCAAAACAGTTGAAATCATTCTTTCTCTGTGTGATGGAGAGTGGATTATCAGAGAGAATGAAACATACAATTTGTGTTTACTGTCTTCCTGTCTTGGTTGCATTGTGTTCTCTGAGCTGGGTTGTTTAATCGTTAAGCTTTCATCGACTTGCTAGACGACATCATCAGCACTAACTTCAGTCTGAAGTGAGCTGTCAATATCTCTCCGTGAATGATTTAGTAGCTTGTTCTGACGATGTGGTCTGTGATTGGTTGTTTCCTTCGATTGTTGTGTCATTGATTGTATAGACTTTCCTTTTGGCTGTTCCTCTGCTTGACCTCTGACCTTTCTATCGTTTATCAATTTTCTTATTGGTTGATAGATCAGGTCTATGCATCTATTGATTGCTGACTCACCTGAATGCCAAGCTTCTAGAAATTCTCTGATATTGTTTGTGTTTCCTCTGTCCAAAATTTCTACATTGTCGAAATTGAATTCATGTCCATAATTATCCACGTGGATTGAAATGAGTGACGAAATGTCGTGACGTTTAATGGCCAATTGGTGCTCATGTAGACGAAGGCGAAGAGGGCGGCCGCTTTGTCCAATGTAGTGCTGACTACAGTTATTGCAGTTGATTTTGTAAATGATATTCGGTTTGTCTTCTTTGCTTACCGCATCCTTTGGTCTGCATAATAGTGTTTGGAGGGAATTTGTTGGTTTATGAGCCACACCAATTCCAAGTGGTCTCAGCAATCTTGTCATGATTTCTGATATATTCTTCATGTATGGTAGGATGATGCGTTTGTTGATTTCTGTCGATGACTTTGTAGTTGTTGATGCACAGGATAGGCATCTGATAAAGTTTCGTGGGTAGCCGTTCTTATTTAGGGTGGATATCACGTAATTTTCTTCGTTTCTCCATGAAGTTGTTGTGCTGCAGTGTGTTCTCGCTCTTTTGAATAGAGTCTGCACGCAACTGACTTTGTGTCTTATTGCTATTGTAGTTGAGGATTTGGTCAGTGTGTATTGGCTTCCTGTACACTTGGGTTTCCAGCTTTCCGTCATTTGTCCTATTGACTAAAACATCCAGGAATGGTAGTTGGTTGTTTGACTCTCTCCATTGTGAATTTGATGTCATTGAAAACGCTGTTGATCAAACTGTGGGTGTTTTCTATATCATCCTTTTTGATGATGACAAGTGTTGTCTACATAGCGAAACCAAGTTTTTGGTTTGATCACAGGTAGAATAATGGCTTCCAGTCTCTGCGTCACTGCTTCTGCTATTAATCCAGGTACCGGTGATCCCATTGGAGTCCCTTCCATCTGTTTGTATATCTTGCCGTTGAATTGGAAGTATGTTGTCATACAAAGGTTGATGAGTTCCATCAGACTTGAATATTTGAGTTTTGTGCGTTCTGAAAGGTTTTTGTCTTCATTGATCAGGAGGGATATCGTTACCTTGGCCAACTGAAGTTCGATAAATGTGTATAGTGCTGTAACATCGAAGGATATCATAAATTTATCGTTTTCTATGTTAATATTTTTGATCTTTTCTAAGAATTCTGTTGGTCATGACTTCTCATTGAATAATTTATTCCCCAGAACTATATGAAAATGTGCAGCGTAGGTAACCTGATCACGCTGTTTTAAATACGAATAACTGATGCACATATCAAGATCATATCCCATTGGTTGACCGACCACCTGAATCTCTGGCATGGTAGCTCTTTGTCAGCTGGTCATGGATGCAATAGTGTTTGTTCGTACTTATCATACTATGAATGTATCGTTAGCCTGTATGAATGTTACTCACCACCAGTAAATAAATATCCTCAACGTTTATAATGCTACAATTGGAGTTAATCATCAACTAAACAGCTTCACTAATGATGTTATAGTTTTGTAATTCTTAAAGATGATAACCATCTTAGTGATTATTAATGTGCCTTACCATTCAAGTAGCAGCAACAATTTCGAAATGTAGGTGAGGATGAAGAAAGTTTCTGTCTGTTTATTTTCAAAGAGATTGCTTTGAATCCAGTATAGTGATCATATTTTGCAATTTTTAACTTCTGAAAAGTAAATGATTATGGTTTTAAGTTGAACATAGTTGTATAAGTTGTGTAGGTCACTGGTTGAAACGCTTAAATCTCAAATCACTGGTTCACGGGTTCGAACTCTCCACCTTACTATATGAGTTTTGAACTGCTGGCTAGTCTTATTACTCCTTACGAATACACTGTGCGTGGAGCATAGTGTGATGTATAGATTTGTATTTGGCTGTCTAGATGAGTTGGTAGGGTATATTTGGAACCTCAAGCGAATTAGTGCTTTTCGGTAGAATCGAATTGTCATTAATTTATGTGTTGCAACCTGGAGTTAGGCCACAATAGGCCCGCATATCTAGTTAATACAACACTAACCTGGTTGATGGTTAATGACGGTCATGTTTTGTTTTATTCTTTCACTAACAATTTTCGGTAAACATTTGTATTAAGTAACCCTGTTCTGACCCTTTTCTTTTAAGAGAAATGTTATTTACGGTTTAGTAATTTTTGAGTTTTACAAGCTGCCCTCATTTTGTATTTATGGCCTATTAGGAAAACCGTGTAATTCAGAGTTGAAGTCACTTCAATCAGTCACTTCATTCTCTGTACATCTGCACCACTGACATCGGTTGCGAGCCATATTATCACCTAGAGTCAGTCTGCAACCACTGCTTCCTCTTGTCCCGAGGACCCCAACCACCTAGTCTGCATCAACCCACATGGCTGAAACCAATAGTCAAAGACTTCATACATTGGTGGCATGTTTCAGTGTGGCCACCTTGTGCTTTTTTCCAGTCTGAACCTACTTCAGCCAACATTGTGTGACGAGGCAATCGGCGACTAGGTATACGTAATATGTGTGCCAACCATCTCAGTCGATGAAGGTTAGTGGTCTCGTCAACTGATTTACCTCTACTCTCTAGAACTCTACACGTGTGTAGACGTCTGTGTTACTCAGTTGGTGACACCACAGAATACGGCGTATACTGTGAAGACAGACAACGGTGGTGAAACACGTGAAGCCAGCCTTTTGATGTCTTCCACGTTCAGTGGAGATGTTTCACAGACATAGAGTAGAAGAGAGTGGACTGGTGTGAAGTACACGCGACCGTTGATAGACAATCGGATATCATGGGGGTACCATAGGTGGGGTAAGTTGGCGAACGTCAGTGCCGGCTTTTGTGCGGAGATTTCATCATGCACTGAGCCACCAGAGCAGGGTTGACCCCACTTCGCTTCCCAGGTAAGTGAAATGGTTGACACACTCAATCACTACATTGTCTATTGTTAGCCGTGGGACGGTTGAAGACGAATCCTGAAGCAACAATTTGCATTTGGTGGTGGTTGTGGTGAGAAACGGACCCCAAACATTCTCAAATTGCCACTTGAAGTGTTCAGAAGACTCTGCATCTGTATTTTATGATATACAAAATGATTCATTCATTTTGAGCTGGAGCGATTCAACCAGTTGTTCTTTATAGGAACTACTGAAAATATAAGTCACTGCAATGTATATTGATTATTCTCTGTAGATTGTAGAGGTATAATTAACTCACTGACTGTCAAGGCTTAAATCATTTGAAAATGAAGGTCAGTTAAAGTAGGCTGACATTGATAAATTGCCATTATTATATGAAGCTAAGGGTATCACTTGCGTACACCTTAGATGGAAAGGTTTCTAATTTGTGATTAACTGATTAAAAATCAAGTATCCAGTAGAAAGATTTACTGCTTCTTGATTTCACAGCTATCAACTAACAAAAATATAATTAATCTATGCTCAAACATGTCAGGATGATTGATCGAAAAGTATTCGTTGGCTCATTGTTATTATCATGATTATTATTATGCATCCCTTGGGTTCCTAGTGGAACGCATGGCGACAGTAACATGTCTCCATTCCACTCTCTTCTCTGAAATCTTTTCAACCTGGTTCCACGACTGCTTACAATCTCTCATTTCTTTCTCACACACCATCTCCTCCACCTCGGATGCCCAACTCGTCGTTTCCTATCTGGGTTCCCTTCGAGTGTCTGGCCTGACGTGTGATGTCACCAGTCGGCCTTCTCAGTGTATACCCAATCCATCTCCACTTTCTTCTGCATAATTGTTGGGTGATAGGTTATTGGTTGGTTGGTTGCCAGAGTTGTTTGTTGCTTATTCTTTCTGACGATCCGATCTTCAGTACCGAGTGAGCGTAGGCAGCTGTTGATGAATATGTGTAGTTTGTTGGAAATGCTTTTCGTAGCGCGGTAAGTCTCTGAACGATATAGAAGCACTGACTTGACTGAATTGGTGATGAAAATCCGGATGTTGTTCACGCTTTATGTTGAATGCAGAAGATCTCCACACTGGTTTTGGATTAATGAAGGCCTGTTTTGCTGTCTTTCCAATCCTGTCTTTGATGTCCTCTTCTGTGCCTGTGTTGCCTGTATTTGAAACGGTGCTTTCTAGATAGGTGGAAGAGACAACTTCCCTTAAGTATCTCTCGTTGATGGTGATTGGAGTTTGTTGTTGTTGTTGTTGTTGTTGTTGTTGGTTGGGTATTTTCATCACCTCTGTCTCCTCTACGATCACTTGAAGTTCTGTGTTCTCTGCCTCGCCTCTTCTGTCAACTTATTGGTTTTTGCTTAATACAGTGTTATCATAAGAGATGTTAGGTAGTTGGAAGTAATCGAGTGGAAGCGCTGCTCGACTTAGGTTTCCTGCTTGTTGGCGTTCATCTGAAACGTCGACTGAACTGATGTCCCTTCTGGGTTCAAACCTGCGTCACATAGTGTTGTACCCAGTGATGTTGACACAACTACTACTATAACTTTGAGTAGGTATTTCATTGCTTTCATCAATTTCTACTGATAAATACACTCTATAGATGAAATAATCTGAAATGCTGTAAATATCTTTCATTGAGAACTGAATGTGAACTGGTAATGCAGTTAATTTGGTAGTTTATCAATAAATACAACAATAGGGAAGCATATGTAAAAGAAAAAAAGTCGTAGATTATCTGAAAAATGTGATGTATTAGCGCTATACATTTCGAACAATCTGATCACACATTTACTTGTTAAGGCGGTATTATATATGAAAACTGGAAGTGGGGGAAGGACACATATGACATAAAGGAATTCAATAATAAGAAAGATAATGAGAGGAATAAAAGATAAGACTTGAAGACAATCTTGGTAATACGATAAAATAAGCATTACCAAGGTAGGCTTAACATAAGGACAAACTGTTTATGCACACACAGTCAATCAGTAATGAGCAGTGTATATCGTGTCATGAATAATCAATATTAACTGCTGAAGGAATGATCTATATCACAAGAATGGTTGAAATAGGCTCATTTTTATTATTTTAATTGACGTAAGTTTTATCAGACAAGGTAAAAAGTGTGTTTTCACTACTTTTCTGAATGTAAGAGCTTACTTTCAAATATTTATCTTCTAATTCCTACCTCTGTCTTGTTTGGGATGTTTTACAGTGGGTAGTACTCAACTCTGATCAAAGTCCACCGGTCAGATTTGAAATTTGGGCACTAATCTAAGTGATATGATACTGTGGTGCACTGTGTTTTTTTTCGGTTAGATGTCCGGAGTCATTCAACATTCTTACAGGAGTTCAATTGTGACTTGATGAATAACTTTGTGGTAGATTGTCTAACTGCCGTCACCACGAGAGACTCAAGTGTGAATCACCAACCAGACAAAATTTACTGGTGAGTACAAACATGCACGAACCTCTAGGTACAGAAGTGGTTTGTAGCAGTGGTGTTGTGATCGGTAGTGCCACCTAACAGCGATATGAACCTAACGCACAAAACGAATCGACTGTAAACGCTAATTAGAACATCAATCATCACAACAACAATATCACAGACGCGCGAAGACAAAAAGAGAAGACAGACCGTTGACGGAGAGCTTTTACTATCTCGACAACAGTTGAAACAGTTGAGAGGAATACTGAATGTATACATTTCTAAACGACCCTGACAACGCTAAATCCACATTTAGGTAAAAAAAGTTAACAAATGATGAGAATTTAGCCTTCAGAACAGTTGCGAAATAAAAGCTGGCAGCCGTGTGAAAATAGCAACGATAAGTTATTTTAGGGTTATAGGCAAACATCAGGAAAAAGTAATGCAAAATTAAGGGTATATAGCAAATGGATTCCTAACAACCAACGCTGAAAAAGTTAATTGCAATCAAATTGTTCACAAACCTCATGAAAGCACTGATCTAGTCATATTATTGCACATAAATGACTGCGCATAAAACTCTTTTCTCCCCCTAGTTATTGACAATATTATTTGTGCCGCTTGATGAAAATCCACCAAAATGATCATTGATTCATTCGCTTAACTTCACCATTCCAAAGTCGACTTCATCTCTTGTAAATGTCAGATTCTTGTGTTGTGCATCAGTCAGTAAGAAGTTCTAGGGATTAGTTTCATGGTTTTGGCATTTGTTAGCAAGGGATCTATGTAACCTTAGGAATTTCTGTGTATTCTGAAATAATAAACAACTTTTGCTGTATTCTGCGACTCCTTTGTACCGGATACTACCGACTCAATGCGTTTTAAGCACAGATTAGCATCCCCTATGATGTAGTCACAACCTAGTTGTCGTGAATGATTTCATAAGTTATGGATTTCTGCTGGGAATTTTGGACATCTATGCTGAAACCAGTTACTGTATTGTGCCCTAACTTATCCAACTTGTATTTGGTGAATTTATTAAAATTTGGAGTTACAATAGATTTTGAAAATGTAATCTAGGTCCCCGAATGAACGAAATACGTTCACCAAACACAAGGAAGAAGAAAGACTTCAATTGATTGAAGTTTACTTCAACTAGAAAAAAAGTATACCCACAACAGCTACAGCTGGGTTGGTTTATGTATAATGAAATCACGCTTGAAGCAAACAGATAAATGAGCCTATTAAAAGGTAATGGATTATCAATAGGAAAGTAACTTTTTGAATGTAATGAAAGCATTTGGTTCATGCGAAGCGGGGAAAAAGCACGAAAATGATAAGTTCAAATTTTGAAACAGTTGTGTTTACAAATATAAGCATTAAGGGTTCATTTTTCGTGAATGTAGCACATCTTCAACAGAATTGATAACGAACAAAAGTAAGTATGTGTGATTCAGCAAGTTATACAAGAGATCGAGTAATCCACGAATGAGTTATTCATCGTATTTTCTCTTTGCGCTGCTAAACGAAAGTGTCATAAGGTCACTTATTAGTCACAAGTATTGAATTCGAATGGATCTCCTGTTTTTTTCGCTGTCTAAAGTGGAGTCTCCAACAATGTACAGCCATTCATCAACAGTCGCCTACGCTCACTCGGTACTGAAGATCAGATGGCCAGAAAGAATAAGCAACAAACAACTCTGGCAACCAACCAACCAATAACCTATCACCCAACAATTATGCAGAAGAAAGTGGAGATGGATTGGGTATACACTGAGAAGGCCGACTGGTGACATCACACGTCAGGCCAGACACTCGAAGGGAACCCAGATAGGAAACGACGAGTTGGGCATCCGAGGTGGAGGAGATGGTGTGTGAGAAAGAAATGAGAGATTGTAAGCAGTCGTGGAACCAGGTTGAAAAGATTTCAGAGAAGAGAGTGGAATGGAGACATGTTACTGTCGCCATGTGTTCCACTTGGAAGTCAAGGGATAATAATAATAATAATAATAATAATAATAATAAAGTGGAGTAGATAGGAGTTGTTTTGAAGCCATGACAAGCATCTGATCCTACGGCTACTAAATATCAGTAGGGTAATTATCAGCTGACGTTTATAACGAGGCAGAGAGATTTGTTCTTTTGAAATAATCATCGAAGGCATTAGTCTAACATTCTGAACCTAAGCATATTATGCGATCGGTATCCTTTACTTGTATTTTCAGCTGATTGTTAATTTGTTGTACATTCAGTTTCCTTGATAAATTTGAACAGTCCAAGAACAGAAATATCTGTAGAATAAAATGAGCCCATTTCACTTTACAACCTTTTATCAACTGCAAACAGCCAACATTTGAAATGAAGTATTAGTAGTAATAATGAAGGTAAAGAAAGGTTAATTAGAGTTTCTTTCTAAGTGCATAGACGAGGTGAAAAATATTTGATGACCAGGGCTTTCGCAAACTGTCATGGCCTTCTTTGTTTGTTTATTATCCCGAAGGGTTGAAAAACATCTGTTTGATGACCTGTTTGCATCAGGTTTCTGGCAATTGCGCTGGTAAAGATCTTGCTACCTTTCAGACACAGATTTTTCGGAATATAATGATAAAATTAAGTAGACGAGCTTCTTTTGGTCCCCCACAGGTACTTGCTTCCACAAGCACAGTTGAGGGTGACGTGAGATACGTAGTTAGTTACTTTCGATTGTGTTATTGAGCATAGTGAATTGTATACTAAGATCAATCTTCTGTATATTCTTTCATATTTTTCATCACCTTTGTATGCTAGACAGGCTTTTTTCCAAGAGTTCTGTTTTTGGGTCTCAATAAATTCTTCTCCATGGTTGATGATGAAATTCTTTTGATATCTACTCTCTTTAAGAACCCTCTTTATCATACCGAATTCTTCTTACTGTTTGCCTATCGAGCAAAGCGTTTTTATTATAGTGAAGAGCGTCTTGACTAAACCAAGCTTATAACTGATAGGATAGAAACTATTGCAGTGAATGTGTTGACCAATCCACATGTCTTTCCTATGGATAATTTTCTCAACTGTCCTATACTCAGATCGAAAAATGAAAGTATCAGTGACCTACTTACTGTTATATATTGTTTCGTTGATCCTATAGTTCAAACATGTTCGTTCGAGATGAGCCAGTATAGATCCTGGTGTTCAAATGATTGTTGATTTATCATATTCAAGCCAGATGCTATTCCATACTATTTTGTGAAGAAGTATTCATTGTATTTCACTGAAAAAGCTAGAAGTACTAACCTTTGGTTGAAATATTTACTAATATTTGCCTATTCACATTTTTGTTTAGCACTGAGTGTACAAGACAAGATTATGCTGTGTTTTAGTATTTCTGACTAGTGGTTGTGATTATTTCGGTTAAACGACGATAAAGTAGTGTGTATACTTGGCCAGTCGTATCTTTTAAGCATTCCTTTAGTAGGTGTAGTAGGCGTATATAGGTTAATCCTTCGTGTAGTTGTAGTCAGTCTGTTAGTTATGGAAGTTGTTAATCTGTTGCAATTAATCCAGTTATAGCATGTATCAGATATTCAAGACTTTGACTTTTCTTGAAATGTGACTCAGAAGAATGATATGAGAGACTTTTAGAAATCAAAAACAGGACATTCAGCGAAGTGAATTCTTTCTAAAGAATTTATTCCCAAGTTGTATATATATATATATATATATATATATATATATATATATATATATATATATATATAATATATATATATATATATATATATATATATATATATACGAAAACTGTAATCCATGAGGAAGATTTAACTTAAACAGTGGGAGGTTGAAATAACAATAATGGTGGTTATAATAATAATGTTGCTATTTAATGACGTAAAGGTTGAGTGATAACAAAATGGGGTTACGTGAGATTTTTAAATCGTTAATAAGCTGCAGATAGGCTAACAAGAGGTGAAAACGTGGCATAGGTAATAAGCAATCAAAGAACCATAGTAATTTGTTTAGTTATGGGTAGTAGAGGAGTCCAGGACCTGTGTTTCGTCCTATTTGGGACTTATCATCTAGATGTGCCTGGATGGCAGTGAGTGACATTGTTCTCACTGAGACTCGAGTCTCGTACCCATCACTTCAAACATCAAGGCGTTATCCACTATACATTTAGCTGACCAGTCCCAAACAGGACGAAACACACGTCCTGGTTTCTTCTGTTAGCCACAACTAAGCAAATTATCATAATTTACATTCAGGTAATATCGAAGCATCCACATAGGAGCCTATATGCCAATAGAGTTTGAACAATTCGATCGAATAAAACAACGGAGAATTACAAGTATATCAATAAGTAGTAAACAAAGGATTAGATAATATGAATGCGACAAGTTAATAGGAATCAGTTGAAAATGTTCTGTTAAAAGTTGCGATTATCAGGAAGACCGAATGGAATAACACCAGAAACTATTAAATAATGGCGATATAAGAGTAGCAAGATTAATTTGACAAAAGGGGGGGGGGGGAGCAGGAGAAGTTGAAAAAAACGGAAAACTGATGAAGCACACCAAGACAAATTATGATCATGGTAGAGACAAAGGCTGTAAATACTTCTTTTGCGCCTAAATACCAAGCTTCAGTTTATAGCTAACTAAAGGTCACTGTTGTTTTTAGAAGTTGAAGATGGAGAAGATGCAAGATGTTTGAGTGAATTCGATAGACAACCTTAAAGTCATTCTTTGTATCCGTTGCATTATAACCACCATTATGTTATTTCAATCCGCCATTATCTAAGTGATACGTAGCGATAAAAGGCAGCCAATAGGGGTGTTGTTTTCAAGTCATGCTCAGGTCATGATTTATGCATGCTATGACCTGAGAGCCTGATTGGAGAAGTTCGACCTTATACAAGAAATCTGATTGGTTCATTTGTGGCTTCACTTTCTGAGAGTTTTGTTAATACATATATGTCATGTATTTGCCTAATAAAAGTTGTCACTGTTGTAGTCACAGGCCGTCTTTATCTTCTGATTTTACCGCGGCTCAGTGAAGCAGAAGGTACTGAAGGAGGTCATTCGTAAAGGTAGTCGGTTGAGGTGTCTATTGAATCTCAATATCATTATACCCATACACGCAACCACCACTCGGTCACAACACTAAGTTAAATCCTCCTCATGGATTATAGTCTTTAAACATCATATGTACATATAAATGTACAGATTGAGAATAAATTCATTGAAAAAAATCCTTTACTTTGAATACCTTGTAGAAATGATAAAATGGACCTTTTTAATGTTCATTTCAATGATAAGTCAATCGTTATTCTCTTAGACTGTATATCTTCAGTTTATCATTAATCGATTAAGGTAGATGATTGTATACTTACTGTGAATAAATGAGTTTATTAGAACTCCATATCTAATATTTCAATTCTATCATATAAACCTTGGATAAGTCACAGCTAGTTTGAAATCAAATATTTTCAACGTTTCGTACAGAAGTCTTTTGTCTAAGCTTCTTCATTAATTCATTTACTTTATCTATCTTAAAGGAAGGTAATATGATTACAAAGTCTATGTATCATCTTAGGTAGCAATGTTTTTTTAGTTGAGAGAAAATTATTTTTTCATACTAGCATAATTCTTTGTAATCAATTCTGGATACATTGATAAAGAATATTGATTAGTGATAAAAAGGAAACAAAAAAAATTAATCACTCTCTTATGTTCATTTTGTTTTTGTCAGGTATATTTTTATGATAAATTATTCAAGACATAACTGTTATGAGTTACCTTGAAGTAAGAAGATATCGATGCTGCTTACACTACCTACCTATGAATGCCAAAAGTATGCATCCATCCTCATCGACAATGCTAGTACACGTAGACAATGAGGCGAAACATTTCGATTCTTAAGGTAGTATTCATCCCAGACTGATATCCGTTCGAGAACCTAGGAGGGTCGCGTGTACTGCACAGCAGTCCGCTCTGTTCTACTGTATGGCTCTGAAACATGGCCATTGAAAGTGGAAGACATGAGAAGGTTACAGGTATTTGACCACCGTTGCCTTCGTAGTATAGGACGTATTCCGTGGTGTCACCACGTGAGTAATGCAGAAGTTAGGTGTAGAGTTTTAGGGAGAAGAGGTAAGTCAGTCGACGAGGTTGTGAACCTTCATCGACTGAGATGGTTGGGACACGTACTACGTATGCCTAGTCACCGATTGCCTCTTCACACAATGTTGGCTGAGGTGGGTTCAGGCTGGAAAAAGGCCCGAGGTGGCCAGACTAAAACATGGCACCAATGTATGAAGTCTCTGACTGTTGGTTTAAGCCATGTAGGGCGATGCAGACTAGGTGGTTGGGGTCCACGGGACAAGAGGAACCAGTGGTTGGAGACCCTAGGTGATATGGCTCAGAACCGAAGTCAGTGGCGCAGATGTATACACACATTATCCTCATCTTAACAACGCTATACCGAATCTCACTATTTTGTCACTCCTCTTTCCTTTCTTCTCATACTTTATATTTCTTTTGACTGCATTCACTTATCTTCATCCTTCACCTCACTACCTTTTTACTTGATGTGCTGATATGAGGTGTGGCAACTCGGACCGTTACGCAGTAATGCCTGGTCCTATGTTGATAATGATGATGATGATGATGACCTAGGAGTACTCGTCCTATTATGGGACTGCTCACCAATATGTACCCATGACATATACTCTTCGATGACATCGGATGATCGTCGACTTATCTTGTGAGTTGACAGAAGTAGGAAAACACAAACCATTGAATTCCGACTCAATTGAAATGTACTAGACGTGAAACCTAAAGATCTTTTGTTCAATCTCCGGTGGCGGCGTACGGCTGAGGAGTCCCACGCAAACATGAAACAGCTGTTCAGTGCTCCTAAGTTTTGTTTGGCCCTAAAACTGATGTTGGTTCGTAATGAGTATCACCCTGAAGTCAATAGGTCCCCACACGCCTCTAAAACAGAATTTCGGTTATTTATTTGGGTTCGTTTGTGCTCTCCAACATAGATTGTATTAGAACAAGACATATAAGCGAACGATATTGTTTTCAATTACATCCTCTTCCTGCTTTACTCTAATACAAATAGCTTAATATATATATAAAATTCAACCAATCATGTAGATTTGTCGGTTGATATGATAAATGTTTAAAATAACGATGGCGATAACAGTACAAATAATAATAATGATGAAATTGATAAAAGTGATAATGTTGGCTAAAGCACATGCAATATAGATGATGATGATGAAATGATGATAAGAACCAGGAAAGTGACACGAAAATGTAGACACTCCGATAATCAAAGTGGGTGAAAAGCTTGTTAAAATCAAAGTTACTGTAATGGTGAAAGTCGAGGTTAGTAGATAAACAAAGCCTAGACAAATACAGTAAGTATACCAAAGGGGTGAAGAATAAGAAAAGGGGTAAATAAATAAGTAAATAAATATGAAAACAGTGATAAAGTTATTAACTAAGTAATCCCTGGCCAAGGGAGAGAGAGAGAGAGAGATAAGGGATGAACACATTTCTTCAGAATACAATGGTTAGGATTATTAACTCGAATTCCCAGAGCTTCTGCTGTGTAAAAGACGAGTTTCAATACCTTTTGAAAGATGAGATGGTATGTTGTGTATAATCGTGAATGTTCTTATCTACCGAGTGACCAGTATGAACGAGGTGAGATAAAACTGAGCTTGTGATGAATGTTATCTGTCGCTTTCCTAAAGATGAAGGTAGATGCTCAGTAACACGTTTGTTAAGTTGTCTAGTAGTACACCCTATATAAGGCTTTCTCGAGAGGAACAGCTAAACTTGTTAATACACATAGAAATGCCAAAACTAGATACCTTATCTTTTGTTTGAACAACAACAATTTGTCCACTGGAAAATGATAGACAGAGTTGTGGGGCATAGAAGTTCCTCTTAGTGACTGTAGAGAGTCTCTCTGATATAAAACTTCTTCGGCTACATCCTCATTAAATTGCAATTTCATGAACAACGGTTTCTTTTGTATGGTAATAATTCCAGGTTTGTTTCCCCTGGCTTTGTCTATGTGTCTTTTGATGAAACTGTTAGCGTAACTCATTTCAACCATTTCAACATGTTCTTCTCGCTCTGTCAGTGAGGCATTTAACCAGGTTTGCTTTGTACCGAATGGTATGTGACTGAGAAAAGGTGTGTACTGACTGACTTATAGATGTAATCTTTCTGTAAACACATCTGCTGAGTAGACCATCTTCTCTTCTGGTTAGCAAGACATCCAAGAAGTGTAGTTTACTCGCATTTTGAGTGAAGGGTGCAGTTCATTAAATTTTCTTAACACATCGTTTCTATCCATATTCCGATCCAGGATAACGAATGTGTTGTCAATATAACGGTGATACATAGTCATCTCCCTAATGACCTCTTTCACTGCTCTATTCTTCAGTTTGGCAAGAAATATATTATCTAAAATAGGGCCGAGTGGTGAACCCATAGCTATTCCATCAATCTGCTTATTGTATTGTTGATCATATCCAGTCTAGCATTAATACTTCTGTCCAGCTGGTAGAAACCAAACCTTAATGGTATAAATGTTTGTCTTTATGTAATGTAAATACTGCACTGTTAGGATACATCAGTTAGCGAAAGCATTACTGGTTTGTGACGATACAACCACTTACTGTACATTATTTTAAAGTCTATGTGCTATGTTTACCGAAGTATTGTTTCGTTAGTGGAGTGGTTTGTGCACAGGAAATTGCCAAAAGATATGTATAGAATTAGTCTGTATGTGCATTGCATTTTCTTCATTTTGTAATCTTAACTGTTGAAGGAATCTAGGCTGAATGAAGTTTCAGGACAGGTAAAACCATGAATTTATTGACTGTTGAATAAATTCATTCTGTCGCTTATCTTGACGATAGATCGAATCTGTAGACGGAATGAATGCATCCACTTCGTATTCACCTGAATGTCTTGAAGTTGTATTCGTTTTTATACTCTCTAATCCCTTCTCTCTTCTAATCTTCCCTCCTATTCACTTAAATTTTTCTCCTAGTCAGTGTTGTTTCAGTTATTGCATGTGTTCTGTGAAGACTGATGATGCTAATCGACAGTAGAAACCTTAGTTAATGGATTGGAGAGGTGGTTTTATTTAAAATAGTTTCTTGAAAAAAGGAAGAACAACAATTTAGGCGAGATGACATGGTATAATTTTATTCCGTTGGTTTATATTTAGCTGGTTATTCTCTGGATGATTTAGGACTTTGGAATAGATAACAAGAAGTTGGTTACCCCTTCTTAATCAATCAGTATACACAATTCAGTCTTGCAGGAGGTTAGTTGCAGCCTGAATAACTCAGTGGTATCGTGTATGACTGCAGCACTCGGTGACACGGGTTCGAATCTCAGAGTAGGGGGGGCATCAGTTCCGTAGAAGTTACAGATACGCCTTTCAGACGAGTGCCGAAAAGCACGGCACCTAGATAGAGCAGGGCTTCCTGTCAATTACCTTCAACCAACTAACACCACAAGTAAGTAAGCCTGGCAAAATATCATCATTAGGTACAACATTATACTCATCCGATTTCTGTGAAAATGAACAAGAGTTGCAACAAGAAGTGGTGAAACGGAGAATATAAGACTGTTGGATGAGTCAGGAGTTAGTTAAGAAATAAAATGTATGGAATTTTTTGTGAGCTAAGTTTAATTAGTTAAAAGTCGGTAAGAAACATACAAGGTTTAATAAAGCATGATGTGAAAAACTAAGCTTCAAAGTTAAGAAATTAGCTTACCATGGTAGAGAGAAGTTGATAATAGTATTCTGTTGTATGCATAGATCAGTCTGCAAGCATTTGATAGCTGTGGTATCAACAAACCTTAGGAGATTTGAAAGATTTCAACACATCCAGTCAAATAGTGTTTCTTCCACTAAGTGGTAAACATTTTCGGGATTTGTTCATAAAGTCTGAAATAGTCCCTTTTTGCCATATCAGCTACACATGTACAGGTAAGTAGGAAGGGCATCTATCAACGCTTGACTGCTGTAATGAGCATTTACTCTGGAAAATTGAAAGTATAATTGGCGGCAGGATAAGTTCTCGCCAATGCTGTTTTGCTATCTTCTGTTAATTGCTTCTGGAGTATCCTGAGTCGAGTAAAAAGCAGCTTTTTGATGACTTTAGTTTTTGTCAAGTTAGGGTATATATTTCCTCAATGCGCCTTCATAAACCTCTGTGAATAGCCTTTGTCTCGTAAGCGCTTCTCAATGAAAAGCAACCTATCTTCTGAGCACATTATCATCACTCTGAGGAATAATGTTAGGCTGATCTGTAGTATTTGTTGGATAGATCAGAGTGGTCAAACACCGGGTGGCTGTTTGTATCGTTCTTCCTACTACCTCGAGTACACTGTTGATCAGCTTGGCCCCAGATGAGCGAAACGGCTGTCCAATGTTTAGATCACTCTGATCCAGCTGGCGAAATACTACAGATCAGTATGAGTAGTTTCTAACTACTCAAGTTATTAAGTAGTAGTATCTTTTGTGGTTCAACTGACAGTAAATGTCTTGGACAGGTTACTGAAAGGTGTTAGAACTCTGATGTTGAAAAAGGAACATCTGAATTTTGGCAGATAGTGTCTATTGTATCGTGAAGATGTACTTTCATCGATAAAAAAGACACTATAGACTTTTCGAAAACATTAATATGGTTCAAGTTTTCAGCAAAGTTTTACTAATCTTTTAACCTATATTTAATGAATCTTCATGATGAAAGTACCAACTGTTTAGCCAATTCCTCAAACAACTTTGGGGGTGAGGAGAATTATTCTTGAATAGTATCGATCTTTGAAGGAGCCATATTCTGTTTGGGTATTTCTAGTATGCTTGTAATTTGCTTTTCGAGATTTAGATTAGCGCCTTCATCATCATTGTCATTCAACACCGAAATGAATCGTGCTAAAATGAGTTCTAGTTGATAAGATAAATCTCAGATTTGACTCTGAGGTATCTATCTGCTAGATCACAGAATGCAAGCCATATTCATTAATGTAAAGACATTTAAGCTTGCTGGTTGGAAGGTCGTGTGACCACTCTCGTCATTGAAAGAGGTGGTTGACGGGCAGAACATATTACTGAATTCTATTTTGAAATGATGGAAAAGATTCGTAGCTCAGGATGAGGATGATGGTGGTTTGATGTTCTCTCAGGTTTGATATTTCGTCGTAAACGTTTCATCATTAGACTAAGTGACATCTTCAGCATTACCTTCATAGAGAACCGTATTCGGATGTGACACAAATGTTTAAATAGTGTGTTTTTCAACTTTGGATGTTGTCAAATTGTAAGTTGGGGAAGAAATTTTTTATCACACCCTGACTTTTTAACCTTAAATTCTCTTCAGTCACTTCACTACATATTCTTTATTGGAGTGAAACTGTGCTGTTTATTGTTGTCACAGTGTGCATCATTATTGATTTGTTCGGTCAATTTGCCGTTAGTTAGTGAATGATTGTTTTCTTCCCAAGTAGATTGTAGATTAGGTCTGTATTCACATGTCTGTTGATCGACATCTCGTTTGACTGCCATACCTTCAGAAATTGTCATGCAGCTTTCGAACTTGCTGTTTGAAGGATTTCCATATTCGCTCAGTCGAATTTGTGATCGTTATGGTCTTTTATTGTGCAGTCCGACGGCTAGACCGGCCAACACAACTCTGTGAACAATATTTGAAATTGATTTTGTAGATTATATTTGTCTATCTTCTTGAGGGAGTTTCACTGTCCTCTGTCCTGCTGATAAACACTTTTTGACAAAGTTGAGTAGATAATCATTAGTTTTAAACACTTTGTACTGGTATTTTTGTTTGACTTCAGTGCTGTAATGCTGCACTTCTTTATGAAGTTAGTCCTGAAGATGTCACTAAGTCTAAGACATTCACGACAATATATCAAAGCTCAGAGAACTCCAAACCGCCATCATGACTGCTATTTTCATGGATTTAGTTGTGTAATAGTTTGTACTGAGTTGCAATACTGTATTAAGTTCACAAGGGACCTAATCTTAACTGTCAGACTTTCTACTCGCAACTTCCCACTGAAGGTTTTCTAATGGATCTAGAGCATAATTATGTTAGGTAAAAGTGTTGATATATTACCAACTTTTTGTAAACCCCAGTGCACAGTTTGACCATTGACAGTGCAGCTAATGACAACTTGACACTGATGAATAAGGCCTATTCGATACTTATTAACTGTGGCCATCGATGACGCCAGGTTATATTCAAGTACCTGATGTGATTCGAAACCAATTTCTGGCACAAATCCATCCTTGTCCTATGTTTATTTGTCTTAATACTGGATGTGATATCATTTTGCGTTTCACCCCCTGTTGTCCTACCTTCTTCAGCTAGGTTTTCTCTGTTCTATTAGCATCACTTTTAATTTTCCGTATGTTAATTTTTCCCTGTGACGTTTGGCAACTTGGATTAATACGCAACAGTGCCAAGTCTTACATTACCGATGTATTTTGTAGGTTTATTATTCTTTGAAGGTCATAATTGTAAAGCCTTCGATGTGTTTTACGGACACCAATACACCGTCTATTCTGATCGCGAAAACAAATGGAGTAGGAATCAGTTGGACAAAGCTGAGAATAAACAAATTCAATGTCAGCCTATGAAGCATTTGACCATTTGTTTGAACTGTTTGGGAGAATGTCGACTACCTGACTTGGTGTCCATAAGACGTAGGGAATCATTCATGTTATGGGCATTTTATCAATTTTACTTTTCTGAAATTCTCTTTCATGTTGTACACACAATGGCCAGTTTCTGTATCCAACTAATGCTGTCCTCCAGGGATGTCCATTCTCACCGTTCCTATTTAGCCTCGTTATTGACTTACTAAAGTGGAGATGAATTAGGCAAACACTGAGAAAACCATTGAGAGACACCACACTTTAGGCCAGGTTGTCGAGTGGAATCCAAGGGGGAAACGACGAGTTGGGCGTCCGAAGCGAGGCTGACATAGAGGAGATCATGTGAGTAAGAAATAAAGGCTTGTGGGCAGTCGTGGAGTCAGGCCCAAATCACTGCAGAGAAGAGAGTGCAATGGAGGCGTGCTACTGAAGCAGTATGCTCCACTAGGAACGCAAGGGACAAATAATAAATAATGATTGACTTACTAAAGGTCTACTAGAAGTACTCCCTGGCTAATGATAGGGGGTAAAGTGGCGTAATGTTTCGACCATTCCACTTAATCGAGGAGTTGGATCAGCCTGAACGGGCTGGTAGCTGGTGAAATCTCGTATCGCATACTTAAGGCACGTCTGGCATTTGCGTACTCACTTCAATTGTTGCGTCGGCGAGATATCCGAGTATCTACCAAAGGACAAGTATACTGCACTGCAGTCTGTTCCGTCATGTTGAACGGTTGTGAGACATGACCTTTAAAAGTAGATGACTTTTGCAGGGTTTTGATCGTAAGTGTATTCGTAGCATTTTTCGCGTTTGTTAGAATCACCTTATGAGCATTATTGAGGTCAGGCGAAGGGTAATAGGAAAGACAGGCAAGCAGATTGACGAGGTTGTGAAGCCTAGTCGATTGAGATGGCTTGGATATGTGTTGTGCATGACGAGTCGATGTGTCGTGCTGGTGGAAGTTGGATTAAGTTGGAAGAGAGTTCAGGGTGGCCAGATGATGACGTCCCTGATTGTTGAGATGAGCCGCGTAAGGAGACGTAGACTGCTTGGTTAGGGTACTCGAGACAAAAGGAATTAATGGTTGAGTACTGACTCTTTGTGACATGTTTGGAAATCGACCCCAGCGGTCCAGATGCATTCACTTCTTCACATCTTCTAAAGCTTGAATATTTGTACTAACCGTTATCTCCTCTCACACACCTATGTGTACTTTGATGTCACTCCACCTGTGAAGTGTGGCCACTTGAGCCGAGGTTCTACGTTGATTTTATCAGTCACCAGCAGATCATCATGTCAATAACCTAAGAGTCGCCAGTTCGAATTCTGTTCTGACTGTAAATTTCCAATTTCAATCACATGATCAGTCTACCAAACAAAACCTATCCCCGATGGTAGTGTTTGTTTTTGACAAAAAAAAGCCAGTAAATACATCTTAAACATCAGTTTTTTCGATTTATCTATGTAATGAATACAGAAGAAAAGTGTTTACTATTCAATTTTCTGTTCATACATGTTTTCACCATCTTAGTAACTGTGATATTTCGTTGTAGTTATCTGTTCCTAATACTTCGAAACCCTATGGATGGTATAATTATCTATTATTACTGCTTTTCTTTCTTTCTTTCTTTTTTTTTACCTTACTAGTCATGTTTAGTTAGTTTTTATGCTTCCTTCTATTTTTGTCTCGTGATATACATATGCGTGAGAAAGCAAAAAAAATCGATTTATTGATTTATACTATATTAATCAATCAATGTATACATACGTGCATACTACTGACTGACAGCATTCTCTGAAAGGACATACATCGATATATTGACTAGATTATACTGACATATTCTCTTGTGGTAAGTGTTACCTGTCATGAAATGCATATCCAGGTACTCCTACCGGTTACTGTCACTGTTGGTAACGATAAAGATTCATTCCAGTGAAGGTTACTTGGCAAGTTGATTGATGAGTCTGTGAGCTTCTTTTATCTACTGAGGTGACTCAGATATGTGCTACGCATGCCGAGTTTATCGCTTACCTTGACATGACATACTAAGGAAAGTTGGAAGAGAGTTCAGGTTGACCAGATCAAGACGTGGCACCAGACGATGAAGTTTCTAAATGTCGCTGTAAACCACATGGGGAAGTGTAGATTAAATGAATTTGGGGGTTTGTGGAGATTTACTGATTTTTCAAGTTGGTATTCATCATAGACTGATATCACTTGAAGGAACATTGGAAACCTGGGAGCACTGGACAGCTGTTTCGTCCTAGTATAAGACTCCTCAGCAGTGCACACCCATGACCCAGCACTGCGACGGATCGAGGTTCCATGGCCAGCACGTTACTATATATATATATATATCATCATCACCATCATCATTATCAACATAGGACCAGGCATTACTGCGTAACGGTCCGAGTTGCCACACCTCATATCAGCACATCAAGTAAAAAGGTAGTGAGGTGAAGGATGAAGATAAGTGAATGCAGTCAAAAGAAATATAAAGTATGAGAAGAAAGGAAAGAGGAGTGACAAAATAGTGAGATTCGGTATAGCGTTGTTAAGATGAGGATAATGTGTGTATACATCTGCGCCACTGACTTCGGTTCTGAGCCATATCACCTAGGGTCTCCAACCACTGGTTCCTCTTGTCCCGTGGACCCCAACCACCTAGTCTGCATCGTCCTACATGGCTTAAACCAACAGTCAGAGACTTCATACATTGGTGCCATGTTTTAGTCTGGCCACCTCGGGCCTTTTTCCAGCCTGAACCCACCTCAGCCAACATTGTGTGACGAGGCAATCGGTGACTAGGCATACGTAGTACGTGTCCCAACCATCTCAGTCGATGAAGGTTCACAACCTCGTCGACTGACTTACCTCTTCTCCCTAAAACTCTACACCTAACTTCTGCATTACTCACATGGTGACACCACGGAATACGTCCTATACTACGAAGGCAACGGTGGTCAAATACCTGTAACCTTCTCATGTCTTCCACTTTCAATGGCCATGTTTCACAGCCATACAGTAGAACAGAGCGGACTGCTGTGCAGTACACGCGACCCTTAATAGACAAACGAATATCACGGCGGCGCCATAGGTGGCGCAAATTGGCAAAAGCCAATCGAGCCTTTTGTATCCGTGCAGAAATCTCATCGGCAACTAACCCACCGGAGTTGATCCTACTTCCCAGGTAAGTGAAGTGGTCAACACACTCAACCACTTCACTCTCTATTGTTAACCGCGGTACCGCTGAAGACCAGTCCTGGAGCAAAAATTTGCATTTGGGTGGTGAAAATCGCATCCCAAACATTCTCAAATTCCCACTCAAAGTGTTCAGAAGACTCTGCATCTTGTCAGCGTCTTCACCTAACAGGACTATGTCATCTGCATATTCTAGATCTAAGGAAAATTCACCTGTGATCCGGTCAACGTCTTTGTAATTAGGTGACGAGAGGGAAACCTCCATAAGAATATCTATGATAAAATTAAATAAGAATGGGGATAGTGGGCATCCTTGACGGACACCACTTGATGAGTATAGCTCCCTGGACAACTCACCATAGGCTCTAACATGCCCACAAGTGTTCGAGTAGAGAGCTTTCAATAAGGTGATGTACTTACTAGGCACGCCTTTCAGTGACAGACACTGCCATAAGACTTCTCGATCAACGGAGTCAAATGCCGCCTTCAGGTCGAGAAATACAGCTATTGTCGGGCGTCTGTAAGCATGCCTATGTTCCAGGACCTGGCGCAGTGTGAATATTTGGTCGATACATCCACGGCCAGGTCTAAAGCCTGCCTGGTTTTCTCGGGCTTGCTGTTCCCGAGCTCCACTCAGGCGTCGGAGAATTATAGAACTTAGGATCTTAGACACTATGTTTGTCAGGCTGATTCCTCTGTGGTTATCACAAGAGGACTTCTCGCCTTTCTTGAAGACTGGGATGATCAGTGACTTAGACCAGTCGGAGGGGATCGTATTTGATTCCCATATACTGGCTAACACTTCCGTTAGCCTGACTAAGAGAACTCTACCACCATTCTTGTATACCTCAGCAGGTAGTCCGTCTGGTCCTGCTGCCCTTCCCCGTTTCAGGCTACCTACCGCTTTCTCAACTTCTTCTAGTGTTGGGGGACCTGTCTCTATGTCCCATTCAGGGTCCGACTGGATAGCGGGCAGCGCAATGGTGGCTGGAGGCCAGTTAAACTGTTCCTCAAAGTGTTCTGCCCATCGTCCCAGTCGCCTTCCCTGCGAGTGAATCGCCGATCCGTCCTTCTCCGCTATAACCTCACTAACTGTTGTTGACCATTTCCCCCCAGTCTCCTTAATAAGTCTAAATAACTGTCTACTGTTACCGATCGCCGCTGCCTTTTCCATCTCTTTAGCCTTTGCTGCCCACCACTGTTCACGATCGTTGCGCAGACTTTTCGTCAGTTTATTTTTAAGTTGCGCTCGCTCTTCATTGTACTCAGAGCCTGCAGGGATGCATTCACGTGCATCCATTAGTTTGGAAGAAGCTGCTGATATCCACTGGCTCTTTTTAGCCATTATCTTGGAGTCGGCTACAGTCTCCAGTGCTGCTTTTACAGTAGACTGAAGATGGCACCAAGCTTCTTCTGGATGAGTGACAGTCTTTTGTTCCGATAACTGCCTAGCCAACTTCTCACTGAACACGGCTTTGGTGTTTTCGTTGTCCAGCAGAACTCGTAGTGGTTTTGTTGCCAAATTTTTTCTACGTCCATTGAGACGCAGGCATATACGTGCTCGGACCAACGCATGATCGCTGTCCAAACACGTACTCCAGAAGGAGCGGCAGTCTTCCACCGATCCTCTCCAGCGATGACTAATAGCAATGTGGTCTATCTGTGTCCATCGCTGAGTCGAGCTCGGTGGACGCCAGGTCAGACAGTGCCTTTCTTTATGTCTGAAATTTGTGCTGGCTAAAAATAGGCGGTTATCTGAGCATAGTTGTAATAGGCGATCACCGTTATCTGTACGTTCAGCTGGGATTCCGAAAGTGCCACCTAAGTGCCTTTCTGCCTCACTCAGTCTACCCACCTGTGCGTTGAGGTCACCTGCAACAACCACTACGTCCGAACGTTTGGCTTTCGAGAGGAGGTTAGACAGTTTATGGTAGAACTCGTCCTTCACTTCATCCGAACTACAGTCAGTGGGTGCGTAAGCAGAGATTACAAAGAGACAACGGCGAGTCTCACTATTCCTTTTAGTTCTCACTGTGCCGTTCAGCCTCATAGCGCAGAGGCGACTATCAACTGGGATCCAGTCTAGTAGTGAGTTTTCTGCCCTGGTGCTTAATGCTATACCTACACCTGCAAGACCACGAGAGCTAGCTATCGAATCTCCAGAAACTCGAAGGGTGAATTTTGCAGATTCACCAGATTGGTCAGGAGAGGTCAGGTGAATAACCACACTTGGGTCCTGTATGCGTGTCTCACAAACACAGCACACATCCATGCCTCGAGTTGCTAGAGTCTTTGCCAACGAAGCCTGTTGGCCAATTTGACGGAGGGTGCGGACATTGAAGGCTCCAATATGTAATTTGGAGCGTGGTTTAAGGAGACCAGGGACTGTTCTGTGGACTCAGATCGTTGTCGAAGGCTGCAGAGGTAGGAGAAATTGAAGATGATGCAGCATCATTAATTAAGAGACGTGAAGGAAGATTAGAAGGTAATGATGGAGGAGGAGGATAGCAGTCAGAAGAAACTTGGGTGCTGACAGAGTTGTGAGGGCGGTTGACACTTCCCGGCTGCCCACACCGTGGAAGGCTATTTCTTCTTAAGGTACCTGAAAGAGATTTGTGTGACCGCAGAGCCCATCGGACATCTGCTTGAGGCCTGTCACACCCAGCCTTTTGAGTATGATTATTTTGAATTTTTGTATTTTTGGGGCCGGATGAGCGAAAGGAAACGACAAGTGAACCAACACCGCCGGCCCGGCAGACCGTGGGGCGTGGTGGAGTGTGTTATTTTTGGGGCCGACCTTTTCTAACCCCCCCTTCCACTGAGAAGGCAGCATCAGCTTGGCACTGCTGGTCATCCAAGGGAAACACCTTACTGCTGTCACACCCCATCCAGCTAGCAGCAGTACGACTTCGCCCTCAGACCCCCATCATAGTATAGCAATTTACACTATGACGGTAACTGCTTTTCGTCTAACCACTACCCAACAGACCTTTCTGGTATGGTAGGACCTCGAGGGAACAAGCGTTCCACCAGCATAGCTCGTTGGGTCATTGTGATATGCAAGCCCGACCACCACGTCAAGGTAGCAGCTATCGGTCGGGATATATATATATATATATATATATATATATATATATATATATTGCCTACTTCTCTCAGTTCACGACATAGCGCGAACATCATATGGCTGGGGTCCCTGAGATGAAAGGTTGAGGACACTTGGTGACATGGCTGGGAATCGGTCACAATGGTGCAGATGTATTCACTCCTTAAATATTCGCGCTAATCTTTATCTTCATATTATTCATTCTCTCACACTACTTTGTCTAGTTTAATATCACTCCTTTTTTATCCACCTGTTCTTTGTGTACTTCTGTGAAGTATGGCAACGTGAACGGCTGCACTCCTCAGCCCAGGGGGTCTACGTTGATTTTGTCAGTCAGTCATTTAGGATAAACTTTGATGAGAATTGAGACCTTAGGTATTATAATACTGACAATATGTTGTCCTATTCGCATATCATTTCTGCTTTTCTCCTCTGTTGTGTATGCTGAATGTTTGAGTGAAAAAAACGTCTGAATTGATTTAATTAATAAGAGTTTAATTTAATTTGCTATTGACTAGCTAAGGAATGAAAGGTTCACAGTCTGGCCAACTTAACTTACACCTATCTTAGTGAATAGTGATTACTCTGTTTAGCTGCGTTGTATGAATGAATACTTGTAATATTTAAGGCAATGTCAGCTGTTACTAAAGCTACTTTAAAGGTCACTCTAACTACTGCTAAAATAGCCAATTACGTTTCAGTATTTTATACAAAATTACCTTTCTAGCTAGAATACCGAAACCTGATTGGCTATCACGCCAGTTGCTAGAGTGACCTTTAAAGTCGTCCGTTTAGAAAAAATCAGCCAATTATGTGCAGGCGTACTACAACTACAGGCATTCTTTAACTTAATTGTGTTGATTTCTATTGTTCTACCTATATAAATTTACGACTTTTTATATTAACTGTCGACTTCAATCAAATTCCTCTTTACTATTCTGCTTATATTTCTCTAGCTTACTTTAATGTCCAGAAATATGCTGGCTACATTTGGGGGGTTTATCAAAATAAGCTTCTGCCAGCTAAATCCATCTATTCACGAATTTATTTACTATTATTTACAAATCAGCTAGCTGTTCAGTACTTAGTCTTGACCAGCTCCTGCTATCTTGATCCCGTCGCTCGGTGCATACATTATCCGATTATCTCACGAGTTATTTTGATACGGGGAATTAAGTTCATTGGTTAAAGCATTCGAATTTCAAGGAATAACTTCCGAATTCAAACCCTGCTCCATATACTTCCGCCTGAGGGACAGGTTGGTGTCGAAAGCTCTCACACAATAAATGTGTATCAACCAGGGCTGTCGAATAATGCAATTTGGGGGGGGGGGATTTATTGATTTCCAGTTGGCATTCGTCACGGACTGACATCAGTTGGAGAAATACATGAAACCTGGGAGCACTGGACGGTTGTTTCGTCCTAGCATGAGACTCTCCAGGAGAGCGCACCCATGACCCCACCGGGGATCGAACTCAGGACCTCCAGGTCTTGTGGCCACCACGTTGCCATTCAACCACTGGGTCGGAATCCAATAGTCCACATTTCCTGGAGGTCCTGAGTTCGCCCCCTGATGGGGCCATGGGCGTTCACTGCTGAGGAGTCCCATACTGGGACGAAACGGGTGTCCAGTGCTTCTGAATTCCCGATGTTCCTCCAACTGTTGCCAGTCCATGATGAACACCAACCATCGAATATTGGTTGTACCATACGCAACTACTCTCATGGTGTAAATGCTTGCACTAGCCCTAGTCCAGGAACTAAGACGTACTTCTAAGTGGATAGGGATGTAGTTCTATCAGGAGATTAGTATTCTAACTGTGATGATTTGTTGCCGAAGTAATTTCAGGAGACGTCAGTCCCAACAACATTTCCCGTGACCCCATGGTTAACCGCTACCACTGATAAAGTTCAATAAGTCCCAAGTAGGAAGAACTACGCGTCCTGCATTCCACTGCTAGCCGCTATTAACCATTCCTATTAAACCGCTAGCAATATTGAGGCATCCGCATTGGAGCCCATATGCCAGTAGTGGCCAGTCAATTCAGTCTCATCAACGACGGAGAATTACAAGCTATAAAATCAGAAGTATGCTCATTGCACAAGGATTGGCTATTGCTACTCAGTAGATAATGCTCTGACATTTGGCGCAGTCAGTCAGAGTCCTGGCGGCAACAAAATCACTCATTGGAGTGCAGGTACATCTAGTTGATGAGTCTCAAATAGTATGAAACGCACGTCTTGGATTCCACTGCCAGCCACTATCCATAATTAATGACAAACTGAAAATTCTGGCAATATCGAGGCATCTACACAAGAGCTTATGTGCTAATAAAGGTCTATCAATTCAATCAACAACCGCAAAGTACAAGATATAACGTATGGCCTAATTGATGCTGACACTTCCAGCTCTGGAACTCTATGTTAAACTGAACGACAGGACTCACTAACCAGGACTGACCTTTCGAGCCATAGGTGTATTTTGTGTTCTTGAGATCCGAGTGTGGTTCATTTCCCAATCTCACCTGTGCATGACAGTGAATCGATATAATTCATACCATGGTTGGTCGAGAGATTCACTAGTAGTGGCTTGAACTTATCTCATGCATTCCAAGTTATGTTGACAGTTTATCTTAGCCATGTTGGAGGATGTCAGCTACCTGCCTGGAGTCTTCCAGATGTTAGGAATCTATGGTTAGAGAGATTTCCTGATGACACGGCCTGAAACTAGTCATAGTGGTACAGATGTATACGTCCTTTGTGTACTCTTGTAAAGTATAGCAACTTGAACCAATACACTTCTGTACAAGGTAGTACTTCAAATTGTCTTCCTTCTAGTGTCTAGAATGCTTTGACCCAGTGTTAGCTCTTCTCTATCTATGTATATCAATCAATCGAATATGTTGTTTAGAAAAGTTTGTCCAAACTTTCTGTCTAAATGTGTCACTACTTTTCTTTCGAGACATGTATAGTATAAACCAAACAGTAGGCTTACTGTTTTGATTCTGTCACCTTGATGAATGCAGACACATAGAAGAAAGTCAAAACTTTCGTGTAATTAGACGGTGTGTTATCAATGTTAATATGCAGTGATACACAGCAGTTTTATCAATAAATTCCTTTTGTTTTCCAAGTGATACTAGTGGGCAGTAAATTATCATCCTTTTTATTCGTTGAAAAATTATTTCATGCCATAAATGTGGTGTGTATTTAAAGCTTCAGCTGTTAGTGTTGATATGACTTTACAGGGATTGATCTACTTTCTGAAGGCTATCTGGTTGATTTGGAGTATACTAGGTGAAGACACTGACAAAATGCAGGGTCTCGTGAGTGCGTTGAGCAGAAATCTGAGGATACTTAGCATGCGTTTCTCATCTGTCAAATGTCAGATGATGCTCCAGGACTGGTGTGCTGCAAGCAGTCACAGTTTAATGATACGGAGTGAAGTGGTGGGATGTGTCGACCACTTCACGTACTCAGCGAGTTGCCTCACCTCGAACATGCTGGTTGCTGACGAAATCTCAGCTTGCATACAGAAGCCTCGTTTGACATTTGCTAACTTGTATCATCTGTGGCGCTGACTGGCGTGATATCCGACTATTTATCAAAGGATGAGTATACTGCGCTAGAGTCCGTACTGTCCTGTTGTACGGCTTCGAAACATGGCCGTTAAAAGTAGGAGATCACAGATTTCTTCATAGCATTTTTCGCGTTTGTTGGAATCACCATCGAAGCAATGTTGAAGTCATGCGAAACGTAGAATGCAAGGAAGGCATGTCGATTGATGAGTTTGTGAAGCTCAGTCGACTGAGATGGCTTGGACATGTGTTGTTACCATGTGCCTCTACATGTCATGCTGGGGGAAGTTGGATAAATTTGGAAGAGGGTTCAGGGTGGCCAGACCAACATCTGGCACCAGTCCATAAAGTCCCTGACCGTTGGTCTGAGCCATGTGGAGAGATGTTGACTGCCTGGTTGCGGGTACTCGAGACGAAAGAAATTAGCGGTTGACGACTGACTCTTTGAAAATCGTTCCGAGTGGTCCAGATGGATTCACACTTTGACGTCTTCTAAAGCTTGACTATTGACACTAACCGTTATCTTCAGATTGTTTATTCTCTTACACTACTCTATTTACTTGATATCACAATTTTTCCATCCACCTGTTGTTTGTGTACTTCTGTGAAATGTGGCAACTTGAGCCGATGTACGTGTATGTGAGGTTCTGCTTTGACGTTTTCAGTTTTGTGACTTTCTACAACCTTTGGTTATTATATGATGGAAATTATTTGTACTTTAAGATAAGGATGATGGTTATTCGGTGCTTTCTGAGCTTAAAGTTAGTGCTGAGGATGTCATTAAGCATGGTAATGAAGTGTCCTTTACAAAATACGAAAGCTGAGAGAATATCGAATCACCATGACTTCTGGTTATTTTTGCTATGTAATTTTCTTGCATATTGGTACCTCCTACATTAGTGTGCTAATATGAGGTGTGACAGCTTGAACCGTCATACAGTGATACCATTTCTGATGTTGTTACTGACCGACGGCAGTTGATCTGTAGCTCATTGATCTGCAGGGATAACTTTCTAAGAATGGGTCATGTATTCAACCCCCATTTCATCTAATGAGTTTTGAGTAGCCAGGTAGTATCACTAGCTCTCACACAATAGGTGCGGCTCATTGCCTATTACACAAATGAACATAAGGTTGACAAGCGCATGTCACACAATCTCTTGTTGATCGACTAACAACTGAAACTTCTCTAAAATCGATGTTCATAGTGAGTGGTTTTTGTTAGTTGGATAAAAAGAATAAATAATTACACTATTCTGACCTTGAAAACAGTTTTTTTAAGAATATGTGTTGGGATTAAATATTGGTAAGTAGTAGTACTCTTTAATGCAGCTGGAGAAATAAAAGACAGATATGAAAATGGCGATCATCTACTAGTTCAGTTAACTGCGCTCACTAAGTGAGGTTGATTTATCGATAGATGTATCAAAGGAGAACTTTACATAAGACTGCAAAAATTCTAGTTGATACATATTTTGAATAGAAATAGAAAAAATTGAGAAGAGTAGAAAGATGTTGAAATAAACAACAAGAATCTACATGCATCAGAAAATCCTATGAACAGCTAAAACTTAAAAAAATGCTCAAAATATTTGCCAAAATGTATGAATAAAATCTGTACCCTTATGATCGATTTTAAGTCAAACCATAGTTATCCTTAAGTCACTGTATAATTCTTAACATTACAGAAATTTCTACCCAGTGAAAGTTAACAGTCAATGACTTTATGAAACTTATGCATCAACGTTGCTCTAACCTAGTTCAACCTCGGGTCATCTAACGTAGCACATCAATGTAAATGGTGTATCAACAGGCATACAATCTATTTCAACAACTCCAGTAGACTGACATCAGTTGGAGGAACAAAGGAAATCTGGGAGCATTGGATAGCCGTTTCGTGCTAGTATGGGTCTCCTCAGCATTACGCATCCACGACCCCGCCAGGGATCGAACCAGCGACCTTCAGGTTTCGCGGCCAGCGCGTTACCATTGAGCCACTGGGTCAGGATCTAATAATCCATATTTCCAACTTCTGTTGCGGGTTTGATCCCTGGTGGGGTCGTGGGTGCGCAATGCTGAGGAGTCTCTTACTAGGACGAAACAGATGTCCAGTGCTCCCAGGTTTCCTTTGTTCCTCCAACTGATGTCAGTCTACGATAAATGACAACTTGAAATATTTCCAAATCTCCACAACTCCCTCAAAATTCAACTTCAGTAGAGTTTTGAGTGTCTATACTTTGATTTCAAGAGGCTTTCACAGATGGTTCGTACTTTTAAAGTTTTCCAAAGCCTATCAATTACTTTTCAGGTTGTGCATTAGTTCTTGGTAGAATTATTCTTTTTTCGTCAGTCAACTTTCAGAAACATCATCTTCTACTATACAACTGGCTTCCTCAATAGGCATTCTTTCAATGGATAAGGATTTACTTTAAAATCAATGTTTTATTTTAATCAGGGGATGTTATAAAATTAGTTTATTGAGTGATTAGAATTAAAGCTGTCACTCATTGGTATAATCTTCGTTAATACTAATGGCATTGACTTAAAACCTACACCTTAATCCTTCCAGTAAATCAACCAAATGATTGACTTTCTGAATAATCCAAGAATGAAGGTATTTGCAGGATAAAATGAGCTCATTTCATTTTAAGGCCTTTCATCAGCTGCAAAAAACCTGCAAGTGAAATGAAGTATTAGTAGTAATAGTGACATTAACATTATCATTATTTGTCCCTTGAGTTCCTTGCACGTCACCATTTCACTCTGTTCTCTCCAGTCTTTTAAACCTGGCTCCCACGACTGCCCACAAGCTTTCATTTCTTCCTCACATGATCTCCTCCATGTCACCTTCAGCTTGGATGCCCAACTCGTCGTATCCCCTTTGGATATCATTCGAGGACGTGGGGCGTGATGTCCCTGAATTGTCTTCTTAATGTATGTCCAATCCATCTCTACTTTCTTCTACATATTTGTTGGGTGATAGGTTGTTCGTTGGTTCGTTGCCAACCAGCGACCCAGAGTTCATTCTTGCTTATTCTTGTTATTCTGGCCACCTCATCTTCAGTATCGAGCGTAGGCAGCCGTTGATTAGTGTCTGTACTTTGTTGGAAATGCTTTTCGTAATGCGCCAAGTCTCTCAACCATCATATAGAAGCACTGACTCACTTGACTGACATTAGCATTGAAAATCCGGACCTTATTCACGCTTTACGCTGAGTTGAGTGCAGTAGATCTCCACACTGATTTCAGATTAATGAAGGAAGGCCTGTCTTGTTGTTTTTCCGATGCTCATCTGTGCCGCCACCGCTTGTAATTGAAACGACGCTGCTTAGCTAGTAGGTGAAAGAGACTACTTCCTTTGTTTCTCCTGTTGATGGTGATTGGTGCTTATTGTTGTTGGTTGGTTGGGTATCTTCTTTACGTTCACCTGAAGAAAGCATCGTCTTCGCTGCCTCTTCTGTCAACTTGTTGGTTTTTGTCTGTACATCTTCGATTTTGTGCGACATTAGACATAAATCATCGTCGGCAAATTCAAATCCGCTTGGGTCTTTTCATCGGTCCAGCTTATTCCCATCTTCTCGCTCCTCACAGTTTCTTGCATGCTCCAGTTCAGTCGATCACAATCAGGAAGATGTTCGGTGATAGTAGATGGCAACCTTGTCTTATTCCTGTCCTCACTTCAGAGGCATCACTGAGCTTTCCATTGTCAATCACTTGGTATGTGGCGTCTTCAGATACCTGTTGAATGAGGTTGATAAAGGTTTGTGGTACTAAAACTGTGGTGTTGAAGCAGCTGCCTGCCAAATTACTTCTTGGTCGACGCTGTCGAAGGCCTTTTCAAAATGGATGAAGTTGAGGTAGAGAGTTGACTGCCCTTCTACACTTTGTTCTATGATGATGCGTGGGGTAGGGTTGCAATTTAATCCGCGCATGATCTGTTCATCCTGTAGGCAGCCAACAAGCCTGTTCCGGTCGTAATTTTGAATGGAAAGCATCTTTCAGTCTGTCCAGTAGGATGCGGCTTAATATTTTCCTTACTTAGGGTAGGCAGGAACATGACTTGGCGCCAGTTCTTGCAAATACTTGAGTCTCCCTTCCTTGGGAGTTTGACAATGTAGCCTTTCTTCCAGTCAATGGCCAGGAACTTTTCCTTCCTTCCAAAACTTCTGCAATAGCGGCGTGAGCATGTCCGCTGTTGTCTGTTTTCAGTGCTTCTGGATGAATTGCATTTGGTCTTGTTGCTTTCCCGGATTTCAACGAGTTTATGACGTTCAGGACTTCACTTCTGTTTTTGTCGGAGGGCTTATATTCACTGGTAGTCAGGCCTGTGGCTGGGCTGGGATGCTGGTGGTATTTCTGGACGAGTTACAGGTGTTGTTGGTCGATTCAAGAGTTTTCTGAAGTGGTCAGCCATGGTTTCCTTTGTTTGTCCTCTTTGGTAACTAGGTTTCCTTCTCAATCTCTCATTGGTTTCGTCTGTGTTAATCTCTTCCCAGATGGTAACCTGGTTATTTGATACAATGTTGTCAGGTCTCTCCTAGCAGCAACCTGTTCTGCTTCACTTGCAAGTGTGTCGTAGAAGTGACTTTTGTCCTTGTGTGCACTCGTCCCCACTTTTTTGTCCAGTGTAGTGTTTTATACATTGTACTCAGTTCCTGTTGTCGTTGTGCATCCTTGCACTGGTTTATCTTCTGCTTCACTATCTTCCTCTCCCTGCTCTATCAGCTCCCATGTATCCATCGAGATCCCTTCCTCGTCTTCTTTCTTCTTCCTCAATAAGGTTATCCTGGTTTCTTTTCACATCTCTTTCAAAGAGTTCCAGTCTTCTTCCACGCATGTTTCTTCAGGGATGTTGCTCAAGGTCTCCCATTTTTTCCTGATGACTGACGACATGACGATGTCCTTTGTAGTTTCGTCCTTCAGTTTCTGTTCGGGTTGTTCAACCTTAACTGTGGCCTATGATCACCAACTTCTTTGGAGGCTTTCAACTTGATTTCGAAGTCTGGTTCCTTGCACTAGATAGTGAGTGGTGTGAACCCACATCTGCTCCCCTTCTTGATCTCATCTTGTGTCCAGTAGGTTGGCTGCATCTCCACTTTCTTCACATTGAGATGAAGTTGATGTGATTCCTAATGTATCATGGTGTCTGGTGAAATCAAATCCATGTTGCTTTGTGAATATCCTTGCGCTTGTACACCGTATCTCCAATCACCAAATTGTTGAATGCGCAGACATCTGCAAACAGTTCTCCATTCTCATTCATTTCACCGAGTGCTTCTCGACCCATGATTGGTTCTCTTCCTGTGTTATCTGCTCCCAGTTTGGTGTTCATGTCAATCATTGGAATTTTGATGTCGTCAACTGGAGTAGGGTCTTGTTCATGGCTGATTGCGTTTGTCTGTAGAACTCCTCCTTCTCTTGATCTGCATTATTTGTAGGTGCGTAGTGTAGCATTGTATGATTGTGACTTTTCTTCCTTTTGAGTTGAATCCACCATGCTGTCATAATGCTGATCCTGATACTGTAGGAGACTGGTTCCCACTGCCTGAGAGACTTTGATGCCGTTGGGAGTGGACATCATGATAGCCACTCGAAAACTCAGTGTGCTCGTTCGTGGTTGTCATCTGGGTGACAATATCGGAGTAGATTATTGACTCGTTTCCAGTTGACAGACAGTTTGGAGAGTCCACTTCCATTCCATCTGTATATTTCTTGCAGATTCCTAGCCTACCACTTCAATGCTATATCTTTTCATCTCTTTTGCTATCTGGGCAGTGTTGCCAACCAGCTTCAAACATTGTACGGACATTGCATGTCCCCATGTTTACCCCCGCCTTCATCGAGAGAAGACATATGGGCCAATTGGCTTCGCGAAGGCTTTCACTAACTGGTGTCATTTCTTCTCCCCGACTTCAACAAAGAACAAGTTTATTTTTGTTGTTTATATTTCATCTGTGCTTTGAAGTTTCTTTTGCGACTGGATTGATTTTCCTGTGTAGGGTTTCTAGCCCTATGCCTTACTTTCCTTCTTTATTCAGGCTTAGAACTGGCTAGTAACTGGTGAGCAGTTTAACTAGGTGAGGTTTTTTGTGAAGAGTATCTTGATTGATTTATTCCTATTGTGTTATGTCCGGTAGTACGACCTAACAGCAATACGAGCCTAGAAGACTGCGAACGAATGGACGTAATCTGCAGCGAATAAGCTCTAACGCTAACCAGAACGTCAAGCACCACCAAAACAATACCACAGACTCGTGAAGACAAGAAGAGAAGATAGACCGTTGAAAGAGAGCTTTTTACTGTCTGAACAACAGTTACAGCAGTTGACAGCGATGCTGAATATATACATTTCTAAATGACCTTGACTACACTAAATTCACATATAGGGAAAACTGAGAGTTCAACCTAGAGAGGAGAGGGAAGAAAAACTAGCAACAGCGTGAAAACAGCCAGGTGGTTTTTTAAGGTCATGAGCAAAATTAGGGATACATAGCATGTTGAGATAGTTTTAATCATCACAACTGGGTATAAACATGTCAATTATTTGCTAAATGTTTCTTCATGATGCAATATATTAGTTCACTTAGGTCATTTAGTCTACTTCCACTGGCGTAAAAACCGACTTCATTTAGGCTGCCCTCTCTTGGTGTAGTTCAAAAGCCCCTAGTCTTGCCCAATGACGTTCTCCTCCTTCCCGTTCATCCTATTGTATGTGCCTCTTTACTTAAGGTTTTCAGATTTAAGGAGCTTTATTATATCTAATTATTTTTCCCTTGGATTCCTAGTGGAACATAGGGCTTCAGTAGCACGCCTCCATTGTATCTATGTGCTGTATATTGATTACATGTTGAATGTGGTTATGAAATCATGAGTTTATATTATCAATTGTTCAATGTTCAATATACTAATTTTATTTTAATGGTTAAAATCGACTAACTTACTACTTTGTAAACTCTTTTCTTGAATGTATTAGTGAATTTTTTTTTTCTTCTTTGACCAATCGCTTTTACTTTCATGCTAAGAGGAATGTTTTACTTAAGCAAATTAAATAAAAAAAGTTGTATATTATCTGTTGAGTCAACTTTGTGAGTAGTATAGTCAGTCAGTCAGTCAAATACTTGTGTAGGTTGGTTGGCGGTATGATTAAAATAACAACCTAGAATACAGAAATTTGATTTTAAGTCTTTTTTTTTTTTACCTGTTATTCATTATTCTGATAACTAAACTATCAAAGATGAATTGATACTTACTGTATTGGAAATTTAAACAGATAGATCATATGTTATGCATACTAATCCACTGTCTACTCAATTGCACTGTATTTGATAATTCTCTACGTTAAGTTGAGAAAACGCTAAAAAGTGATCAAACTAAGATATTATACGAATCTATGAAGGGTTTTAACCTGTTGGTTTGAGTTGTATAAGGAAAAATAGACTCTTTGATTGTTACTCTTGAGGCGAATGTAACATGCCTTAGAATTGATGATTGTGGTGTGGATACTTTTACGCCTTAGCTGTATCTGAATTACATTTCGTTGTTTACTTTATCCCTTTTTAGAATCAGATAAGATATTTATAAATGACACGCCCAGTCTTTGTTGAGAATGATGCATTTTATAAGATCCAGTTGTGAGCAAATAAAATATTGTGGTCTGAATATTAAGATTGTTCGAAGAAACCACCACTCGAGTTTCACAAATATACCTTGGTTAGTTGTATCACCACTATCTGTGCCCTTTTGTGAATATCTAGTATGATTTTGAGTATCATATGTTTGTATTGAAGTAGGTCTTTGAGTTAAATCAATTCAAGTTGGCTGCTGCTGAGCTCGACCCCTAGTGGAATGAAACAATTATCCGATGTTTACGTCACTTTTATCTTTCTAATGAACACTACAGATTAGAGTTCGATAAGTTGAATTGAAACGCATTCCACAGGTAAATACGCGTTTTTCTAATAGACGATGAGACACACTTATTTCGGAGGGTTCGTGATCCTACTAGGAACCTCAAACATCGATAGGTTGAGCGGGGTTCAAACTCGTAACGCGTTAGTTCAAAGCCGACTACCTAGACTAATGAGCTAGCTGATTCGGCGTCCGTCTGACATCATTTGGAGAACGATTAGAAGCGTGAGAGTGCTTTATAATCATCTTTTTCTAGTATAGGACTCTAGCGATGCGCACCCCCGCTCTTCCAGAGGTCGAACCCGCAGCCTCCAGGTCTTGTAGCCAACAATTTACCGATGGGCCGCCGAGTCAGAATCTATTGGCCTACAGTGAGAGATTAGCTGCTTCATTATTTGCTTTATTATCCGATATGAAAGAGAAGGTGAAGTATATGACTTCTTGAATTTTATAACTACTAGATGTTTAACCAAGCAAGTGGTTACCGTTACTCTCAACCTAGAGAATAACATCAGTCCATGAAGTGATTGATTGTCTGAAGACGCTGACAAGGTGCAGAGTTTTCTGAACACTGAGTAGCAATTTGAGAATGTTTGGGGTGCGGTTCCCACCACCATCACCACCACCAAATGCAAGTTGTTGCTTCAGGATCGCTCTTCAACCGTCCCACGGCTAACAATAGACAATGTAGTGATTGAGTCTGTCGACCACTGGGAAGCGAAGTGGGGTCAACTCTGCTCTGGTGGCTCAGTGCACGATGAAATCTCCGCACGAATACAAAAGGCTATACTGGCCTTAGCCAACTTATCCCACCTATGGTACTCCTGTGATATCCAATTGTCTATCAACGGTCGCGTGAACTCCACACCAGTCCGCTCTCTTCTACTCTATGGCTGTGAAACATCTCCACTGAACGTGGAAGACATCAAAAAGGCTGGCTTCACGTGTTTCACCACCGTTGTCTGACTTCGTAGTATACGCCGTATTCCATCGTGTCACCAACTGAGTAACACAGACGTCTACACACGTGTAGAGTTCTAGAGAGTAGAGGTAAATCAGTTGACGAGGCTATGAACCTTCATCGACTGAGATGGTTGGCACACATATTACATATGCCTAGTCGCCGATTGCCTCGTCACACAATGTTGGCTGAAGTTGATTCTGGCTGGAGAAAGGCACAAGGTGGCCACACTGAAACATGCCACCAATGTATGAAGTCTTTGACTGTTTGTTTCAGGCATGTGGGGTGATGCAGATTAGGTTGTTGGGGTCCATGGGACAAGAGGAACCAGTGGTTGCAGACTGACTCTAGGTGATAATATGGCTCGCCTCTACCTCTTCTCTCAACAATTTCCAATCTCACTTTTTTTTGTCTATTCTCCGTCTTGTTGCTTTCTGCCTTGATGTAAAGTGTGGCAATTCGGATCAACACGCAGTAATCCTGGGTCGGATATTCATCCTAACTGATTGAATTACATCATCTTGTTTTTATTTGTCTGTAGGTGATCACTAAACATATTTTAGATGATAAAGTTCAGGTGAGTAAAATTTGTCGTCGAAGTTTTATTTGAACGATTGACCCAGGAGGTATCTGCTTTTGTAGAAATACTTCTAGGTGATAAGTGAATGACGTAACAAGAGCGAATTGCATTGGAGTTTCACATTAATAATAATAATAATGGTCCAAGTAAAACATTTTAAGCCTGTTTCACCCATGTATACTAACTTTTCTTTTTTTGCTTATATAGACCTTGAGCAAACTTTGAAACATAGTATTCCTGGTTGTCTAATATTATTGGATCTATTTTTAAACAACATACCACTGTATTTATGTCATGCTGTCTATCCTGTTATCGTCTACTTGGTGTATCTAGCCATAGCGACATTAGGAATGTATCTAGCCTACATAGTAGGTGATGCAGACAAGACTGTGACATATCCTTCGAATCCAACTGTACTCATTGGTGGACATCCATTGTTGACTAGCGGTTATCAAGACTTTACAAATATACCACGTATATTCATTGTTCTATTCGGTGCTATCTCTATTGGTATTATGATTCATTGTGTCCTATTGACACTAGTTATAACACGTGATTTCTTAGCTAGCCTTTGTCAACTTAATACTAATGAATGGGTGATAGAAGATGATACCTATCTGGTTGATAATAGTACATTGGATCTATTCAGTAGACAGTCTTCATCAACCATTGGAGTGCATAATCAAGGTGAGAATGAGAAGCCTCATTGATTAATTCAACTAAGATATTGACAAAAATAACAATTTGCATATATTTCGATGTATGTATGTATGTGTGTGTGTATGAACTTCAGTGCTACTATTTACGATTTTATTATTGTTGCTAATCTCAATGATGGTGACAATTCTGGTAACCTAGATGAATGTCTATCAATTTCATCATACTGATAGAAAAGTTAGGGAAAATAAAGATAGAGCATACAAAAAAATGAATTTTATTCTATCCAAATAACATAATTATATTTACTTCATTTATTCTATCAAATATTGTCTGATCTCTTTTTATTTCTTTCTTCTAAAATATTTCTTTGATAATTTCTCCATCTTCTTGTTTCTCCTTTTATTTTGAAAACATATACAATTTTTATATTTTTATGGGATTTTTAATAATTTATTATTTTTTTTAAAAATGTTCAATGGACTATTGGTGTATTTTTCAATTCAAAAGGTTGCGCACTTGATACATTTTACATTGAAACATTGAACCCATTTTTTTTTTTCAATCTTGTGATATTTATACAAACAAAAATCTGCTATATGCTATGCATACATACATGTATACAAATATTTTTATATTTTGTACAAAGTTCTTATAAGTTTTCTTTTTCTTAAATTATTTATTGTACAGTTAACAATTAATTGAATTTATCTTAAGGTAATTACAACTCCATGTGATATACTATATAGTGTATTCATTAATTTTTCCTTATCAATACACTTTGATTGTATATCCTGTAAAATGGTGTCAATACCGTAATGCTTACTAATCAGAAATGAAAGGCCTCTTTGACCCACTTTCATTTGCTCAGGTCTCTCACTAGTAACTAGCTGTACGTTTTACAGTCACTGTCATATATAGCCCCTAGTTATAGTACGTTAATAAATATGTGTGCTTAAAATGAGTTGGTTTCATGGTCTCTAGCTGTTAAATTTCAACTTTCACACGTTCACTGTCTTGTATAAATTGTTCACCTAGCTGGAATTATGTCCTTGTTTCACACATAAGTTTAGTCAGTATATTTCTGCTATTCCTCATAGATATCCACTTTTAAAGAGGAATTATGAAGATGTGAACTAGTTGTGAACAGAGGAAATTTCTTTTTTGTATTCACCATGAACTGACATTAATTGGAGGAACATTGGGAACTTGAGAGCATCGGACATCTGTTTATTTTTGTAGCATAGGACTCTTCAGCAGCGCGTACCCATAGTCGCACCCCACCAGAGATCGAACCCAAGACAGTGAAGTTCCATGGCCAACAGGTTACGGTTGAGCCACTGAGCTTGGACCCAGTGGTCCATATTTTCAACTACTGCCAGTTCACGATATAATGCGACTAACACCCAATGTTATCGTTGAGTATTTGTCTTCATATCCACCACGTTAACCCTACTAGTCACAACTTCTCATTGGAAATCCGGGAATCACCTCTCGAAGCTAGTCATCAATAAGCGCTAGATTGACTCAATTCGGAGATTTGTGGGGATTTATTAATTTCAGATTGGTATTCATCATAGTTTGCCATTAGTTGGAGAAACATTCTAAACCTAGGAACATTGGACACCTGTTTCGTCCTAGTATGACACTCCTCAGAAGTGTGCACCGATGATCCCACCAGGGAAATCATAAACATTCTAGCTGGTTGACCCACGTTGGATTGTAAACTCATGGTGATGCTCATACCGAGGTCCGAACTTGCATCACCGTAGATGCAATTCATTATGTATTTACAGGTGTAATACCTATCCTTCTTTTAATTTCTGTACATACTCCAGTTCTTCAGGGATTTGTCATGATCTGAATATTTCCTAATCGTAAACTATCCAACCTTAGCTTTATGTAACGCACGTTCATACCTTCGAAGGAAGAGGATTTCATCGACCAGGAATTTGTGAAATAAAGCTTTCACCAATTACATTTCATAGTTAGAGATTGAAGTAGTAGTTTTATACACTAGATTTGATGCTTGGAATAAAACCATCTAGGATACGAACTTCCACATGTCTCTCAAGTCAATCCACAGTTAGCAGGAAGATGTAAAAATGTTACTTCAGTAGAAGCTTAATCAAAAAATCACGCCTCACCAATTCGATTTTTCTATCTGAAACAGATTGTTGAACTATAGTCATGGTAAATTAATTGGTCACTTGAAAGCAACCAATCTTATGGTGTCTAGTACGAAGGGCTGACCGAATTTTATCGATTATTTTGGAATATGGTCACCAATCCAGCCCTACAGGGGGCAGTCACAGGTTGAACAGCTCGGTGGTAGCGTCTCTGACTACAACACTCCCACGAGGTCGCGGAAGCAACAACCACGAAACCTACGTCCATGGCTTTCTGTTGTCTATCGACGCCGAATGACTAAGCAACATCTATCATAGTTATGCTATTTAACGGAGAATACTCCATCACTTCTTGATAACCTTACATTAGTAAGTTACATTCCTAACACAGACAACATTTTATGAATTAAAGTACTCAGGTTGGTTTAGTTTTTCACTCATAAAATTAATTACAAAAGTATACATGTGATTATAGAAGTTGAAAGGAGACTTTATCTGACACTGGCTTCCAGCTACTGAACTCATCCGCTCGATATATCTTTCAGTAAATGTATGAAGCCTAGGGGAGTAAAATTAGAACATAATAAGAACAAAACAGCTGTTGCATTGTAGTCTCCTACACTTCTAATATAAAGCTAGGAAAAAGAATGAAGTAAATATTAAATATCCTTTTAAGTCCACCTTTTTGCTACTTCACTTCTATTTTTGAAGATATCCAACCAACACCACCAACAAGCTGCAATCACCATCAACGGGAGAAACTTAAAGGAAGTAGTTTCTTACACCTATCTAGGCAGCATCGTTTCAACTACAGGTGACACAGGCACAGATAAGGACGTCAAAGGATCGGAAAGACAGCAAGAAAGGCTTTCATTAACCTGAAACCAGTGTGGAGATCAACTGCACTCAGCATAAAGAACAAGATCTGGGTTTTCAACACCAGCGTCAAGTCAGTGCCTCTATATGGTCCAGAGACTTGGCATTTCCATCAAACTACGGATATTCATCAACAACTGCATACGCCCGCTACTGAAACTGAGATGGCCAGAAAGAATAAGCAACAAGAAACGCTGGCCGGGCAACAAACCAACCAGGAACTTATCGCTGAACAAATATGCAGAAGGGAGTGGAGATGGATTGGATTGTATTGGTCATACACTGAGAAGACGGACTGGGGATATCACGTTCCGGGCCAGGGCCTCGAGTGGAACCCAGATGGGAAGCGACGAGTTGGGCATCTAAGCCGAAGGTGACGTGTAGGAGATCGTGCGAGGAAGAAATGAGATCTTCTGGGCTGTCGTGGGGCCAGGTTGAAACGAGTGCAGAGAACAGAGTGCAATGGAGACGTGCTACTGAAGCCCTATGTTCCACTAGGAACCCAAGGGACAAATAATAGTGATAATAAACTGATATTCAGTATTTCAATCAAATCTGTAAACATGACTTGGTAGACACTGACATCGGGAAGCTTTTTATTTTACCGTCGTTGAATCGAATTGATCAGTCTCTGTTAGGATAGCACCTTTGTGTGGATACTCCGATATAGCAATGCAACCTAGAATGTATATTCCATGCTGTTTAGGGCAAACCTGGTGGCCATGAGGACAAACACTCAACGGTGGCATTGGGTGGCGGTCGCACTATGCCGCGAGCTGACAGAAGTAGGAAATGTGTACCATTGTATTCCGACCCAGTATGTCAATGGTAACGTGCCAGCCACGAAACCTGTAGGTCAGGGGTTCGATTCCTGGCGGGGTCGTAGGTACGCACCATCGAAGAGTCCGGTACCAGGACGAAACGGTTGTCCATTCCTCCCAGGTTTCCAGTGTTGCTCCAACTGATGTCAGTTCACGATGCATAGCAACTTGGATTGCATATATTGTTTCGTTCGTTTGACAAGTCTGAAAATTTTGAGAACCGAAAAAGAATTGACCGATTAGGAAAATATTTTCTTCATTGTTTCCCACCAACTGAAAGTAACTCGAAAATTACAATAGCTATCGAAATAGTAATATGATGTGATATGAAATCGAATTAGTAACTGACAGTTGTGTATAATGACTGAAGTGAAAGTGGAACGCAGACAGTTGTTGGATTTCTTAACTCAGTTGGTACAATTCCAAATGGGTAATGCGAAATTCTTAGATTCGATTCATTCCGTGACCTAGATTTCCTGTTAACTGCAATCATCAACCTGTTGCAGTTAAATCAACCGGCTAAAATTAAGGCCATTGAAAGTAGTTTCATCAATTGGTTAACTATGATTAGATGGAAAGTGTAATTTTATGAACGGATGCAGTTAAAAGGTATCATCAATCCAGTGTAAACAACTATACAACATTCCAAATTAACTAATGAACCATAAGTATGAAATTCACTTGGCTGATAGGTGAGAACGAAACTGGGTGTTATTTGGAAGAGATATAGTTGGTAATATGAAGTAAGCTTATTCATGCATTATAGCTGCATACGCCTTATTGATAAAGCTTTATAATGATCACTTTAGCAAAGTGAAGTAGTTTCATCCTTTTCTATATTACAAACGATTTAGGTACTATTTGAAAGTTTTAATTTGCCATTACTATTTTGAGTTGAATTGATCAACTTCTGTTTGCAGATGGTCTCCTATTGCAGATACCTGGATACCTCCCGATTACCCACTATGCTGTAATCTACTTGATGGCTAGCAGTGGAATCCAGGGCATGCGTTTCGTCCTACTTGGGACTCGTCGTCTGTATGTTCCTGTACCCCAGTGAGTGATATTGTTCCCTTTAACACTCGAATCCAGTACCCATCGCTCCACTAGGGCATACGAGAACCATATCTTTTGCAACAGGTATCAGGTATTGTTCGATGGTAACGGGAGATTACAAGTATCATGCAACACCTGAAACCCCTTTGCAAAAGAAGCGAGCATGGTGCTACAGTGGCCTAGTGGTGGATGGCGTTTGAAGCACTAGGTTCAAGGTTTAAGTCTCAGGGGGAATAATATCACTCACTGGGGTGCATGTATATTCAGCTGACGAGTATCAAGCAGGATAGAACGCGGGTCCTGGATTTCACTACTAACTGCCAATCAGATTACAACATTTTAGATGCTTCTGTATCCAGCACATATCTGACTTACTCTTTAAACATAAATTCTTCTTAATATGCCCAGGAAAGTAGATTGAAGTCTTTGTCTTACCAATACAAGGATATGTAAATTTATAAAGAGTACCGGAGGTGATGCAGTTATGGTGTTTTTATAACTAGCTACCATATGCAGATAAAAAAAATAACCCCAAGAAAACTCTTATTCAGTACTATTTTAGTTAGCCTATCTCGATTGTTTCGCACTTGTTAATGACACACTTATTATATAATCCATCTGTCTCTACAAGGATTAACCTTGTCACCAAAGGCTCCCCAGTCAACCATTAGTACGCAGATGACATAGTCCTGTTAGGTGAGCACATTGATGAGATGCAAAATCTCTTGAACATCCTAAGTGAATTTAAAAATTTTTGATATTAGTGTCTCATCACCTAAATGTGAATTTCCGCTCCATGACTGGTCTATGTTGAGGGATCATCTAACAGTAAGAAGTTAAGTACGTAGGATTTTAGACTAGACCTAGTGGGTCGGTAGCTAACATCTCTACATAGATACAATTAGTTTTCTCTAACTTACATCATCTATAGTGTCGACGAGATATCCATTTGCTTACTAAGGTTGGCATGTATTGCGTGACAGTTCGCCCTGTCCCTCTGTTGCCAAATATGCCTATCAAAGGTGGGAGACATCAGAAGCGTTCATGTCCTTGAGTACTGTTGTATTTTTAGCACAAGCTGCGTGACATGAAACCACCACTTTAGTAAAGTAGCTATTGGATGTAGAGTCCTATGTGGAAAATGCGAATCGACAAAAGCTTCACCGATAAAGATGGCTTGGACATGAATTACACATACTTAGCCAGCCTCAACCCTGTCGTGCAATTTTAGCTGTAGTAAATCAGGGCGGGAATAAGGTTGATAGCCGTCAAACCAAGAAATGGCATTATTTCATGAAGTGTCTAACTGTTGGTTTGAATCATGTCAAGAAATATAGACTGGAATCGGTGTCTACAGACTCTGTGCGATATGTTTGACTTCTGTGGTATGAATACCTCTACACTTGCCGTTTCTAATAAATTTTGGTGCGTCTTGCTAATCATTTTTTGCAATTTCTTTGTACTCTTATGATACGAAATGTGGTAACACGAACCATTACGCTGTAATACTGGGTCCTACGTTGATATTGACTGACTGACTGATATCTCTTTCCTGAAAATGATCTCAGTTGTATCGTCACCTCTTTATATTTTGAGGTTTGAAAGTGTGCTTATCGTGTTTGCACTTCAACAGTGATTTCTTGATTTCGTGTGACCTTCTGGGTAGCCGGCTTTTTTCCAGGTTTGTTAAAAAGCTGTAATCTGAAAGTCACGAAGATGCCAGGCGGGATTAATCTTATGCACTTCACCTGTAATCAGTTTGTAAGGAAGGTTTTAGTTGAATTAAAAATGAAATTCGTTTACCAGAAACAAGTGATAGGCAGATGTAAGCCAAATTTCACCCGATATGAATGTCTGTAGTTTCAATCTACCACAATCTACCTTGGTAAATCGAGAAATATATTAATAAAACGGAAATGAAAGCAATTAAATCGGCAGTTGTAATACGCTATACGTCAGAAAAGGTTTAAGGGTGATAGAGGTATCTCTGATATTACTTTAGTGATCAAATTCTTGACACTCTTGAATACAATTAACTTGGGGCGCATAATCTAGTTACTGGATAAATCATGCTATACTTGACAGCCGGTTCAGCTGACACAAGAAGAAGACAGTGTTGAACTGAATGAAGCAAATTTACTGCAAACGAAATATGATGGTCATAATCCATGGATGCATTTATCTTTATATACAATGTATGAACCCTAGGAGTAAATAGGCTAATCAGCCCGTTAAAAAAAGAAGATCAACCAATCGGGACACGATGTTCTTAAAAGCGGTAAAATTGAGCGGTACGTGCGGGATGGAAAAAGGCACGAAAAAGATAATTCAAAGTTTCAAGTTGTTATTCATCGTAGACTGACATCAGTTGAACTGGTGCTCATTGGTGACTAGCTTCAAGAGATATTCCCGAAGTTCCAGTGAGAAGTCGTGACCGGTGGAGTAACAGCCTGATGATCGTGAGGACAGTTACTCAACCATGACATTGGGTGGCGGTTGTGGTATATCGTGAGCTAACGGAAGTTGAAATATGGACCATTGGGTTTTGACCCAGTGGCTCAATGGTAACGTGCTGGCCACGGAACCTGAGGGTAGCGGGTCCGATCCCTGACGGGGTCGTGGGTGGGCACTGCTGAGGAGTTCCATACTAGAATGAAACAGCTGTCGAGTGCTGCCAGGTTTCCTTTGTTCTTCCAAGTGATGTCAGTCTACGATGAATAACAACTTGGGATATTTTCAAATCTCCACAACTCCCTCAAAATTCAAAGTTTCCGTAAGATAAATGTGTAAAATATAAAATATATATATATATAAAATATAAGGCGTTACTTTCCGGGATGTAACATAACTAACACAGATCATACTGACAATATGGTTTATTTCGAATATAAGACGGTAATACATGCATCTGTGACAAGCGATTGATTTTCAGCCGTATTATCTGGGGTTGTCAACCGTTTGTTTCGGTTGTCTGTCGGACCCTAACAAGTTAGCCTAGTGGTTGCAGAATATCGGTACAGAACACTGACAATCACAATTTTACTGATATTTATCTCCTACCTAATTACTCCTTTATAATCATTAATTTCAAATGTAGCTAAATGTTCGCCATTTGTCGTAGTAAAAGCCTGTTAAGCTAACCATTAAGGATGGAAATGAAAAGTGTGAAATGTGACTACAGGATTTCTCATTCTAGAATGCTTAAATTCAGCGTTTATTTCAAAAGCGAATGCTCATATATTCTGCGCAAAAGTCAAAAAGCTTAAGGTTGATACTACTTGTATTGACGCGGTGAAACAGCATTATTTTCTGAATTTCGTTTCAGACATGATTTATTATCCAAAATCATATTAGCATACTTCCATAATTTTGAAGCATGGTTTAGTGGTTTTAATGATACCAGGATCACAGTAGTCAGTTAGGAGGCTCATTGAGATGTTCAAGCACAAAAACTTAACTAAGTCAAGGGTGCCAGACAGAAGTAAGATGATTAATCGAGAAATCCACTCGTTCATTGGCGTACGTTAAATCGCAAACAGAGAACTGTTTACAGATTTCTGCGCATTCAATGATTTGATGATTGGAGACACGGTGTACAAGTACAAGGATATTCACAAAGCAAAATGGATATGATTTCACCAGACACCATGACACACTAAGAATCAGATCGACTTTATCTTAATGTGAAGACAGTGGAGATAGGGATGCAGCCTACTGGACACAAGATCAGATGAAGAAGGGGAGCAGATGTAGGTGGTTCACACCACTCACTATCTAGCACAAGGAACCAGACTTCGAAATATAGTTGAAAGCCTTCAAAGAAGCTGGTGTCAGGCCATTCGGAGACATCATGCGCCAGGACAGGCTAGGTCCTCGAGTGACGGACGAGTTGGGCGTCCGACGGTGGCCTGCAGGAAATCATGTGAGGAAGAAATGAGAGCTTGTGGGCAGTCGTGGAGCCAGAAAGAGTGAAACGGCGACGTGCTACTGAAGCCCTATGTCCCACCAGGAACCCAATAATAATAATCAATCGCAAGCAAGTACAAAATAAGGTTGACAGAGTGACAGTCCTTAAGTGGGCTTGAGATGAAGAATGAGATAATCAAAGCGTTGTTTATCGGATCATTTCCAAATATATGCAGTAGGAATGACTCAGCACCTGATCTAGGTATATATGAAATTCTTCAACCCTTGTTACAAAGAAAGACACAGGATTAGAACAGAACTATATAAACCAAGTTTCAAGGTTGTAGAGTTACCTTGAAAGGACTACGAACAATAAACTTTGTTAGAAACGGAATTGAGTGAATAATACTGCTTTACTATGTGACAAACCTAATAAATCGGCTGATATGGAATTATATCCTACCATATTTTAAGGTGATTTCTGTAGAATTCTCAAGTTATGTTTCCAAAGTTGTTTCTTAGTTTATTGATAACAGTTAGATGTTGCTTTACCTCATCTTGTTAGTCTGCTTGTCTCATTATCCTTCAATACTTTGCCAAATAACCCAAGCTAATCAGTTACTGTATTCATTTACTCTTAAAATTAGTGTATTTCAATGAATTTATCATTTATATCAGTTTACTAAACAAGCATATCCATAATTCTAATGACTAGCACATTATCAGATACTGGGAAATATTGGTAATCACCTGCTGAAATTTCTTCAAATTTGACCTCTAACAGTCGCGATGAGGTGCATTACACACGACTTTTTGTCGTGTGACACACAATATTACACCTTTCTTCTAGAAATATATCTATACTACTTATAAGTAACCTTTTGACTTGACGTAAAACTACAGAGGTATTGGGTATGATATTCTACTGGATAGGTACTTCACTACAGATAGGAACTCCTCAGCAGTGCATACTTATGAAAAACTCAGATTTGAATTAAGAACTGACAGATCTCATGGTGACCAAGTTAGCCCCTTAGTCTCTGAATCAAGTGTTTATGCCTAATGTTTCAGTGTTTTTTATCGATTCGTGATATAATGAGATTATTTATTTCATACTCGAACTTCATAATCTATAATATTAGCTATTCAAGGCTGTTGTTCAGGTGATCTCAACCTTTTACGATCTCAGAGATGTGAGATTATAATTTTACAGGATAGTGGTTTAACGAATCAAAGAAGGGGGGAATATGAAATTTATGTGACTGTATTTTATTTAATTATCGTTACCGTTTTTAAAGTCGATTAGGAAGTCATTTCACAGTCTCTTTTACAAGTATTTTTTACCACACTTATAGACAGTTTAATCATTGAAGCGTTTTAAAAATTCCCATCATCTAGACTAGAACAAGACATATAAGCGAACGATATTGTTTTCAATTACATCCTCTTCCTGCTTTACTCTAATACAAATAGCTTAATATATATAAAATTCAACCAATCATGTAGATTTGTCGGTTGATATGATAAATGTTTAAAATAACGATGGAGATAACAGTACAAATAATAATAATAATGAAATTGATAAAAGTGATAATGTTGGCTAAAGCACATGCAATATAGATGATGATGATGAAATGATGATAAGAACCAGGAAAGTGACACGAAAATGTAGACACTCCGATAATCAAAGTGGGTGAAAAGCTTGTTAAAATCAAAGTTACTGTAATAGTGAAAGTCGAGGTTAGTAGATAAACAAAGCCTAGACAAATACAGTAAGTATACGAAAGGGGTGAAGAATAAGAAAAGTGGTAAATAAATAAGTAAATAAATATGAAAACTGAGTGATAAAGTTATTAACTAAGTAATCCGTGGCCAAGGGAGAGAGAGAGAGAGAGATAAGGGATGTACACATTTCTTCAGAATACAATGGTTAGGATTATTAACTCGAATTCCCAGAGCTTCTGCTGTGTAAAAGACAAGTTTCAATACCTTTTGAAAGATGAGATGGTATGTTGTGTATACTCGTGAAAGTAATGTTCTTATCTACCGAGTGACTAGTATGAACGAGGTGAGATAAAACTGAGCTTGTGATGAATGTTATCTGTCGCTTTCCTAACGATGAAGGTAGATGCTCAGTAACACGTTTGTTAAGTTGTCTAGTAGTACACCCTATATAAGGCTTTCTCGAGAGGAACAGCTAAACTTGTTAATACACATAGAAATGCCAAAACTAGATACCTTATCTTTTGTTGATACACTACTTGCAAGGTGCTTTTGATGACAATAAACCTCAAAGAAACTTTATAATTCAAGATGTTTAATTAATTAGTCATTATTATTTTTTTAAAACAGTACTGCAGTTTAAAAAAATTCTGTCTTTGATACTAAGCTTAACTCGGACGTTTGGTTTCGAATTCCTTTTAAAAGAAAATTCACAACCAGTCACTTCATCGAAGATGCCTTATAGTCTTATTCAGTTATGACCACAAATGTAAGGTTCAAGAAAACCCTGAATTATTCAAACGGCGTAAGGCTTTCAGTATAAAGTCCTAAGCGACTGGGAACCATATTTAATAAAGGCTTAGCAATTGTTGTACTCATACCATTTCATGTGAATCCAAATACCCTTAGGTTTCATTTCTTGATGGAATTATTGTTACTATATTATTATATGTCCCTTGGGTTCCTAGTGGAACACAGGGTTTCAGTAGCATGTCACTATTTCACTGTCTTCTCTGCAGTCTTTCCAACCTGGTTCCACGACTGCCCAGAAGTTTTCATTTCTTCCCCACATGATCTCCTCCATGTCACCCTCGGCTCAGACGCCCGACTCGTCGTTTCCCCTTTAGGTTCCGCTCGAGGACCTAGCCTGGCCTGGTGCGCAATGTCCCAAAATGGTCTACTCAGTGTATGCCCAATCCAAGCAATCTCCACGTTTTTCCGCATATTCGTTGGGTGATGGGATGTTGGTTGGTTCGTTGCCAGCCAGCCAGCCAGCCAGCCAGCCAGCCAGCCAGCCAGCCAGCCAGCCAGCCAGCCAGCCAGCCAGCCAGCCAGCCAGCCAGCCAGCCAGCCAGCCAGCCAGCCAGCCAGTCAGGTGGCAGCTGTTGATGATGTATGTCTGTAGTTTGTTGGAAATGCTTTTCGTGTTGGGCCAAGTCTCTCAACCATAACATAGAAGCACTGACTCACTGGGCTAACATTAGTGTTTAAAATCCGGATCTTATTCACGTTTTATGCTGAGTGCAGTAGATCAAACTGATTTCAGACTAACGAAGGCCTGTCTTACTGTGTTTCCGATTCTGGCTTTGACATCCTTATCTGTGCCACCTGTAGTTGAAGCGATGCTCCGTATGTACTTAGGTAGATAGGTGAAAGAGACAACTTCGTTTAGATTCCTCTCATTGATGGTGATTGATGCCTCATATTGTTGTTATTGTGGGTTGGGTATCTCCATCATCTCTATCTACTCTACGTTCACCTTAAGGAAGTCCCATCTTCGCTGCCTCACCATGCTTCTACTCCCAACTTGTTACTTCTCCCTTGTCTATCTTCGAGTTTATGCGACAAGACATTGCACGTAAATCATAATCGGCGAAATCCAAACCCTCTTTGGTCTTTCCAGCAGTCAAACAGCGTATGCCTCTCTTCCCGCTGCTCACAGTTTCTTGCATGATTAACTCCAGTTCAGTCCAGTCGAACACAATCCAGAAGATGATCGGTGATAGTAGGCGGCTTCTGTCTTCACTTCAAAGGCACCACTGGTCTTTCCACTGTGAAACACTTGGAATGTAGCGTCGTCATATAGCTTTTGAATGAAATAGTGGAGAATATTTGTAGCTACGGTGGATGGTCTTAGTTGTATTGTGTTGTCTGAGTTGGGTTGTTTAGTCGTCAACCTTCATCGTCTTTATTGACGACGTCATCAGCACTAACTTCAGTATGGAGTGAGATGTCAATATCTTTCCATGAGAGATTTAGTAGCTTGCCCTAACCAACTGGTTTGTGATTGGTTGTTCCCTTTGATTGTGATGACATTGATTGTATAGATTTTCCTGTTGGCTGTTCCCCTGCCTGACCACTGACCTTTCTGTCATTTATCATTTGTTTTATTAGTTGGTAGATTGGGTCTATGTCTATACTTTTGTTGATTGCTGACTGACCTCAATGCCAACCTTCTAGGAATTCTCTAATATTCTTTGTGTTTTCTCTGTCCAAAATTTCTACATTGTCGAAATTGCATTCATGTCCATACTTATCTACATGCATTGAAACGAGTGATGAAATATCTCGACTTTTAATAGCCAATTGATGTTCATGTGAACGAAGGCGAAGAGGACGACCACTTTGTCCTACTTAGTGTTGACTACAGTTATTGCAGATGATATTCACGATTAAATAACCCAACTGAGAGAACACAATACAACTAAGAGCTTTCGACTGAGACTGATAAAGTTTTGTGACACTTTCGACGGAATAAACTTAAGAAATGTCAGTGGATTCCTCCAACCTTTGGGAAGTATGTGAGAGTTTCAATATACGGAAATCTTCGACCTTCATATATACATATATACTGTGCCTCCAAATTCGTGATTATCAATTTCATCACTTACCATATACTGTTCACATTCATTGTTCTGGACCACAACTATATAAAGATGAGTCATAGGGAGATGAGTAAAACTGATCCTTTTCATCCACTCTGTTTGCTTTGACAGATTTATTTAAACGAATCCAAATCGTAGTGCTGAAGGTATGCGATGGAATCTTAGAAACTGACCCCAAATAAGCTGTTACCTACTGATCATCGTCAGCTTAAAAGACTTGTTCATGGAAAATCATATGAGTCAGTGAGAGAAAAAGTGATAAGAAGATTACAAATAACCAAATAATTACCGTAGTTCAGAAATGTATAGTTACAGTGACGGGTTACTTTGGAGAAATCTTAGACCAACTGTTCATGTGATGTCCAAATCCTCAGGATTGAAAAGGTGAGGTTTGACATGAATATGGTATTGTAATGCTGAATAAAATAAATGCTTACCAGGATAGAAAGAATACCGAAGTTTCTGCGTGTTCGACACACCTTCATGCGCACAGTTATTACGTTATTTTCATAGCAAATAACACCACCGAGCTGTATCATGTAGTAAACCCCAGTTAAGTAGAATATATGCGCCGTGATGTTTAATAAATGATTCTTACGCGAGACGAACAGAAAATGTTACAATGCAAATGGCAGAACAGACAGCGAAATTAATCATTGAATTGAAAACCTACTGCAAAATCTACCGATCTAATGAATTTTAGGAACCAACGAAAATTCAACGAAATGAAACGTATATGTTAATGCTACTTACAAATAACAAGTAGTACATATTTTATGCATCAAAAGCTGAAATAATTGGGTAGTGAAAAAAATTGGAAAAAAAGATGTGCGACAGGGATTCAACAACAGTAAACAAGATATTCACTCTGGATGGTGAGTTTAATTTTTCGATAAACCACAAAAATTTCCACCGGATAAAATCAGTTAACGCTTTGAGAAATTCAATATCGGATGCAGTAAACTGTGCCCGTTATTTCATTGCCCTTACTTGGCTTTACCTCGGTGGGAAATGTATGCATTATAGTCTTATTTGATACAGTTCTACTCCTTTCTGAGATGTTTTCTGGTTGACATTTGGCTTTAGGAGGCCACCTTCTTCGGAAACTCTGAAACAGGTATTTGCAAGAACCTTTGACACTTCGGACAACCAGGAGACTAAGCTGCCTCATATTCTAAGGTTTAATTAAGCACTTAATTTTGGAATGCACCGTTATCTAGGTTGTAATATGTTCAGTGATGGCTATAGAAAAAAGAATTTCGCCACTGTATAGCATAGCGTTGTGACGCGAAATATATCTGTTAGTTCAAATGCGTAAGTAAAGTACGCTGCCATTCGATCTCGGAGCCTAAATACTTATTTTCATTTGAAAAACCGTAGTCACCGACACAAAATATACATAAGGGTTAAAATAAATGCGTGGTGTGAGTGCAATGATCACATTTGAAGGAAGACAAGAGTTGCTGTTCAAGCTGAACAAATAATTTTTTCAGTTACCTATTCCATCTTCTATCCGCTAAGCTACAGAATCGGGTTATTTCTAATGTTTTGGCTTGGTTCAAACGACTAAGTGTTGTGATGGTGTCTGAGACACAAAGCTGTCTAAAAGTTTCCTTTCAACTGTCCAAATAGGCTGTATTGTCATAGTCTTAAGAGAAAAAATAAATAATAACAGAAGAGACCGACTGAGATAATGCTCCAACACTATGGACTATCGTGTTATTGCTTGTTTTATACCGTCGTTGAATGGACCGAATTGATCGGTTGAAATTGATAGGACGAAATGCACATCCTGGATTCCACTGCTACCCACTATCCATTTTTACTAGAACTAGAACACAGGTATATTGAGGCATCCACACAGTAGCCCATATGCCAATAGAGACCAATACAAGCAATAACACTAACATTATACCCATCGAACAAGAAACGGCTGACGTGGCTGGGTGGTGTAGTGGATAACACTAGTATTTGGACTGAACACCTCGGAGTCCGAATCCCGCTAAGAACAACGTCAGCTAAAGGGGAGCAGGTACGTCCAGCTAGTGAGTCCCACATGGAACGAGGTACACGTCCTGGATTCCCAGTGTCTGTCTTTACTACGATTATAGACAATAGACCGGTAAGTGGTCAAATTTCTGTAATCATAATCCTTCCAGTTATACTGACTTATAAAAATTAATCAAGACTAGTTCCTGGCTAATCTGATTGAACTCAAAATACCATGATATTGATGAACTGACTTCATATTTAGTAATAAGGAAAACAGGAGAACCAAGATCAAGAACAATAAAGTTAATTGTAGTTGCTTCAATGTGAAATTTTGATCAAGGTAGAATAGTTGTAATGTGACCTTCAAATAACAAATAATTAGTCAACGGTAATAAGAGAGTTAGCAGGCTTGACTCTAATATTGTGAAAAAAATTTCGGTAGAGTTACGTTTTCTCAAATGGATAGTTTAGTTGATTAAAGCATGAAGATCATCACCTAAGCTAAAAATATTCTCCACCAATGAAAATATTTGTTTGAGTAGACAACAATATGTAAAGTACACAGTAGAACAACAGATAAAAGCGCACCTTATCTTTAAAGTTTCTGTTATCTTGTCATTGTTCAGCTTATACGGTCACTGAACCTATGACACAAAACTCACAGATTCTATTAATGATATGTTTAAATCTTGGACTACAAAAACATTTCCACTGAATATATTACATCAAATTGTCCCCCTTTCAACTTATTTTAACCTTTCAATTAAATCTTCAAGTCGAATAATGTACTCTTGAAAATATTAAAAATGCTTTCAAACTGATATTTTGTAATTTAATAATGAAATTAATCGAAAAGTTCAAGGTTAATGGTGACGAACCCCGTAAGTTCAGAACAAAAGATCATATAACTGTACCAGAAATAATAATTATGTAGAACTGTATATTTTCATGGTAGTTAAATAAACCTCCATCACCAGACTTACGTATATGTTTCTATTCATCTGTCCTTCACATTAGACGATAATCTAAAAACGGCTGGAAGTTGCATATTATCACTTCGTATTTTGGTATTATTAAAACTACTTAGATGCTGTACTTATTTAATTTGGAAATATTGTACAAGGAGTAAATTTGTTGAACTATTACGTGTTACACCTCTAAACTTTATTCATCATTATTTATTGACCCTTGTAATTTCTCGTAGCCTCTTTCACCTATCTAGGCAGCATCGTTTCAACTACAGTCGGCACACACGAGGACGTCAAAGTCAGGATCGGAGAGATAGCAAGACAGGTGTTCATTAGCCTGAAACCAGTGTGGAGATCTTCTTCACTGCACTCAGTATAAAGCATGAACAACATACGGATTTTCAACACCAATTCAGTCAAGTCAGTGCTCCTGTATGGTTGAGAGACTCGGCGCGTTACGAAACGCATTTCCAACAAACTACAGACATTCATCAACAACTGCCACCTGTGCTGGCATGATACTGAAGATCAGATGGCCAGAGTAATGAGAATAAGCAACAAGGAACTCACTCTGACAACGAACCAACGAGGCAAGAAGCTATCGCTGAAGAAATATGCAGAAGGAAGTGGAGATGGATTGTATTGTATTGGGCATACACTGAGAAGACCGACTGGGGACATCAGGCACCAGGACAGTTGCTCGAGTGGAGCTCTGATGGGAAGCGACGAGTTGGGCGTGTGAGCTGAGGGTGACATGGAAGAGATCGTGCGAGGAGGAAATTAGCCAGATTCAAAAGATTTCAGAGAAGAGAGTGGAATGGAGACGTGCTACTGAAGCCGTACATTCCATTAGGAACCCAAGTGACAAATAATAATAATATGCTGAGTTGAATTACTCAACCTCTGTCTGCAGATTGGCTCCTATACGGATGCCTTGTTAATGCCCGAAAATTTATTATTTCATAGAATATTTGATGACTGACCAGCAGTAGAATCCCGGACATTTATTTCGTCCTATTTAGGACTCATCAGCTGCCTGTACCCCAAGGAATGATGATGTTCCCGTTGAAACTGAACTACAGTACCCATCATTTCATCATTCATGAGTTATTCATATATTCTTAAAAGGAATATGATCCAAAATCTCTGTTCATTCTTATTAATCGAAGAAAACAATCATCTATCCACTTATGTAATCTGATTAAAAACTGTGATTTCAATTGGTGAGTGTTTATGTCATTTATTGGAGTGATTTTTGTAAGTGATAGAGTAAACGTTTCACTGTGACACGGATAATTCATTAGTAGTATTATGCGAAAAGTGTGTTTTAGAGCATAACAGTTGAAAAACATGTTTTATTTACTATCTATAAGACAATAGACAGTCTCCTTGAAAAAAAATCTTAAAATGGAGTCGAATGGTTAAGAAAACAAAATGGTTAGTTGAAAAACACAAAAATCTTTCAATAAATGTTTTTACTAATCAGAAACAGAATCTGTTTAAGAGAGAAATTGGTGATGATGACGATAAGTTATGTTGGAGTGTATTCTTCACTTTTCATCCAGTTTGAGACATCTCAGAGAGATACAGTTTTGTGAAAAACTCAGATTTGAATCATTGCTGGAGTTCTTAACCAACAGTACCTTTTCTACGATGAACATTGTTTCACAGACATCGATTTACTGTTGTTTATTTTTATTTGTTACACGGTAGTATTCACCAGCGAATGACATCATTTGAAAAACCCTTTCAAAACTGGGAGTACTGGACAGCTTTTTCAACCATGACCCTACTAAGCAGCGTACTTATGTTGCGGCGAACCTGCCGGCTAACCAGCTAGCCATTGGATCAGAGTCCAGATGTCTGCAGTTTCTGTTTGACACTAGCCAACTGAATTCATTGCCTTTCATTTGATTTACATCTTCATAATGTCTTCATTTCTGTCTAAATGGATGGATTCCCATGAGAGTAGCTGGCTACTTTCCTATCCGCTGTAAAATAATATGAGAAATTAGCAACAGATCACGCTGATCTGGAAATTTCACACTGACATTGCTAACGTTTCGAGGTCAAGTTCATCCGCTGTATATTAGTGTGGGAGTCAAAAAAGAATGAACCGCCGAACAGATTTTTCATCATGACGTTTTGTACAGTACTGATGAAATATTTTATACTTTCCATTAAAATAGTCATTTTCATAATGTGCTTCATTTCCTCCTCTGCTTCCACCTTGATTTACACACTGGGATCCTGTACACTTGTCTCAGAGACTGTGCATATATCCATGGTTAAAGATTCCAGGTTTTTGGCGAGCAGTACTTTCTGTCCGATTCGGCATAGAGTTTGGACGTTGAAAGTCCTTGCATAGAATCGGTGGTGCGGTCTTAGGAGACTAGGAATAAGGATTCAATGACATTGATCGTTGGCAGAGGTTCCAGGGTGAGAAGTTGGTTAAAGCGTAAGGGGGCTAATATTATTATCAGAATGTGAAGGCAAAGTAAAAGACACATTTGAGGGGGATAAGTTAAGCTTGGTTGTGTGTTTCTTATACTAGTGGAAGCACGTGGGCGGTTGACACTCAGTGGTTCCCCACACTATGGATGGCTTTTTATTCCTAAGGTACCTGAAAGAGAGAATCACTAATGTGACCCAAGACCCCATGGGACATCTGCTCCAGGCCTGTTATACTCAGTCTTTTATGGGTTGCTGTTTTGAGGTTTGTTTGTTTTTACGTCGGATAGAAAGAACCCATACCCCTGGCACCAGGAGACCGAGGGGTATAGTAGAGTGTGTTATTTTTGGGTGTAACCTTGTCTAAACCCTCTCTCGTTTTGAAGGCAACATCGGAATGGCACTGTTGCTTATCCAAAGGAAACAACTCACTGCTATCCCACCTTAACTAACTAGCAGCAGTATGACTTCACCCTCAGACCCCCACCATTAGTGTAATAAGTTACACTACACTGGTAACTGTTTTTCATCTTACCACTATCCAAAAGACCTATCTGGCATGATAGAACCTTAAGGAAAGAAGTGTTCCACCAGTATGGCATGTTGAGTTATTGTGACATGCAAGTCATACCACCACGTCAAAGTAGGAGCTAACGGTGAGTATGAGTACATAAGATATCTTCAAATTAGGAAATGTATAATCTTAAGTTGTGAAGTGAGATCATTGATAATTCATATAACATCTAAGATAGCTAGCTGTAAACAGGTAAGAAATCCAAGAAAACAAAATTACTAGTAGATAAATTACACAAAAAGAAGTAAAATTCTAACCAGTGTAACTGTCAGACATCTCGCAGATACAAAACGCCAAGTTGAAATCATGATTGCTTTTAAAATAATCAACGTAAAGAGAATGTCTGAATTACTGCGCTTAGTGAAAGCAATTGCAATAAAACAACCTCAACTTGACATTTGCAAAACAAAAGGAAAGTGTGATTTGGGCTCTCGCTCCCTTGGTAACTATGGTTTAATCCTGTTTCATTTATATTTTAATTTATTTGTCATTACTATATTTCCTTTATTACATGTCTTACCTCTTTAGAATTAATTCCCTTGTATATTATGTAGATTAGTAATGATTTTGCTGTATTACTTAAGATTATTGTTTTCATAATTTTAAACCGCCTCATTCGCTACTAACCATTGTACTATTAGACCGTATGTAACTGAAGAGAATTCGTGAGGTAAAATGATAATGTCACTTGATTTTGTAAAGTTAACCCTTCTTGTTATACCCAAATTTATCAAGGAATCATAGCATTTTATTACCTAACATCAGTGAAACTGAGGTCTTCATTTCATGAGTCACTCTGATTCCATTGGTAGATGGAAAAAGTGTCTTGTATTCATCCTGACTATATTGATCACCTGATTCATACATCCTCATCTAGAGATGAGTGAATGGTTATGCCCATATTTGCTTAAATCTATTTAATTTTCAATGTTAGGATAAGTAAGATGATTTAGTGAAGTTATCGCTTTCGAACTTTGACGGCATCGGAAATATTTTTCGTTAGGTAACTTTTAGGTTCTAACGTTTAGAACGATATCACCTCCTGGTTATGAAACTTGGAATATTGGCTGCAGACATATACCCCCATTACATCCACAAGCTTTTCCGTTGATAGTAATACTTTTCCCCCAGATTTCTTAGTCTGTGACTACATAAGTTCGGTTTTAGCCACCGGCTAGTTCGAGGAAGAAAGTTTAAGGTATGACAAGGCGAATTAACCTATTGATGTGAAACTTCTATAAGGATCCCACTAGATGTGTTGATCACTTCGATACTGTATGTATTTTTCACTTATGTACTACCCATGTTCTCTAATAATGTTTATTGTAAACGAGATAACTCCTAGATCATTGGTTTTGCACCAATTGTTGTGCATATTCATGTTTAAATTTTCAAGCGTAACTGAAACTTCCCTATTCAAATAATCATGGTTGTCAATAGAGAAGCGTCCACATTTGGTATCATCTTAGTAAGTGAATACTTGACACTGTTGTAACTATATTATTACCTGCCCTACCAGATCTAGTGACTTTAGAACAACTGTTAGTCTTACGTATACTCCTTAAGTAAAGTAAGTCAGAAATCTCACCGATGAAGCGAAATTACTTTATTACCTATCAACAATTTGTATACTGATTTTGTCAACCGTTCTCTACTCTTCTGTTTACACTGCTACTTTTGAATCTCATCTGAATTATCGATGACAGTTTTACTTCTATTCCTGGATATTTTCGTAAATTTTTTTTCGACTAACTGTTTTTTTCCTGTGACTTTTTAAGATACCAAAAATCACCTTGTTTGTGTACTCCTAAGCATATTATGTTTTCAATGTCCTATACAATTTTATTATTTTGATCTGATATTTGAGCTTTATAGAGTTTTCCTTAACTTATGTGTAGCTTTTAAATAGCTCCATTTTGTTATCTGGTAATTAATCTAAATTTTATGGTGCATTCCTGAGAGTCTACTACTCAGGAGCTGTCAATTACATATTAGTTTTCTATAGTTCTCTGATTGGCACCAACCGATAATAAAAACAAGTTTGATTCCAGATTAATCTGTTGACATGACAGTAATGAAAATATGAACTTGTTATAAGTGAGGGGAAACTAATTTAATTGGGTAACATCAGCAGTGGTAAATTTGTGTTGAACAAACTATTATTATTAATAATAATGGCTCTATTCTGAAAGCTATTTCAGGAATACTCTAGAGAATTTTCAGTATTTCATTTAACATCAGTTGAGCAGAGGCAGCGTACGTCTATAAATAACAAAAAGAATATTCACTCTATCTACAACTTTCTTCAAAGTGTACAGTTAATTTAGGTAGACAATCACATTGGCAATTAGATTCATAATACGTGAGAAAAGTAACACGCCCATCTACAGTTAGTTTTCTTTCAAAAACAGAGGTTGATTATTTAGTTCATTTCTAATACTTTCTTCATCACGAAGCAGACGAGCTAAATACGGTATTGTTTTTCCAGATGACAAACACTCTTGGAGCTTTCAGTAATGAGCATGCTGGTCATCTGATAAAATAACTCCTGTAAGATGTTTATATGAGTTAATATATTTGTCCACTGCTGTTTTAACCAGACGTTATAGTGGTACACCAATCTAGTTCTAATGACAATCTTCAGAGCTCTTCACAGTATAGCACAGTCTTTTTTCAGAAACTCAGGAAAAAATAAAGGGGAGCAATAGAGGAGAGCAGGCAAGATGCAGGAGTTTATAAAACATAAGATGAGGGGCTGATTTATACCAGATGCTCTCAGCTTCGTAATATAGAAAGTTAGGCGGAAAATTCATTTGGAAATCAGTAAGATATGGGAGGATCAGGAAAGGTTCGAAGAAAAATACATACTGAGATAAATCACACTCGTAACATTCTCTACTGCATGAGCATTAATAGAGTAGAAATCCTGAGAACTGAGTAGGTTACATAAGTTATGTTCACGTTTAAAATTAAAGTTTATTGTCTGGCATATTGAAGAACTAAGCATACGGCCATTCTCGGAGGACCATCATCTAACAGTAGATAGGAAATCATTCAGTTGGGAACAATCTGCTGAAGAGGAGATAGGTATAGGAACTATTCGGTCATCAGCATATCTGATGAAAATTATACTAGCTGAAGTTGGTAAGTCATGCAGAAAGAAAGAGAAAATGCAGAGGGAAAAGGATGGCTCCTTGGGGGAACGCTAGTCACAGTAAGCGATTAGGTGGAGCGCTGCCCTCCGTGAATAGTATGTTGTTTCCTGTCAGAAAAATAGGAATGCAGCTAGCTGATTATCCAGGACTCAGTATTTGTCCCGGTTAGCTTGTCCAGCGAAAAAGATCTTCGCACAGAATCAAATGCCAAAGTATAGTCTTAAAAAGCATACCTGACATACTTGACATTTTTATCAAGACTACAAGCAGCATTGTTATATAAGAAAGTGGGGGCACCCAAATTGCATTTTCTGCTTTTATATGAAAGTTGATTAGGGTTTCTGAAATCCTTCAGTCAGTTTTTCAGCACAGTTATATTACTAGCTTCTCCATTATTTTAAGAAGAGAGAAGTAACTGCAGTCGAACGGAATTTCGGACATGGCCCTGGAGTCCTTGACCTAGGTACGATAACTATCTTAATGTCTTTCCAGGTAGTTGGTATGGTGTATTCTAAAAACGACCTAATGAACATGTTAGCTAAGGTATGGCATAAAGTATCAGCACACTTCGTGAATACGAAGCTTGACATACCATCCGAACCTGAACTGTGTGAAGGGTTCAGGGATTTGAGACCATTGAAAACATCTTTCGCGGTAAACTCTGGATAACATTCATCAGTGGATATATGTTAACAAAGTGGGATCAGAAAGTGGGTTGACATATAAACGATTAGTTAAGCGCATAGACATCGACATGTCATTCTTTACTGAGGTGATTTTACTACTAGTGAGGTCTTTAGAAGGTTTCCACATACTGTAAGAGCCTTTGGCATGATAAATGTTTCTGGCTATCAAGTACACTCAGACGTTAAATTTTCAACCTAATTAAAGCGTTCAATCGATGAGCATGAACATTATTACTTTACATAGTCTTTCTTTTTTCTTCTTGGCCTCTTAAGCTGGGAAGATGATATACGATCCAGTCGTAGAAAAAGCTTTTAACTGGAGTAGCAGATATCCGGAACCTCACCTAGTTAACCAGTTCACCAGTTACTAGCCAGTTCTAAGCCTGAATAAAGAAGGAAGGTAAGGCATAGGACTAGCAACCCTACACAGGAAAATCAATCCAGTCGCAAACGAAACTTCAAAGCACAGATGAAATATAAACAACAAAAATAAACTTGTTCTTTGTTGAAGTCGGGGAGAAGAAATGACACCAGTTAGTTAAAGCCTTCGCGAAGCCAATTGGCCGATATGTCTTCTCTCGATGAAGGCGAGAGTAAACATGGGGACATGCAATGTCCGTACAATGTTTGACGCTGGCTGGCTGGTTGGCAAGACTGCCCAAATAGCAAAAGAGATGAAAAGATATAGCATTGAAGTGGTAGGCTAGGAATCTGCAAGAAATATACAGATGGAATAGAAGTGGACTCTCCAAACTGTCTGTCAACTGGAACGAGTCAATAATCTACTCCGATATTGTCACCCAGATGACAACCACGAACGAGCACACTGAGTTTTCGAGTGGCTATCATGATGTCCACTCCCAACGGCATCAAAGTCTCTCAGGCAGTTGGAACCAGTCTTCTACAGCATCGGGATCAGCATTATGATAGCATGATGGATTCAACTCAAGAGGAAGAAAAGTCACAATCATACAATGCTACACTACGCACCTACAAATTTATACAGATGAAGAGAAGAAGGAGGAATTCTACAGGCAACTGCAATCAGCCATGGAAAAGACCCCATCTCAGTTGGCAACATCAAAATTCATTCTAATGGGTGGGGTGATAAGAATACCAAACTGGGAGCAGACAACACAGAAAAAGACACAATCCTGGGTCCACAAGCACTCAGTGGAACGAATGAGAATGGATAACTGTTTGCAGACGTCTGCGCTTTCAACGATTTGATGATTGGAGGCAGTATGCACAAACACAAGGTTATTCACAAAGCAGCGACATGAAGTTGATTTCAACATTCACCAGATGGACACACCACACTAAAAATCAGATCGACTTCATCTCAGTGTGAAGAAAGTGCAGATGGAGACGCAGCCTACTGGACACAAGGTCAGATCATATGAAGAAGGGGAGCAGATGTGTGTGGTTCACACCACTCACTATTTATTGCAAAGAACCAGCCTTCAAAATCAAGTTGAAAGACTTCAAACAAGCTAGCGATAGGCTACAGTTGAAGTTGAACAACCTGAGCGGAAACTGAAGGACGAAAGTACAAAGGACATCTTCATGTCGTCAGTCATCAGGGAAAATGGGAGACGTTACGCAACATTGATGAAGAAACCTGTGTGGAAGAAAACTGGGTCTCTTTGAATGAGACGTGGAGGGGAACCTGCTGCATAACCAAGTTAGGAAGGAAGAAGAAGAAGCGAGAGAAGGAATGGAACTCCACAGACAAATGGAAGCTGTTAGAGCAGGGAGATGAACATGGTGAAGCAGAAGGTGAACCAGTGCAGTGAAGTGCAGGGGTGAATAACGAAAAGAGGAACTGAATACAACAGATAAAACAATGGGCAAGAAAATGAAGAAGAGTGCATGGAAAGACAAAAGACACTTCTCCGACACATTGGCAACTAAAGCAGAACAGACTGCACGTAGCAGATACAGAGGCCTGACAACATTATATCAAATAATTCCACTTTAGTCTGTTTATTAGAAATATCATACAGTGAAACAGTAGCATTTACTGGATAACGTACTTTTCGGACACAATTTATTGTTCATATTCATATCAGGTAACTCCACAACTTCAAGACAGTCTTTATATATTCCTAGTTTTCTCTCCTTCTCTGTGATGACAAGGGTAGTAGAATTTTCCATATCGAAACGATGCTGCACCTGAGTCAGATATATGGAAAATTCTACTACCCTTGTCATCACAGAGAAGGAGAGAAAACTAGGAATATATAAAGACTGTCTTGAAGTTGTGGAGTTACCTGATATGAATATGAACAATAAATTGTGTCCGAAAAGTACGTTATCCAGTAAATGCTACTGTTTCACTGTATGATATTTCTAATAAACAGACTAAAATGGAATTACACTCGACCACAGTGCCCAAGTTTTGCACTTATATTAATTATATCGAATAACCAGGTTACTTTCTGGAAAGAGATCAACGCAGACGAAACCAATAAAAGTTAGTGAAGGAAACCAGATTACCAAAGCGGAGAAACAAAGGAAACGATGAGCTGACCACTTCAGAAAACTCTTAAATCGACCACTACCATCACCACTACCTGCAAATCGTCCAGAAATACCACCAGCAAGCCAGTTCAGAACTACCAGTGAAAACAAGCCCTCCGATAAAAGCAGAAGTGAAGTCCTGAACTCCATAAAGTTGCTGAAATACGGGAAAGCAGCGGGACTAGATGAAATGTCTCCAGAAGCACTGAAAACAGACTCAGGGACATCAGCAGCAGATATGCTTACACCAATATTGCAGAAGATTTGGAAGGAAGGAAGAAAGACAGGAAAGGTACCTGCCGATTGATTGGAAGAAAGGCTACCTTGTCAAACTCTCAAAGAAGGGCGACCTAAGCTAGTTCTTTGCAAGAACTGGCACCAAATCATGCTCCGGTCCCTGTCCATACCAAGCAAAATATTAAGTCACATCATCCCGGATGGACTTAAAGATGCACTGGATTCAAAATTACAACCGAAACAGGCTGGCTGGCTGCCTACAGGAAGAACAAGTCATATGCGGGTCAAATTGCAAGGATACGCTACTCATCATCATAGAACAGAGCATACGATGCCAGTCAACTCTTTACCTTACCTCAACTTCATCCACTTTGAAGAGGACTTCGACAGCGTCGACCAGGAAGTAATTTGGCAGGCAGCTGCTTCAACACTGCAGCTTTGGTGCCACAAACATCTATCAATCTCATTCAACAACTATAAGTCAACGCCATATGCCAAGTGATTCGCAATGGAAAGCTCAGTGATGCCTTTGAAGTGAGGACAGGAATAAGACAACTTTGCTGTACACTATCACCGATGACCTTCTTGATCGTGTTCAACTGGACTGAACTAAGCTGGATCATGCAAGAAACTGCGAGGAGACGGAAGAGGAACATACGCTGTTTGACTGATGAAAAGACCCAAGAGGATTTTGATCTTGCACATGATGATGATTAATGTCCAATGTCGCACAAACTCGAAGATGTACAGGCGAAAACTAACAAGTTGGCAGAAGAGGCGAGGCAGCGAACACGGGACACCCTTCAGGTAAACGTAGAGAAGACAGAGGTGATGGAGATACCCAACCAACAACAACAAGAGGCAACAACCACCATCAACGAGAGAAATCTAAAGGAAGTAGTATCTTCCACCCATCTATCTAGGTAGCATCGTTCTAACTACAGGTGGCGGCGGCACAAATGAGGACGTCAAAGCGAGGATGGGAAAGACAGTAAGACAGGCCTTCATTGTTCTGAAATCATTGTATAGGACTACTGCACTCAGCATAAAGCGTGAACAGGGTGAGGATTTTCAATACTGTGGCAGTCAATTGAGTCAGTCCTTCTATGTGATGGTTGAGAGACTTGACACGTTAAGAAAAGTATTTCCAACAAACTGCAGACATAGATCATCAACAGCTGCCACCTACGCTCACTCACTCGATACGGAAGAATCAGATAAGATGGCCAGAATAATAAAAACAAGCAAGAACGAATTCTGGTTGGCTGGTAACGAACTAACCAACCAACAACCCATCGCCCAACAAATACACAGAAGAGAGTGGAGATGGATTGGGCATACACTGAGAAGGCCATTCAGGGACATCACGCGCCAGGCTAGGCCAAATCCTCAAGTGGAAAGTTAATGGGAAACGACGAGTTTGGCGTCCGAAGTGGTTATAAAGGAGATCATGTGAGGAAGAAATGAAAGCTTGTGGGTAGTCATGGAGTCAGATCAAAAAGACTGCAGAGAACAGAGTGCAATGGAGACGTGCACCTGAAGCGCTATGTTCCACTAGGAACACAAAGGACACAAATAATAGTAATAAAAACAGATATACAGCCAAAACTTGAAATAGCATGTCACACCATCATTAGTGACGTTCAAGACATTGCCATCAAATATATTCCAGTCTGTGCATTGTAGTGTTTGTCTTAGATTAAGTATGTTACTATATGAATATTTTCTATGTGCAATTTTCCTAAATGTGGAGGCTGTTTTGTGTAGTTTGCTAAATATTTTGGGCAAAACTGGCATAATGCAATGATCTGAGCTGAGCAATGGGGATCTCTTTTGAGTTTCATGCCTATTAGTATCATTGACGAATACTAGTCTAGTATTGCATCCTGACGTGTTGTGAAGTTAACAAGGTTTTGATGACCAAAAGTTTTGAGAAAACTTTGGTCACAAGAATTGAAATCACCACATATTATTATGGACAAGGAACCACAGAGTATAGGGGCTGCAAATTCCATGAATATATCAGGAAAGTTGGATAGTTCGGAGAAACTGCAACCAGACGTCATATAAATAAATATTTGTGATATAAATAAAGCAATAACTGCTTAAATGTTTTGGGTAGTATTTAACGGTGATGTAACCTATGTAGTCATCTGAGAACTTGGAGCATATATAACTCGAAGTATACCAATGGATATTGATGAAGGTAGCTGCACTACCTGCCTTTTTCTTATTGAAGCTACATGGATCCTGACGGAAAAATTTGAAACTATTCAGAGAAGTCAAATTAACATCATAAAGTTCATGTAACTAAGCTCCTTGTAGTGTAATTACTCCAGTATTACGGTATACATCGGAGGATATAAGAGATTGTAAATAATAATCCACTTTTCCCTGCAGTTATCTGCATTTCATACTTATAATTTCTTCCAGAGTCATTTGAGATAAAGTTATTCGCTTCAAAGCATGTTGCCATCCACCATGATGCTTTTTCCTCATCTTATTATCGCAGAAGGCCGTAAACCTTTTAAAAATATGCGTGAATATAAAATGCGACCAGAGAACATAATAGAATGATTAAAACAAACAAATGTGTAAAAAAAAACTTGATGCAATATGTGAGATTGAAAATTAAGTAGCCCAGATATTTAAGCAGGCCGCTTACTACTTTCAGGAATATAATTCATAAATACTGACACGTCATCGACACAAAGAATTAACTGAACAAAATAAAGTAACGTGGATTTTCAAGTTTTTGCTATGTTTCTCTTCATAATTTGAATTCCCATAAACCGGGAACCAGACTATGAGTTGGAAAGTTTTGATTTGGATATGAACAAGCATGAATCTAACCTGATCCTGAATAAGTACTATTCATCACTTACAGATACACAAATCATCATCATTTTTGATAATTTTCAACAATTTTTTTCAGTGATTCACTCAAGTCCACAATATTTGATGAAGTTCACCTCTAAGAAAGTCTAGAAACGTAAAACATTATAAGAAGTATCTTAAATCAGGCAACTGTATACATGATAAAAACAGGATGTGTATTTTCATACATAAAAATAATTAGTGTTATTGCTTGTATTAGACCGTCGTTGATTGGATTGATTGAACTGATCAGTCTCTGTTGGCATATGGGCTCCTATATGGATGCCTCGATATTGCCTGTCTTTTAACTATGTATAGTAATGATGGGCAGTGGCTAGCAGTGGATGGTGTAGTGGATAACGCTCTGGCGTTTGACGCAATCGCTCCCGAATCCGAGTCCCAGTGGGGATAATACCACTCAGTAGGAGGCAGGTACATCCAGCTGACGAGTCCCAAACAGGACGAAATGCGTATCCTGGATTTTACTGCTAGCCACTGACTATCATTACTATATAGAAATATTTGGCCTGAAATGTACTTTATTCTTCCTTTCAGAACTCATACATCTATGTGCAAGTATTTGTGTATTTGAAATTCCTTAGTGATTTTCTCTTATTGTTCCTTTTTAGTGAATATATTGGGAAAAAAAGATTATTTAAACAATGGTCGAAAAAAGACAATATCCTTGATTGTATTCTAGTAGCATGAAGAAAATTGCAATTGTTAGAGTTGACTATAGGAAGCCGAAAAACTAATATATACAATCCAGAAATTTCCTACCAATCCGGTTTCCGTTGAAATCTAAAGAGAAATTGAAAACTAAACGTTTGAATAGAACCACATGAGTAGTTGTTGTTGACCAAAGTAGAAATTAACGGTTTGCAAAGTAGGCTGTTATAAAGTTATTTCACCAGATAACCTTTTTGTTCAAGTTTTTAACTTAGGCTCTGATTTGATTCGGTGGACTACTGTAACCTTCATCAACCAGTCTGAAGTATCTCTGGATTAATTGCTTGAATGTACACCACAACAAATCTATACTGGATGTGGTAGGTTTTTAGTAGTGTTCTATGCAGACTTCATGAAGAATCAGACAAAAACTTGCTTTTTACTTCAAAAAGAAAAGTTGTATGAAAAAACCTAAAGTTATCATAAAACCACACCTAATCTTTGGGAAAATATTATAGGTGAATAAGGAATACTTTGAACATATGCCTCAAAACAAAATGTTTGTTGCAGACTACACGATTTGCATCAAGAATTAACCCACAGACTGAGATCTCCAATACAGAAATATCACCAAATACTTGAGAAATATTGTATTGAGAAATATTGAAAATCACCTATGCAAGTAAACGGAGATTGTTTTGAGAGAGAGAGAGAGCTAGTAAATTCAGACATCAGCCTGAAAAACTGGGATTCTTAGCCTTGTGTATTTGACTGGCTATTTTTCGGATTTTAATATGTTCGAAAAGTCACTACAAAGATTTCCTGGTTGCTTTTTGTTCTCTGAGCTAGATGATTTAATCGTGAAACTTTCATTATCTCTCTAGATAACATCATCAGCACTAACTTCTTTGTGAAGGGAGCTGTCAACATCTCTCCGTGTGTGATTCAGTAGCTTGCCGTAATGAACCAGTTTTTGGTTGGTTCTTTCCTTTGATTGTTGTGTCATTAAGAGCATAAATTGCCTTATTGGCTCTTTCACTGCTTGACCTTTGACCTTTCTGTTGTTTATCATGTTTCTTGCTAATTGATAGACTGGGTCTATGTCTGTATATCTGCTGATTGGTGATTGACCCCTAAATGTTCTGGTAAGCATTCACAGCCTCTGCTCTACGTCTGTAAAACCTGGCGTCTCGGAACTGAAGATGTCCGAAAACTTTGTGTGTTCGATCATAGTTGTCGTCGTAGGATGGTTCGTATCCGGTGGCAGCATCATGTAAGTGATTTTGAGGTACGACCGCATGTGTTTAGGTATGATGGAGATCGTTATTTATTAAGTGAAGTCATTTGAAAACATTTGGTGGCTTGGACATGTGTTACGCAAGTAGTCCCAACGGCTTTCATACAGTACATTGTTTATTAGCCTTGGGATTAGGTGAAAGAAATAGAGGGGTGGTCAGTGTATGACAGGGTGCCATGGGATGAATCATCGTTGTATCGGGTTAGCATCTATTGATGCATCATGACTAGCTGGAGGAGTCTGAGAAGTCACGCAAGTCAGTGACTTGAAACGCTATCTGATATGCCTCAGAATAGAAACCAGTGGCGGTTATGCTATAGCTTCCTTCTATCTTCTGCTACAGAAAAGAAGTGAATGTTTTGTTTCTAATATACCTTAATGAACTTCCTTCCTAATCATTCTATTCTTATTGTGTTCTTTTTTTACTCATCCACTTTCCATCGGTGATGTATTCATAATGCTGTTATGCTGTTTTGTATGGCTAATTTCTTGGTGCCCTTGCTTTAAAGTATTTATGTTGTGATAAATAATAAACAACACAAACATCTAGGAATTCCCTTATACTCTTTGTGTTACCCCTGTTCAAGATTTTAAAATTATCAAAATTGAATTCATATCCATACTAATCCGGAGGCATGTTGGAAAGCGGAAAAGAACCTAGAAGACCTGGATTTCACCGATGACTTGTGTCTAATGTCTTGTGGCACAAACTTGAAGATGTACAGGCGTAAACTAACAAGTTGACAGAAGAGGCGAAGCAGGGCAGCGAAGACGGGAATTCAAGTGGACGTAGAGAAGACAAAGTTGATGAAAATACTCAACCAACAACACCAACAACAAACAAGAATCACCATTAACGAGAGAAACTTAAAGGAAGTTGTCTCTTTCTTCCACCTTGCTAGGCAGCATCGTTTCAACTACAGTCGGCACACACGAGGACGTCAAAGTCAGGATCGGAGAGATAGCAAGACAGGTGTTCATTAGCCTGAAACCAGTGTGGAGATCTTCTTCACTGCACTCAGCACAAAGCATGAACAACATACGGATTTTCAACACCAATTCAGTCAAGTCAGTGCTCCTGTATGGTTGAGAGACTTGGCGCTTTACGAAACGCATTTCCAACAAACTACACACATTCATCAACAACTGCCACCTATGCTGGCTTGATACTGAAGATCGGGTGGCCACAATAACGAGAATAAACAGCAAGGAACTCACTCTGACAACGAACCAATGAAGCAAGAAGCTGTTGCTGAAGAAATGTGCAGAAGGAAGTGGAGATGGATTGGATTGTATTGGGCATACACTGAGAAGACCGACTGGGGACATCAGGCTCCAGGACAGTTGCTCGAGTGGAGCTCCGATGGGAAGCGACGAGTTGGGCGTGTGAGCAGAGGGTGACATGGAGGAGATCGTGTGAGGAATAAATGAGATCTTCTGTGTTGTCGTGGAGCCAGGTTCAAAAGATTTCAGAGAAGAGAGTGGAATGGAGACGTGCTACTGAAGCCGTACATTCCATTAGGAACCCAAGTGACAAATAATAATATAATAATAATAAGGAATACATGTGATTGACTTTTAGCGTAGCGACATGAAACTGGACTAAAAAGTTGAAAATGTTTAAATCTTAACAAGCATCATTAATCCTGCCGATCTTATCTACCTTCCTCTTCTTCTGACCACGTGTCCTATAGTTTAGGGTGGATTGACAGTCAGTTGTGTTAAGATCTTCACAAAATGTAGGTGTCCTGAGGGCAATTCCTTAATGTATCATTGGTACCAATCACTGATATTCATGAAACAAAAATAGCTGTTTGATGTTCTTCAAGGTTTGAGTTATATTCTTAGACATTTCATCAGTAGGTTAGGCGACTTTATCAGTGCTCTCATCACGAAAAAGGCTTCTTTATGAACAATATGCTACTGAAACCATATAGCTTGGTGATTAAAAGTCGAAGAAAAAATTTTCAAGCACAGAAGATACTACAGAACTACTATCTTGATATTAGGCAACAAATTTTCCCCACTACAAATATTTTCATTTCATATGGCATCGGTCTGTGATAAGATCTGTTGCTATTAAGTTTGATAATATGTCCATTAGAGGATTCTTCGTTTTGAGCTGATCCATTTCTGCAACAGTTAGCAGCTGGCAGCTAGACAGATGATTTGACTAACATCAGTGGACATTAGTCAACTTCTCTGGGGGAATGTGAGTCTTGTTTACTGACAAGTGTGAATGAACAGGAGGTAAAACCGATTAAAGAACCCTAACTGTGTTGATTGATCACGTTGACCGAATTCCACTGAACATTCTGCAATGTGGCCAACAAGCTGGCAGGCTCACCACCGCTGTGCATTATGATGAATGTTAGTTTGGTTGAAGGCCCCCGGGTAGAAAGCCTTAAAACTTGGTTTCACGTTTGTTGGCACTCATCAGAAAGGCGTATCATCAAACTCGAGGGAACTAACATCTCGTGAGAGGTTCGAACTCATGTCACACATTTATGTAGTCAGCGACGTTATCACTCAGCTTCTCAGGCTATGATTGACCCCCTGTAGTACTGGATTAGACACACTAATTATTCAGTGCAGAGCAACCTGTTTCATGTTCCTTTTTCCTCAGTACTGATTATTTTGCAGCTGATTTTTAGCAATGATTCAGCATCCAATTCTATGTAAACATTTAAATTTGTTGTTTGATCTAAGATTTTTGTGAGAAAAACAAGAACAAATTCAAAATGTTTATTTTCTCATTTCTTTAATTCGTTTTTGATAAAAAGATGAAGAATTTGCATATTTCTAAGTAATCCTTGGGAAGAATCGATTATATAACAATATGTAAAATGGAAAGAGGATTAGTAAGTCATCTGGAAGAAAGCTAATGGAAACATTTGGAAGCATTTTTGTGTACACACACTCACATACATATAAACGAGAATCGCATCCACTTAACAACAAAAATGAAATATCATTTAAGAAATATTAGATCAACAGACAGAAGCGAAGTGACAAAATTCGAGACTATTACTACTGTAGGAAACGATAAGACTGAGATGCAGGAAGGGATGCTAATTACTGACATCTTGTACACTTTCCACTAAAACAGTCAGCTGCATAGTGCAGTTCATATCCTCTTTTGCTTCTATTTGGATTCGCTCTGAATACGTCCACATCGTCTGTTTCATTTCTCTGGCTAGAATCTTTACCTATTGCTGGTAATTGCCTATGATTTCTGCTGTCCTTTCAATATATACTACTCATTCCATTCTGATCAGCAGCGCCCACAATTCAAGTCCCTTCTTTACTAGATGGCTCTCCAAAACTTCATAATACTTTCACCACCGTTTTCTATGCTTATTTGTTTGAAAACTCAGGTACATCCGGCTGACGAGTCCTAAATAGGACGAAACACGTATCCTGGATTTATCTTCTGTCCACAACCAACCAATTTATCATAATTAACATTCACGTAATATAGAGGCACCCGCATAGGAGTCCATAAGCCAATAGAGGTCTTACAATTAGATGTTTTAATTATAATTATTCAAAACAATGAATTTTTGATTACGCTTACTTTAATTGGAAATATTTTCTACTCTGTTCATCTATTCTTTTGTCCTTGACCTAATTCAGTATGCTAGTTAATATTCATATCTGTTGAGTATTTATTTAAGAACCGTAACAGTTTCACTTACCGATTATTGATTAGATGATTGCTTAAATTTATACTGCACAATCTGATTCCAATTATTACTATTTATTCTGCATTGTTTTGTTGTTGGATCGAATTATTCGACCTCTATAGGCATATGGGCTCCTATGCGGATACCTCAATATTACCTAAATGTTAATTATGATAATTTGATTGGTTGTGGCTAGCAGAAGAATCTAGGAGGAGCGTTTAGTTCTTTTCGGGACTCTTCAGCTGGATGTACCTGCACCCCATTGACGTTGTTCCCACTGAGACTAGAACGTCATACCCATCGCTTTAGACGCCAAGGCACGATCCACTATGACATGGAGGAAGGATAGCCACTTCTTGTACAATGAATAGTAGTTATTATTATTTATTTATATACTTGTTATTCTCCGTTGTTTTGTTGGATCGAATTATTCGACCTCTATTTGCATATGGGCTCCTTTGCGGATGCCTCGATATTGCCTGAATGTTAATTATGACAATTTGGTTGGTCCTGATTATTTATCGTTTCTTACGAGTTCTTCATTGTACTCAGTGTACTCAGAAAAAGAGACACACAGGTAGTTGTAAACAGCACAGAACAACAGAGAAGGTGAATGGCAGTCTGAAAATAGCTCAGTGGTACCATCTCTAACTACAAGAATGGGTGAAGTAAGTTGGTATCTCTGAGTGGATATCAATTCCTTCAAGAGTGTAGACATGCCTTACTGACTAGTGCCAACAAGCATGAAACATGGCTTCATCACTTACTACTTTTCATTGTGTGCGAAAGATACTCATCAGGATATAAAAGAAGAACAAGTATTTCAGTGATGAGTCTGTTTTCAGCAATTTCATTCTCAAAGCTGGCAAATTTATGCTTTTTGATTGTTCTAGGGTTTAATACTAAAAGATGGTTTGTCAAATATGGCTATAATACATATGACAAAAGATACATGAGTTCTAACTAAAATTAAAAACTGTAACGAATAGTGAAAACCAGTAAGAATATGACTGAAGTTGTATATACATCCCTATATTTGTGCAAGAAGTTTCGTAAGATGGTAAAATATTTGGAAACTGATATGAATGAATAGTAAATTATAAGAGAAGTGAACAGTGTAGAAAGAAAGAGGTGATTCGAAAGACTTAGAGTTAAGGTCATGAAAGGATAAGAGGTTGAACAATTTTAGATTTATTCATGTGATTGGTAACAGCTTTGATGATTCAGGGAACACGAAGATATACAGCTTTTGAAGGGTTTCTTTTCGCTTTCTAAATGACTCCGAATGACGAGGTTCTAGAGAAAAGATAACTGCTGCTCACGATATGTTCAGCTGTAGCATTATTGCAGCATTACAACAGCCATGTACGATGACAATCACATCGAACGAGGCTCCTGACGAGCAGGTGAATTGAAATACACATACAGAAGCGATCAGATGCAAAAGTTTGTCCTTCAAGATGTTATAGACCATTGGGTGGGTGACAAAAGAATATTAGTGTCTGAGTCACAAACGAAATCCAATCGCATCTCTTGCCATTAGCAATTGACAAATATATAGTCATGATGTGTTGGGAGAAAAGGTCTCTGTTCTAAGAAATATTCTGATTGAAAATGGCTCACCACCAAGCTTCAAAGGTAAAAATATAAAGTCAAAACCTTGCAAACTATACATAAGAAGATTTTTTATAGAATTCTAAATCTCAGAGGTGATTTACACGCTGACACTTGCTCTTCAACAGCCTCGTTTGATGCGACTGTTATCCAAAAAGGTTAAGACGCTCTATTCCATGTAACTATTAATAAATAACAGTGGAGCAATAAGAAGTGCTCTACCTGCACAAGTAGTGAGTACAAGTGGATGTGAGCCCTGCTACTGATGTTTATCTTGTTTTATTTATTTAAGATCAGAGACCTCACAGATTAATGCAACCTACTGATCTAGTTACTACAGGAGTCGGGGCAGGTAGTGGTATGACATGCGTCACAAAAACATATATGTCTTAGTCACCTCAGTTTTTTCGTTTTTATCCCCAGTTTATGTTTACTCTGCAGTTCGTCAGTGTCTTAAACATCAGATTCATTGGTTCGTTCCTACCCGATGAGCGAATTTAAATCTGGGTAGAGGGATGAGTGGATTGTTATATATCTTGACTAACTAGTCTATGAACCTTTTCAAAGTGGATGCGCTGAGTTGTCCTTTTCTTATCAAATAATCTTCTAATGAATGGCCTATGTGATGGTACTTTTCAGCTCTAACTTATACTGGCTGGACACTTACTGACTGTAGTGAAATTTGAACAGGAGTTTTTTCCTGGTTTGGGACTTTTCCACTTTGTACGTATTGTTTATTCTTCTTTGATTATCCAAGTAGGGTGGTGGGGTCTACCTTGCAAGTATGTATTGATAGACCAAATCAGTTGATAAAGGAATCTGATAGAAAACCGCAGTCTGAGGAGGATTTGAACCAATGGCCAGTGGATTACTTGCTTAGAGCTCTACCATTTTAACTGTGAGGCATAATTTATCCGTCCCTTGGCCACAGAGAACTCAATAAGCACTTTTTCTTCATTCCCTTCTCATGCTTCATTGTTTTCATAAACGTACTACATTTGTTGAGGCTTCCAGTAAGCGCCATTTTCATCTCTCATTGTTACGTAACTTTGACTTTTCGAAGTAATCGACCTGCATTCATAATCAAAGTTTCCATATTGCCATGCCATTTTCATTGTTTGCTTTCTATCATCACCTGGATTATTACTGCTTCTATAATTTGATCTGAGGATATTCTAGAATATCCTTCACTCATTTATATAAAGTTATGCGTGTTAGTGTGAAGTCTGAGGAGAATCCACTTGAGTACAAACCTCTTTGAATAAAGTGATGCTGAGTCTCACAGCTTAGTAACCAGTAGGCCTCTGGATAGGTATTCCAGAATCCGTCGATTTCAATCTCGTTGTGGTTCAGATCTTTCTTTAACTTAATTCATCCGCCTATTAATTAAAAAAGCAATTTGTGATAGATTTGAAAGTAATCTGAGAAAATTTCATCTATAATTTAATTAGTTTTCTCTTTCTACATGTTCTTGATCTAATTTACTGTATATCCGCGTACACCACCAGTACTCTTCACATACCCGAGAAGTTTCAGGTGCTCATTAATGTCTCAATCAAATGCTAAACATATTACACCACCTCAGACTGATCACCTTGTGATAATACAAAAACGTTTACGCCAAACAATAAAACGTTCATCGATTCATTCATGTAAATTTTAGACTGCCGTTATACTTCGGGTTTTGGCTAATTTTACTGATTCTAGGTTTGTAGAGATAAATACTTTAGTCTGGCAAGCATGGTAACCTATAACGTATTAGACAATTCAACCTAAAATGCCCTGTTTCATTTCCCTATCAGCCCTTCTAAGTCTTTCCAGCATTATCTGCCGATTTCCTTTCAATCAATCAACAACTTCCAGAGAACACAATTGAATGAAAAATTCGAAATGATTTGGCATAGCGTACACCTAGTCAACTGCTATTTACTGAGATTTAGCATAATTTGGTACATATTGCTTTGACAATACAATCTGACTTTAGCACCAAAGAACAAATCTATATGTGGTTGTTAATTAGATCTCTTATAGCCGGGTAAATGACTTCATACTTGTACACAAAATCATATGTTTGCGAAAGCATTCAAGGTATTCTATTCATATTGCTGAATCAGATAGGATGACTTTCAAAATGCTTACACAAATCAACATTTCTTATTAACTATGCTGTGGCGATTGCTCCAATAAGTTGGATACCGAACTCATCAGATATGTACCTAAATATATTCAGCTTAATCGAATAGCTAAATTGAAAAAGTGGGTTGTAATTAGTATGCTTTTCAGTGACGAGAGTACTTTTGGGACAGTTTTGCATGATCTTAGCTTTGATTACACAAAGCATCTCACCCTATACGTTGAAAATGATGAAGTATGTTAAAAATGAATCCATCAGAGGTGTTGCCGAGTTTATTAGATACTGGAAAAAAAAATAGCCACAGTCTAACTACACTTATTTTAGTTTATACTGCATTAGTTTGATAATGGACTGCACATAACGTTAAACAGTAGTGATTATTCACGACTCTAATTTTCTGTGGGTTGATGCTCACTTTCACTTCTAATACCGTTTGATATGAGCTCGAACCTTCGTCAGAAATATACTGACAAGCTTTATGTATTAAAGTATAAGAAAGCCCCTGTATATCAGTGTTAAAGAGCGAGAGAGAGAGAGAGTTCACGCAGTACTGTTCACTTGCATAAGCAATCTGAAGATTACCAAAGAAGTATTCATCGGTATTTAGCATCTTTTGAAGCTTTCAGAGGTTTATTCAAAGCAGTGTTTACTTACCTCTAATCTAGTTTGAACTACAATTAAAATCTCTCACTCAAAATAGGTGTTTGTCTGAACACTTTAGAAAGCCAGGCTCCCTTATAAGCATAAATAAAGCCAGCGGTTTTTCAAAAAAGTTGTTTTCACATTGCTAGTCTCCGCCTGTCATAATATCAACAGCTACTAGGCCCAGAAGATTCTAGTTCAAGTTTTTATCATCCTTAACCTTTGTCCTAAACATAACAGTCGAACAGCGTTTAGAAAGTCTTTACTCAGGTTAAAACAAGAAAACCCCAGTCAGGGTTATGTTAATTGCTGAGAATAGCTGAATTACACTAGATTACCACTGAAAAGCATTGTAATTCACATGAGTTGGTCATAGGATGAAAACCAATCTAGAGTTACTGAGACCACTAATGATGAAAAATGTCTGTTTGAAGAACTTTGTAGTATATGCTTAAAGGATAGTAGCATAATGTAACGATGTCCCAAGTCAAGGGTCACGCATTTTGTGTCACTCTGTAAGAGGCCCTGTTTAGCTTAGGTTTTGTGGTTATCGGTGCTTGCTTGGCAAATGGACCTTCAAAGTTGGCAAGAAACTCATCCCACCTAGCAGCTGAAAGCCCTGAAGCATTTAGTGGTTAGGTTTGTGACATAGGCAGTGAACTACCATGGAGAATATGCTGTATCTAGGCTACAGATATGCCGCTGATTCATCTCAGTAAAACCATGCTGACGCCCATCAGTAAGACCACCGTACCTTCAAAGTTGAGAAAAGATAAGTTGCGTTAAAGAATCTAGCCTGGATCAACAAGCAGTGAAATCGGAAATAAATCATTTTATAATTCAGAATTCAATACTGGCGGGCAGAGGATAGATTGTCTTCAAGAGTAAACAAAAACATCTTTATCCTATGGCTTAGTAAAACAATGCATAGACTCAATACTCATCACTTTTAAATGTTCAGTACTGAAAAGAAAGCTGTTTGAAATCCAGTTGAACAAAGTATGTTCGAAGATATCGCTGGAAAGCATCTAATATGGACAGCTGTTCCACCGTAGTTTATGACTTTTCAGTGCCTTATGGATACGAATTTCAACAGATGTAAACTAGTATAGTCTAAAAAGCGTGGGTAACACATTCATCACTGAACTAATTCTGTCTTCAGTATAATTATAGGATACTTAAATTCATCTACAGAAATATAACCGAACACCCCACAAAAATTAGATCATTCAATTTACTTTTTTGAAGGCAACTATTTATTGAATAAGGAAACTTGGCATCATTTAGCCAGGAAGCTTACTGATGCATTTCACCGCCTTAATACTGATCAGGATATTTTTCTTTCGCATACAGTAAAGTATTTCACTTGTTCTCTAAGGCAATACCATCAACAGCAGTAAATGGTAATGAATAAGCGTCCGGAAACGCAAAAATCAATGCAGATGGCTCTGACTTTACAGACAATACGTAGCTTGATAAATGATGTTTCCGATATGAATCAACTAATGACTTGTCGCTCAGTGTCAATTGTGTCACTGTTGTATTGTGTTACATTTTCGAACGCCAGGGGATATATATTCCGAACGAATATAATACAGGTGCTTAACTGACAGCTAACTTAGTACGCAAAAGCCACTGACTGCAACCCTGGGACGAACAGAGAACAAGTTCGAAGCTAAATGATGGGAGAGTTTATTCCTCCGAGAACATAATAATAATAATAAATCCCAGAACACACACCTCAAAAATGACCTTGTCCGCAATTTGAAACATTGGCATAGTAAAAGTAAAGATTAGTCAATCAGCAAATTATATTACAATGGGAGCAAAAAACGAGCTGCCAGTCATACTGTGAAAAATGGTGTGAGAACGTCAAGTTGAAAACGTTCAAATCAGTAACAAAACCTAGGGCCTGACAACACAATGACACACTCACATGGTATTTAATAACAAATTTGAGAAACGTGAGTGTTCAAATCTTACCTGAATGAAGGTAATTAGTATAGATCGGATTCTACTATGAAATCGACCCATGTATAAAATATTTATTAAATAACCTTCGTCTGTGGTAATTTCACTTGAGAAAATTCTCTGTATTCACAACAATATTTAAGAAGTAAGATCAATAATACAGGATTGGAAGCCAGACCAAGTGAAGCAATCTAGTTAACAGAACAAAACAAGTGAAACATGAAGTCACTCATTTGAAAAATAAATTTTTCGTGATGATAGGAATTAATCTAATGTTGAATGTGTAAGTAAGGATGCAGCTGTTAAGGAGTGATATACATCATCAGTAGAATAGGCAAATGGAACACACTAAAGATTCTCTTCATCAAAGTAAGGATGAACACCAGAAAACCCATAGTTTTATTGTGGTTTAACTAAAACACGACCTTTAACTATTGTTAACAGTCCATTGTTCAAAATGGTTGGCACTAACCTATATAACAATAAAATAAGAAAATGCTAGGGTATTAATTTAATCAATTATTTCAGTATTTTAAATTTTGATCATTGTCCTCGCAAGAAATAACTCATAACTTCACACAAAATACCTTAATGTGTACTCTATTTGACCTTGCCAACCAATCACCTTCCAGAAATCAACCTAGCGTTCTGATTGGTTGAAAGCAAAATAAAAAGTATTCACTTTTGAGATATTTTCAGTGTTAATAATTTATTTACAATTTATTGTATACTTAGTCAAAACAAATAAAATTTCAATTATCTTTTCCAATGAATTAGTGACTTTTTTTTTAGAAAAAAATGTCAATGTTGTCAATATTCAAAAGGAGTAATTTCAAACAATCAACACATTTTGTTATCTTCTGTTTTTTCTTATATAAACTTACTGAAACACTGTTACAATATGGTACACGTATTGAAATCTACAAAACTGTATGTACATCATTAACAAATTCTACAAAAACTGATCAAAATTTCTGTTCTGATCATAATAATGTTGATAATGTTAAACAAGTGAATGTAAATGAATATGAAACATTAAGAAAAATACAAAGATTATCAGGAATTTATTTATTAACTTATCGTATACTATTGAATTTCCCTGCTGTTATTGCATGTATTATCTATGGTATCTGTTCAAATAAATTTGGTTGTAAAATATCTATGATTATTCCGTGTTTAGGTGCAACAATTGCTTGTACACTATTCTGTGCTAGTCAATTACCAAATATTATTTTAATGAATAAATCTATTATATTAATATTGATTGGTGGAACAATTTATGGTGTATGCGGTAAAAGTAGTGCAGTTACTATGGGTGCAAATACTTATATTACTGATTTGAGTAGTATAGATAGTCGTACACTTATGCTTGGACGTTTACTCGGTGTTAATTGTCTCGGTTTATCTATAGGTACAATTTTATTGGCGATATTTTTAACTTTCTTAAGTTACAATGAAATAATTATATTTTGTATTGTAAATAATTTATTTATTGTTTTAATTTTGTTATTTTTTGTCACTGATTCAAAGTGTACAGAGAATACTCCAATATTATTATGTGAAGATTCCTCATCTACATTATCATTGAATAAACAAATCATATATTCAAATGAAGAGAAAACAAGCACCATGTCAACTAATCAAAAACAATATCATTGTGATAGTATCCATAACTCTACAGAAATATCTTGTCAAACCAGTATTAGAATGATATTTGAACAGTTAAAACAATCATATGAGTTTTTATTTAAAAAATATCAAAATGAAAAACGTAGACTATTATTGATTCTTCTAGGCACTGTATTATTTAATCAAATGGTAAAGTCAGGTGAACAAGATACAATTCTGCTTTATTTACGCAATGAACCAACTTTATGGACTAGTCAACTATATAGTTATTATATGGCATGTTATTATGGTTGTATGTTTATTCATTTGACCTTGATTCTACCAATCATTGAGCAGAGGTATGCACCACATGATATAACCTTGATTTTGATTGGTTTATCATTAAAAATATTTCGTTTATTACTATTTAGTATGACAACAAATAATAGCTGGATATTTTTTGGTGCTATAATCGGTTCAGCTGCTGGTTATATTACATCAGCTACACGTTCATTAATTAGTAAACTTGTAAAAGGTGATGAAATCAGTGCATCATTTGCTCTTATTTCAATTATGGAAACAATTGCAAATTTATTTGGTGGATTTCTATTTACAATGATTTATAATTATACACTTACCTTTATTTCATCTTTTATTCTAATTATCGACGCCTTTTTACATATTCTCATATTCATCTTATTTATTTGGTTACGTTCTAAATTTATGTTATATGAGAAAAGCTTAAATGATATACAAAATTATCTAGATCATGTAAACTAGTTGTTATAAAGACTATCAGACTTTGTAACGCATTGAATATTGAACAAGTTCAAATAACAATGTACAAACAAGAATCATGACTAAAAAGTAATTAAATAGGCAAGTAAGTAGCAAATTCCATTATTCACTTACTAAGAAATTAACAATATATCTATAAACTTACTGAATTCTCTTCATTTTATTTTGTCATATTCAGATGAAAAATATATTTTATTGTAAAAATGTTTTGTTTATTTTCTTCTTATGAGCACTAACTACATCTCATTATTATACAAACTGAACTGATCATCAACTTATCTATGTTATGTACACGTTTATCGATATTCTATTTTAAATGTCTATGTACACTTGACTAATGGAAAGGGGACCGGGTAGAACTGTTATCTTTTGTTCAAGTTCAGTGACTTCATCATATACATATATATATATATAGGTCTTGTTTAAAGAGCTGCCAGATTATTTTGCTTTATACAAGCGTTACAGGAGTGACTAGCCCAGATTCAATTTATCATACTAAATAAATTATTATAAGCTTACAAAATAGATGGATACCTTTCTCACTTAGTCAGGTGATAAGTTTTTCGTTTGGTTAGCAAAGAACAATTCAAAAATTCAGATTATATATAAAAAAAATATACAACAGTATTAGCTAATGATGAAAAGAGTTTTACAAATTTCATTTGATCAGGAGGTAATAATGATAGACAGGGTTTAGCATATGTTTCGTCTCATTCAGAACTCATCATCAGCATGTATTTACTATTTAATAAGTGCCACATTGTTTTATGTTAATTTTCAATAACTGAATAACAAGCATCTGTTATCATTATTATTATCTAGTAGAGAACATGTTTCGTAAGCAGACTAAGTAACTCACTGATTGTTTCTACAAAAATAAAGAAATTATTGATTAGACACCATCATAAAATATTTCTGGTGCATACAAATTTAATGACAGATTCTCAAGCAATTAGATTATAATTGTGCTGAAAACTCTTAACTCAACTAAACTATGATTATGCCTAATACACTAGCCTGACCTGGTTATACTATGGGAAAAATATCACTCACTGGGAGGTGGGTACATCCAGCTGACGATTTCCAAATAGGATAAAATGCGCATCCTGGACTCTACAACTAGCCACTATTCATCATTACTATAATCTCTGTCTCCACCTTATTAAATTCGAGTTAAGTACAGTGATTTTATTCCACCCAAGCTATTGTGTGGCTGTGTAATAATGCATGCATTACAATATTAGAGCTCTTCTTCTACGTTATTGATCTTGTTTGGGTCAGTCGTTCTGTATTTAGCGAAATTTCTATGTTCCGCTAATCTAACTAACCCCAACCAGCTAGTTTGATCTATGTGTTTCACATTAAAGTCATTACGAGGAGTTTGATAGATTAGATTATTTCGCTGAATTAGTTCTATCGGATCCTTAAACCGACAAAGTTTATCTTTGAGTGAGTTTATAAGTTTAAATGCTACCCTAATTCCGGCTTTGTTCGGGATTCTACGCAAAGTTCCTGATGTGCCTTACTTGGGTAATACAATGGAGGCTGTGAACTATTTTGTACTTGTGTTGTCGTTATTATTCTTACTCATATGACCGTTATTTTTTCGTTTCTTGTGAGCTCGTCCAAATATCTTAATCAATTGTAGATGATAATTAACTATTAGCGCTCTTTTTCGTTGTTCAATCCCTTGTTTAAGTCCTTGCATCGAATAGTCAGCTTTTTGCCTCCATCATTTAGACATGTGACTAAACCCGTCTAAAGTGACATTGGATAAGTTGACTTGAGGTATGGATTCTCAATAGGATGTTTCGGTTTCCTGTAGACGCTAGTATCCAAACCACCGTCTGTGCACCGTTTTACTGTACAATCCAAGATACCTAGTTCTCTTTACTCATTTTTGACTTCGTAAGCGAATTCATTTGCATCTACTACTCAGTTTATATTTATAGTACGACGTTGTCGATATGTTCTGATTTCAGGAGAGTAAATATATCATCCACATATTATCACCATATTTTTGGTGTAAGACTAAACATTTGTTAAGCCATATTCTTCCAAGTATCAATAAATATGTCTGCTACGATTGAGAATATTGGCGAGACCATTGCTACTCTTTCTGTTTGTCCATATATTTTGTCCTGAAAGTTGAAAACTAAGGACGATCCGATGGAATCAATTTAGCAAAATAATCTAATCTATCAAATTTATTGTAATGACTCCGAGGTCTTGTAAATAGGTAAAAGGAGCTGACCGGGATCAGGTAGATTAGCAGAACATGGGAATTTAACTAAGTATAGAATGACAGACCCCCGAACAAGATCAGTAATCTAGAAGAAGAACTCAGCTATTACAATCCATGCATTAATACAACAGCGCAATAGGGTGGGTGGAATAAAACCACTTTACTTAACTCCAATATAATTAGGTAAAAACAGAGGTTACTGACTACTGAATCTTTGTTCATCTAATCTACACCCAACAGGTGTAATAGGGATGGTGCAATATCTATACTGAGAATAGAAGCAAGGAATATGAGGTGACAGGACTAAAAAAACCATTTGTCGAAAAAGGTATGATTAAATTGATATGGTTATGAGTAATTCCTGTTCGAAACATGATCAAGTAAATAATACTATATCATTGTGTGCTTTACATCAAGTAAATAAGTTTGATATGGCAGTATATTCCACCACTTATATTACTATTTTACATAAAGTATTTGAAATTTCTGTGGATAATGCCCGATACACTGAAAACCTCACTATTCACTGAGCCATTGGCATATCAAAAGACCAGAAGTGATTTCTGACTATGATGATGAAACAAAATATGCGTTATGTGTACGCAAGTTATACTTGCCTTAGGAATGCGGTTAAAGAACAGCTAACCAGTCCATCATGGTTAGCCTAATGAAGGACCGAAATAACACACAAGGGCATAAATACAAGAAGATGAGGAGTTTGGCAGTGGTTTTCATAAGTAGTACATTGATTTAACATCTGGTTTAAGGGGACTTATTAATTTCAGGATATTATTCACCGTAGACTGCCATTAGGTGGAGAACCACTAAAAGCCTGGAATCCCTGTATAGCTATTTTGTCTTAGTGTGAGATTCCTCAGTGCTGAGCCGTATACAGGATTGACAGAAGTAAGAGAATGTGGACTATTGCAGTTCGACCCAGAAGCTCAACAATAACATGTTCGCCCCCAAACCTGAAGGTCATGGGTGAACACTGCTGAAGAGTCCCACGTTATGATGAAACAGTCACCCAGTGCTCCAAGGTCTTAAGTGGTTTCCCAACTTATGGCAGACCATGATGAATACCAGCTTAAGAAATAAATCACCTAGATTTTTCCTCCAAACCAAGTCCTTCTGTTACCATTTTTAACCCTTTTAAAGTGAATCTAGTGTTGTCATTTCAATTTTATTGACAACCGTAGACGCCCTTTTCAATGTTTACTAAGTGTTCAAAGAAAGCATCATTTGAGTTCGCTACTATGGGAACTAATTTCTATCTGGCAGTGCTTATAGTTTTCTGCTGGCCAGCACTTTCAACTATGATAGCCCTCTCCATATCGTTCATTAACTTCAATGGCTACTCATTAGATCGTTGCATTAAGCCTTTAACACCATCGTCCTGGATAAAAACATGATAATAATGCAAACAATGTTAAGGAAGATATGCTTAACGGTAGTGGCGTGAGAGGGTTTAAAGTTGTAATGTAACGTAGGTCCATAAACCAACTGTGTTGTAAAAATACTCAATATATTGCTTGACCTTCTTACGTATTCCAAACAGGACTAGTGGCAGACTGTCACGTCCCTCATCAACCTTCTTCACAGTTATTGAAGCTTCTATCAGCTGTCAATGGAATTCTTGAACCATACCGTCGAAAGAGGGATGGTTGCATGCAGTTCACATACTTTTAACTCCAGTCATTGGTTAGTTGCTGAAATAATAAATCATATTTGAACTATGTACTCTTTTATGCAGTAGAAAAATCTACATAACACAGTTTCAGTTTAATGTTGGTAGTCTACTTGAACCTTGAACTATTAAATACCTTCTACTGAAAATTATTTATCAATATTATTTGCCCTTTGGGTTCCTAGTGGAAAATAGGGCTTCAGTATCACGTGGCCATTTCAGCCTCTTCTGGGGAGTCTTTTCAACCTGGCTTCACGGCTGCTCAGAAGCTTTCATTTCTTCCTCACACTACCTCCTCCGTGTCACCCTCACCCCTTTGGGTTTTACTTGAGGACCTGATCTAGCCTGGTGCATTATGTCTTCAAATGGTCTTCGCAATCCAATTCATCTCCACCTTCATCTTCTGCATATTTATTGGGCGATAGGTTCTTGGTTGGTTTGTTGCCAGCCAGCCAGAGTTCCTTGTTGCTTATTCTTACTGATCTGGTCGTCTGAAGAGTGGTATTTTCTTGTTCATTTCGTAACTTGTGGAATCTTGGGATGTTTTTAGTCGAATTCAATGATCTCCCTTCTGTACCATTCAGGTCCCGTAAAATCTTGTGGATTCCTCAACATATATCAATGTGATGATATCTGTAAACTGGCTTCTCTCATGTTAACTTACTAATTTGAGAATAGAATATTTATTTATTTATTCAGTATGGAGTAAACGTAGGTGGCAGCTGTTGATGATGTATATCTGTAGTTTGTTGAAAATCCATTTCGTAACGCGCCAAGTCTCTAAACCATCACATAGAAGCTTTGACTCACTTTACTGATATAAGTATTGAAAATCCGGATGTTGTTCACGCTTTATGCTGAGTGGAGTGCAGTAGATCTCCACACTGATTTCACATTAATGAAGGAAGGCCTGTCTTGCTGTCTTTCCAATCCTGTCTTTGACGTCCTCGTTTGTTCTGCCTCCACCGCCAACTGTATTTGAAACGCTGCCTTGCCTATGTAGGTGGAAGAGATAACTTCCTTCAGATTTCTCCTGTTGATGGTGGTGGTTGGGTATCTTCATCACCTCTTTCTTCTCCAAGCTCACCTGAAGGGTGTCCCGTGTTCGCTGCCTTGCCCCGTTTCCTCTGTCAACGTGTAAGTTTTCGCCTACAGATCTCCAAGTTTGTGCGACACTAGACATATATCATCATCATTGATGAAATACAAACCTTCTAGGATCTTTTCATCGTTCCACTAAACATACTGGATCAAAATGCTTTTTTTAACTTGTTTCAATCATCCCCCAGTGTCTTCAAATCATATTACCTTCTGTCACTCATTTTTAAACTGTTTTCAACTCATCTTTTTACTAGCTACTGATAACATTGAAAGAAAACATCTCTATGGATTACCACAGGTGGCTAAGCGCATAAAAATACATCATATAACTATTACTGGAATAGTTAGATTGAACTGCAGATTTTTATGCTGGCTAAATGAACCATTGTTACGAAACTCATACATACTTTCATCTCTTTCTCCCTTCCTTCAGTGTGACAATGTAAATATATACTGTATGATAGCATCAAAAAGGCTAGTAGTTATATTTTATTCCTTTGTAATACTGTTATTATTGAAACTTCTGAGATAATCTGATTATTTAACTTGAAAATATTGTACAAGAAGCAAATTTGATGAACTATAAAGACACTGATATTTGCTCACTCTATAAAGATTACTTTCTGGAAGAAAAGACATCATGCAGAAATATAGCCATCCACAAACTTTCTAATCGGTCTATGCATGTTGAAATACTATTTTGTAAAGCTTTTGAATGAAAGTAATAGTTGTATGATACTAGAAGTTTGTAAGCTGGTGAAATAGTACACCTCCACACCTTCTGTATGTGACATGCTAACAAAAAGTGACACAGTTATAGAGTATTACTGAGTTGAGCAAAACTTATTGATCAAATTCATATCAAAATGAAAATACAACTTTTACAGTTCAGTAGTTCTGCATTCCATCAGTTTTAATGGTGCTAAAGACTTCTCAATATCTTCAATTTGTGATCAATCATTAGAGTCACAAATGTTAGGCGTTAATTCAATAGAGAGCCTAGTTAGATTGAATTTCAGAATAGTTGTCCTATCCCAACCTTGAATATGATTATGGGTTAGTGCATACAGAGCGATAGACGAGTTCTCCACTAAGTTACTTATCTTACTACGGTCTATTATTCTATGTTTGGTTAAAATGTTTGTTTTTTGCTATTCTGATGGACCCCGATCGGCTGCTTTCACCTACATACTTGGTGTCACAATAACTACCTGGTATTTGACAGGTTAGGTTATTTTGTTAAAATCGGATCTATTGAACTTTTCAGTCAACAGAATTTCTTTTCAGAATGAGTTTATGGGTTTCAATCCTATCCTAATACTCCTAGCATTGTTTAGAATGTTACGTAGACTTTGCAATTTGCTTTCTTTATATAGAAGCACTACAGAGAATTTGAATTCTCCTTAGGTATGCTGCAGTTACCGATAATAAAGTCACTGTTCATTTTAATAGTTCTCACAAACTTTTTATAGGTTCCAGAGGAAAGTTATAAAGTAGTGTTTCAGTTTCTTATTTAAATCTAGTCAAACAATAGCTAAATGAAGTTCGACTGTCGTACAATTACTTTGATTTGAATATAAGAAGTAAATTCTGCTCGAAACGTCATCCAGTAAATAATACTGTATCATTGGGTTAAATATCAAATCAACAATCTAATTTAGAATTATACTCTACCATAGCGCCTTAGTTTTACGATGTCATTATCGAATATCTTGAGTCATACCTGGTCACATCCATCGTTCACTACAAATATATGGCTTAAAAATACTGTAGATTTTATTGAGAACTGTTGTTGACCGAAAGAAATGTCAAGTAAACTGAATTGTTAAGTATAATTGACTAAATTAGATTCACTGATACACAAATATGAAAAGTTATGCCTGATAATACAAAACAGTAATTAATATCATTGTTATGGATAATAATTGGTCACTTGAATGTTATTTCTTAGGTACTGTCTGCTACAATTTAATATACTTCGATGTTAGTACAAAAGGTTATAATTATTAGCACTCCAGGGTCGATGATCGTCGTGATATTTGGAAGTAGGACGAGAGGTACTGTGAAATTCAAGGATAATCAATGATTATTCACGTCAGATATTACTTAGTGAAGGCACAAGTCAAAGTTGATAGAAGAACTCTATATTTCCAGATTTAAAAGCAGAAGCCTAGTGATACCATCACAACCAAAATTCTAATTTTTAAGCTGTACAGAGAAACAAGTATTACGAAGAATGTACTGAATGTACTAAATTTTGTGCAGTCTTCACAAAACTAAATGTCTCGTGATCGGAGGCGTAAAGATGCATGATCTAGTTTTAGGTGCGTTTCATGCAATGGGTGAAGAGTCATGAAGTTGAACTTCACCATCTTGACAAGGTCAATATGATAACTTTGTCAAGTATTCGAGTTGATACAGGATAAAGTGTCATCCATTCTATTTTTATTGACTACAGTGAATGTAGAGAGGAGATGAAGATACCTAACCAACAAAAGCATAAACAACAAGCACCAATCACTGTCAACGGGAGAAACTTAAAGGAAGTTGTCTCTTTCACCCACCTTGCTAGGCAGCATCGTTTCAACTACAGACGGCATAGGCACAGACGAGGACGTCAAAGTCAGGATAGGAAAGATGGCAAGACAGGCCTTCATTAATCTGAAATCAGTGTGGAGATCTACTGCACTCAGCACAAAGAACGAGATCCGGATTCCCATCACTAATGTCAGTCAAGTCAGTGCTGCTATATGGTTGAGAAACTTGACGCGTCACAAAAAGCACTTCTAACAAACTACAGACATTCATCATCAACAGCTGCCCACGCTTGATAATAAAGATCGGATAGCCAGAAAGAACAAGCAACAAGAAATTCCGGTTAGCTGGTGAGGAACCAACCAAGAACCCATAGCCCAACAAATATGCAGAAGGAAGTGGAGATGGATTGGATTGGGCATAAACTGAGAAGGCCGACTTGGAACATAACGCGCCAGGCCAGGCACTCGAGTGGAATCCAAATGGGAAACGACGAGTTGGGCGTCTGAGCTGAGGGTGACCTGGAGGAGGTCGTGTGAGGAAGAAATGAAAGCAGGTGGGCAGTAGTGGAGCGACGTTCGAAAGACTGCAAATGAGACATGTTATTGAAGTCCTATGTCCCACTTGGATCCCAAGGGGAAAATAATAATAAATGATAGCCAGCGTATTGCATGTCAGGAGTGAAATGTGAAATGAACCCCACATTTCATAACTCCTGTGGAAAATAGTCTTCATGTTTTGCGTCTTTTGTTATTGTAAGAGACTTGTAACGGTATATCCTTCAAACACAACTAAGAATTTTGAATACTACATGAACACCTAGTAATTCTCAGATAAAAAACTGTATTTCAACTGGATAACAATAAGTAGATTCGAGAAGGAAAATAATGGTTTCAGTATACCCATGAACATACTTTTGTAAGATACAGCTTACTGGAACATTTAAGGCACCCTTCATTATTGCATTTGCATCCTGACGAGAGAGAAGAGTTTCAGAATGCATTGTGACCTACAGTGTGAAAAACGTACTGAGTGCTACTTAGGTTACAATAAATATTCTGATTCATCCTTGCTACAAATTTGTTGACAGTTAGGCTGACTTAGCATAGTCAGTTAAGAAACAGATGTCAACATTTACCCAATGAATAAATCTGCCAAGTTTTGAAATGGAGTCTTGGGCAGGATATTGTTTAATTGCCTCTACTCTTTACAGAACTGACTCTAGGCCTTCAGCACTAGATATATATCCCCAAAACTGAGGATTCCGTTGCAAATTAATACTTTCCTTAGTTGGTTGTTATACCATATTCAATTAGTCGTTTGAAAAGGCTTCATAAGTGATAGATGTTCTACGTTTTGAGTGTAATGAATACCAGATACTAGATAATCACCGATGAAAGACTCACGATATACTTACTACCTCAACTTGATTTTAACTTTTAAAGAATCTCAATGGGATTAGTCATTTCGAAGGCATATAAAGCAATGTAAATAATTCATAAAGAATAGTAATCAATATATTAGTAATATCATTCGGTTCAACGCGAATATTAGAATATACTCATAGCAGATCAAGTTTTAAAAAAATGATTTACAAAGTTGTGTATTTGCTAACAAGTACATTTATTGGCAATATTCTGGTTGGCTAATGTTCTGGAACCATCACCTGTTTTCATTTCATCAAATATCGTTTTGTAAACGAAAAAGGTCTAAGTTACTGTTTGCACAATTAAACTCTAGTATTTTGTATACATTTTTAACGTCACAATATAACTTCTGTTATCTCACGGCCTTTTTCCAATTATCGAGATTTCAATTTCCAGATCTTTCCAGAATTCAATAACTTTTTAATATTCATCCCTTCAACCAATCCGTTAATAACTCGTTGGTTCACATACTTTTTCTGAAATCTTCGGTGCAACATGATTAATTGTAGAAAACTTCAGGGATTTACAATTTTTTATGAGGATTATAACAATCTTATTCCGCACTATAACACTAATCTTGGAAGAAGGGCTACCTTGTCAAACTCCCGAAGAAGGAAGACCTCAGTGTTTGCAAGAACTGACACGGAATCACGCCCCTGTCCACCCAAAGCAAGCAAAATATTAAGCCGCATCACCTTGGAGAGGCTAAAGGATGCACTGCATTCAAAATTACTACCAGAACAGGTAGGCTTCAGGAAGTACAAATCATGTGCGAACCAAACTGAAAAGCTTCGCATCACCATAGAACAAAGTATAGAATGACAGTCAACGCTCTACCTCAACCTCATCGACTTTCAAAAGGCCTTTCACAGCGTCGACCAACAAGTAATTCGGAAACTGCTTCAATACTACAGGATACCACAAACCTTTCTCAGGCTCATTCAACAACTGTATGAAGACTCCACATGAACAGTAATTCACAGTGAGAAGCTCAGTGATGCTTTTGAAGTGAAAACAGGAGTAAAACAAGGCTGCCACCTACTATCACCCATGATATTCGTGAATTGGATCATGCAACATACAGTGAGGAGTGAGAAGAGGGGGATACGCTGGATCGTGGAAAAGAACCTAGAAGACCTGGATTTCGCCGATGACTTGTGTCTAATGTCTTGTGGCACAAACTTGAAGATGTACAGGCGTAAACTAACAAGTTGACAGAAGAGGCGAAGCAGGGCAGCGAAGACGGGAATTCAAGTGGACGTAGAGAAGACAGAGGTGATGAAGATACCCAACCAACAACACCACCACCAACAACAAACTTGAATCACCATTAACGGAAGAAACTTAAAGGAAGTTGTCTCTTTCATCCACCTTGCTAGGCAGCACTGTTTCAACTGCAGGCGGCACTGTATGGTTGAGAGACTTGGCGCGTTACGAAACGCATTTCCAACAAACTACACACATTCATCAACAACTGCCACCTACGCTGGCTTGATACTGAAGATCAGATGGCCACAATAACGAGAATAAACAGCAAGGAACTCACTCTGACAACGAACCAATGAAGCAAGAAGCTGTTGTTGAAGAAATATGCAGAAGGAAGTGGAGATGGATTGTATTGTATTGGGCATACACTGAGAAGGCCGACTGGGGACATCAGGCACCAGGACAGTTGCTCGAGTGGAGCTCCGATGGGAAGCGACGAGTTGGGCGTGTGAGCTGAGGGTGACATGGAGGAGATCGTGCGAGGAGGAAATGAGAGTTTCTGTGCTATCGTGGAGCCAGGTCCAAGAGATTTCAGAGAAGAGAGTGGAATAGCGACGTGCTGCTGAGGCCGTACACTGCACTTTGAACCCAAAGGACAAACAATAATACTAACACTAATAATTACTCAGTAATAATGATAAATGACTGGTCTTACACTTCTCTTGTTGTACTTCAAAAATGATAATTTCTCAGGCTACACAGCTCTAAACCATGATAAAACATATGTTCAGTTTTCCTTAGTCCCTAGTTATTCACTTAATGATAACGACGGATCCTGAGATGTAACCTCAGAAACAATCTGAGAAAACGATTATTTGTCCTATCAAAAATAACTCATTGAAAAGAAGATAAATATTATTATCGAGTTACTATTACTTTTCCTCATTGAATACAGTATAGTAATATAGTGATAGTAATAATATAGTTGTTATGTTTATCTTAAAATATATTCGAACACTGGAATTTTTCTTTTCAAAAATACAACAAAATCAGCATCTCTTTATGTCCTCTTTGTTAATTCATTCATTGTAATCAGTCCATTGTGTAAAAACCTCTCTAGTAAGAATAATTAAGATGTTGAGAAAAGTGACTGATTTTTAAAGATATTGGCAAAGAGTTGCATACTTGAATGAGATGGCTGCCCTGGGCTCCTGGATTTTCTATGGTTCTCCAATTAAATCATTTGAATGGAAATTTTAGTTCACTTTGTTTTCATTTGGTATTTTGTACTCCAAGATACCTGATAGTTCTACATTCAATTTCACGTATGCTTGTAGATGCACACTGCTGAAAAGTCCCGAAGTAAAGGGAAGCAGTAGATCAATGCCGCCAGACTTCTAGACCATAACGAAATTGTTTTTAATCAACAACCTCGACCAATTTATTGAGAATCACTCTGCTTGAGGTATTTTTTTGTGTATGAATGTATCTGAGTAGAAGCGCCTGTAAAAGATATTGGAATCTGAATAGGACAAAATTCAATGACTCGCTATGTAATACCCTCTCGTATCATTTCTTTGATGATCAATCCTATGAAGTTTATTTACTTAGTTGACTGTTTTATTATCGACTCCAAAATAGTTTCCGTCTTACGCTGACATCAGTTGAGGAGGCGATAAAGACCTAGAAGTGATTTTATGGAGGATCAAGCTTACGTCAAGTTGAAGCTACAATTTGACTACCTGTAGCCTATTTACTTCTACTTCAGAAATAATACCATATAAGTAATCTTTAAGTCATTTGTTCATTTTAGATCGGTTTTCAAGCTAACAGCATCCATACTTGGAATGATCTTGATCGTAAAACTTTTGCGCTCATTATCAACGATTAACATAGGACTAAACATTACTGCTTAACGGTCCAAGTTGCTACACTTCATATCAGTACATCAAGTAAAAAGGCCTTGAAGTAGGGGATGAAGCAAAGAAAATTCAGTCAAAAGAAATATCAAGTACTAAACGAGAGAGAAAGGAAGAATAAGAAAATATATTTCATTACTTTCCGCATCTAACTTGACAAATAAGTTTGGGAACTAAAGAGTAAAAATATATACCTTTGTGGTTTCAAGGCAATCGGTAAGAACAGCTGAACAGCCATTTTAACCAACTCTATATTTTGAAACTGGACAGAACGGAACGTACATGAAGTCGAACTTAAACCTCCAAGAGAGTGCACTCCAATATCTCAGTAAGCCCCCTAAATGATATACTCTATAATATACTTCGGTTGACTCCTGACGTCTAACACCGAAATGCAATGTACCACAATATCTTGTCACATAGTTTAATGATCACACTGCAAATGTGACCAACAGCCTGCTATCAGCTTTGACTGGCTACTTTGGTTATCCAATAATGATGAACACCAAAAACATATGTTAACAGTACTTCTATAGTACTAAATAGTCAATAAAAGTTACCTTAATACAGAAAAATAATGCAAAAATAACATATTTCACAACAACTAAAGATATTTTCAATGAAAAAAGATCAAATATCAAGCTGCTAGTATCAAGTTAGTCAAAGAGAACACTCTTAGCAGACAACAAACACCAGATCCTAACAACAGCTTCACGTTAACACCCTGAATTGAGTGAAAGAAACATCATAAGATGAGTAAGACAATCTGAACGTCAACAGTTAAGCATTGTACACTAATGCCACAAAAGTGAATCATAAAAACACAAATACCAAACGAAATAAAGTAATAGCAATGTAAACCTCTCCGGAAAATTTTGCTTCTAGACAATATAAACATATTAGGCAATTAGGTAGTTTTCCTAATTTTAAAAGAGTGTAAAACAGTAATAGAAACTTCTATGAGACACAAAGGAGAGATTTTCGAAACTTATTCATCAATAATAGATGGTTTTCAATCTGTTAGTCGGTCCTTCTTTTCAAAGTTAAGCTGAATTTAAAAATTCATTCTTAAATGAGCCACTTGTAAATTGTTTCAATAAATAAGTCGCTCAGTAAACTCATCTAAAAAGTTGGTGTTCATCATGGACTGACATCATTTGGAGAAACATTTGAAATCTGGGAGCACTGCATAGCAATTTCGTCCTACTATGGTACTCTTCAGCAGTGTGCACTCACGATCCCACAAGGAGCCCCATAATAGTATGATTCAGCTGTCGAGTGCTTCCAAGTTTTCAATGTTCTCGCAACTGATGTTAGTCAATGATGAATACCATCTTGAAAAATCTCTATATCCCCATAAACCCCTGAATTCATCTAAAAAGCCTTAAGTTTATGGCGTTTAACTGATATTTATCCATCATAACTAACGATGTTGATAATAGTTTTCGTGTTACCTGCTTCTTCAAATAAACTTACACATCGGCTTCATAAACTAATGACTTTTTATCTTGGCATACTCTAAACTGATGCTCAAGCTAGCCTGGCGATTCATCAAAGCAATGATGATTAATACTGTGTGAGAATTATTGGTGAGATGAAAACTTTAAATGACGCAGGATATGGACTGGTGATCTCCAAGTTGCCTATTCAGTGTCCTACTCTGCCTACTAATCTAGGAAACCCTGTGGTAATTAAAACAGTCTGTCATACCAACGCTATCTGAAAGCGTCTCAGTAAGGTAACAAGCAACCAGAATTTACAATAAGCAAACAAATATGGTAACATGATCAACGTTCATTTGCAAAGATGATGCTGATTGTTTGAGTGGTTGTAAAACGATAATAACCGTGAGCATTATGTTAAGCCTAATGACTTTTTGAAGTGCAGAGTTTCGGGTGCAGCGTGAAATTTCTCGTTGAAGACTTGACTTAAGTGATTGGCCACCATTCAAAAATGAGCAGAAACTTCAACAATACTGATGATTTAAGTTTGGTAGTATTTAAAGGTAGTGATGAGTAATGGAATCCAGGACTTATGTTTCATCCTAAGCTGGATGAAGACGGCCTTCCGGTGTGTAATGATGTTCAGTGTCTATTCAAGAAATATTCAGAGCCGTTCGATACTTTAATCAAGCCACACTAAAAAAGCAAGGTGTTACTACATATTATAATTTGTCCATTGAGTTCCTGGTGGAACGTAGGGCTCCATAGCACATCGCCATCTCACTCTCTTCTCTCCAGTCTTTCGAACCTCCTTCCACGACTGCACACAAGCTTTCATTCCTTCCTCACATGATCTCCTCCATGTCACTCTCAGCTCAGACACCCAGCTCGCCGTTTCACATTTCGAATTCCACTCAACGGACTGGCATGGCATGCAGCGTGGTGTCGCCGAATGGTCTTCTCAGTGTGTGTCCAATCCAGTTCATCTCCACCTTCATCTTCCACATATTTATTCGGTGATGGATTCTTGGTTGGTTCGTTGACAGCCAGTCAGTCAGAGTTCCTCCTTGCCTATTCCCATCATTCTCGTCATATGATCTGATTCTTCAGCATCGATTGAGTGAGCGTAGGTGGCAGTTGTTGATAATGTATGTCTGTAGTTTGTTCGAAATGCTTTTCGTAACACACCAAGTCTCCCAACTATCACATAGAAGCACTGACTCACTTGACTGACATTAATTAGTCAATGTTGAAAATGCTCATCCTGTTCACGCTTTATGCTGATAACAGTCCAGTGCAGTGGATCATACTGATGGTGCATCTTGTTGTTGTTGTTGTTGGTTGGGTATCTTAATCACATCTGTCTTCTCTACGTTTACCTGAAGAGTGTCCTGTGTTCGCCTCGCCTCGCCTCTTCTCCCAACTTGTAAATGACGCGTGTGGCTCTTCGAGTTTGTGTGACATTGGACATAAACCATCATCATGGGCGAGATCGAAATCCTCTTGGGTCTTTTCATCAATCAAACAGCGTTTGTCATTGATCTCTTTCTTCGCAGTTTCTTGCATGATCCAGCTTAGTTCAGTCCAGTTGAACATAATCAAAAAGATCATCGGTGATAGCAGGCGGCAACTTTGTCTTACTCCTGTCTCTACTTCTAAGGCATCATTGAGCTTTCCGTTGTGAATCGCTTGGCATGTAGCACCATATAACATATAGCTGCTGTTGAATGACGTCGGTAAAAGTTTGTGGCACTAAAACCGTAGTGCTGAGGCAGCTGCCAAGTTACTTTTCGGTCGACGCTGTCAAAGGTTTTTTCAAAATTGATATAGTTGAGGTAAAGATCCAGTTGACCGCTATTCTGTACTCTGTTCTATAATGATGCCTAGCGTGACAATTTGATCCGCGCATGATATTTTCTTCTTGAATTCAGCCACCTAGGCTGTTCCGGTCGTAATTGTGAATCCTGCTCATATTTTATTCTCCATAAGGTGGTGTAACTAAATATTTTGCTTGGGGTGGACAGCAGTATGATTCGGCGCCAGTTCTTGCAAAGACTCAGCTTAGGTCGTCCTTGTTTGGGATTTTGACCAGGTAGCCCTACTTCCCATCAATGGGCAGGTACCTTTCCTCCTTTTCAAACCTTCTGCAACAGTGGTGTGAGCATGTCTGCTGATGTTTATTCGTAGTACTAATGGTAAATGGAAACGATGATAATGAGACTAGACTTTACAAAATTACAGGAAGTTATATTGCCAAACGATGCACAAAGAACGTACTTTATCTTGTGATGGTGAAAGTGATTACACGTTGAAGAGGTCTCAGACTATTCAGCATTCAGTGACACTCATGTTCACTGCTGAATGTAACGATACATTTCGTTGCTTACACCTCAAATGTGATTAGTATATAGAATTTAAACGAATTGTATTAGAAGTTGTGTTATCAGTCAAACCAGAAAACAGAACATGACAAGACTGATTGAAATATACAGCTGATTTTCAGTGAAGGCTCTTTGCATTGTCATGAAAAGACAGTGATGAGGTGGAACACTTGATAAAGCCACTTATAAAAACAGTGAAGTTGATTTTCAATTTACTAATGTGAATTCTTCTGCACTACTTACTTATCCCACCTCCACCAAGCACTTAACCTCGCCTGGTTAACTAGTTTACTAGTTACTAGCCGGTCCTAAGCCCGGGTAAAGAGGGAAGGTTGGGCATAGGGCTAGCAACCCTACCCCGTAAAACAAATCTAACCGCTAAAGAAACTTCAAAGCACAAACAAAATATAAAAAATGAAAACAAACTTATACCCCGCTGGAATCGGAGAGGCGAAATGACGCCAGTTGGTGAAAGCCTTCGGGAAGCCAATTGGCCGATGTGTCTTCTCTCGATGAAAGCGAAAGTAAACGTGGGGACATGGAATGTCCGCACGATGTTTGAACCCAGTAAGGCAGCCCAGATTGCAAAGGAGATGAGAAGGTATAACATCGAAGTGCTTGGGATTTGCGAAAGCAGATGGAATGGGAGTGGACTCTCCAAACTGTCAACTGGAGAATCAATAATCTACTCCGGTCACCCAGACGCCAACCACGAGCACACTGAGGGAGTGGCTATCATGATGTCCTCAAGAGCATCGAAGGCTCTCATGCAGTGGGAACCAATCTCCTCCAGGATCATGACAGCAAGGTTCAACTCAAAAGGAAGAAAGGTCACAATCATACAATGTTATGCACCTACAAATAATGCAGAGCAAGAGAAAAAGGAGGATTTCTACAGACAACTTCAATCAACACTGGACAAGACGTCAGTTGGCGATATCAAAATTCTAATGGGCGACATGAATGCCAAACTGGGAGGGGACAACACGGGAAGAGAACTAACCATGGGTCGAGAGGCGCTAGGTGAAATGAATGAGAATGGAGAATTGTTTGCAGAATTCTGTGCATTCAACGATTTGGTGATTGGAGGCAGTGTGTTCAGGCACAAGGATATCCACAAAGCGACATGGACTTCACCAGATGGACACACTAAAAATCAAATCGACTTTATCTCAATCTCAAGAAAATGGAGACGCAGTCTACTTAACACAAGGTCAAGAAGAGGAGCAGATGTAGGTTCAGACCACTATCTAGTGCAAGGAACCTTCCAAATCAAGTTAAAAGCCTTCAAGGAAGCTGGTGATAGACCTCAATTCAAGTACAACACTCGGAAACTGAAGGATGAAACTACAAAGGAGATCTTCAAAGCAGCCATCAAGACAAAATGGGAGACGTCGAGGGACATCCCTGAAGAAACCTGTGTGGAAGAACACTGGAAGTCTTTGAAAGCTATGTGGAAAGAAACCTGCACAGCCGTATTAGGAAGGAAGAAGAAAGAAGACAAGGAATGGATCTCGACGGATACCTGGAAGCTGATAGAGGAGAGGAGGATGGTGAAGCAGAAGATAAACCAGTGCAAGGATGCTCAACGACAAGAGGAACTGAGCACAATGTATAAAACACTGGACAAAGAAGTGAAGAAGAGTGCACGCAAAGACAAAAGACACTTCTACGAAACACTGGCAAGTGAAGCAGAACAGGCTGCAGGTAAGAGAGACCTGACGACATTGTATCAAATAACCAGGTTGCTATCAGGGAAGAGACCAACACAGATGAAACCAATAAAAGATGAAGAAGGAAATTTAATTACAAAAGAAGAGAAACAGAGGAAACGATGGGCCGACCACTTCAAGAAGCTCTTGAATCGACCACCACCTGCACTTCGTCCAGAAATACCACCTGCAGCCGCTGAATTACAAGTGAACATAAATCCCCCAACGAAAATGGAAGTCCTGAACGCCATAAAGCTACTGAAATGTGGGAAAGCAGCAGGACCAGATGGAATACCGCCAGAAGCACTGAGAACAGATGCAGAGACAACAGCGGACATGCTCACACCACTATTGCAGAAGGTGTGGAAGGAAGAGAAGGTACCTGACGATTGGAAGAAGGGTTACCTTGTCAAACTGCCGAAGAAGGGAGACCTCAGTGCTTGCAAGAACTGGCGCGGAATCACTCTCCTGTCCACCCCAAGTAAAATATTAAGCCGCATCATCCTGGAGAGGCTTAAAGACGCACTGGATTCAAAACTGCGACCGGAACAGGCAGGCTTCAGGAAGTACAAATCATGTGCTGACCAAATTGCAACGCTTCGTATCATCATAGAACAGAGCGTAGAATGGCAATCAGCTCTATACCTCAACTTCATCGACTTTGAGAAGGCCTTTGACAGCGTCGACCGAGAAGTAATTTGGAAACTGCTTCAATACTACGGAGTACCGCAAACCTTTATCCGCCTCATTCAACAACTATATGAAGATGCCACATGCCAAGTAATCCACAATGGGAAGCTCAGTGATGCCTTTGAAGTGAAGACAGGAGTGAAACAAGGTTGCCTACTATCCCCCATGATATTCCTTATTGTGGTGGACTGGATCATGCAGCAAACAGTAGGCAGCGAGAAGAGGGGGATACACTGGACGACGGAAAAGAACCTAGAAGACTTGGATTTCGCCGATGACTTGTGCCTAATGTCACATAAACTTGAAGATCTGCAGGCAAAAACTAACAAGTTGACAGAAGAGGCAGCTAAGACGGGACTTCAGGTGAATATAGAGAAGACAGAAGTGATGAAGATACCGCACCACCACCATCAACAACAACAACAAACTCCAATCACCGTCAACGGGAGAAACTTGAAGGAAGTAACCTCCTTCACTTATCTAGGAAGCACTGTTTCAACTACAGGCGGGACGGACGAGGACGTCAAAGTCAGAATCGGAAAAGCAAGACAGGCGTTCATTAGCCTGAAACCAGTGTGGAGATCTTCTGCACTCAGCATGTGGAACAAGATACGGATTTTCAACACCAACGTCAAGTCAGTGCTCTTGTATGGCTCAGAGACTTGGCGCGTCACGAAAGGCATTTCCAATAAACTACAGACATTCATCAACAACTGCTTACGCTCGTTGCTGAAGATCAGATGGCCAGAAAAAATAAGCAACAAGGAACTCTGGGAACGAAGCAACCAAGAACCTATCACGCAACAAATATGCAGGAAGAAGTGGAGATGGATTGGGCATGCACTGAGAAGGCCGACTGAGGACATCACGCGTCAGGCCCTCGAGTGGAATCCCTATGGGAAGCGACGAGTTGGACGTCCGAGGGTGACATGGAGGAGGTCATGCGAGGAGGAAATGAGAGCTTCTGGGCTGTCGTGGGACCAGGTTCAAAAGATCTCAGAGAACAGAGGTCACTGGAGGCGTGCTACTGAAGCCCTATGTTCCACTCGGAACCCAAGGGACTAATAATAATAATAATAATAACTTACCATAAGAGTCATGAATTATTGAACTAATTTGAGGTGTGGAAATTTCACCTCATTCACAACCATCTTTTTTACTGCAATCCCTATGAGTTCTCTCTTTTTCATGAATATAAATCATTAACTTTCATTAACTCAAGTCTGCTGTAGAAAACAACAAACAAGTTATGATAATTGTAAACGAATTAGGCGACGTTTTTTGACTTCATAATACTACAAATGATTTTGTATACTCAATTAAAAGTTCAATTTTTATAACAGCTTGAATCTAACGTGTGACTTCAATAACCACCTTAACAACAAGTATAATAACCAATCAGATTTCAGTATTCTGGCTCGAAAGATCGTTTTCCATAAGATAGAGAAACGGGGAAACTATAAAGGTTACCTTAGCAGCGATCAAAATAACTAATTAGGTATCTACATTTTGTGTAGAAAGATAAATTTTCACAGTAACTTTAAAGGCCACCCTAGCAACTGCTGAAATAACCTATCCGGTTACGGTATTCCAACTAGAAACGGAGATTTTTTTTAAATTATAGAGAAGTAATTGGTTATCGCCTTAGTTTCTACAGTGGTCTTTAAAGTCATTCATTTTTCATGAAATAGAGTAGTCTGATTGGTTATTTCAGTTGTTACTACGATGGGCTTTGAAGTCACTTAAATTTATAGGCCACCCAAGCAATTTCGGAAATGACTAATCTGTCTTCGGCATTTTGCCTGGAGAAGTACTTTTCCATAAAATAAAGGAATGCAATAATTGGCCATCTGAGCAGTTGCTATGGTGGCCTTTAAAGCAATTTATAAACGCACCCTTAAAGTCACTCAATGTATGGGTGAATTTAACAGTGACCTCTAAGACCACCCTAGAAACCACTAAAATGGCCAATTAGGTTTCTGTATTTCCCCTAGAAAACCTCGCCTGGTTAACTAGCACACTAGTTACTAGTCAGTTCTAAGCCCGGGTAAAGAGGGAAGGTTGGGCATAGGGCTAGCAACCACCCCGTAAAACAAATCTTACCGCTAAACAAACTTCAAAGCACAAACAAAATATAAAAAATAAAAACAAAATTATTCCTCCCTGGAATCGGAGAGGCGAAATGACGCCGGGTGGTGAAAGCCTTCAGCAAGCCAATTGGCCGATGTGTCTTCTCTCGATGAAAGCGAAAGTAAACGTGGGGACATGGAATGTCCATACCATGTTTGAACCTAGCAAGGCAGCCCAGATTGCAAAAGAGATGAGGAGGTATCACATTGAAGTGCTTGGAATTTGCGAAAGCAGATGGAATGGGAGTGGACTCTCCAAACTGTCAACTGGAGAATCAATAATCTACTCCGGTCACCCAAACGACAACCACGAGCACACTGAGCTTTGGAGTGGCTATCATGATGTCCCCCTTCCAAGAACATCGAAGGCTCTTTCTCATACAGTGGGAACCAATCTCCTCATGCAGGATCATGACAGCAAGGTTCAACTCAAAGGGAAGAAAGGTCACAATCATACAATGCTATGCGCCTACAAATAATGCAGATGAAGAGAAAAAGGAGGAATTCTACAGACAACTTCAATCAACACTGGACAAGACGTCAGTTGGCGATATCAAAATTCTAATGGGCGACATGAATGCCAAACTGGGAGGGGACAACACAGGAAGAGAACTAACCATGGGTCGAGAAGCACTCGGTGAGGTGATGAACGAGAATGGAGAATTGTTTGCAGAATTCTGTGCATTCAACTATTCGGTGATTGGGGTAAGGCACTGTGTTCAAGCACAAGGATATCCACAAAGCGACATGGATTTCAGCATTCACCAGATGGACACACTAAAAATCAGATCGACTTCATCTCAATCTCAAGAAAATGGAGACGCAGTCTACTCAACACAAGGTCAAGAAGAGGAGCAGATGTAGGTTCAGACCACTCACCATCTCGTGCAAGGAACCTTCCAAATCAAGTTGAAAGCCTTCAAGGAAGCTGGTGATAGACCTCAATTCAAGTACAACACTCGGAAACTGAAGGATGAAACTACAAAGGAGATCTTCAAAGCAGCCATCAAGACAAAATGGGAGACGTCGAGGGACATCCGTGAAGAAACCTGTGTGGAAGAACACTGGAAGTCTTTGAAAGCTATGTGGAAAGAAACCTGCACAGCCGTATTAGGAAGGAAGAAGAAAGAAGACAAGGAATGGATCTCGACGGATACCTGGAAGCTGATAGAGGAGAGGAGGATGGTGAAGCAGAAGATAAACCAGTGCATGGATGCTCAACGACAAGAGGAACTGAGCACAATGTTTAAAACACTACACTGGACAAAGAAGTGAAGAAAAGTGTACGCAAAGACAAAAGACACTTCTAATAAACACTGGCAAGTGAAGCAGAACAGGCTGCAGGTAAGAGAGACCTGACGACATTGTATCAAATAACCAGGTTACCTGCTGTCTCCGAAACAAGAGATCAACACAGTGCACATGAAACCAATAAAACATGATGAAGGAAATATAATCACCAAAGAAGAGAAACAAAGGAAACGATGGGTTGACCACTTCAAAAAGCTCTTGAATCGACCATCACCACCACCACCACCTGCACTTCGTCCAGAAATACCACCTGCAGCCGCTGAACTACAAGTGAACATAAATCCTCCAACGAAAATGGAAGTCCTGAACGCCATAAAGCTACTGAAATGTGGGAAAGCAGCAGGACCAGACGGGATCCCACTACAAGCACTGAGAACACACGCAGAGACAACAGCGGACATGCTCACACCATACCACTATTGCAGAAGGTGTGGAAGGAAGGGAAGGTATCTGCCCATTGATTGGAAGAAGGGTTACCTAGTCAAACTCCCGAAGAAGGGAGGCCTCAGTGTTTGCAAGAACTGGCGCCGAATCACGCCACTTGTCCACCTCAAGTAAAATATTAAGCCGCATCATCCTGGAGAGGCTTAAGGATGCACTGGATTCGAAACCACGACCGGAACAGGCAGGCTTCAGGAAGTAGAAATCATGTGTGGACCAAATTGCAACGCTTCGCATCGTCATAGAACAGGGTAAAGAATGGCAGTCAATACTCTAACTCAACTTTATCGACTTTGAAAAGGCCTTTGACAGCTTCGACCGAGAAGTAATTTGGAAACTGCTTCATTACTACAGAGTACCGCAAACCATTCTCAGCCTCATTCAGCAACTATATGAAGACGCCACAAGCAAAGTAATTCACAATGGGAAGCTCAGTGATGCCTTTGAAGTGAAGACAGGAGTGAAACAAGGTTGCCTACTATCCTCCATGATATTCCTGATTGTGGTGGACTGGATCATGCAGCAAACAGTGAGGAGCGAGAAGAGGGGGATACGCTGTTTGACCGCGGAAAAGAACCTAGAAGACTTGGATTTCACCGATGACTTGTGCCTGATGTCACATAAACTTGGAGATCTACAGGCAAAAACTAACAAGTTGACAGAAGAGGCGAAGCAGGGCAGCGAAGACGGCACTTCAAGTGGACGTAGAGAAGACAGAGGTGATGAAGATACCGCACCAACAACTCCAACAACAACAAACTCCAGTCACTATCAACGGGAGAAACTTAAAGGAAGTAACTTCCTTCACCTATCTAGGAAGCACTGTTTGAACTACAGGCGACACAGGCACAGACGAGGATATCAAAGCCAGGATTGGAAAGACAGCAAGACAGGCGTTCATTAGTCTGAAACCAGTGTGGAGATCTTCTGCACTCAGCATGTGGAACAAGATCCTGATTTTCAACACCAACGTTAAGTCAGTGCTTCTGTATGGTTCAGAAACTTGGCGCGTCACGAAAGGGATTTCCAATAAACTACAGACATTCATCAACAACTGCCGCCTATGCTGACTCGCTACTGAAGATCAGATGGATTGCCAGAAAGAATAAGCAACAAGGAACTTAGGGAACGAACCAACTAAGAAGCTATCATCCAACAAATATGCAGGAGGAAGTGGAGATGGATTGAGCATGCACTGAGAAGGCCGACTGAGGACATGACGCGTCAGGCCAGTCACTCGAGTGGAATCCCCATGGGAAGCGACGAGCTGGACGTCCGTGGCGAGGGTGACATGGAGGAGATCATGCGAGGAGGAAATGAGAGTTTCTCGGCTGTCGTGGAACCAGGTTCAAAACATCTCAGAGAACAGAGGTCACTGGAGGCGTGCTACTGAAGCCGTATGTTCCACTAAGAACCCAAGGGATTAATAAATAAAATAAATAATTTCCCCTAGAAAAGTACTTTTCCATGAAATGCAGGAATGTAATTGGTTGTTTCAGTAGTTGCTAGGGTGGCTTCTACAGTATTCCGAATTTAAAGGCCATCCTAACAACTGTTGGAACAGCCAATCAGATCTCGGTATTTTGTCTAGGAGGTTAGGTTTTAAAATAAAATAGCCGTAGTTGTTGTGGCCTTAATGGTCACCCCTACCGACGGTCAAAATAACCAATTAGGTTTCGCCTTTTCTGCAGGAAAGGCAGGTTATCATAAAATATAGGAGTTTAATTGGTTATTTCATTTGTTGCAAGGTTGACCTTTAAAGTCACTTCGTAATTGGTTGTTGTAACAGTCACCCAAATCTACCTGTGCTCATTTTGAGGTGATTTTAAAGGGCACTTCAGCAATAAATGAAATAACCAGTTAGACTTCTTTATTTTACGAGAAGCTCTCTTTTCAGCCAAAATCAAGAAATCTAATTGGTTACTTCGATCATTGCTGGTGTGGCCTTTAAAGTACCTCTTCATCTTGCTCTCTTATTGAATATCAACAGTCCATTTCAATGAATCTTCTGATATTATTCAGACATGTGATATTTTGTCACATTTGCTCTAAAAACAAAGTTATGATAATTATGAACCAATTAGGCTTGTATATCATAAATCAAGACGATTTTTGACATCATAGTGGTATAAAAGTTCTTATCTATGCTGTTTGAAACTCTACTGGACAGTTTGATTGTAACTGTTCTCATTTTGTCATTGGCTTGAACTAAAGAAGCAAGAATGCAAAATGTTCTGATTAAATATCGACAGTCTATTTCAATAAATCTTGTGATATGCTGCTTTCTTGTCTACAGGATAACAGAATCTTTACTACAATATGGAAATCGTATAAATATCAGTTCTACTGTATGTAAGGCGTTGACAAGTCAATTGAATCAATCTACTCATCATTTATGTCATTATAAAAAGAAAAATGAATCCATTAATATTGTTGAGAATAGTCAAGCTCAGAATTATTCAAATATAACTAGGATAAATGAAGACTCTACTGAATATACACAGGATCTTATACAAATTAAAATACAATATCTAACTGGAATCTACCTCTTAATCTATCGAATTCTCTTGAATATACCAGCAATGATATCATGTTTTTTCTATGGTTCATTAGCGCATAAAATCAGTCATAAGTTCATTATGCTAGTTCCATGCATAGGTTCGATACTGGCTTGTTCATTTTTCATTGCTGGTTTATCACCGGAATTGAAGTTAATCCCAGATACAATTATTTTAACTTTGATCGGAGCCACATTATATGGTACATGCGGTAAGAGTAGTGCATTCAGCATGGGAGCGAATAGTTATATTTCTAAGAACAGTATTATACAGGATCGTACATGTATGCTTGCACGATTATTAGGAATGAATTTTTTTGGATTATCACTAGGTACTTTACTTCTTGGAGTATTCTATCGATTCTCTAATTACTTTGAACTAATTTTATTCGTTATCATTGGAGATGTATTCACTATTATTTTAGTATTCTCAGTGGGTTATTCTAAAGAGAATGACACAACAACCTCATCTACTGCTTCAAAACAGTCATCAACTACTCTGAAGGCTATTTCCGAGGTGGCTGTCTCTTCCTGTTCCTCCTCTTTACCGTCATCGACTCTGCCCACACGGAAATCTCCTGCACAATCCAAAAAGTTCAAATGGTCATATGGAAACGAAACTCATTTTCCTGGGGATTGTAATCCTGGGAAGAATGATGGTAAAAAAGAATCTCCAAGTGATTATGAACAGCATACGCCATGTGGTAAAAGGATATTCTTTGAGATGGTCAAACCATTCATCACCTTGAAATCTTCATACATATTTTTATTTAAAGAACGTGACAACAATAAACGCGTTTATCTCCTCACACTACTTGGTACTATTCTATTCAAACAAATGGCAAAATCTGGTGAACAAGATGTCATGCTTTTATACCTGACTAATGAATCATCATTACTATGGAGTGCAGAACTCTACGCTTATTATCAGTCTTGTTATTATACTCTAATGTTTATTCAATTGATAATTCTATTGCCAATATTAGAGAGGAAATTCGCTTTCCGCGATACAACTTTAATATTATTTGGTTTAACTACAGAGATAGTACGTCTCCTCATTACTGGCTTATTAAAGAATACAATTGGAATATTTATCAGTGCTGTGATTGGTTCATCAGCTTGCTTTATCACTTCATGTACACGTTCACTTATCAGTAAACTTGTTAATAGCGATGAGATCAATGCAAGTTTTGCGTTAATTTCTATCCTTGAAACATTGGCTAATCTTATCGGTAGCGGGCTATTCACACTGATTTATAATAATTCATTAACATTCTATTCATCTTTCATATTTATTCTAGATGCTGCTTTAAATATCCCTATTGTAGTAATTTTTATTTGGTTAAGATATAAATTGACGTGTTATGAAGTATGCACTTCACAAAATCAACAATCATAAAACAATACAAAAGTTTGTCTCAATTCAAATGTCAATGGAATGAATGAACACAAATTGAATATTGAACAACAGAGAATCAGTTCCTCAACAACATCATCACTGTTATCAATAAGCATGTTGCTTTACTTATCCTTAGAAGAAGAAAAAGAAGAGAAGGAACAAAATTGTAAAATAAACGACTTTTCGTTTTAGCCATCCTTAGTTGTTACTAAAAACAACAACTGTATGTACCACTTTGGACATGGAACCTTTACATCATGTATATTTCGACCTAATAAAAGTATATATTTTACGCTACAGAATTTGATTCAAAGAAATATTGTCCCGATAAGAAAATGTATGAGAAAGACTAAACCAAAAAGTTCTAGCGATATATCTTTATGATTTTTGAATCTCAGGATTTGTAGGGATTTGGTGACCCACCCAAGTTGGTATTCATCATTGACTGATATCAGTTGTAAGATCATTGGATACCTGGGAGCACTAAATAGCAGCATCATCCTAGTTGGTATTCATCATAGTAACGTGTTGATCGCGCAACCTGAAGGTCGTGGGTACCATCCTTGAGGGTGAGGGGTCATGGGTGCGCATTGCTGAGGAGTTCCATACTAGGACGAAACAGTTGTCCAGTGCTCCCAAGTTTCCAACGATTCTGCAACTGATGTCAGTCCATGATGAATACTAACCTTATGATTTTTAGTAAACAGATTTGGTTTTCTTTCAAACTCAAGATTATTTTTAAGTAATTCGGTTTTCAGAATGCAACCCACTTACTATTACTTGTTTCTTTTAATATGTACTGTAACTCTTCAGATATGGATGCTAATGGAACTAATTGGTGATAGTTGGTTGAAGGCACCTAGCTTCCACGGAGTATCTGCAACCTCGAGGCAACTGACGTCCCCAGTGACTGATTTCCTGTAGGACTGGCTTAGGTACATTGATTGACCACTAGAGAGCAAACATTTTCATATTGTCTAGTTCTGAGTGTTTCTCGAATTCTATCGGTCATTTTGCAGTGTGGCCACCAGCATCCATAGAAATGAACCATGGTGGTGAGTCTCTCAGCTTGGTGGTCACATTTTAAAATGATTAATGGAATTCGGTCAACACTCAGAACTCGACAACATGAGAATGGTTACTCTCCAGTGATTAGTCAGTGAAACTAACTGATATCTGACCAGGCGTCTGGTTCGAATCCTGAGTATCTCACTTTCCTTCAGTCGTCACACTGTATCAATCTGCTGAACCACAGTGATCTCGTTCTCACTGGTATCTGACGTTTAAAATATTTTCTAAGTACTTAGCAATTAGTAATCATCATTATTTAGAACTTCTTAGTGCCTAACATAACAGTCAGTTTCAGCCAATAGAGCTATTAAAAGAGATAATTCATCAGTTGTTTTCCACTCTCAGCTCAACAGCCTACAAATATGTTGGCGATTACGACTCAGAGCAGTACGCATCAGTGATTTGATTATCACATGTGTTTTTCTATTCCATTGAATTCCTTGACATTAAAAATCCTTGGTGACTGAAGTGAAACAAAATCCGGTCAGCACTCAGGCCCCGTAGCTCAATTGGTAGAGCATTGGACCAGTAACCCAGTGGCTGCGGGTTCGAGTACCACCGTGGTCCAAATTTTCATCTCACCTTCAGTTTCAAAGCAAAGTTTACATAAAACTACTGTTCCTCATTATCCGTACACTAACATTGTCATATACAATGAGTACAAATTATTTACCATCTGTACAATTTAAATGGAAATGTATCGCGGCAGTGAACTTTTAAACTACTTAGGCATGGGATCAAACCATTTTGGATACAATCCAATTAGCCAAAGTCACAGATTGTGATCTCAGGCACAACTTGTTGCACATGTCCTGGCCCATTAATGTTAGTTGGTTTGACCAATGTAAGTAGGCAGGATGATGAATTGTGATATAAACAGAAGAAAAGTGATTATTTGTTGACTCAATCGTTTTGACATTGTGAGTGGAACCTGTAGATCAATGTGAACAGTCTCCAGGAAGGCTTAACATTATCTAGTACAGCTTTATAGACTTTTTAGCTTTACGTTATGTTAGAAAACATTTATTGCTTAACTTGATACAAGTATTTTGCCTTATTCTACATAGCATCTGGATGAGCCTGTGTAATACTTTTTTGTTTTGTCAAGGTGTACCATCTCAAATATTGGGAATGTCACTCGATGGAATCGTAATTCGGCTATTTTTATGAATGTCACCCTTAGTACCTCTAAAGATACTTAATTTTAAGAGTAATTACTTATGCAAGACTACTTCTAACAATCTGTTGTCGAATGCAGTGAACTGGGGTGTCAGGTCACTTAAAACACTTGATAGAAAGAACCTGAACAACGACCCTGCATAGCATTGTTTTGCTGTCTAACTACTCACCCGTTGGTTTAGTTAAGTCTCACATGCGACTACTTGTTGCTCAAGCATGCTGACTACAGTATTTCTAACTATAGTAGTGACTAACCTGGGAACACAGATCTCCGAAAAAACATCAGTTTACTGGAGGTTGTAGACAGTATGACTGAAAAGAGTTGATAACCATGAGACCTAGATGCAATTTTTCTTGATGAGTGTGTTAAACCGTTCAATATGAGGTCATACAATAGTCAGTCCTTGGATGTTTCACTCGCTACCTTTTTCTAATTCTATGAAATATGCTCAATTTAACAGTTATTCGTGTTTATGAAGCTATTTGAGACAGCTATCGTTAGCATACGGATGTCAGTGTACGACCATAAAATGTGACTTTAGATAAAAGCCTAAATTCTGGAAAGTTTTAAATCAGTTTGCCTGATAACGTGCTGTCAAGGGGTGTTTGTTTAAAAAACTACTGACAACAGTGAAATTCGTTGAACAGGAAAACCAAAGATAGACGAACAGCTGTTACACCTCAACTAAAGACTATTTGGTGGTGAACACCCTTGAACTTACAGCCTACATAGGTTACATCAAGCGTGTTACGACCAAGTATTGTGGAAGATGATGGATAGGGAAGATGAGTCGTGAAATAGGACGAAATATATGTTTGAAAAGTCCTGACTCTCTTCGGATGATGTCGACCAGTGTGTAGGTAGATCAAGTCGTTTAATTGACTATAAAAGGAACTTTGATCCAATTTTCTGCTCAGCTTCAAGTTCTAGACCAGAACTGGTCCGCTTGAACATCAGAAGCCAAAACCTGTGGGGTCGGTCCCTTTCCAAGCAAGAAGTATCATAGTGACGCATCCACATGAAAAAGAACACTCCTGTCAGAGTAATCTTTTAACGCCCCTTCAAAACTCATCGGTACAATGCCAGGACCCTCCCATCTGTTAGTATTCGACGTATTCACATCCATCGGGTATTCGAATTGTCTCACCATACTCACTATTACGTCAGCTGACGTGCTTGGAATGCGTCTCACTGAGTCTCCGCAATCTTGCAGAAGAGATCCAGTTCACCTTCTTGGGAGACTATTTTCTGTCTCACCTTATTATTCAATTTCATAGGCTACACTCAGACTGCCTGTAGGCTCTAGGCTTTAGACACCTGCACCATTGATCTACGTATATGGATTTCATCGACCATGTTTACCACTAAGTCAACTTTGATGGTGTTAAAATGCAGCGGGGCCATGTGGAGGCTCGCCGTAGATGCGCAAATAAGCTTGACCCGTAATCACCACAGTGAACACCAGCTCCCGTTTTCCTGGTCAGGAGTATAAACAACCACACCATGTGAAGCTCCTTCACGTTGACGCATTTGGATGCAACTATCGCAGAGGCATTTAGCTATCTTCAGAGAGTCATAGTTGATCGTGTGAATACTAGGTACTGAATAAACACACATTCATTATCTCCATGACCTGGCATATATATCTCCATAATTAGTTCCGACTGATTATTTGCTTCACCATTTGAGAAAAGAAAGGAAGTTATTCCACATACTGACGTTTGTTTCTATGTTAGTTGTTCATTGATTTCATCTTGCCATGTATCTGATATGTTCCTGAAAAATACTGTCTGCTTTTTGACAGAACTGTCGTACTGGTGAATAAATCCCTTCACTGATTATTTTTTGTTGTATAACATGAAGGTATGAGAAATCGACTTCAATAATCATTTGCTAACGAGCAGTTAATTGTGTAACCGTTTGTATTTTCAGCCTAAAAAGGTAATTAATAGTCGGGTAAAACCCATGGTGATTGAAGTTAAGTAAAAATCCGGTCAGCCATCAGATCATGTAACCTAGTTGGTGGAGCATCGAGCCGAGAACCCAGCGGTCACTTGTTCGAATCCGACTGAGGTTCAAATTTTCAGTTCACCTTCAATCACCATCCAGTATAAATACTAGTCTGACAAGCCACGGCGACCTCAGATAACTAAAAAAAAGGTAATTAAAAGACAAGACTGAGCAGGTACTTCACTGGAACAACTTTTTTCAACGATTTCATTCTTGAAGTTGGACAATCACAAATTTATTCTGGTATTTTCTTCTGTTTGTATCTGATAGTTAACAGTAGTTTTTCAGACATGGTAACAAACATGCGAAGTGTCAGTTGACATGAAGTCATTATAATCAAAAGTTGAGGTGACCGTAGTTGCATAAAGATTACTTATTTTCAATAAGAATTTGCTTAACATGACAAAAGTATTTGGAAATTTAAGTGTGATCAGAAAGAGTGTACAGACAAGGATAAATGGTCAATTAAGCAAAAACTGAAAGGTACAAGAAGACAGAAGTAATCCTAGTGACTCAAAATTAAGACCATGAGAAGAAAAGAGGCTGAACAATCCTGTTTTATGTAGAAAAACTCAGGTTTCTTCATATGGATTATCAAAGGTCAGAAGATGCAGAGAATTAGAAGACAAATTAACCTGTGAAAGCTTTCTTTTCACTTTATAAAGGATTTTGACTAGGAAGATTCTTGAGATGGAATGGTTCGTTTCCATGTAGTGTTCAATTATATCCCTTCTTATGAATCCACTATTACCCCTTTTGCAACAAAGAAGGACAGTGATTTCTAGACTCTCTTCTAGACAATAGCTCCATTGAACAATCTGTTAACTTGGCTCTGTAAGAGCAGATGGATTGATATATACACATAAATGAGTGACTTTGTAGGCCACCCTAGCAACTGATAAATCAACAAATCACATTTCTCTGTTCTACAAAACACCGCAACCTGATTGGCTGTTTTAGCAATTGTTAGGGTACCCTTTAAAGTTGTCCCGGATAATCGATAATTTATAGTTGCCTGACTTTGTGCGGTCTGTTTTCGTGATCAGAAGTTTCATTTAACATGCAGATAGACAGAGAGCTAGGCATCAAAAAGTGTAAAGCTCGACGTAAATGTTTCAGCGTAGGAGACATAGAGAACTATTGAAGGTCATTACCTCAAAGCTGAAACATTATAAATGAGACCATTTATAAGTTGCACCTCCAGAAGCCGCTTATATCTTTTGTCATCTAAAAATTTTCGACAACTTGCCAGTTTGAATTGATTATGGACTAAATTTATTTAGATAATCATTGAACATGGGACACCTGTTTCATCCTAGTATCAAACCCCCCAAAAATGCGCACCCAAGACTCTATTAGGGATCAATTCCAGGATTTTCAAAATTTCACAGCGATCACATCACTAATAATTCACTGGATCGAAATAAAATGCTCTACCTTTTCTTATTTCTGTCAGTTGATGATTTAGGGCCACTTTCATCCAATGATGTCGTTGAGTAACTGTCATCATATTTGACTTAGTTTACTCCACCAAACTCCACGATTTCTCATCACAACTTTAGGACATCTCATGTCTAAGCAAATCACTAATAAGCGCTGGAAAGTGATTGCTTTGGAAGGTTTGGGAGGGTTTATCCGTTCTTTGTTGGTATTCATCACAGACATATCCACAAATCCTCAAAAAACATTTTTGACAAACTTCAGAAAGCTAAAGCAACAACTTTCAACCAATTTCAGAGCCTTTGAACCCATAGAGTGTGTCAGTGGTGCTGCCTTTGACATTAAATTAATCGAAAGACAGTAGAATAACAGAAGTATGACCCAAAAGATGAAAATAGTGACATTCATAGTTGTCGAAAATTCTAAGGTAAAGCGGAAGTAGGTGGTACAAAGATTGAATAGCTAAGAAGTAAACGAATCCTCACCAGTATGACTTGTTTGCATTCGCTATACAGCCAATAATGTCTGTTGTTTCGCAGATCCTAACCAAGTAGACCACATTTAATAGGATTCATTGGTCAATCTAACATTTTATTGCCAACTCTTTTAGTGGATTCCTCGTAGGTACGGGATTTTGCAGTTCAAAGAAACACACAACATCATGCACCTAAAGGAAACGATGTATATGAAATTTTTTTATCTTATGCTTAAGGATCGAACTTATATCAAAAGAGCATTGAACAAAAAAAGGAATGACTAAATCATAAGTATTTATAGAGTGAGATAATTCACGTAAATAGCCATCGGACAATGCCGGGTTCGATGTACGCACAAGTCTTCCATTTGTGACAAAAGGGGAAGAGTTACAGCTTCAACCAAGCAAAACACAAATTTTTTTCAGTGGCGAAGGTAAACGATGAAAACTCCAAAAAATAATCCAAATTTGATGATGTGAGGATTTGATTTTAGCATAAACTTAGAAGTATTATTCATCATGGAATGACTTCAGTTGGGGAACCATTGAAAATCTGGGAGCACTGGTCAGCTGTTTTGTCCTAGTATGGGACTCCTCAGCAGTACACACCCACGACCCGGATAAGGATCGGACTCAGGTTCTTCAAGCTCCACGGCGAAAGCGTTAACCACTCAGCCACTGGGTTGGTTTTCAGTGGTTCACAATTTCCAACTTCTGTCAGTTCACGATTTAGTGTGACTATCACCCAAGGTCTTCAGTTGGCATCCGCTTCACTTCCAACTGGTTGACCCTACAGGTCACGACTTCTCATTAGAGCTTCGCGATCTCAGTCTGGAAGCAAGTCATTAATGAGGACTATATACATAATGAGCACTATGTTAACCACTGAAAACTGACCCAGTGGCTGAATGGTTAACGCGTTCGCCACGAAATCTGAAGGTCCTGAGTTTGATCACTAGTTGGGACGTGGGTGTGTGCTACTGTGGAGTCCCATAGTAGGATGAAACAGCTGTCCATTACCCCCAGGTTTTCATTGGTTCCCTAACTGATATCAGTCCATGATGAACACTACTTCTAAATTAAAATCCTCATTCATCTCGAAAATAAACATCTTTTGTTCGAAGTAGTAGACTTAGTCAGCAGTTAGTAGAAGATTTTTGGTCTCGAGTGCACGGTCCATCTATAAATCGTGAAGTATCAGATCGCTGTCCTCTAAACTGATCCTCAAACTTGGTTATGTCATTTTCAGAAGGGTAGATGTTTTCGTTTTAATCATTGCAAAGTAACATGTCAAACTGTTATTAACTCGTAAGCCTAACAGTGGCTAGTGATTTGATAGTAGTACCCATTAGCATGATAGGACAAAATAGATTGGGCCCAACTGTCAATCCTTCTCTCCAATTCAAAAAGCAGATACACTTACCAGTAGCCTATAAATTGTACATAGCGAAAGCGAGTGGTGACATTTTACATGTCTGGTCAACTTATCTGTCTACAGAATTGAAATCCCATCAGATGTCATGTCAGTTAAGTTAGCTAGCTGAATATCATGACACCTGTCTACAGACTATCAGTTCAAATTCGTTAGAATCTGAATTCATGTTTAACACCGGTCAACTTTTTGTAAAACCATATTAAACATTTGGAAATAAAAATTAGTCAACATATAAAGGTCAATTTAAACAAATATTTATTGATAACATTGAACCGAAAGTATCATTGTGATGGATTTAGTTGTCTTCTGGCTAATGCTTCACTATAAAATGCACCACGATGTAGTGCAATTCTAGCAAGTAATTCATCATGACTTGAACGTATTCCAGTTAAACGGCCAATATTAACCCAGGCGACTTGTTCGGTAGATTCAGATTCTAAAAAAACCTTTTAGAAAACAAACAAATAAACAAAATGGAAATAAGCATAATTTTAGAAGATGAGTAACAAATAGTAGAGTTTTCATCAACAGGTTGAGCATGGAGACAACCAATCAATGAGGAGTTTCGATGATGGTTGCGTTATCTCACAAATTTAAAGAAGGTACACACTGACCACAGAATCGTGCATGATAACTTATTGGTATAGTGTTCATCAATAGACTTGGTGGGTCTGTATTAGATTCCGCTTGGAATAGTGGGTAAGTACTGCTGAGAAGACCTAAAAAAGCATTGAAAGACCTCCCAGTTTTGCCAGTTTTTCCGCTGATCTATCGCTGATTTTTAGGGTTGATAGTAATTTTGAAACCAATTAGTTAACCACAAATCATGTAACTATAAAATTCCTCTTTCTGTTAAGAGGTGCGCAGGGATACTCGGTGTCAGAAAGTTGATTAGAAAATGTTAAACTAAAGTTGATGAGATATCTTAGGCCAACAGACATACATTCTCAATGTTTAGAAGCACTGGAAAAATCCCTATTCAATTACTTCATGGTATTTTTAACTGTCATACAAATGTAGGTATTATTTCTGGATCCGAAATTTTGTCATACTTCAGAAACTCAAAATGATTTAGATAATAAAGTTGACTTTGAACTTCGGATCAACCAAGCAAACAATTCCAATGAGAAGTCGTGACCAGTGGAGTCAAAGCCTTATGGCCATGAGGACAGATACTCAACGATGACATTGGGTGGCGGTTGTGGCATATCGTGAGCTAACAGAAGTTGGAAATATGGACAAGTGGATTCTGACCCAGTGGCTCAATGGCAACGCTCTGGCCGCGGAACCTGAAGGTGGCGGGTTCGATCTCTGTTGGTGTGGAGTCGTGCGTGCGCACTGCTGAGGAGTCCCATGCTAGGACGAAACAGCTGTCCAGTGCTCTCAGGTTTCCTTTGTTCCTCCAACGGATGTCAGTCTACGATGAATAACAACTTGAAACAATCTTTAACTGTTATCATTATTATCTTGATAAAAAACCACATTGAAAACAAATGGTACCAAAGAAGTACATAAGGAAACTGCTTGAAATCTTGAAAAATGAAGATTATTCAAATGGAATAATTATTTCGTTCAAAAATATTGTAGATGGAGTGAATTTAATTCCATATTAGATTTGTTTATTTGATTTATAACACACAATGATATAGTATTATTTACTTGATGACGACGTTTTGAGCATAAATTATCAGTGTAATCACACCACTTTCGACATATGATTTTTATAGTCCTGTCACCTATTATTCTTTGTTTCTATTGGTAGTAAGAATTTTCATATCTCTGGTATAGGTGTTGCGTCATTTCTATTACATGTGTTGGGTGTTGAAGCGATAAAAAAAGATTCAGTAATCAGTAATCTTTCTCTCCACCTAATTATATTCTAGTTAAGTACAGTAGTTTTATCCCATCCACTCTATTGTATGGCTGTGTATTATTACATCCATTGCAATAGCTGAGTGTTTTTCTAAATTATTCGGGTGAGTCGTTCTGTATTTAGTTAAATTTCTATGTTTCCCATAATCTAACTGACCCCGACCAGCTGATTTGATCTACGTACTTCACCTTGGAGTCATTACGAGGAATTTGATAGATTAGATTATTTTTGCTGAATTGGTTCTATCGGATCCTTAAGCCGACGAAGCTTATCTCTGAGTGAGTTTGTAGGTTTAATTGCCACTCTCATCTTAGCTTTGTTGGGGATCCTACGTAAAGTTTCTGATATACCCCTGTTATGGTTAACACAATGGAGGTTGTGAACTCCCTTCTACTATTGTTGTCCCAATTATTTGTATTCGTATCATTGTTATTATATCGTTTCTTATTTGTTCATACTAATTTCTTAATAAAGGGTTCAGGATAATTATTAATTATTAAAGATTCGTTTGTGTTTAATTCCTTTAAGTCCATGCATTGACTATTGAGTGTTTTAGCCTTATCATTTAGACATTTGACTAAAAACGAGCGTTAACTGACATTGGATGAGGTGATTTGAAGTCTAGATACTTGTTAGTATGTGTCGGTTTCCTGTAGACGGTAGTATGCAAACCACCGTTTGTACTTCGTTTTACTCTGCGATCTAACATAGGTAATTCTCCTTGTTAATTTCCTACCTCGTAAGAGAATTGATTTGCGTCCATGACTGAATTTATATACATGAGGAAAATTTTGATATGTTCCCATTTCAATGGAGTAAATGTATCATTCACATATCACAACCATATCATAGGTGTAAGATTATACTTTCGTTCGTTAGCTGAATAGTGACTTTTTCCATGAAATAAAGTAATCTCATTGACTACTTCAGTAGTTCTTACTATGGTCTTAAGAGAAATGGTTAAATATCACTCTAGAAACGATTGAAACACCGAATAAAGTTTTATCTTTCGACTGTGTAAACTCCACAAACTATGAGACTCTAATTAGTCATTTCACTTGTTAGGATGACCTTCAGAGTCACTGCCTTCAAAGTCAATCGTAGAGTTTTACTCAATCATAAAATTAAGGTAATCACAGGCTATGGAAATTTCCTGAGCTTTCCAGAACTAATCTCTATTGGTTCACCATCCACTGAATAAATTATTGTTACTGGTTTAAAACAGTAGAAAATTTCCCATTAACTAATGGTGTTATAAATAAATATCTTTGAAGTGAAGCCTCTATAAAACAATTTTTGCCCTTTTTACTTTGCTAACACCTTTAATTCATTGAGTGTGAATTTATTGGATAGAATTGATTCATTACTGGTGAACTGTGGCCTCCTACACCAACTATTGCATTGTTTCATGCTGATCAGTTGAATGTGCGTGTATTGCAGTACTGCTTTCCCAGTTGAGTCGCATAAATTATATTTTTCCGTCCAAACTATGGAGTGTTACTCATCATAGTAATATGTTAGGTTACATTTGGGGCAGACTGGAAACTTGGATTTCAGTTGGTTGGAGAGCGCCTCATAATCTACACTGCCAGGTACCATCATACACTACTGAGATATATTTAGCTAAAAATTGATGACTGTCAACATTTCCGTAGATCAGGGAATCTAACAAGGCTAAAATAGGATATAATACGCAGTATCGTTATGTTGTTAAGTGTAATGAATATAGAACCCTGAACCAACGTTTGTTGATAGCCTATTCTACTAAGTTAAGCGTATCCACGGTCTTTATGTGATATTCATGGAGAAAACAAACAACAGTTGACTGTCAGCGTCCATGATGATGATGATGGTGGTGCTGAAGACTTAGACGACATACGCTGAATTATTTACTGATAGTTTATCAATTAGCTATTCTAGTAGATATATAGAAAAGGACGTAAACAGACTGTGGCAAATTGACATAGAACCTGGTAAAAAAGTGCATAACATCTCTTCAGGATGCTTCACTTTACAGTAACAAGCAAATAAAAGGTGGATATATAGTACTATTGTTTTCCTACTTGTCCCTTAGGTTCCTGGTGGAACATAGGGCTCCACAGCATGTCACCTATTCACTTTCTTCACTCCAGTCTTTCGAACCTACTTCCACGACTGCACACAAGCTTTCATTTCTTCCTCACATGATCTCCTCCATGTCACCCTCAGCTCAGACACCCAGCTCGCCGTTTCACATTTCGAATTCCACTCAACGGACTGGCATGGCATGCAGCGTGGTGTCGCCGAATGGTCTTCTCAGTGTGTGTCCAATCCAGTTCATCTCCACCTTCATCTTCCACATATTTATTCGGTGATGGATTCTTGGTTGGTTCGTTGACAGCCAGTCAGTCAGAGTTCCTCCTTGCCTATTCCCATCATTCTCGTCATATGATCTGATTCTTCAGCATCGATTGAGTGAGCGTAGGTGGCAGTTGTTGATAATGTATGTCTGTAGTTTGTTCGAAATGCTTTTCGTAACACACCAAGTCTCCCAACTATCACATAGAAGCACTGACTCACTTGACTGACATTAATTAGTCAATGTTGAAAATGCTCATCCTGTTCACGCTTTATGCTGATAACAGTCCAGTGCAGTGGATCATACTGATGGTGCATCTTGTTGTTGTTGTTGTTGGTTGGGTATCTTAATCACATCTGTCTTCTCTACGTTTACCTGAAGAGTGTCCTGTGTTCGCCTCGCCTCGCCTCTTCTCCCAACTTGTAAATGACGCGTGTGGCTCTTCGAGTTTGTGTGACATTGGACATAAGTCATCATCATGGGCGAGATGGAAATCCTCTTGGGTCTTTTCATCGTCTCGCTCCTCACAGTTTCTTGCATAATTCAGTCCAGTTGAACATAATCAAAAAGATCGTCGGTAACAGCAGGCGGTAACCTTGTCTTACTACTATCTTCACTTCAAAAGCTTCATTGAGCTTTCCATTGTAAAAGGTGGATAGTAGATAGAATTAAAAGGAATCTAAGGTTGGTTAGCAAAAATGCTCAAAATTTTGATGAAAAAACGTGTACTTGTTTGTGTCACTGTGATCGATTTTCAAGTACTTTGCCAAGACTCTCCAACAACCTATTCTTATCTGTTAAAGGAAGGGAACTGCTGTGGCTTATGTGATGAAATCAGGAATAGATAGTAAAGGCTAAAGCATATGCAATGCTGTGAAAGGCAACTTATGGTCATATTGCTTTGTATCATGACAGGAGCATGAGAGTAGTTGGTGCTTCTGCCCTTTTCATACCCTAGAATTCGAAATCTTCATGAGATACTTAAAACAGACGTTGTATAACTAAAGAGTTCAAAGTACACATACTTAAGCCCACTGTTACACAATCGATTTGTCACATCAAGATTTGATCTTGTTTGTGCATCGGACTTCCTTAAGGCAAGTAAGGATATGGTAAGAAAAGATATTTGAGGACGCTGATTATCTATGCGGATCACCTAATTGCTGTCACATCCAGTTCAGCCAACAGTAAAACTTCACCACCAGACCCTCACTATGATTTAAATTATTAATAGAATAATGGTGACTTTTTCACCCTAACTTTCATTTAAATAGATCTTTCTGGCAAAGTTCAGGCATAAAGGACAATCGTTCAGACCACCATAGCTCACTTAGTCATTGTGGTAGTTAGGCTTAAACATTATTTTCAGATAGGAGCTGTCAGCCGGTAGAAACGTGATACTGATGTGCTTCATGAGAACAGTTTTGATCCCGAGCATGTTTAACTCACACTACAATACATAGCGACACCGGTCTATCATACGTTTTTATTGTCAAAACCATATATATATATCTGAATCAGAAGCCCTATTTCAAGGATACACTGATACTGACAAGGTGTGAAATTCACTTCATCATTCAGTAGAAATTTTGCAGCTGGGTATAGTTTACCATTCAGTTAACCGCACTCAGTTGGAAATTTGGAGACTCCCAGTTTGGATTTTTGAGGTATCTTGGACAAGTTTTGTACTACTCTAAAGGATGTTATTCTCGCTAAAGTTATGAAATTCTCAATCTAAATTACAACCACTTTAAACTGGTTATTTCGTTCACCACTTATATCCTTTTGGTAGGCCATCATCGATCAAGTTTAAATTCACGTGTAAAAGAACAGTCTTCATTAGTATCCATGAAAAATACTCTCTTTATATTCTGATGGCTAGTGTAGAAGATGTAAGTGTTTTGTGTCGTACGGATAAGAGTTACTTATGTAGAGAAATATTAGCGTTCTCCCACGGATTTCATTGCTTCCAGTGACAACGATAATCTGTCTTGAATAAGTAACTAAGAAACCTACCTCATAGATTGAATACACCATGAACAGATGAATCATTTTGCACATTAACTCTTTCGTGCAAAGTTCAACAACTGCGTAACAGATTTATGATCTACAGTACCTGTTAGTAACTAACTGTTCTGTAAAAGTAGGTTAATAATTCTACTGTCCATTTATAGAGTTTTTGATTAATTGAGAATGATAAAAATACCACGGAATACAACTTTTCCCCCATTTACAATTTTAATTTGATCTGGAGATTTAACCCTCTCCTCATTCCCATTAAAATTAGACCAACGGATTAATTCCTTGACTGATAATATCCTTGATCATTGAGAAGGTAAGTGGTGTGCAATCTTGTAGAGTCATTCCTTTGACAATAAAAAATATCTATTCTAAAGGCTTTATTCACTAACTTAACATCTACTATGGTTAAAATCCCTCTTTTACTGAGTAGATTAGTGTTTAAATAAGCCTGTTTAAAGGTTTGTATGTAGTTCGACCATAATTATCAACTTGAAAACTGTAAGGCAAGCAAAATAAAACGTTTTTTCATGGATATTTTAAATAGTCAACACTTGAATGTAACACATTTCTGAAATGGTCTTTTTTTATAAAGAAAGTTGAAGATTATTTATATGTATTTTCATTATTTATAGTACCATAAACTCTTTCAAAAAATAAACAATGATCTGAAATAAATGTAGGACATAAATGAAAACAAATTGGTTTATAAGAAGTTTATCTTTTTTTAATGATGACGTGATCAACATCCATTTTTAGCTATTCATTTAAACAACCTCTTTTATTCATGTTTAAAATGTAAACTGTACAATGTATGTCTTCTAATAAGTTACAACTCACTGAATTTTACAAAAAAAGTATTTCCATTATTTATTATTATTTACTCTTTAAAAAATCGATATAAATTACTTAGCATTTTATAACAAGGTGATATTTTAATGAAGTTAAGTTTCTAACTATTGGTTAATTTTCACACTGTCAAGGTTATTTCAGTTTAGGTCATCGATATTTAGCCAATTATCAATTACTCAGACATTGGGATTCAACACCAACGTCAAATCAGTGCTTATGTATGGCTCAGAGACTTGGTGAGTCACGAAAGGCATTTCCAACAAACTACAGATAATCATCAACAACTGTCGCCTACGCTGGCTTCATACTGAAGATCAGATGGCCAGAATAACGAGAATGAGCAACAAGGAACTCTGGGAACCAACCAGTCAACAACCCATCGCTCAACATAAATGCAGAAGGAAGTGGAGACGGATTGTATTGGGCAAACACTGAGAAGACCGAGTGGGGATATCATACGTCAGGCCATGTTGTCGAGTGGAACCCAAATGGGAAACAACCAGTTGAGTGTGCGAGACGAGGGTGACATGGAGGAGATCGTGCGAGGAGGAAATGAGAGGTTGTGGGCAGTGGTGGAACCAGGCTCAAAAGATTTCAGAGAACAGAGTGCACTGGAGACCTGCTACTGAAGCCCTATGTTCCATTAGGAACCCAAGGGACAAATAAAAATTATATATATATATATATATATATATATATATATATATATATATATATATAAAACATTAGGATTCCCATTGTAGAATAGTAATCATTGTATTTCTTAACATTGGGGCTTAGTTTATATAATTGAATTAGACTACGTTCTATAACTATCTATTAAATATAATAACGTCTTTAAACTTTGATGATGAAAATATCTTATTCACAGTGACATCATACAATCATCAGTATCCCTAAATATGAAATATACTTTGCACCATCCCAGTGAAAATTACTTTAGGAAGATTTATAGGAGTTTATGTTTAAACATAATCATTTTGGAGATCACTAAAAGACAGTTCAGCAAAGAAAATATTCTTTTGGACGAATTATTTTTATATAGCTTTACATTGTATTCATTATTATTATTATTATTTTCCCTTAAGTTCCTAGTGGAACATAGGGCTTCAGTAGCACGTCTCCAGTGAACTCTGTTCTCAGAAGTCTTTTCAACCTGGCTCCACAACTGCCAACAAGCTTTAATTTCTTCCTCACATAATCCCCTCCATGTCACCCTCGGCCCAAACGCCCAAATCGTCGTTTTCCCTTTGGATTCCACTTGTGAACCTGACTCTGTGCGTGATATCCTCAATCGGCCTTCTCCGTGTATGCCCAATCCATCTCCACTTCCTTCCTTCTGCATTTTTGTTAGGCGATAGGTTCTTGGTTGGTTCGTTCCTAACCAGCCAAAGTTCCTTGTTGCTTATTCTGGTCATCTGATCTTCAGTATCGAGCGTAGGCAGCTGTTGACGAATGTCAGTAATTTGCTGGAAGTGGTTTCCATGACGCGCCAAGTCTCTCAACATCATATAGAAGCATTGACTCACTTGACTGACATTAGTGTTGAAAATCCGGATCTTGTTCACACTTTATGCTTTATGTTGCTTATTCTCATCATTCTACCCATCGGATCTAATCTGATCTCATCCTCAGTATCGAGTGAGAGTAGACAGCAGCTGTTCATGAATGTCCGTAGTTTGTTGGAAGTACTTTTCGTGACGCGCCAACTTTCTCAACCATCATATAGAAGGACTGACTGACTTGAACGACATTAGTGTTGAAAGTCCGGATGTTGTTCACGCCTTATGCTGAGTATAGTGCAATGGAGTAGATCTCCACACTGATTATTTCAGATTAATGAAAGTCTGTCTTGATGACTTTGCGATCCTGGTTTCGACATCCTCGTCTGTGCCTGTGCTGCCTGTAGTTGAAACGATGCTGCCTACCTACATAGGTGTAGGAGACTACTTCCTTTAGGTTTCTCCCGTTAATGGTGATTGGTGCTTTTTGTTGGTACTGTTGTTCGTTGGCTATCTTCATCACCTCTGTCTTCTCTGCATTCACCTGAAATCCCGTCTTTGCTGCCTCTCCTCTTCTGTCAAATTGTTAGTTTTCGCCTGTAGATCTTCGAGCTTGAGCAACATTAGACATAATTCATCATCATAGGCGAAATCCAAATCTCCTAGAATCTTTTCATCTGTCCAGCTATCGTATGCCCCTATTCTCTCTCATCACGGTTCGCGGCATGATCCAATCAACCACAAACAGGAAGATATTGCTTGATAGTAGACAGCCTTGTCTTACTCCTGTCTTCATTTAAATAGCGTCACTGATCTATCTATTTTGAATCATTTGGCAGATGGCGTCTTCATATAGTTGTTGAATGAGGTTGACAAAGATTTGTGGCACTCCGTAGAGTTGAACTAACTCCCAAATTACTTCTCGGTCGACGCTGTCGAAGGCCTTTTCAAAGTCGATAAACTTGAGGTAAAGCATTGTATTCATAGTTACAACAATATTGATATTGGCAAACTATGTTGAAGTGCTTAAACAGTTCAGATCTCTTGACAGTTGTGTCAATCATTGTTGAGCTTTGACAGATGATACTTCGAGTCATACAGTGATAGTAAGAGTGGTACATGTCAATCTATCACTGATACAGTGTCAATATGATTGTCAAAGGTTGGATACCATACTATTCCAGTTTTCGCTTTTGAACTTAAAACGTCTAATGACTTCGTACATTTGATCCCAAGTTGTTTTTTGAAACTGCCCGTATCCTGCGACAATATCAAGTAACTAATTCCAGTATTAGGAAGCACTTGCTTAGGTGTGATGGAGATATCTGTTCAACAAGATACATACCTTATACCATCATCTATGGTGACTTATACATGCGTTACACATGCCACTCAGTCAGATTACACTACTTATTGGTTTCGATGATGGTCAGAGATGCCTGTTTTGTGAGCATTTTTGATCCGATGTCTCTTCAAGCCACCCTCTGCTCCCTCATCTGATTGGAGAATAAGGTTTAGCTTTGTAAGCCAATGGATAGGTGATTAGTATCGATGCAAAGCTTTCGTAAATTTACGTTTCCAATATCTATCATCTCCAATTTTCTGAGTACAATTCGTGTCGATAGTTATGCACGTCCAATTATATGAAGCGAAATGTATCATGGACAACAGTTTGTAAAGGTGAGAATGTGGAGGATGATCTCCTTGTCTGATCTAAAGTTTCTCGGAGTTATTCCAAGTTATGAAATGGGTAGTATTAGAGTTATGCTTTTGTGACATAGTCTTTCTTCTGCAAAGTATGGGATAGTGAAAATGATCAGTTCGCATATACGCACCACTTCATGAAATCTCAAGTTGTCCAGTAGTATTTCTTCATGTTAGCCCCCTTTGGATATAGTCATGTAACATTTTCATTCAAAACAGATCATTTGATTTAAGTAATGGAGAAAACAGTGTAGCTAGAATCAAGCAAATTGAACTTTGAGTTGTCAGCAATATTCTTGTAATGGATCAGACACAACTATGACTAGTAATTTAGGTTTCAGGTTCCCTTAAATACCAGTTTGTTAGACAGTGACTTGTGACCATTGTCCATTCAACAGACTGTATGTTTCAGCTTAAACGTAGTCTACTCGGTAAATTCATTTATTTCACGGTCAACAATTTAAGTGTTTCAAAAGGGAAACGGTATCACTGAGCAACCGCCTTTACTCATGTTGTCACAGCGAATTTTACCACTGAATATTAGAAGTTGGAAAATATGGGCCATTCAGTTTTAAAGCAGTGCCTGGTTACTAAAATACTAACTGCAAAACCAGGCAGTTATAAAATAGCTAAGTCAATGATGACCATGTGTCAACTAATACCTAAGAAGGAATGGGTTGAATACCGATGCGGTGATGATGGTATGAGTTTGAAAAGTTAATGACAAAAGTCTTAAAATTTCTGAGCTGCTAATATTTTCCAACATTATACGTTTCGTTGAAACTTGAGTCTTAAGGCTATACCAGAAGCTTAACCCAAGGAAGTCTTTATTTCAGCTAACCTACATCCCACGTGTTATCAACACTATCGGATATCATCACCGAACCCTCATCTAGGTTGCTTAATTTTTCACTGAATCAGTCGAAATCCCCTAAAGACCAGAAGAATGTTGTTATCTGTTAACGTCATAAAGCTGACTAAAAACAACCATTGGCCAATCATCAACCAATTAATTTAGCTAGCTTAGTAGTTAAATCATGGAAAAAGATAATTCACAGTGCCATTATATTGCCTATCGTAGGGAACAGGCTTTTAACTATGAAACAGCGTTTATTTAACGCCGGATATTTATTCCTAGTAATTCTGAAGAGATGCCTAGGCTGCTGCCACCTGAGTAAATGTTTTCTGTGATCTATGATTCACTAAATTTTGCATTGGCTTTACAATGGTCTTTTAAATAGGTCTCAAGGAAAATCTAAAAAGCTTTAAGATTGATGGTGTATTTGAGAACTGGGTCAACAACTTTATTTACCATTAAAAATAGCGATTACAACCGAATATGGTTTTAACCTTGTGGAAACCAGTAAAGAGTGGAGTGTCTTAAGAAATGTTATCTTTCGTTCACCTCTCTTTCTACCCCATGCGACTGGCATTTTTAGAGAGACTTATTCACAGTGATGAGGATAAAGGGCCCCTAACAGAAGGACCTAAATAAGAAAAAAGCGGTAGAAAATATTTACTTCATCCATGTAAGTGTTTCATTTCACACCAAACATGATGAAACAGTTTTTCATCTAACTTTCTGAAAAAAAGACAAATTTTATCTTTCAAGCTGTTTGTTTTCTGTTAAACAGGCTAGGTGAGAAACTGTGCCAACATTTGGTGTAAAATAAGCCAAGTAATTTCTATCGTTTATATTGAGTACATAGTACTTCGGTGTATTGTACACTCCCATGTGTTTTCGTATAACAGAAGCCTTAGGAATGAACATTCAGGAATCTGATCTGTACAGATTCACTTACTTTGTTTATTATAGACTGAAATAAGGTTATTGCATTATTAGCCAATATTATTTTTTGGAAGCTTTCGGATTCCTTTCTTCTCCCCCAATCTAACCCCGAAAATCTTTCCTTCACCTCTCATTCCCTTAAGAGAATCTTGTCATCTGTCGAAGGTGCTGGTAAATACTCAGTCATGATATTTGAAGTTGGAGAAGTTGAAGAACATAAGCTATATGACTCTGACCGAGTGGATAGGCAGTAACTTGTTCTAAGCTGGACCTCATGGTACTACATTCAACCCCTCAACGAGTCGTAAATACGCATTGCTCGGAAGTTTGTTAACATAGAATGAGTCATGTAAGATAAATGAAGTATTACGACTGGTCAGGCTGATCTGAGACTTATTTTTCCCTTCCTAGGTCGGCAAAACAGCTAGGGGTCATCTGACAGAGCACCATGGATTACGTTCCAATCTCCTTAGCACTCATCAACACGACATATCGGATACCTTAAAGACATGTCTTCACTGCTGAAGTTAGAGACTATAACAATAAGCTGCTGAGGTCAAGCCTGATCGTCATGAGTAAGAGTCGCTTTCATCAGTTACCCACCAGGTAATGGTTAAAAACTCATAATCAGGTTGGAAATATTGCCTCTTGACTGATAGTATTCGATAGGTAAACCCAAAACCCCTGTATAGAACTGGGTTTAAAAACTAGACGCTTTCTACTTCAGACATCAGCTTTTTGTTGAAGACTGTTTCAAGTGGTTTAAATTGATGATCTTATAAGCCTCCAACTACTGGACTACCTGCAGCTTACAAACTACCTAGCAGGCATAGTTCAACTCAAATATTCAGGAAATCGTAGTCTCAAAAATGCCTATAGATTAGGAGTATACTAACTATGTATAAGAAGTTAACTTTTAGAAATGAATTTAGCCAGTCAAGTTGACCATACTACACTTACTTTTCCATCCTTTTGCTTACAGTTTAATGGAAACTATTCGGTAGTTACTTTGTTCAATATATCTCCAACTAATTTATCCTTTCACATTTCTTAAATTTCATTCAAACCGAATACCAAAACACTGAAAAGTATGTCATAGAGTTCCGAATAAATTATTTTGAGCTGAGAACGATAAAAGTGGGAGGTAAGAGAGGAATTCTGAGGAGATAATGCTGGAGGAGGGGGGGGCGAGTAGACTGGAAGAGGAGATGAGAAAACACTGTCTACACTTGACAGAAAGAAAAAACCGGAGAAGGAAGAGGAGGACAGGGTAGGAACAACCTAATCTGTTGTCATTTCCGACGTCAGTTTCTTTTCTTGCTTACCAAAAACATAGAAATCAGAAAGGATATATTTCCATTTGACTACTCTAATCTATCCATTTTTTAAATACATATTTTGATATGATTATAGCCTTGTAAGATAACTAGCCCTACAATATGTTACACAATAAGCCCTTTTGTTGTTTGTGTTCCACGGGTTTCCTGCTTTGAAGTTCAAACATTATCATTGATAAATAATAATGGAAAGGAAAAAAACATTTTTCTTAAACAAATGTTTCTTGCCTGTATGGGATTAAAATGCTGAAGAAACTGAAAATTTTAGATTTTCCCTAGATAGAACATGAAATATCAGTTTCAAAGTACACTCACAATATGCATCGTCAGTGAACTGATTGTTGTATTCGTAGACTTTGTTGTCATTGTGATAGGAGGTGAATGCGATTAGAATTTCAGATTGGTATTCGTCGTGAAATGACGTCAACTGGAGCACCACTAAAAGCTTGGAAGGGCTGGACGGGTGTTTTATTCTAGTATGCTACTCCTCAACCGTGCTTGTTAATGATATGCTTGGAGGTATCTCAAGGTTATAATCAGAAGTCGTGAACGGCAGAGCAAGTGAAGTCGGATATGAAGACGTATGCTCACCAACAACAATGGATGAAGGTTGCGTTACATCATTATGTCCCGACCCAAAAGCTAAGTGATGGCGTGCTCACTGCGAGAGCTGAAGGTCTTGGGTTGAATAACTGATGGAGTTGTAGGTGAGCAGTACTTAGTTAATTCCATCCCAGGTTGAAACAGTAGTCCAGTACTTCCAAGCTTCCAGTGGTTCTTCAGACCGTGATGGATACAAGGTTGGCATCAATAAATCCCCACAAACCTCCAAATAAAATTTAAATCGTTTTCAAAAATACTCTGAAGTAAAATAATAATATATAAAAGTAATATTTCTTTCAGACAGCTAAAGAAACCTACTGAAACATGAAAATTAACAAAACATAGGGAAGGAAGAGATCACTTTTAATAGCTCCATGATGGATTATTCGGTCAAATATGGTCAAGTTGTCTCAGAGAATTTTTTTTCGATATCTTGCACAAAGACAGACTGAAAAATTCAAAAAGAATATGGATTTTTTTTTCTGCTTGTATATAGCAGAACAGTTTGGTCCAGCTTGCCTACAAAAGAGGTGTACCCACCCTCTTATTTTGCTATGCACATAATCTTTCCTTATCTGCCTTGATTACTTCAATTTCCACCTTTTACTAACTGATTATTGCTTTTACTTTTTGCAACGGTGTTTTATGAATATGTAAGTACTAGATCGAACTTCTCTTCAAAAGCTTTCATTGGTGTATTTTGAACTTCATAAAAACTTTTCTAAGTCTTCTTTGTGGGTAAATGTATACTTTTTCCTGAAGTGTTTAGTATGAGGTAATCTCTTTCTTATTCTAGGAACAGCTTATTATTTAATGCTGGGACATTTCTATGTATTAGCTCGTATGAAAGTAATTTGTTTGTTATGACTAGAAGTACAAGTGTACATTTGCCTGAAAGGAAATTCTCTTTGTTGGTTTATCTTTCGCAAATTTAGCAATACTTCCTTTTATCAGTAATCAAGTTTAACCGAATACGACAGGTTATGGGGACCGCAGCTTTCGAACATACTAAAATGACACGGTGTTGTCGAGTCATCTATAACATTGCACCACTTCATGAAGTCTTCGACTGTTGGTCTGAGCCACGTAATGGAATGTAGACTTCCTGGTCGGTGTTTGCCTAACAACCGAAATCGGTGGTGGGAGACTGTGGGCAAAGTGGCCTAGAATCGATATCAGTGGTGCAGACGTATCCACACATTATTTTCATCTTTATCGTCATACCGCATCTTAGTACTGTATTATTCCTTCTTGTTCTATTTTTACATGTTGCTACCACTTTTGGCGACTTTCTTTGTTCTCTTCTCTTATTTTATTTGTCTGCATCCAGTCTTGATGTGCTAATATATGTCTATACCTATGTCGATACTGACTACCTAATTGACTGACCGACTGTCAGTTTATCCCCATCGATTGATTTCATCTATCGAGTTAACAATGTCACCAGTAGGTTCAGTAACACAATATGATATATCTCATTGAGTTTCAAATAGCTTGAAGTGATCGAAGGAAAGTTTCACTTATATCAGGTCTGTTTTAAAAGCTTTGAATTGCTTTTCTAGGCATAATTGTATCCATTTGTGATTCTTATAATGTATATCAGAAATTACTGATTTCAATACATTCGATTAAATAATCTTTTAGTTGCAAATTCAGTTTATCATGTACACAAATATTATAGACCAGATCAGTGATTCTTCACTGATTTCAATACTAGCAACCTAATAAAGAATTCAGCAAATGGTTTATTGCTACTTGTAATTTCCCGTTGCTTTACTGGACAGAACTGTTTGACCTCTGTTGGCAGATGATTTTCTATGCCTGAAAATTCGTCACGTGACTTTTTACACGGTGGCTTAGTGGATAACGCTCCGACATTTAATTTATTATTATTATTATTTGTCCCTTGGGTTCCTAATGGAACATAGGGCTTCAGTAGCAGGTCTCCAGTGCACTCTGTTCTCTGAAATCTTTTGAACCTGGCTCCACCACTGCCCACAACCTCTCATTTCCTCCTCGCACGATCTCCTCCATGTCACCCTCGTCTCGCACACTCAACTGGTTGTTTCCCATTTGGGTTCCACTCGACAACATGGCCTGATGCATGATATCCCCAGTCGGTCTTCTCAGTGTATGCCCAATACAATCCATCTCCACTTCCTTCTGCATTTATGTTGAGCGATGGGTTGTTGACTGGTTGGTTCCCAGAGTTCCTTGTTGCTCATTCTCATTATTCTGGCCATCTGATCTTCAGTAACGAGCCAGCGTAGGCGACAGTTGTTGATGATTATCTGTAGTTTGCTGGAAACGCTTTTCGTGACTCACCAAGTCTCTGAGCCATAAACGATAAATGATTCGGCGCCAGTTCTCGCAAAGACTTACATCTACCTTCTTCGAGAATTTCACAAGGTAACCCTCCTTCCAACCAATCGGCAAGTACCTTTCCTATCTTCCTTTCTTCCTTCAGAATCTTCTGCAATACTGGTGTGAGCATGTCTGCTGCTGATGTCCCGACTTCTGTTTTCAGTGCTGCTGGGTGAATTCTATCTGGTCCTGGTGCTTTCCCGGATTTCAACGACTTTATGGAGTTCAAGACTTTACTTCTGCTTTATCGGAGAGCTTGTGTTCACTGTGGCTGTTCAGTTCTATGGCTGAACTGGCCTGCTGGTGATATTTCTGGACAAGTTGCAGGTGGTGGCGGTCAACTCAAGAGATTTTTCTTTTGTGTCTTCTCTTTGGTAACTAGGTTTCATCTGGTTTCATCTGCGTTGATCTCTTCCCGGATAGTGACCTGGTTATTTAATATAATGATGTCTAATCTCTGTCTCTGTTACCTGCAGCCTGTTCTGTTTCACTTGCTAATATGTCGTAGAAGTGTCTCTTGTCTTTCCCCGCAGTCTTCTTCATTTCCTTGTCCAGTGTTGTGTTTTATCTGTTATGTTCAGTTCCCTTTTTCAGTGTTCATCCCTACACTGTACTGCAATGTATTGGTTCATCTTCTGCTTCATCATATTCATCTCCGTATTCTATCAGCTTGCATGTGTCCGTCAAGATCCATTCCTTCACTCACCTCTTCTTTTTCCTTCCTAACACGGTTATACAGCAGGTCCTCTTCCATGTCTCTTTCAAACAGTTCCAGTGTTCTTCTACACACGTCTCCTCAGGGATGCTGCTCAATGTCTCCCATTTTGTCCCGATGATTGACGACGTGAAGATATCCTTCATTGATTCGTCCTTCAACTTCTCCTCAGGTTGTTCAACTTCAATTGTGGTCTATCACCAGCTTGTTCGAAGGCTTTCAACTCCAATTCGAAGGTGGGTTCCTTGCACTAGATAGTGAATGGCGTAAAACACCTACATTTACTACCCTTCTTCATCTCATTTGATCTTATCTCCAGTAGGCTGTCTTTTCACCTCACATTGCTATGAAGTTGATCTGATTTTTAGTGTGGTGTGTCCATCTGGTGAATGGTGAAATCAACTTCATGTCGTTGCTTTGTGAATAACCTTGTGTTTGTGCATACTGTTTCCAATCACCAAATAGTTGGATGCACAGGAATCTGCAAACAGTTATCCATTCTCATTCATTCCGTAGAGTGCTTCTCGACTCATGATCGGCTATCTTCCTGTTTTATCCTCTAATACTTTGATATTCATTTCACCCCACCCATTAGAATGAATTTTGATGTCGCCAACTGTGAGGTGGGGTTTTGTCCAGTGCTGATTGCAGTCGTCTGTAGAATTCCTCCTTCTTCTCTTCATCTGTATAAATTTGTAGGTGCATGGCGTAGAGTAGCATTGTATGATTGTGACTTTTCTTCCTCTTGAGTTGAATCCATCATGCTATCATAATGCTGATCCTGATGCTGTAGGAGACTGGTTCCCACTGCCTGAAAGACTTTGATGCCGTTGGGAGTGGACATCATGATAGCCACTCGAAAACTCAGTGTGCTCGTTCGTGGTTGTCATCTGGGTGACAATATCGGAGTGGATTATTGACTCGTTTCCAGTTGACAGACAGTTTGGAGAGTCCACTTGCATTCCATCTGCATATTTCTTGCAGATTCCTAGCCTACCACTTCAATGCTATATCTTCTCATCTGTTTTGCAATCTGGACAGCCTTGTCAGCCAGCCAGTCAGCCAGACATGTTCGAACATTGTGTACACATTTTTAAATCCCCATGTTTACTTATGCTTTCATTGAGAGAGAGAGAGAGAGAGAGAGAGAGAGAAGACACATTTACCAAATGGCTTTGCGAAGGCTTTAACTATCTGGTGTCATTTCTTGTCCCTGTTTTCAGGGAGGAATAAGTTTATTTTTATTTTTTATTTTTTATATGTTTATAAGTCGACCATTTTCTTATATATCACATTTTATTGAACAAGTTAAGTGAAACTCACCAACTGTACATGGAACGAATAAAATTCTCATGTTTAGGGTATAAGATGTTGAAAATCAGTCTACTGAACATCTTGAACCTACATTTGCTACCTGCTGTTACCTATGAGTAAGGCGTACCTGAAAACATGAAGAAAGCGGTTTCCCATCGGTTATTCGAACCGCCTTCAATTAGAACTGATACCCGAGTTGTTATCACTACGGAGTTCATATCACCACTCCTTTCATGTAGGATTGATACATATACGCAAGTTTATTACTAGCGAGTGACTGATGTATTAAACTACGATGAAAGTCTGTCTATCAAGTTTGCACTGTGACGAGATGCTGATCATAGTCTTATTAGCTTCGTGGTAACGCTTCTAGCTTTAAAGCCTGTTTGAGTCACAGATAAAATATGAAATTCTTCATGTTTGCAGACATGTTTTGCTGATGAGTTCCAACAAGCATGAAACCATAGGGAGATGATAGCCTCCCACCGATAGACTCCCAACAAGTAACACCAGAATATAGTACATTGCAGTGTCACATCCCTTGACTAAATTACCACGTAAGTAACTTTTTATCTATAGATTTTAACCAGAGATAATCATTAAGAACTAAACAGTAACATCAATTAGCTATTATTGATAAATTCACATGTTGTTTTTTCCCCTAACAAAGTTGAATATAATGTATGCATATTAACAAACTCACTGGCATGTGATGGGTTTAAATTAGACGCAAACATGAAACATTGAAAGAGTGAAGAACAATACCTTTAAGAAGTCCTTTTCAAATGGATGTTCTTCATTTTCATGTATATTGAAAAGAACTCCTTCAATCCATGCATGATCAGCATTCAAATGATCAGTGATATAACCAGTATAAGCCTGAAAGTAATAAAATTGTCAATTAGTTTATTCTACATAGATAACCTTGATTACCTGAATGTACAGGAATAATAATTGAAATTGAAGAAGAACTTTATTCATAGAAAGGAGTCTATGCTTGCTATCATTCTACTGAGATATGGCTTAGGTTCCCTTTCATTTTCAATAACCATTCTCTTAAATTAGTAAATGTAAAACATTGCACAAGCAAGTTGAAAATGACATAATGTAAACTGATATTTTCATGTGAAATATGAATAATGATTGAACAAACTTCATGCAAATGTAAGATACAGGCAAAGTAGTGTCTGTATATCAGTTAAAGTTGAATCAGTTCAGCCTTAAAGTTTTTCTTTACTTTAGTAATTTCAAAAATGATGAATTTATCACTATACCTTGCGTTGATCTAAAAGAATATATCATCGAAGATCTAAAGCAGCATTCATCGTTTGATGCCTATCGCTTTAAGTATTCAAAGGACTTTTCAGTTTGATATCACCTTTGACAAATAGGATTATTCTCATTATGAAAGGAAGGTTTGGTTATATTGTACTGATTTAATACTCGCTAGTCATTAGGAGTAGCAGTTTAACAGAACTAATAATAATCTCCAGATTTGTGGAGATTTATTAATTGGTTTCAGGTTGAAATCCATCATGGACTAACATCAGTTTGAGGAACATTGGAAACCTAGGATCAATAGACAGCTGTTTCGTCCTAGTTTGGGGCTCCTCGACAAGGTGCACCCATGACCCGCTGCAGCAGGGTGTGAAACCAGGACTTTAAGGTTCCCCCCCCCCCAGTACGTCACCATTCAGCCAATGGGTCGGAATCCATTGGTCAATATTTCCTGTTTCTGTCAATTCGCGTAATAACGTGACCTACACCCAATGTCGTCTTTGAGTAAATGCCTTCATGTCCGAGTTTTTGGATCCACTGGTCATGACTTCTCATTGGAACTCCAGGAATCACATCTGATTCTGCAGGTTTGTGGAGACTTTTTATTTGATTTCAGGTTGGAATTTATCAGTGACAGGACTGGATGGAGGTCACGCTGTATTGTAAACTGACAGAATTAGGGAATATGGAACATTGGATTCCAAGGCAGTGGCTGAATGGTAGCGTGCTGGCCATGTAACCTGAAGGTCGTGGGTTCGATCCCTGGTGGGTGGACTCATGCTTCAGTACCGCTGAGGAGTCCCATATTAGGGCAAAACAGCTGTCCAGTGCTTCCAGGTTCCCAATAGTCCTCCAATTGATGTCAGTCCATGATGGATTCTAATCTGAAAACAATTAATAACAATAGGTCAATGAAATCTCTTCAAGCGCATAAGTTGACAACTTCAAGCTAGTTCGATTGGTTTAAATTCATTCCTTTCATCTATATGAAAATGCTCAGACTTCATACAGTGTCCCATACAAATAGTATTCGAAACACATTAGTCTTCGTGTCAAATCACCTTCGTTTTGACCGTAATCAAGTTCAGACCATATATCATTATTATTAGTAAAGGTAAGTTCCATAGGTCTGTTTCAGCTTATTTTCGTGACCTATTATTTTTATATAAGAAGAGTTAATATGAATTAAGTAGTTGAGGATGTGAATGATAATTGTTTCGTGTTCACCAAATTTTAGGGTTTATTTTCTTAGACGTTTCAACGCCAAACTAAGTGACTTCAGCAGAAATTTACTTCGCTCAGCCTATTACAAGAATCGTCTAAGAACAAAAGTTAAGGCTCGGAGAACACCACACAACTAAGATTTCATTGTTATGAATCATGTTTCAGCCTTATCATCCATTAAACGTACTTTAATAAGGTAGTCACTGAGATATTAATCTACAAATGAAGCAAGAAATAATGCCAGTTACATCACTTCAATTCAAACATTTCAAAAAATACTTAGAAAATACAACTGAAACACTTTTTATTGCCTAAAATGATCTAAAACAGGATTGAAATGAACGACTTTTGAGTTACCGAGATAATGAGCTGTACCAAATAAATAGTGAAACTTAAATCCTAAACGGGTCTTGATTTTACTTCAATACCCTCGAGTTTCATTTACTTGGTATGTGAATAAATGGTACCCTTTCAGTATTGTATGATATTTGCATTTCTTTAAGTACGTGTTTGGTCGTTTAGTGTTCTCTAAACTTTGATATTTTGTTATGACCATTTTATCAATAAGCTTAGTGACATCTGTAGTACTAATTTCATCAAGAAGTGAAGCACATTCGATTCTTACACGGACGTTTAAATAGTTTTTTATTGACCATAGGCATTGTCTAGTTGGTAAGTTGATGAAGAGGTTTTTACCAGACCTTGATCTCTTTGACTTTAAGTTTCTTTCTGGTAAACAATCTTAGTTGGAGTGAAATGGTGCTGTTTATTACTGTTACATTTTGCATGATTATCAGTTTCTCCAGTCAATTTGCCCTTGGTTGATGAATGACGTTTTTCTTCTTAAGTAGATTATAGACAGGGTTTATATCCACACGTCTGATGATTGACATTTCGTTTGAATGCCATACCTTCAGAACCTGCTTTTTGAAGGATTTCCACATTAGCCCAGTCGAATGTGTGATCTTGATTGTTTGGATAAATTAAAACCAAAGAGGTCAAACCATGTGTTGCTGTATTGCTAGTTGGTGTTCATGAATTTTTTGAACGATCCCATGGCTAGGCTGATCGACATAGTGTCACGAACAATATTTGCAGTTGGTTTCGTCGATTACATTTCTCCCGTCTTCTTTTTGAAATGGATCCCTTGGTTTTTACAACATGCTACATAGTTTTTTTCAAGTTGTTATTCATCGTAGACTGACATCAGTTGAACTGGTGCTCATTGATGACTAGCTTCAAGAGGTATTCCCGAAGTTCCAATGAGAAGTCGTGACCGGTGGAGTCAAAGCCTGATGGTCGTGAGGACAGTTACTCAACCATGACACAGGGTGGCGGTTGTGGTATATCGTGAGCTAACAGAAGTTGGAAATATAGACGAGTGGATTCTGATCCAGTGGCTGGCAGCGGGACATGAAGGTCACGGGTTCGATCCCCGGAGGGCGTGGTCGTGGGTGCATACTGCTGAGGAGTCCCATGCTGGTATGACGAAACACCTGTCCAGTGCTCCGAGGTTTCCTTTGTTCCTCCAACTGATGTCAGTCTACGATGAATAACAACTTGAAATATTTCCAAATCTCCCCAACTCCCTCAAAATATGGTTCTTTTCATGGTTTTTAGGCTACTCCGATTCCGAAAAGACGAAGTAATCGGTTGATTGTTTCTGAAATCTTTCATGTAGGGTGATGTAACACGCCTATTGAGTTGATGCAATTCCCCTGTCTTATCTCCTGTTGATAAACAGTAGTTGGTAAAGTTGAGCGGGTAATCATTAGCTTTAAACACTTTGTACGGGCAAACAGGTATAGGAAAATACTTTTGAGTTACTGGCCTAGTGCGGTACCAACTTGTCTGTTAGACCCAATCTTTGACAGGTCTTGATTCTACTTAAATAGCTGACGGCTTGATGCAGATGGTTTGTGAATTAATGGCACCTTGTTTATATTGTATGCTATTTGCATTTCTGTGTTTGTCTTTGACATTTTAGGTATGTTTCTTTTTGTGTGGCTGTTTATGGTTTTTGAATTGAATAGTACTGCGAATACATTGTCCATTATTTTGTACCACGTCTTCCGTTTATACCTTGCCTGTCATTGGTGGATCAGCAATGTTTGGAGAAAATGTGAAGATATTTGGGATTCTATGAACGTGTACACACTCACATGTACACTTGGAGTCAGGTGCACATCTTCAACAACCCAACTGTCTCTTAATCATCAGCATATTAGTTGCCCAGCCAACTCCTCCTTATCTCAATTTACATCTCACATTGTGTCATCGATTTCTCCCAAGTAACGGATGAATGAATGAGAAGGAGGGGATTGAATTATTCACTCACTTCTTTTATCTTTAAAAACAGCAATATATAATTATGGTGTTCTGTGGAAGAAGCGTTGATAGGTTTGCAGCTGACAGAGACTTTAATATTTTTCCTACAACTGTGGATTAAGTTAGTAAACTTGGACTGCTTAGATAAAACCTACCTTGAAGGATAGCCTTACTGAGTAGTGCATATATCGGAACTTTTGTATCAGTCCAGATTCGGCTCTTGGAACTGAGTACTACTAATCAATGTGAGTCGTCAACAGCTACTCATGTCAGTCATAAGTATAACTCATGATGCCTAAACAATCACATAAAATCACTGTCTGCTTGACGCACTAGCACATCTCTCAGCAAAATCTAACCAACCATCAATCCAAGTCACAACTGTCAAGTTCTTATTGAAATATGTTATCTTGATTTATTGGGTAACATTTTCAATCTGAACGAGGTCAAGATCTTTTTTCGTTCATTATCATCAGTAATAAACGGATGAAAGTTATCAGAGGTTCATCTGTAAGAAATGAAACTTGAAGTGTTCGAATAAATCGTCTATAGTGGTAGGAATATTGACGACGTTACTCTGAGTTGAAAATGCTGGTGAGTCTTCAGGTGAACGACTGTTTTATCTCTAACTGAAATAAAACAGATGCTCGCTACGCTTAAGTGTGACCTATAATGTTCACCACTATCAGATATTGCACATGGCCACATATGAGGAACTCATAGAAAACTACGACGAACTAACCAACTGTTGCATTACTCTGTGTATAAATTGGCAGAAAAGCTCCTAAGGAAGTTAGATGTACGTATTGTATTAGCTTAAGATTAGTAGAGTTGCAATGTGGATAAGGAAATAGGAATATCATCTGAAAATATAATTATGCTGCTCGGTTCTAAGTCTGCTTTCTTCAAAGTTCTAGTTTCACTCTCAAGAGTAATCATCGCCGTACACTGTTCCACAGCCCTACGTTCTGTATGATGACACATGTGTCAATTTTTAATGTACAATAAGATGATGTCAATCGGATGGAGACAAACGGGAAGAAACCATAATTGATCTAAGTTTCATTCATGTTGACAATTATCAGTAAAGTGGATGTAAGGGATTGAAGGAACTGGTGTCAACTGAAAGATTCAAACCTACGTCACCCAGTGTAGCAGCCAGAGACGTTACCACTACAACTGATCAGAATATGAATCAGAAAGAACTATTGAGGATGTTTAACAGCATACACACGTCGCTTGCCTTCATTTGTAAAGAATAAGACAATATGCTAAAAATTTTTAATGTGCTGTTAAGTAAACGAGGAGATGGATCACTTCACAAAAGAAACAAATCTGTATGTCAATACATACACTTCCATAGTTTCACTGCTATACGATACAAAAGAAATTTAGTGAAATATTTGACACCTAGAGCAAGGAAAATCTTCTGAGACGACACTCTACGAGGTGAGTAGAGTTCATTTCGAATTCATCGATTTGAATAGGTTATCGCCCCAATTTTACAAAAAAGTATATAAATAGATCGGAGAAAAGAACTGAAGCAGCAGCCGTTCGAAAGAAACCACCGTTCACAAAGCTACAATTTAGTGGTGACATACTTACGGAGATCCTATGCCACAAACTGTCAAGAACTATTGAAGGGAATTTTTCTGCAGCTAGTGTCTGTCTGACAGTTTATTTCGTGTCAAACGAAGGACAAGTCACCTAGTTTCGCCACTTCCATGTGTATTTACCAGTTTAATTGCTACTGTGGAGACAGTTATATTGGCCATAAGACTTGACAACTTAACCAACGTGTTGTAGAACACCTGCTTTCGTGGTTGCCTAAACGATAGGTTAAATCTATAAGAAGCTCTATTTTGTTGTATCCATTTGCTAGTCATCACAGAGTGAGTAAGACGAAAGCGTTCAAAGCATTCACCGAATACCACCAAACCTTTCCGATGGAGTTCCAATCCGCCTTTAATATGTATCTGAGGCTCTAAATCCAGAAAAAATTTGTACACCCTTTACCCCTACCTTGGTCAGGGAGAACGTAATGAATGACCTTACTTATAAGTTTTAAAATCTACTTCTCCTTTCTATTTTTATTTCATTTGTCAACCATTCACGCCACTACTATATTCACATTCAGATCTTATTTACTTACCGCCTCCAACCTTCACTATCATACAATTTTAATGCTCTTTTCAAAGCTTTGAGGTACTTTATCTGTCTATCTATCTGGACACCTGTTAACATTGTCGTACCATTCTGCATAAAACTGCAGGTGCGTTGCGTAGCGTAGCATTTTATAATTGTGACTTTCCTTCCTTTCCAGTTGAATTCATCTTGCTGTCATAATGCTGATCCTGAAGTTGGAGGAGATTGGTTCCCACTGCCTGAGAGACTATAATGCTGTTGGAAGGAGGACATCGTGATAGCCACTCGAAAACTCAGTGTTCTCCTTCATGGTTGTCATCTGGGTGACAATATCGGAGTAGATTATTGACTCGTTTTCCAGTTGACAGACAGTTTGGAGAGTCCACTTCTATTCCATCTGCATATTTCTTGCAGATTCCTAGCCTTCCGCTTCAATGCTACATCTTCTCATCTATTTTGCAATCTGGACAGCCGTGTCAGCCAGCTAGTCAGCCAGACATGTTCAAACATTGTATGGACATTGCATGTCCCCATGTTTACTTATGCTTTCATTGAGAGAGAGAGAGAGAAGACACATTGACCAAATGGCTATGCGAAGGCTTTAACTAACTGGTGTCATTTCTTGTCCTGATTCCAGCGAGGTGCAGGGAAGTTTCTTTTCCGATTGGATTGGTTTTCCTGTGTAGGGTTGCTGGCCGTATGCCCAACCTTTCCTCTTTATCCGGTCTTAGGACCGGCTAGTAACTGACGAACTAGTTAACCAAGCAGGGTTACTAAACTTTTAACAATCCGTTTTCCTTGTCATTGTCTCAAACATTTCCTTGATTGGTTGATATTTTACAAACATGTTGAAAGTCATGGACATTAGAGTGAAACGTGATTAGATCTAATTGAAAACGATATTGTTCGCTTACATGTCTTGTTATAATTTTCATAATGAGAATTTTTAACACTTTGAAAATGATTAGCAGCTGGAGAGTAAACAGTTTCACATTTTCCAGTTGTAAGCGCCAACTAGCTAGGATAGTCAGTATTGACGTGCCTTTTGATTCGGTCTAAGTATTTTATTCTCGAAGAATTGGGACTTTGTTCAAATTCCTCTCCCCTTACTTCACTTTGGGAAAACCTAGTAGCACCAGACACAATCAGACAGTTACTGTGGCTTATGTTCTAGTATATAAATATCTGTGCTATACTATAGTTTTATACTACTTAGACTTACAATAGAAACGCTTGCAGCCTTCAAACTTATAAGCATTAACTGAAGCTGTTGTTTGTCATTGAATAAATTTATCAAACGTCGTTGAATAAATACTCGAATCACATTTGCACTACAGTCTTGAAAATCACAATCCTGTCGATGATCAGTTAAGTACTAAGGAGAGAATAGAAAATTTAGTAAAGTTATTAAATTCATATCATCTTCATATTGAAAGTACTCAAATTATAAAATTATAAAAGTGTTTAGCTTAAATATACTCAAACCGATGGGTATTTAGGTTGTCATTTGATAGATCAAAATTCTTGTACCTTAAAGGTATACTCAACTCTTTTTCAAGAGTCTCACTCTGGAAATGGATATCGTGAGAATTTCATCGAGAACGGTGAGGACGATAAAAAGACGATAACTTCAGTCAACAACAAAGTGGTTTATGTAATTATAATTCTTTCTTTGCCTCCGTTGTGATTGGGTTAGCCGAATCTCCCAGATATCTGAGAGACTTGCTTATATTTGATGTGGATTCGATAAATAAGGAGTCGTGATGAATCATCAAGGACCATTCAGGTAAATTAATTTTAAGAATTTTCACTCTATCCCATTCTCTTGTGTGATTGTGTGTAGTTGAACGTATAGCTATAACGGGGCTTTCCCTAAAACTCACTATATATTTAGGGTCTACTATCTGGATTTAGCTTGAACAGTCCAACTACCTCATTTTGACCACTTTATCCTACTTATCTGAAGTCGAAATTATTATAGCGACTTCTAAGTGGCTTAATCAGATCTTTTAGCTCATAGAGCTTGTTTCTAAGGGAGTTTGTAGGTTTAAATAGCAATCTATTCCCAGCATTTTCCAACATTTAAAAAACCATTCCAGTAGGAGCTTGGGTTCAAACCTCCATTCCCATTCTATACTAAAATACAACATAAATACCTTCCCTACAGGTTTTTTAAATTTATAATTAAGTTGGATTGTTCATTACCTCAGTAAAAGGTGAACACGTACCTGCTTCAACTCACCTAGAACTGGATGTGAAAATTCGCATGCTTAGATCAAAGTAAGTATATCGAAAGAATAGAAGAATACGTGTCTATCTGATATTTTGAATTAAAAGGCACTAAAAACATAATCAATATGATGTATAGCTACCTGTCTTTATTGTTATGAATAGATTAAGGAATTGGCTGCTACAACTCTTCAATAGACCAATCATTAACGATCGACTTCATCTTGATCTAATCACCCAAAATGTGATTATGAACAATCGACTTTGGTGATGTCAACACGATTCTGATTGAAGTATACAAAACTTGTAGGTTTTCGCTTGCTATTTGCCTGATGGTAGCTACCAGTGAAATCTGGGACTCTTACTTCGTCTTATTTTGGGCTTGTCACTTGAGTGTGCCTATCTCCCAGTAAATAGTGTTTTTCTCACTGAAACTCGAACACAGCACACGTCGCATCAAAACGTTACAGTGTTATTCACCAGACTATTAATGCATGATAGTCACTTCTCGTTCAACTGGTATGAATTGTTATCGGGTGAGACTAAAAGTTATCCTTAAGTGCTATAGTGACTTGCGTGAAAATACGTATTTTGTGTATTTTGTAAGCATATACTATGAAGTGAATCATTTTTGCTGTAATTTGAAGGTTCAATTAACTTAATTGATTTGTGAACATCATTCTTCATAAATAAATGTACTCCAATCCCACATCCCAACTAGGAGGAGGAAGTACAACCATTACATTACACAAAAATAAATGATATGAAACATGATTCAATGACACAGAGCATCTTGGAAACTATGCAAACAGGTAAGTTATGCATACAGTATGTAAAAATACGCAAATTCATGCACAAAACGTTATACCCGTAAAATCACGGTTACATCTACGGACAACTTTTAGCCTCACCCATTGTCATCATTTATTGAAGCTTGTAATTTCTCGTTTTTTTATCGAATAGGCAGGGGATTCCATATGTCAACAGGGGTAGACAACTTCGACCTCATAAAATAACAAAAAATTCACTACCACTAAATAATATTATTTGTAATGCTGAAAACAATTTTTTGTTCCCTTTTTATCATGTTTGTCCCATACAACAAACAGTGTGTTTTATTTTCATCAGGTATATTTACATTTTAAGCTATACACAGCTGAAGATAAAGGTCAAAGGAGTTTTCATCATGGACTGACATCTCACTGAAAACTTGGGAGTACTGGACGGATGTTTAATTCTATTTTGGAGACTCTTAAACAGTATACACCCATGACGTAGTCTAAGATCGACCTCAGGAACACCAGATCTGGTGGCAAATATATTATCATTTAACCATCAGCTTGTAATCTCGTAAATTTTGTTTATCAACTCCTTATGATTTACAATATAGTGCGACCATAAACTAATATCATCGGTGAGCATCGACCCCACTTCCGACTTCAGTGAACACACAGCTTATGACTTAGCACTAAATGTTTTGAACAATTCATCTTGAAGTAAATTAGTAGTAAGCGCTTCTTCGTTTTATGGACCAAATGTTATAAGAAGTTATAATGTTGAATCGAAGTGAAAATCTCATCAACTGATAGAATTATAATTACATGTGTGAGAAAACTTTAGTCATAACGATATTCAAACCACCAGTTCCATTTCAAACAGCTTTCCACTACATAACCATCTGTCTGTACACTAATGTATGATAATTATGGATACATCTAAGCCCTTATTTAAATGAACTACTTCAAGGTTAATTTATCCTTGCTTCATCAGTCACATCACACACTTTCTTTATTCTGATAATAACTACAACACAAGTCTGCTGTTTGCCTGGAATTTACCAACTGAACATAAGCGTATCTAGTGTTCGAATTCATCAATCCAACACAAGTCACACTAGTGAATCACTGGTTTGATGGGTTCTCAAGGCCTTCTATTTTCTCTCAGTCTCTCTGTTACTCACTGTCTGATATTAAATGATATTTTCATTGTCTAGTGAATACCAATAATGAATGTCCGTCAATGTTGCTCTACCTGAGGTTGGAATGATTTCCAAAGATAATGTCACCAGTTAAACGCATATGTTCCCCATCCTTTAATCCGTAAGTTATTTCTCCTTGCTAGTAGATACATGAATGTTAAAAAGTACTGATGCATTGATGCAACAGCACTTCCTATCATCTTGGAGAACAATGTACCTACTTTAAGAAGAGTTAATCACTTTGCTTATAAATTATTGTGCTATGGATAACAAGGAGAATAAGATATTGCCACTCATAGGAATACCATCACTCACTGGAGTGAAGATACATTCAGCTGACGAGTCCCAAACCAAGCGAAACACATGTCCTTGATTCCAACGCTAGCCACCACCAAGTAAATTACAACATAAGGAGACTAAGAGTTTGAAATTGTTTTCTACTTACCCATGGTAAGCATAATTGTTGATTATTATGCAGTAAACCAACTTGCATAATTGGCAAATTTTCATACCTTCCATTGAGAGGGTCCGGTCGTGTAATTGCAATTATGATTGCATGATTCGGTCCCCAGTGAGGTAATAAGCCTTTACCAGCTAAGCCAGTACGTCCACATGGATTTAGTGGATAGCCAACAGGGATGTATTCTGATAATTTAGCGGCTGCTTTAGTTGGCGCAGTTGTTGAAGTGATATTAGTTGTCCTCGGATCAGTGATATGATCGGTCTGTCGAACTAAGCGTACTCTGCCACGCAATGACATTCGACTTACACCTTTGGTATTATCATATCCATTGTATGGGAGTGTTTGTGGTAAACTGTAGGGATACAATAGCAAAGGAAAGTTGAAATAGACTTTTTAATAAGTACTTCATTAAAATTCGACTTCTCAGTAGTATGTAATACTGATCGCCTGGTTTCCTTAGCCCAGTGATAGAGATTCACTTTCATTATAACTGCTTCACTATTGAAGGCTAGTTAGATCATGATGGTATCAAAAGAGACTCAAAAACTAAAATATTTTGGGCTAAGTGGACAGGGTGCTAATCTAGCACATACGTGAAATCTCTTTGAAGGAAACTCTTCTAAAGGAATAAAATCATCTGATTTACCACTGAAAAAAGGCTAAGAAACCTCAAAGCTCTGGTATGCACTGATGAAGAACTTCTCAGTAGCACGTAGTCTCGATCCCCTCTGGATAGGAATGAAAACAACTGTCATAACCAGCAAGAAAACAAAAAAGCGGGCTTTAGGCAGACACCATTTTTTAATGTTTATTACATTTAGATGTTTGAAGGCAGTCGATGAGTTTCGTCCCATTAGAACTCGTCAGTACAAGAGTCTGAAGCCCCGAAGATATTGATGTGCACCTATATCACCTAATGCCGGATTCAGTGACAAAACCACTGAGTTAACCGACCAGCGACTGCTTTCATGTATGAATGGATTGAATAAATTGAGTGGTCGCTACACAGTATCCGATTTCATTTATTATGGAGTTCTCACTCAGCAATTACTTATGCACCATTCACTTCCAGACCTTTGTATTGACTTCTCATTCATTTCCGTACACTTGTGGTTCCCATATAACTACACATAAAATAAGTTATCATGTGTAATTCTGTTTTGTAGACAGAGAATTAATCATTTATCCTTGTTTTCTTGTTGTATTCTGTGAGTTTCTGATTTCCATCATGCCTGCATAAGTCAGATGATTATCAGTCAACAATGTAAGTGAGCACTAACCGTGCCATCGAGTGAATGGAAGTTGGGAAGGCTAATTATGTGATTGAAATGGATTTGGACGATTGATTCTAAAGACTAACCTAACAACTGATGAAACAGCCAACTGGGTTTCTGTATTTTATAAAAATACTACCTTTCCAGGTGAAACAGAAGAACCTTATTGGTTATTTCAGTAGTTGCCAGAGTGAGTTGGAACTGCTTATTCTAGACCTTAGAATTGTATGCTGAAGCGATCACTTGTTCAAGAAAACTGTAAGTGAATTACCAATTCAGGTGATATGTACCTTCAGAATTTCTTCATTCCCAGCTAACTGTAAGTATAAGTACTTCGGCAACAGTAATGTTGACTGGTACAATTATCCATCGAGACCATTACATCTGATGAAATTGATAACATCATCGATTCTGTTGTAGAGAATCTTTCAAGGTATTGCATCAAAAATGTTGGCAAACATCTTACAGTTATATTATTGTCATCAAGAGTTATTTGTCTTCATGGTTTAAGAGCTATGCCTTATAGTATCAAAATGAAGGCGAATTTCAGAGCACAATGTAATCGTCTGCCTAGACAGTTTGAAATGATAAACATGAGTAGATTTAAGTCTCTTTCTTTATATATTAGTAGGCTATGCCTGAAATTATTTTAAAAACAATATTAGAAAAATGATGAAGAAGAAACATTGTTTCTCAAATATCACTGTTTTGTTTGAGGATTAGGAATGAGTTAAGAGAAGTTACTGAACCTAGATCTCATGCCTTTCACTAAGATACTGCTTGAACAACTCACTCACAACGTCTGACTGGTCGAGTTTCAGACACTTTAGGACGCATTAGCTAATTTAAAGTTGTAGGTCCCTCTGGCAGATGAGAACCAGAAATTATAACTACATAGTTCTAAACTGCCTTCTACCTGTCACCAACTATACGTGATGATGTTGAGCTACTTAGCCTAGTAGTTACGTAACAAAGAATATATCTAGTCAGTATTGTAGACTAAACTACATGACATTGATGTAAAATGCATTTTTGTATGACACAAGCTGTAGACAATCTTACTGTATTGATTGCCTGATGAAGTTAAGGAGTAGAATAACTAATCTTCTGTACTCGAACCCAAGAAGGAAGAACAGCAACTGTAATTGTGTTTAAACAGTCAAATGAATCCAACAGTTACGGTAAGTGAAGTTATCTCAATCATTCTGTGGTAAGTACACATATAACAAAATTTCTGTGTTATGCACATGTACGTGAAGTCTACAATGTGAACATCAATCAGAAAGCGAAAAAAACTGCCTAATTCATCCAAAGGATAAGAATGTTTTGAGTAATCTACAGAACCTTATTAGGCCTACTAGCTCGAATATGGGAGAATCACAAAACAAGTTACATTAAAAGTCACTCAAACAACTGCATAAATCATCAATTAGGTATCTATATTTTGTCTGAAATGGGAGTTTTCTATGAAATGCAAAAACAACTGGGTATTCTATATTAGATTTGTTTACTTGACATATAGTGTACAGTCATACAGTATTATTTACTTGATGACGACGTTTAGAGCATAGATTATCATTGCTCATAATCATATCAATGTAATCACACTACTTTTAACATATGATTTATATAGTCCTGTCACCTGATGCTCTTTGCTTTTATTGGTTGGGTGTTGATTAGATAAACAAAGATTCAGTAATCAATCTCTTTTTCCACCAAGTTATATTGGACTTAAGTACAGTGGTTTCATCCCACCCTATTAAGTGGTTTTGCGGATTGCAACAGTCGTGTTTTTCTAGACTGTTGGTCGTATTAAGATCTGTCATTCTATATTTAGCTAGATTCCCATGTTCTACTAGTCTAACTGACTTCGACCGGTTGGTTTGACTTGACCTTGGAGTCATTACAAGGAGTTCGATAGATAGGATCTTCAAGCCAACAAAGTTTATCTCTGACTGAGCTTGCAGGTTTAAATGCCACTCCGATTCCAGCTTTGTTGGGAATCCTACATAAAGTTTCCGAAATTCATTCTACTGTGTTACCCTACAAAGATTTCACACAGTTTCTTGATGAGTAAAATGAGCCAATTAATTTGTATACAAGAATTCAAGCAGTAGTAGTGTTATATGTGAATACAGACTTATGACTTGACTGTAAGAAAGAGATTTCTGTTCAATACAAAGACACTTACACATCTGGTCCATCTTCTACCTCCGGATATGGCAGAGCAATTCTATCATCTGTTACTGTAAATGTTCTATAGGTATCATAGGGAATCTAAAATTTAAGAAAGAAACATTGCATAATAAACGCTTGTCTACAATTAATAGTGTTCATTTAAACAAAGCAAAACAGTGAAACTTGAATTTTACATTCATTACATTAGCATCATTTCAAATTTATTAGCGATCCAGATTTCTATCTCACTATGTCAGGAACCCTTATTAACCTTCTATAAGTAAACGTATAGCATACTATCAAGCAATAACTGAGAATAAAAGTAGTTAGAATGGGAAGTCAGCTAAATTTGCATAATGTTGATGTTATTCTCTTGACGGTGGCTACCAGAGTAATCCATGACGTATGTTTCGTCTCATTTGGGATTCATCAGCCTGATACATTTGTATCCCAGTGAGTGATGATGTTACTACTGATTAACAGACTTAGTATTCTTCGATGCAAATGCATAGCTTTATCCTAAGTCACGAGGATACGTGACACGTATCAATTGTTATTTATTGATACTTCTAATATACCTTCCTTAAAGTGCATCGAACTGAACGATCTCCATTAGCATATAAGCTCCTGTGGACGCTAACAGAGGTTGATCAGTTTAACCCATCATAATACGTATCTAGAAATAATGATTTTGTATTATTTTTGAACGTGCATTCCAGTAAACTACCTCTAGGGTTATTTAGTTTCTTTTCTTTGACAACGGTACTATCATTCACTAGAATATATTTTGACGACAATTTCTATACCATTCAAGGGATGAAAATAAATTTAAAGAGCCACAACCTGATCTACATTTTGCATCATGCTGACATTACATCAAGTTGATTCTTTTTGATTTGTTTTAATCATTTAGATATCTCTTCAAATTGTATAACTTACTGCCGTACACTTTAAAATTGTTTCCACTAATATAACAGTAAAATTTGGGCGTAATGTGGTAGTAAACAATAAACCAGCATTATTTACTGGACTCACTTATCTAGGTAGCACTGTTGCAATTACAGGCGGCATAGATGAGGACATCAAAGCAGCCAGGATCGGAAAAGCAAGACAGGTGTTCATTAACCTGAAAGAAGTGTAGAGATCTTCTGCACTCAGCATAAAGCGTGAACAAGATCCGGATTTTCAACACTTATACTAGTCAAGTCAGTGCTTCTATATGGTTCAGAAACTTGGCACGTTATGAAAGGCATTTCCAACAAACTACACACATTCATCAACAACTGTCTACGCTGGCTCATTACTGAAGCTCAGATGGCCAGAAATAATAAGCAACAACGACCTCTGTGATCCAACTAACCAACAACCTATTACTCAAAAAATATGCAGAAGGAAGTGGGGATGGATTGGGCATACACTGAGAAGACCAGTTTGGGACATTACGCGCCAAGTCAGGCCGTCGAGTGGAACCCAGATGGGAAACGACGAGTTTAACGTCCGAGGTTGACATGGAGGAGATCGCGTTAGAAAGAAATGAGAGCTTGAGGGCAGTCGTGGAGGCAGGTTCAAAAGATTTTGGAGAAGGTAGTGGAATGGAGGTGTGCTACTGAAGCCCTATGTTCCATTAGGAACCCAAGGGACAAATGATAGTTTACCGGACTACATTTTCAGCAGATTTTATTGCATCTATTCATATCAAAGTAATCAAACAGGTTTCGAAATTAGCTTTTGTGGTCTATAATATCTGATGAATCATTCCTCTTACATTTGTTAGGTGTTTTCATGCAACGGATAAAAATTCCATGACCAATTGCCCTCTTAAACCAGCTATATTGGACTTTAGAAGTGTCATCCTATCCTATTTTATAGCATGAAGATCGATTGGTGAGTTATTCTTAGTAGGATCTAACATCCCATGTTTCACTAGATTTTAGTGCTGCATCCTGTTGACTCACTCCAGCCGGCTACTTAAACCAGTGTACTTGACCTCACAATCATTATATGTCATTTCATAGGTTACTGTATTTTACTGGATTGGCTGTACCAGACCTCTTAGCCTACAGAGTGTCTCTGAATGAGTTTGTGGACCTAAGTGCCACTCTAGTCCCAGAACTGTTACAAATCTCTTCCGATATGCCTTCTTTATATGGATCGTAATTAATTAGTGTTGACTCTTCAATGTTCATAAGTTGCTTATTTAGATTTTCTGACTCACTGCCACAGTTCCTAGCTCAGTTACTTAAAAATTCTACACAGTAGCTCTCAGTATGTCGTAAATGTCTGAGGCAGATTAAAGTAAGCATGTCAGATCTCAAAGAAGAACGGTGTCATTTTCGAGCGACTATCAAACGACCCTGAAATGACAAACTATGCTGAAAGCGATTGACTCTAATTCACATATCATTTTATGGGGCTTCATACGAATAATTTAGAACGGCTAGGGGACCATTTGAAGACTTTTTAATGGGCACAACACCCTTCAAAAGGTTTAGTGTTATGCAGTCACATAGATGAGTGTCTTTATCGCACATATTTTGAATTAGGGATGTAAGAAGTAGTTGAAATCTCACTCGACTTCTGAAATCACGTTAAAAAACCAATGCATATTTTAGTTTTGGTTCCTCCAGCTTGTCTCACGGATTGTATTTCGTTTCTCTTCCTTCATCACTGGGTCTTTTCCTCTCTACAGTAACATGGAGTAGAGAGATTTCATACTTTTGTGAACTATGTCTATCGTGAACCATTTCAATAGAAAAACTCTAGTCACGCTAGCATCTGCTTTGTTCCACACAGTGTTTTTGTCTTTTTGTTTTGTAACCGATGACTGATAATTACGATAAATATCATCTGAACAGTATGCAGAAGTCAATAAGATCTAGAAAACTGAATCAAATTACCTGCACACTTTCAAGGAGTATATACTGGGGATCCTTTGAACCTAATGCTCTTACGGTTTCCTATTTCGAAGTGTCAAACCCAGACTCATCAGTAAGTACTACCATATAGAACTAGTAGGATGGGATAAAACAAACACTGAAAAGTAACTCAGCAGTTGCATGTAGGTACTTGTCTTATGAGGTTTCTAATGCTAATTTGAAGCCGAACTCAGAACGTTGACCCTCTTAGCAAAAGTCACATACTTAATTTAACGACTCACTGAAGGAAACTGAAGTATAGCTATCCAGTATTCCGTGGTTTATAGTGGTCTTTTCTTTCACAATGACTTGCATTGCGAAATAGTTATAGAATTATTCATAAAACACCATCGAAACGCATCTGGATAATTCAAATATTTATCATAAAACTTACCTTCCAGTTAATTTTATCTGGGGGTACATTCATTCGAATCCCCGGATAAATTTCAAAATTGAACGGCACAATACGCCATAATCGATGACTTAAGATAAGACGTTCGTAAATTTTTCCTGAAGCTGGTGCTGCACGAGGTCCACGTGATGGTGGTCCTTTTTGCGGTGTTAAAACGATATCCGCCTCCGGTTCCTCGCCATTACTCCTGGTCAAAATAGCTTTGATACACTGCTCTTCAATTCTAAGTCTACAAAATAAGAAAACGTATTATATATTAGAATATTTTAACGTATTTTACAACGTTTCGTATCTATAAGATTTATTTTTCATAATCATATCAAGATAAGTCCACAGTTTCAAGAGATTGATGATACTATTCCTTTCAGGCAGGTAAGCATCTTAGACTGACACTAGTCAGTGGAACATTTGAAACCTGTGAGCACAGGACGGCCGTTTCGTCCTAGTATTGGAGTCCTCAACAGCGCCTAACCATGACCTCATCCTACAAGGGGTCGGGCCCAGAAATTTTAGGCTCTGCAACCAGCACGTAACCACTGAGTCACTAGTTTTCCTACTACTGTGAGTTCACTACGTAGCGTGACCTCCATCCAATATCATTGTTGAGTAACTGTCTTCATGTCTGACTTGACTGACCCCACCTGTCCTGGGTTCGATCCTTGGCAGAGTCATAGGCGCTCACTGCTGAGGAGTTCGGTACTACGACTGATAAGAACAAATTAACCCTTGTGACCACTTTCATTCATGCAGTTGATTACTGCAACGAACTTATGACGTCGGTGGGTTGGTAGACTGTGATATATATATATATATATATATATATGAAAGGAAGAAATGTTTCGTGGGAAGGTTGCAACCACCATCATCGAGTTACATTCTTGGTGCTTTACCGACCTTCTTTCTTGACTAAAGTTTTCATATGGCAGTCATTTGGTTTTGCAATGACTACATCAAAACTGGACTGCTGAGTTATTTTATGTATGACAGGGTCATTATGATCATCTAAGAGATAAAAAGTGTTTTCTTAATTAAAAGTTTTCGATTTAAAAGCAAATTTACTGGTCTTCATTGGATCCATTAAAATGAAAGTAATGTTAAGTGGCTGAAAAATATTAACAGAATGGTCTATCTAACTATGGTTCAAGGATTACTGGGAATTGTCTGGTGAAAAATAATTTATTTATAAGGATTTGAGATGAGATCGCTGAGCTGAGCTGACGATATTTATACTAGGTGGACACCATCAAGTCTGCAGCAATAATCAAATAACTCGAACTCCTGAGTTTGAAGAGCTTTTTTACTGATAGTAATTTTTGATAAGATAGAACTAAACTCAGGGTAGTATTTATCACGGACTGACATCAGTCAGAGAACCACCAGAAGCCTAGGAGCACTGGTTAACTATTTTATCCTACCATGGAACTCCTCAGGAGTGTGTACCTATGACTCTGGGAGAGATGAGGTGAAGGATCATCGGATCTCGTGGTGAGCGCTTCAACCACTCACCTATTGGGTTGGCAACTTCCTTTGAAGGATATAATTTCTTTATTTATTGGGCTTTTCTTTCGATATGACTAAGCTTTCAATTGGTTGTAGATTTTGTTGATTCAATTGAAAATTAACAAAAAGTCAAAAGTGAACCATTCACAAAGATTAGCTATTCCAATAGAATCAATGATCATACTAACAATGTTAGGCAGTCCTGCAATAGAATAGGATGGTAAGGAAGTCATTGTCAGACCACAGAGGAGCACGTCAACTATAGTCGTGAATAAATCTGATTACTACCAAAAAAAACTCAATGAACACATTCCAATGGATCAAAATAAATAGATTAAAAAAGCCTGTAAAAGGTGGTATAAACAGAATTACAGAAATCCATAATCTTTCTACTACACCAAATGAGTCCATATTTGGGCGAATCAGAATCGTGTAATGTAACACCTAAAACTAATAATCGCAGCAGATTGTGTGATGCTCACTAGTAGAACTAGGAGATCAGTTATGGCTCACCTCTACAATTTGCGAATTCCAAGAAGAAGTAGAAGGAGGAATATCAACGATATCGCCATTACTTCCAGTTGTAGCGAAATTCTTGTGGATAATAGGGAATGTGTGACTCTTGCAATATTTATAACGATCTTCTTAAAAACCAAGATTAGCATTCTAAGTTACCAGTCACTAAGGATTTCAACCCTATTTTATGTAACTATGTGGGCCGAAAGAACACTATTGGACAGTTTTGTCCTACAGCTGACCAATCAGAATAAATATACAACTCGGGATCCTGTTGCTTTATCTGTTGAGGAAAAGCTGTACATAAATGATGTATTTTTTGTCAGATAAAGTTATCTTCTTTACAGTTACAAGACGGTCTTTGTTCTCTGATTTTCGTGGTTCAATGTAGTATCAGGTCTGAGGGAGAACAGTCGCTATTCTTATTTTTAGTCCAAACATCTCACTGCTTTTGTGGTGTTCTCCTATTTCGTATTATATTATCAGTTACTACCATATAAGATGAAGTCCAAGCATCACCATACCTTCTTCTGACATAAACTCCGTAGTAAAACGGATTCAGCTTACTTACCAATTAGAAGATGAATATGGAGAATTGGCTATATTGAATCACAAAATAAGACGAATTTAATATTGAAGACTATGACACTCTACTAGATACCTAGACATTTGGTTATCCCGCCTCAAATCAGTGAAGACAGGCTTCGTCAGCTGTATAACCGATCACCATGGAAGTCTGACTAGTAAGCTTGACTAATTTAAACAAAGAAACAAACGAACTAAGATAAACATCTCTATTCATTAAGTATGCTCTGAAATTCATCCAGAAGTCGTTAGGCCTGATAACAAGGAAGACGTAGTAGTGTGAATAACGACTTCAGTACAACTAAAGGGGAACTTAAGGTCTCTGTCACGCTACCGTATAAGGGAAGGTGTAGAATTTCTAACAGGCCTGAAATTTAGACCGAAAAATTCACTTTGAGACAAAAACTGTCGGCTTAGGGATTTCATTGACCGAATTAGACAAAATAATTTGATTTGTCAGATATTATACGAAGGTTGTAAGGTCAAGTGTATATGCCAAACCAGCCGAATGGATGTGATCAGTTTAACAGAGCGTTAGAGATTACCTAAGTTTAAAATGAATGACAGACCACACCGTGAAAATTAATCTTGTAAAAAACTCAGACTGTCCTATGCATACTGTGTCACATAATCTGGGCAATAAAGTGGGTGATCAGTCAGTCAGTATCACTATTGGACCTGGTATTATTGGGTAACAGTTCAAAATGTTACACCACATATCGGTGCTTCATGGGAGAACGCACTCAGATAAAAGATAAAGGAGTAAGGAAGTGAATAATCAGAAGTGAAAGAAGATCGTGGAAACAGAAAAAGAAGGAGTGAGACAATGGTTAAATTAGGTAAAACGATTAACATGAAAATAATGTGTGGATACATCTGTTTCATTGTGATCGATCTTTAGCAATATCGCCTTTGGTCTCCAAACACCGGTTTCTGTTGTCATGAGGATATCAACCAGGGAGTCTATATTTTCCAACACAAGAACTTTAGGGATTGATGCCGTTTTTAATCTGACCACCCCTTTCATTTATCTAACGTGAATCTACTTCAGCTTACAATGTAAGATGAATTGATGGGGATTAAGCGTGCATATCAGATGTTCCAGTTACCTGAGTTGATGAGGGGTTGCAGCCTCACTAGCTGATTTTCCTCTTCTGTCCAAAACTCCACATTCAGTTTCTATAGTAATCACGTGGTGATACCAAGACATATGACCAATGATATGAAGACAACGGTGGTCGAACGCTTTAAGCCCTTTCATTTCCTCTACCTTTGATGACCATATTTCACAACCACGAAGGAGAACAGAGGAAACTGTAGCATATTACACTCAACCCTTAACTGACAATCAAATCTCACAGTGGCGCCATAAATGGTATACGTTTGCGAAAGTCAAGAAAGAGCAAAATGTACGGTTAATCACCGAGTTTCTGTTCATAAAGTTACCACCAAACGCGTGACTCACTGCCAGATATTTGGAAGGTAAATGAGGCATACAAACTATACAAGAAAGCTATGCGATCCTCTTCATACTTTTGTAAACAATAATTTATGCTCGAAACGTTATTCAGTAATTAACACTGTATTGCTATGTGCCATATAAAGCAAGCATATCCAGTATGGGACTCAACTCCACTATACTGGCCAAATTCTACGCTTATAATATGTGAGATTTTTCTTGACTCATCTCAAAGCACTAATGACCCATCTCTATTAGTTTGTGCTGATGATTCTGTCTAGAATTACAATTAAACCATCCAGCTTAGAGAACATAGCGCCACCAAGAATTAATCTGTTTTATTACCACTTTGTCGGCAGAACTACGTAGGTTACCCACTAGTGACAAACGCGTGTATGCAGTCCGGTCCCACAATGAATCAGTAGTGGTCTGAAAAGTTTAGTGGTCCAACCTCTGACTTCATCAGTATGTGATGGGGTTTGAGTCACCTAGGGGACACAAAATACTCCATGGTTGCAGAAACACCTTGCTGATAAGTCCCAAAAAATGCAAATGATGGGTCCCGGGCTTTCTGTAAATCAACTCCTATAGTTTAACGCAGTGAATTAATTTTTCTGGACCCCGTAAAAGTTGTGAAGGATCCTGATGGATTGTTTACAACCCCTTCATGGTATCGCTTTGCCTTGATCTCATCTAAATTGACACTTCCTGATGGAGTATACCTACAACTATGAAGAAAATGCTGCTCCTTCGGTGGTACGGATCCATGTATTCAATATCTGTGGACAGCATTTGTAAGTCTTCAACCGCAACACTGAGTGGCACAAACTCGAGTTATTCAAAGAGATATGTGAGTTGCGAGACGAGTAAATTTCATTCATTATCGAATACAGTGCACCACTATGGAGAACCACAATGTTCTTCCTGCTTGCAATCAAAATGTCCGCTACAGAATTCAGTCAACATTCAAAAAATATTATTATTATTATTTTTCCCTTGGGTTCCTAGTGGAACATACGGCTTCAGCAGCACGCCACCATTTCACACTCTTCTCTCCAGTCTTTTCAACCTGGCTCCACCACTGCCCACAAGCTTTCATTTCTTATTCACATGATCCCCTCCATGTCACCCTCACCTAGGATGCCCATCTCGTCGATTCCACTTTGGGTTCCACTCGAGTGCCTGGCCTGACAAGTGCTGTCTCCGAATGGTCTTCCCAGTGTATGCTCAATTCAATCCATCTCCACTTTCTTCTATATATTTGTCGGGCAATAGCTTCTTGAGTGGTTCATTCTCAGAGTTCCTTGTTGCTTATTCTGATTATTCGGGCGATCTGATCTTCAGTATCGAGCGTAGGCAATTGTTAGTGATGTATGTCTGTAGTTTGTTGGAAATCCATTTCGTAACGTGCCAAGTCTCTCAATCATCGCATAGAAGCATTGACTCACTTGACTGACATTAGTGTTGAAAATCCGGATCTTGTTCACACTTTATGCTGAGTGCAGTGCAGTAGATCTCCACACTGATTTCAGATTATTGAAAGCCTGTCTAACTGTCTTTCTGATCCTGATTTTGACATCCTCGTCTGTAATTGAAATGGTGCTGCCTAGATAGGTAGGTGTAAGATATCACTTCCATTAGGTTTTTCCTGTTGATGGTGATTGGTGCTTGTTGTTGTTGTTGTTGTTGTTGTTGGGCATCTTAATCACTTCTGTCTTTTCTACCTTCACCTAGAGGAAGCCTCATGTTCGCTGCCTGGCCTGGCCTTCCCTGTTCTGCCAACTTATTTGTTTTTTGCTGTACATCTTCGAGTCTGTGTTTCATTAGACAGAAATCATCGGCAAAATCGAAATGTTGCAGACTCTTTTCGTCAGTTCAGCCACCGTATACCATTCTTCTCGCTCCTCACAGTTTTCTACATAATCCAGTCGACTACAATCAGGAAAACCATGGGTGATAGTAGACAGCAACATTGTCTTACTCCTGTCACAACTTCAAAGGTGTCACTGAGCTTTTCATTGTGAATCACTTGGCATGTGACATCGTCATATAATTGTTGAATAAGGTTGGTAAATGTTTGTGGCACTCCGTATTGTTAGTAATGCGGTATTGAATACTGTGCACAGACTGATTACTGTGGGGTTTACACATAAGCCAATCTAGCAGAGGACGTTTTAGCAATGGGTTAGCTCAGCTATAATATTTCTGACACAGACTTCAATCTTTAGGGGGAATTAAGTTTGATGTCATAAATCACAAAACGTAAGTGATGTGAGCTCACGCGCTGACTAGAAACAAAAATGTTGTACTCATTAAAGGATAATACTGTTCTAAATCCACCAGACGGATAAATGTAATTCACTGACTTAAAAAAGACCCATAATTACTAGAAGAAATACTCCTGAATATAATGCAGATGAATGTAATTGGTTATTGTCTTACTTCTCTTCAATCTTCTCTTCAATAATGGTACAATGTGAATCAAGACCGGTGACAGCTGCACAAACTGCCTTCACCAATAAGTTTTCATTGTCTTCTTTACATTTATTCACACCATCTCGTTTACCCCAACCAACAAGACGTTTACCATTGGATGGATTTAGACACTTTATTACCTAAATTATGAACGGTATAACATAAAGATGGTTGATTAAAAAAACTATAATATAACACTTTAGTTGGATTCTCTTTTCAAAATTACCATTGTTTGAATGCGATAGAATGATTATCACAGAAATGAACAATTCAATCGGTAATTCATACTTAACATCTAAGTGTAATTAGATTGCATTGATTGGTCACGGGAGTGTAACCAATTTCATATTGTCTAGTCCTGAGTGCAGACTGAATTCTATCGATCATATTTGCAATGTGGCAACCAAGCTAGGAAGCTCAGCATCGCAGTGCACATTAGTGGATGTTAGTTGGTTGGAGGTAATCTGCAGGAAGACCTGGTTGGCCTGGATTTCGTGCTTTTAGGCACTCGTCAGCATGGAGTGCCTGCAACCTCGATAAGACCGACGTCGCGCCGGAGATTCGAACCCGCGCCACCCAGTATTGCAGTCAGCGACTTTACCACTGAGCTATTCCATACCCGACTAACCTCCCACACTCTTGTGACCAATCAATATATGTTAGGCAGTCCTACAGGAGGTCAATCGTGGTCCGAATAGCTCAGTGGTAAAGTTGCTGATTATAACACTGGGTGGTGTGGATTCAAATCTCCGGCGCGACATCCGTTCCATCGAGGTTACAGATACTCCATGCTGACGAGTGGCATGAAAGCACGAAACCTAGGTCAAGCAGGTCTTCCTGCGGATCACCTCCAACTAACTAAGATTGTATAACTTCTGTTCAAGTTCATATCCGTAGACAGGTTATTATACCCGACGAATGCCTTCATAACCAATCTCAAAAGTTGTTACATAAACTGGGTTACCTTGACTTAGCATTTCTCAACCATTAAGAGGTTGGAAGAGAACTGACTGTATATTGGTCATATTATACTGTTATAACGTGATATATAGTGAAGTTTTCATCGTTACAAAAAGTCAACAAGTTTGATGGTGATCTACTGATGACTGAAAATGGAATACAAAATTGAGTATCTTCCTAGATAGCTTCAGTTTTGAGATGTGAATGTACTATTCATCACTTTTAATTTGCGAAAGGTAACCCAACAAACTTTAATTCAGAGGGAGAAAGTTTTACTCAGTTAATTTGTTTTAATGAATCTAAATTTTTACGGAAGGTTGATTTTTACCATGTTTTACTTTAGATACTGGAAATGAGCCCACTAAATCTCTACTTTACTCAAATTTCAAGATCAAGGTATCCATTATTGACACCGTTGAATAATTCAATTCAGTTTTGATGGTTTTTAAGCTGATTTCATATACATAAAATAAGAAGAGACCAAAAAATTTAACAAAGATTTATACCTCCTTCTGCTGTTCATTTATATCTTTTAATATAGACATTACACGATTTGCACCTTGAATCAGTTTTCCTAAACGTTCTTCAAAATTTGAAAGTTTGCCAATTTGATTACCCAATTCATAAAATCTATCTTCAATAAATTCAGTTTCTGGACCAAATATAGGTCCAATCCCTTCTAATAAAGATCCTGGTTCCCCAGCGACATCTCCATGACCACTAGTACCACCTGAAACTAAACCTTTACCGGCTGCAACACCTCCAGTTGCTACAGATCTTAAGACGATTGCATGAGTATCACTACGTGATCTTCCTGTCCATTTACGACCACCGCCAACATCTGTATCGGCTTTAATGCGTCGAGTACCCATCATATGTTCCCATTTGGTAAGTTTTCTATCCAATGTTGGATTGGTGTGTAAACTTCGACCTGTAAAGAAGTAATAATAAACCATGAAAAATGTACATGAAAGGCAATTAAAATTACTTCAGACTGTTCATGGACAAAGCTAAAGTTATCTGTAAAAATCTGATCACATATGAACTTGTCAAGTCAAATTCTATTCAACCAAAGAGTGGGAAGAAGAACATAACAACTGAGATAACACGGGATTGAAATTAGGAAAGATAAGAACAAAAAGGAAGTGATATAATTGATCCTAATCTTGGTAAGAAAACAAATTTTACCAAGGTAGGTGTAGTACAAGAACAAATTGTTTTTGTACACACAAAGGTGGTTTCAGTTTGTGTATGGCTATTGTTCTCGCAAATTTCGATGTGCGTCGCGTACTGCTTCCATATATTAAACCTTGAAAGCTATTTGAACAATAATATGTGACCTTTCAAAAATATGTTTCACTATAGATGAAGAGAGTCATCTATCACGTGGGACTTATCATGGTTTCACACTCCATTTGTTTTTGAATCCATTTAGATACATGTTCTCCAATCACATCTTCTAATTACACTATGTAAATATAATGAAATCGTTTATCTTAAAGTATGAATAATCGGTGAAATTCATCAACAAACGAAATACCTACTCATCGTAGACTAACATCATTTGGAGGAACAAAGGAAACCTGGGAGCACTGGACAGCTGTTTCGTCCTAGTATGGGACTCCACAGTAGTGCGCACCCACGACTCCGCCAGCGATCGGACCCGCGACCTTCAGGTTCCATGACTAGCACGTTACCATTGAGCCACTGAGCCAGAATACAGTGGTTAATATTTCTATTTTCTGTTAGCTCACGATATAGCGTAACTGCAACCAAATGTCATCGTTGAGTAACTGCCCTCGCGACCATCAGGATGAAAAAGCTGTCCAGTGCTCCCAGGTTTCCTTTGTTCCTCCAACTGATGTCAGTCTACGATGAATAACAATTTGAAACATTTCCAACTTTTCATAACTCCCTTAAAATTCAAACGAAAGAGTAATTTAACACCGGAATCTATTCAGTGTTTAGTTCTGAACGAGAACTAATGTTTGGGGACGATTAATATAGTTTTTTTTTGGGGGGGGGGGGAAGGATTAAGTTAGTACGTAGCCAAAGTCGAACGTAATAACAAAAAATAGCTTATGCTTATGCAAAAAACAAAACAACACGGGTGACTGCATCACATCCCCATGTATGAGTGTGTGAAGAAGAATGCATAGGGCGTAATGATCATCAGACTCAGATGAAGGTGGCTGAACTATATAAGTGTTGTTGAAAGCAAGTGACTTTGAACAATAAATTAATTCCAGGGGATAAACATCCATTTCATCTATTGCCAGATATACACTGGAAGCTAGTCGTAACTTTTAATCCATTGTGTGAAAATAGTCTAGGTCTGAAATCCTAGTCACCCGTAACTTTAACAGTATCGATTTCAATTTCATAGTAAAGGTGATATGATTCTAATTTCGTTTCACGGTTACCACCGTTCTAAGATTCATTGCATCTATTGCATGAACTTGTTTGACAAAAAAGTAATTTTCATAGAATCGTAGAAATAACAGTTTCAAAATGGTCTGAATCTAAGCTAAATACCAACCCATCAACTGTGAGGAACTAGAAAGTTTTTAAGTCTTTCTAACAGTGAGGTCAGTCTTGGAATATCTTAGTACCGAGTTTGAACTCAGAAGAAGTTTCCATCATGATATCATAGTTAGGTTTACTGGTTATTATCAGATGCATTGACAAAATGCCTACCCTTCGAGTTCCTGTTATGTCAGGAAGGTGCCGCTGGGAACAAGAAAAGAATATACAGTACTATGAACAGCGAAATGGTTACAGAAATGAGAGTTCATCAGCACTAGAGAGTTTTTGACAAACAAACAGCTTTTTCAGTTTCCATACTGCCATATAAAAGGAATTAGAAATAGGTGAATAGATCTTCATTACTGACTGCAACTTTCTCATAGCAAGAACCTAATTCCATTAACGATGGATAGTGGCTGGCAGTGAAACGCAGTACGTGTGTTTAGGAATCGTCAGCTAAATGTACTTGTCTCCCAATGAACGATGATGTTCCCACTAGGACTCGAGACCGATTGTTTCAAACGTCAGAGCGTTATCCACTGGACCACTGACTCATGATAGCCAGTCCTTGTGCGACGGGCATAGTTTTAATGCTATTGCTTGTGTTATCCCGTCGTTGAGTAGATAGACAAATACATCCAGCTGACGAAATGCGCTTCCTGGATTCCACTGCTAGCCACTACCTATCACTAATATATAACTTAAACACAGGCAATATCGAGGCATCCACACACGAGCCCATATGCCAAAAGAGACCGATCAATTCGGTCCACCTAACGACGGGATGATACAAAAAGCAACATAAGAATCTAATTCTAGTTAATTGAAAACCACTTACTTCCTAAAGGACTCATTCTACTGACCTCATTTAGACGCTGCATTAGGACTTTCATTTATTTTTTGTTAGTGGTGCAACTATAAACTTATATTAGTACTGGCCTACAGTTACATATCTTAAAAACAAACCATCTGCTACGTGGTCAGCCAAAAATTGACACACATTTCCATGTGTTTAACCATAACAGTAAGTACTTTTCATGAAATCTTCCACAACCAACTGAGAGTTTGTCACAACCTATGCTTACACAATGCTTGTTATTATCATATCTAAAGAAAAACTGTTTGAAGTTCTCTTTATAGTCTTAGAAACCAATTTACTGTACCAACTTTGTTTGTCGTAAATAAGACACTAGGAGATAACTACGAAACGCCTATCAATTTATCAAATCTAAAAAAACGGCGGTTTGAATAACCGAGTGACTGAGCCTGAGACTGCAGCACTGAGTGACAGACTCGGCTATGTGATTCAACATCAGTTCCTTTGAGATAGCCAACAAGACTTACCGGAGACTACAAACAACCACAAAGCCTAGGTCAAGCAAGACTGTGTGGTGATCTCCGTTAGCGACTTAAGACTTAGCTGGTTCAAGCAACATAACCCTGAGGGGTTAATGTGTTCATCAGAGCAATGAACAGAACCATCGTAATTATACATAAACAAGTTCGATATATGAAAAGATTCATCGGTGATCTTGTCTTATTATTGTTACACAACAAACGAAAAGTAATTGGAGCACTGAGATATTAGGATGTCACTTGTATGGTGGTGGCCTGTGGTGGAATCCAGGATCCAGATTTTACCCTACTTGAGAATCGTCATCTGAATGGGCCTGAGACCTAGTGAGTGACGGTGTTCTCACTGAGAATGGAACCCCACACCCTTCGCTTCAAACGACGTGGCGTTGTCCCCTAGGCAACTGATACGCGATAGCCACCTCTTGTGACCATTATTTATTATTGCTTTTTATTTACCTTTGTTATACTGGATCAAATTGATCGACCCGCTTTTACATATAGGTTCCTATGGATGTGTCTTGATACATATTGATACATGTGGCGAGTAGAAATTTCAAACAACACTTTGTACTCTTTGCACAGGAGGTGACTGTTGTTCCTTGGTAGCCTAGTGTATAACGCCTTGCAAATGAAGTGAGGGGTATGGGTTAGAGTCCTACTGGGGACAACACCATTCACTAGGGCACACGTGTCAGCGAATCGCATCACAATGAATTTTCAGACAATATCAAGGCATCCACACAGAAGCCTATATGCAAACAGATGTCGAGGAATTCGAGCCAGTGTAGAAACAGGAAATGACAAGTACCAATAAACGATAAATAAAATATTGTACATTCATAGGTCACCAGACTAATCAGTGTCATTTCACCAAGTTTTTCACTTTAATTGAATCTTATCGATCAAACTGCAGTGTAGCAAACAAACTGGGTGACTCATCAACGCAGTGAACTTTGATAAAAATTAGTTGGTTGGAGGTTATCGGGGGAAAGCCCTTATTAACCTACCTTAGTGATTGTAGGTGGAAGAGTTAGATTAGTGACGTGAAATTCACTAGTGCGCAACACGATTGGTAGCTACAGTCAATTGAAAGTAATGTCATCATCGAGTAACCTCAGACGATGAGCTATAGACGACCTGAAATCATTGAACAGCTGTTTGATAGTAGACTGGATCATTTTGGTAGTGTGAGTATCCAAGACCTTGTAGAGAGTCAAGCCCAGATGGGGACGCACTACTGAGTTGTTCTAAACCGAGGTAAAAAAGCTGCCCAATGTATCAAGGTTTCTAGTGCTTCTACAACTTGTGATAGTCCGCAAGGAGAACTGGTTTCAAATTAATTAATCCTTATAAAAAACACCGAAATTACTGTCTTCTGACCAGCCTTGTTGTTAAGCAGTAAACTACTTATAAGTAAGCGCAGAGATAATTCTCAATTCTTAGAAACAAATCCAATTCAGGATAGTTTTCTTCAGAAAAGAGAAAAAATAAATTATTAGTGGGAAGAACGTACAGAAAGGATCGTCATCCTTGATCTCTTCGAATGCACAATCAAATACAGCACTACCGATGAGATTGAATAGAAATCCAGTAAATTCTACTGAATACCAGATCAACATGAATGGTGGGGCAACAGATGGTCTATCAACAAATTCTTGTATCATTTCATAACGTTGATAACACCAAAAGTATTGAGCAGATCCTTCAATTTCATTATATGTCGAACTTAAAAATAGTGAAAGATAAAGAGAAAATTATAATGAACATGACTGCCAACGATTTTTATCATTTAAGTAGAGATAACAGGTCAGTAGAGGAAATCTTGATGACGATATAGTTTTCTCAAGCTATTCATAACTAGGATAACGATTTGTAAAGTGCATTGTACCACAGTCAGAATAAACTCGAGAGTATGCATAACACTTTGACATGTACACTAATCTATCACTGAAGGATAACTCGCCTGAATACTACTGCATATCTAGTGCAAATCGAGGTGTATTGACTGGTTATGCAATGTATTTGTGTAGCAACTTTTGTCAACATTGTTATTCACTGCCTTCCCAATCACTTCGCTGGAAGCAGTTTCTAAGCAGCTTCGCTTCACTTCTCTGTAAGGTACTACAATAAATTTAGAACTGATGCCTCCTTCCATGAGAAACTAGAGACCATATCACACAACGGTGATTGTTCAAAATGTTTTGTTTTTGTGCATGCACATGGAACAGACTTCTAGGCAATAATAATAATTATTATTCTTTGTCCCTTGGGTTCCTAATGGAACATACGGCTTCAGCAGCACGCCACCATTTCACACTCTTCTCTCCAGTCTTTTCAACCTGGCTCCACCACTGCCCACAAGCTTTCATTTCTTATTCACATGATCCCTCCATGTCACCCTCACCTAGGATGCCCATCTCGTCGATTCCACTTTGGGTTCCACTCGAGTGCCTGGCCTGACAAGTGCTGTCTCCGAATGGTCTTCCCAGTGTATGCTCAATTCAATCCATCTCCACTTTCTTCTATATATTTGTCGGGCAATAGCTTCTTGAGTGGTTCATTCTCAGAGTTCCTTGTTGCTTATTCTGATTATTCGGGCGATCTGATCTTCAGTATCGAGCGTAGGCAATTGTTAGTGATGTATGTCTGTAGTTTGTTGGAAATCCATTTCGTAACGTGCCAAGTCTCTCAATCATCGCATAGAAGCATTGACTCACTTGACTGACATTAGTGTTGAAAATCCGGATCTTGTTCACACTTTATGCTGAGTGCAGTGCAGTAGATCTCCACACTGATTTCAGATTATTGAAAGCCTGTCTAACTGTCTTTCTGATCCTGATTCTGACATCCTCGTCTGTGCCTGTGGCGTCTGTAATTGAAACGATGCCGCCTAGTTAAGTGAAAGAGACTACTTCCATTAGGTTTTTCCTGTTGATGGTGATTGGTGCTTGTTGTTGTTGTTGTTGGTTGGGTGTCTTCATCACCTTTGTGTTCTCCACATTCACCTGAAGGAAGTCTCATGTTCGCTGCGTCTTCTGTCAACTTGTTGGTTTTTGCCTATAAATGTTCTAGTTTGTGCGGCATTAAACATAGATCATCGGAGAAATCCAAATGTTCTACTGTATTTCCATCGGTTCAGCCATTCTGCCATTCTTCTTGCTCCTCATGGTTTTCTGCATGATCCAGTCGACTACAATCAGGAAAATCATGGGTGATAGTAGACAGCAACATTGTCTTACTCCTGTCGCAACTTGAGAGGTGTCACTGAGCTTTCCATTGTGAATCACTTGGAATGTGACGTCATCATATAATTGTTGAATAAGGTTGGTAAATGTTTTGGCAATCTGTAATGTTGAAGCAACTGCCAAATTACTTCTCGGCAGACGCTGTCGTTGGCCTTTTCAAAGTCGATGAAGTTGAGATAAGGTAAAGAGTTGACTGGCATCCTATGCTCTGTTTTATGATGATGAGTAGCGTAGCCTTGCAATTTGATCTTCACATAATTTGTTTTTGCTGAAGTCAGTTAGTCAGTCAGCCAGCCAGCATGTTCCAATCGTAATTTTTAACCAATAGCATTGTTTAGTCTCTCCAAGATGATGCGGATTAATATTTTGCTTGATGTGGACAGGAGCATGATTCGGCGCCAGTTCTTGCAAAGACTTAGGTCTCTTTTCTTTGGGAATTTGACAAGGCAGCCCTTATTCCAATCAATCGGCAGGTACCTCTCCTGCCTTCCATCCTTCCTTCTGAATCTTCTGCAATAGTAGTGTGAGCACGTCTGCTGCTGATGTCCCTGCGTCTGTTTTCAGTGCTACCGGATGAATTCTATCTATTCCTGCTGCTTTCCTGGATTTCAACGACTTTATGGAGTTCAAGACTTCACTTCTGCTTTCAATGGAGGTCTTGTGTTCACTGGTATTTCTGTGGATGGACTGGGCTGCCGGTTGTATTTCTGTAAGAGTTGCAGGTGTTGGCGGTGGTGGTGGTTGATTGTAGAGTATTTGAATTGGTCAGACCATTTTTCCCTTTATGTCTCCTCTTTGGTAACTAGGTTTCCTTCACTATCTTTCATTGGTTTCATCTGCGTTAATCTCTTTCCTCCTGGTTATTTGATTTACTGTTGTCGGATCTCTCTGCTGCCTGCATCCAGTTCTGCTTCACTCGCCAATGTGTCTGGGTAGTATTTTTCGTCTTTCCGTGCACTCTGTCAGCTTCCATGTGTCCATCGAGATTCATTCCTTGTCTCGCCTCACTTTCAACTTGATTTCGAAGTTAGGTTCGCTGCACTAGATAGTGAGTGGTGTGAACCACTTACATCTGCTCCCCTTCTTCATCTGATCTTATGTCCAGTAGGCTGCGTCTCCACGTTCTCCAGGTTCAAATGAAGTCGATCTGATTTTTAGTGTGTCCATCTAGTGAAGTCCATGTGGCTTCGTGAATACCCTTGTGTTTGTGCATACTGCCTCCAGTCACTAAATCGTTGAATGCGCGGAAGTCTGAAAACAGTTCTCCATTCTTATTTATTCCACCGAGTGCTTCTTGACTCATGATCAGTTCTCTTCCTGTGTTATTCGGGCCTACTTTGACATTCATTTCACCCCACCCATTAGAATGAATTTTGATGTTAGTATTGTCCAGTACTGATTGCAGTTGTCTGTAGAATTCCTCCTTCTTCTCCTCATCTGCATTATTTTTAGGTGCGTAGCATAGCGTAGCATTGTATGATTGTTACTTTCTTTCCTTTTGAGTTGAATCCATCTTGCTATCATGATGCTGATCTTGCAGGAGGAGATTGTTTACCACTGCATGAGAGGGAGTAGGACATCATGATAGCTACTCGAAATCTCAGTGTGCTCGTTCGTGGTTGTCGTCTGGGTGACAATATCGGAGTAGATTATTGACACTAGAGTTGACAGTTTGAAGAGTCCACTTCCATTCCATCTGCAGATTTTTCTCAGATTCGTAGCACCTCTATGCCACACCTCTTCATCTCTTTTACGATCTGGGCAGCCTTGCTAGGTTTATACAAGGTTCGAACATTCTATGTCCCCATTCTTACTCTCGCTTCCATCGAGAGAAAGAAGACACATCAGCCAATTGACTTCGGGAAGGCTTTCACCACCTGTGGTCATTTCGTCTGCCTGATTCAGGTGAGGAATAAGTTTAATTTTATTTTTTTTATGCTTTGAAGTTTCTTTAGCGATTGGATTGGTTTTTCGGGGTAGGGTTGCTAGCCGTATGCCCAACCTTCCCTCTTTATCCGGGCTCAGAACCAGCTAGTTATTAGTGAGCTAGTTAACCAGGATACGTTTCCAGGCAATAAAGTGAACTATAAACACTCCTGACTAAAGTTAGTGTATGTTTCTCCAAAAGAACTTTTCACCAGGATACGTTTTCAGAATAAAAAGTCAATAGCCCTCAAACAGTTGTGTTATTCAGAAGCGGGATACCTGTTGAACCTCTTGTAGACTACTGCTTGAAAGGAAAAATGTAAGAGAATACCATTTTTTTTAAATTGTGGTCCATCGTCTGGCTATCTGCAAAAGATACCTGGGCAACATTACGAACAGACGACTAAGAAAGGAGATCAATTCTGAGAAAAAAATAATAACCTGTAGGTACAATCAAGTCAAAAGCTACCAGAGTTATCCACCGATAATGCTGAAGACAATCTCACTGAATGCGAAACTGATATAAGTAGGTGACACCGAACCATTAGATTTCAATCCATCCGTTAAACGATAGGATGCTTGACGCCTGAGCTTAGTATCCTGGTCTCAAATATTCCTGGGGTCCAGGATGAGAACTGCTGAAGAGCCCGAAACTAGGATGGAACAGCTATTGAGTACTCATAGTTTTTTTTAATAATTCTCCAACTCATGTCAACCCGTCATTAATACTTTCTTGAGGTGAATTTATCCCTGGAATTCATCAATTGAAGTATAATTTCATGAGATGACTTATCCACAGAATGGAAAATGCAACACTTGCAACTTCAACATTTTCATGATAAAACTCACGTGAACGTTGCTACCAACAAATTAAACATAAGCACTTGTGTTAACAAGATGTATGCACTTAGCATGATTATTGTTAACCGACGTGAAGAAGTCTGTGGACACATTCCATTGTCACGACATGAGGAACCTTTAAAATAAAAAAACACATAATCTCCACCTTAAGAGAACTTGATACAAGATGATATTTCGAGTTAAATATCATGTTTAAGAGTAACTTGAGTCACAATTAGTAAAAGTGTGATAAATTTTTCAAATCCACAAAACACTGACAAGTATTTCGTTACAGTTTGAAACCTTCCGCCAAAATTCCTCAATTTACTGACCTGAAGGTTACTTCCTCAGATTATCAATGTTTCCATGTTCGCTGTTATACCCGACAGTTATAAGTTCGGTCCCCGATAACGTCACGGATGACAACTATCGAAGAGGAGAAACAGTTGCTTATTGCTCCCAGGTTTTCAATGGTTCTCCAACTCTTATCATTCCATGATGAATACTACCTGGACATTAATTGATAGATTTTGATCAGTTGTCTGCTGTCATGATAAGATCTAGTTGACTGAAGCTGGAAACGTCATTCACTGGTTACCAGTATAATGTCTTGCAATCCAACCTACATACAATTAAGTGTCTAAACAGCAGATTAGAACAGAGACTCATGAAAGATGTATGCCTGTGAGGTAGGTTTAGTTAATATGCAAAAAATGCACAATCGTTTTTATGATTTAACCAGATATTTAAATCTAAATGAATGTGCAACTAGAGTTATATAAAACAAAAATCTCCCATCTGTCAATATTCGTTCAAAAATGGCAATGTCTATTGGTACTGTATTTCATTTCCAAGACTGTCTGACACTTCTTGTATTACCTACTAACTACAAGTAAATTGGTTTACGCATACTTAAAAATTGTTCAGTTTTCAACTAATAAAATCACAGTCAATACAGTCATAGATGACTGACTGATTGACTGACTGATAGAATCAGTGTAGAACCTCACAAACTGTTACATCAGCTTAAGTTGTCACACTGCACAGACGTACACAAAGAACAGGTGGAGAGAAAAAAGGGTGACATCAAGGTGAATACGGTAATGTGATGTGATAAACAGTCTCAAGATAAAGATTATTGTGAATATTCAAGCTTTAGAAGATATGAAGGAGTGAATACGTCCGCGTCATAGCGACAGACATTCAGTTATGTCGTCAAGACTTTTTAACTATTGATTCCTTTCGCCTCAGAGACCCCAACCAGGTTGTCTTCATCTCCCTACATGGCTGCGTCCAACAGTTAGGGACTTCATCGATTGATGCCAAGTCTTAGTCTGGTCACCCTGAACCCCCTTCTAACCTAATCAAATATTCCTACCCCTACCATGGCACATGAGTGTAAGCAGTAACTCGGCATGCGCCACATATGTCCAAACCAACTCAGTCGACTAAGGTTCACAAGCTCAACAATCAACTCATCTGTATTGACTAGTACTATTCGCCTGACCTCAACATTCCTCACACGATGATTCCACTCGGTAAGAGTCGTGATAAGAAGACACTGATAATCAAAATCCTGCAACTGCTTCATATCGTCAACTTTTAGGAGCCATGTCTCACAGTCGCACAAGAGGAGAGGACGGACTGCAATGCAGTACAGATAGCGCTTGCTGATTTACCACATACCTCGATGTGCAATACTTGCAGGGGTTGGATTGGATTGGAAGTGGGTTCAGAATGTCCAAACAAAGAAGTAGCTGAATGTTGGTCTGAGGTGTGTTGAGGGGATGTAGACTGCCTAGTTGGGGTTATTGAGTTGATAGGAACCATTGGTTGATGAGTCTTAGTGACATGGCTAAGAATGGGATGCATTTACTCTTTGACGTCTTCTGAAGCTTAAATATTCGCACTAATCTTTATTATCTCTCAGTTAGTCTTATTTTATGTTACTCCTCTAAGCTATAGATGAACACATTCATTGAACAAATGGTTGCATACACTCTCCTGCTTCCTCTTCATCTTCATATCTATTTGAGTAGTAATATTCCTTGATATTACACATTCAGCTAATATATTTCAGCTACAAGTTTTACACGTCACATTTCTTGTCATTCATGAACTGGTTTATAGACTAAAAACAAATTGGCAAAACAACAATCGTAATTTAAAGTTGAGAATCTAACTAGAAGCTTGTTGAATTATGTAAAACACTATTTGAAAAGAGGAAGAATAACGATTACTTCAAGCACTTACCATCTCCAGCTAAATCATCCAAACGAAATTCACCCAACATTTGAAAGTATGATGTTATCATTACATCATAGAGACTACGAATTCCTGGTTTAGATATATAGACTGAATTTAAAGCTGTAAAATGAATGATAGTAGAACGTGAGGAAGATAAATAAATGATTATGTAATTATGATAAGCTAGATTAAAGTTTTAATGAATTCACATGATTCGATCTCAAGAGTTAACCGGTCAAAAGGTAATGAACGAAATTTTCTGTCTTCACTGTTTCAACATTTTGGAAGCGATGCGCTTCTCTCTCCAGTTAGAAGACATCTTCAAGATGAAACGAAACAAATGTGATAAGTTATCCTAAAACAGTTTCGTGATCAAAAATATGAAATATATTTTTATGTTCTAGAATATTTTGACATTGTCTTTATTATTCTTGAAGAGATGAGCATCCAAAAGTATCTCATGTGAAGTTGACTGCAGCATCGTTTCATTTTCATTCTCCCTTTTGATGATAACTTCAGTGATCGAGTTTCGTGGGATATCTAAGAGATTAATGTCAAAATAAAATATGGCAGGATTCAGATCAGTGATTTCCAGGTCACCTGCTTTCCAATTTGTTGATTGAGTCACAACACTCAACTTCTAGACAGGTGTCAAGATCATCTTGAACTAACTAGAGTTTTTCTAGCTCTTATTTGAGTTAAAGCTATGTGACTCTTGGTACTACATCTCACACTGGGATTCGTATCTTCTTGATTCAGTCAGAATCGTAATCAGTCAAATAAAAGCAGGAAAGGAGTATATTAGGCTGACAAACAGTAAACTAGAGGCAAGATCGAGATAGTCATTCAAGAAGCCCATTTTCTAAAAGACATCATCCCCTTCGACCCAGTATCACAGTCAGGGAGAAATTACGCGTATCAACAAATGACGTGTGTATAATCGTTTATTACTTCCACCAGTTAGACCATATTGATTACGTCTTTCTTCGTAATGAGCAGTCATTATACACTGAACAAGTGTGTCTTTGTAAATAAATCATATCTTGGGCTGACTAAATCTACCTACTGTTTGTTTCTGCAAGTCAAAAATGCTTTCAGTGTTCAACCATGGTTCCATACTACTGACTGGATCATTCCGTCTGAAGGATTAGAATTTCAAAAACATTTTATTGTTTTTTACGCTACTGAAGTATTTTATTGAGGAATAGAACAAGTATGTTGACTATTTTCAAACATTTTCAAGTAATTAGAGTCCAACTAATCTTACTTTTGTATTAATGATGGATAGTACTTAGCAATGGAATCTGGGCACCGCTTCTCGTCCTGTTTGCGAATCATCAGCTGCAACGACATTAAAAATCTTACTTTTAGGTCAATTCACTTTTCTGTCATTAATCATCTCCCAGAGTAAACCGTAAAGATTTAGCTTTATTCGCCTACCGAGGAAAAAGCTGAAGCCTGATAACAGGAATATGTCAAATTCAGTCCATCTCGACTTTCTTCTGCATATATGTTGGGCAATGGCTTCTTGCTTTTTTGGTTCGTTGCCAGCCAGCCAGAGTTCCTTCTTGCTTATTCTAGTTATTCTGGCCATCTAATCTTCAGCGTTGATTGGGCGTAGGGAGAAGCTGTTGCTATGATGTATGTCTGCAGTTTGTTGGAAATGCTTTTGATAACTCGCTAAGTCTCTCAACCATCACATAGAAACACTGACTCACTTGACTGATGTCAGCGTTGAAAATCCTCATCCTGTTCACACTTTATGCTGAATGCAGTGGAGTGGAGTGCAGTGCAGTGGAGTAGATTTCCACACTGATTTCAGGTTAATGAAGGAAGGCCTGTCTTGTTGTGTTTCAGATCCTGTCTTTGACATCCATATCTCTGCCACCACCGCCTGTAGTTTAAACGTTGGTATCTTGCCTGGGTAGGCGAAAGAGGCCACTTCATTTAGATTTCTTCCGTTGATGGTGACTGGCGCTTGTAGTTGTTGGTGGTGGTGGTGATAGTGGTTGGGTAACTTTATCATATCTGTCTTCTCTAAGTTCACCTGAAGCAAGTTCGGTCTTCTCTGCCTCACCTCTTCTACCAACTTGTTAGTTTTAGCCTTTAGCACGTATGCCCAGTGTAATTACTTCACTAAGTGAGACTGCACTTCACTACACTGATAACCGACAAACGCTTACTCAGTCTTGGTCAGTTTTGATTAGGGATTTTTATGCTGAGTGATTTGACAATAGTGGATGCATTAAACGTGATCATCGAAACACATCTTGTATCTTGGATTTCACCTCTCTCTTTATTCCCACTGAAGACAAACTATCACATAATTTGTCATTGAAGAAGCGCAGTCTATCGTCTTTCCCGTCCAATCAGTAATATATATCTGGTTCAGCCACGACATATGAAACATTCATTTTGAAACTTCGTCTAACTGCTAAACACCTAACATTAACCTCATATCCAGCTGCATTGCAGTGAACGGTTAGAGTAACTGGAAGGATATTAGACGCCTTGTCACCACAGGTCTTACTCTTACAGTAAACTTTCATCATCAACAGTTTAATATTACTAATCATCGCACGAGCAATTCAACACAGAATTTGAAATATCTTCTCAAATGACAACTTACTCATTTTATCTTGCTCATAATCACTGTAGTAACCATTAGCAAATGAAATCGACTGAAATGCAATACCGTATCCAATTTGACATACCAGTAGGATAAGTAAAAATGGCAGAAGGTCATGAACCACCTGGGATCGAAAAACAAGTAAAACGTGTAGATAATAAAGGGTTTAGGCGGAGTGATTTTAGGTTGGAATTCATTGTGGCCTGATATCATTTAGAGAAAAATTAGAAACCTGGAGACACTGAACAGCTGTTTCGTCCTAGTATATGACTCCTCAGCAGTGGGCACCTATGAACCCGCCCCACCAGTGACCGAACCCACTACCGGACCTTCAGGTTCCATGGCCAGCGCATCACCATGAGCCACTGGGTCGGAATCCAATGGTCCCTATTTCCTACTTCTGTGACCTATATCCAACATAGTCGTTGAGCAATTGTCCTCATGTTTCATTTGGATGACTCCACTGGTCCAAGTATTGACCATTGGACTCCGACCCAGTGGCTCAATGGTAACGTGCTGGTCACGGAACCTGAAGGCCTGGTTCTGTTTTCGACCACTGGTGAGGAGAGGGTCATGAGTGCGCACTGCTGAAGAGTTATATACCATGACGAAATAGTTGTCCAGTGTTCCCAGGTTTCTAACGTTTCCTCAACTGATGTCAGTCTATGATGATTTCTAACCAGAAATCAACTAATAAATCTCCACAAACCTCCAGAGGGAAATAAATGATTTTATGTTAATAAAAATGATTGCTAAAAATGAAAGAAAATTTGAGCCAAAACAGGACTCATACGAGAACACTTCCTGTTGCTGGCATAGCACTCTTCTGTTTGAGAGCAGAGACCTATCTGCAAATCTTTTCTTGATTTCACTTAAGTTTACTAGTTTTATCTGTCTTTAATTTAACCAACTGATCTGTAACTATTCATTCAATATCATACTAGCATCTCAGTCAGATTGTATCACCTCAATAGAAATAGCAGCTAATCAAATTGGTGACCAAACTTTGTGGTATTGCCTTCACTGAAGGATCGATTTTGGAGCAGAAGTAATTGTTTGTCGATCTGCGGTTTGTAGAGATTTAGACAATGTTTGGGGACTCTTAAGTAATACGATGCAAGATCTATATCATTGGCCAGTCTTATCCACAGTTTGAGTCAGTTCAAGTGTTAAAAAGTTTTATCATTGAAGCCTATTCCTTTTAGCTTTGTTTCATGACTTGTTATGAAAGATGTTGACATTGTTTCCAGTTCCTCATCCTTTCTTTTGCTTATAGTCCCTCTGACAAGACAACTTGAAAAGAGTTACGGTTGACTAATACGCAATCGTAGACATTTGCAACAAACTACAGATATTCATCAACAACTGCCTACGCTGGCTCGTTACTGAAGATCAGATGGCCAGAAAGAATAAGCAATAGGGAACACTGGCTAGCTCTCAACGAACCAACCAAGAACCTATCATTCAACAGATATGCAGAAGGAAGTGGAGATGGATTGGGAATGCACTGAAAAGACCATTTGGGGACATCATATGCTATGCACTCGAGTGGAACCCAGATGGGAAGCGACGAGTTGGGCGTCTGAGCTGAGGGTGACATCGAAGAAATCGTGCGAGGAGGAAATGAGAGGTTGTGGGCTGTCGTGGAGCCAGGTTCAAAACACTGCAGAGAAGAAAGTGAAATGGAGGCGTGCTACTGAAGCTTTATGTTCCACTAGGAACCCAAGGGACAAATAATAATAATAATATAATACTTAATCGTGAATGCACGCCATATAAACTGCTTATAATGTAATTAATGAATCAGCAGAATAGTGGTGATTATCTACAATGTAGCATTATACGGTTTTGAAAAGTTGTTTTTCGCCTATTTTGAGTATTATTGATAGCGAAAACAAGCAATTGTTGTTAGATCGTTAAAGGCAATTGTTTGAAAGCCCTGATTGATACAGGTTTCCTGGTTGTTAGCACTCCTTAGTAAGGTACACTTGTAACCTCAAAGGAACTGGTGTCTTCTAACTAATCCAACCAACCATTTTTTTTCTTCCTCTTCTGTATGTAGTTTTCATGTAACAAGTCTTTACACTAAAATATCAATATATATGGCACAGGAGGTAGTCACAAGTCAACTAAATACTGACTCAGAACTTGCTCACAGAACTAGGATATCGGTTGATGAGATCATACTAAGCGTACAGTCGTGCCTGACCTCCACAGTCTTCAAGTTTCAGAACAAAATATACGCGCAAGCAGGAGTAGCAATGTGATCGCCAATATCCGCAATCGTAGCAGATACATTTATGTATGTTTGGGAAAGCATGGACATACAAATGTTTAACTCTGCACCAGAAATGTGGTAGCGACATGTGGATAACACATTTAGTGTGTTGAAATCAGAACATATCGACAATTTACTACCATAAATATAAACTCAGTAGTAGATGCAATCAAATTCACCCACGAGGAGGTAGAAAATGAACAAGGAAACTGACCTATGTTGGATCGCAGGACAAAACGAAGGACAGATGATGGTCTACAGAAAACCGACAGATTCTACCAGGTATCTTGACTTCCAGTAATCTCATCGAATGTCAGTCAAGGTGAGTTTGGTCAAATGTCTCAATGATAAGGCTAGAAAACTGACTAGTCAGTCCAATGACTTAAACAAGGAACTGAAGCTAATAAAAGAAGCGCTGATAGTTAATAATTCGTTTGGACACATAAGAAACGAAATAATGACAATAACACGAGTACGAATAATAATAACAACTCTAGTAGAAAGTTCACAGCCTCCGCTGTGTTACCCTATAGGGAAGGAACATCAAATACTTTTCGTGGTATTCCCAACAAGACTGGAATTCGGGCGGCATTTAAACCTTGAAACTCAGAGATAAGCTTTGTCGGCTAGCTTAAGGATCTGATAGAACTAATTCAGGAAAATAATCTAATCCATCGAATTCTTTGTAATGACTCCAAGGTCAAGTACATAGGTCAAACTAGCTGGTCGAGGTCAGTCAGATCAGCGGAACACAGAATCCAGCTAAATATAGAATGACAGACCCGAATAAGATCAGTGATCTAGAAAAACACTCGATTACTGAAATGCATGCACTAACGTACAACCACATAATAGGGTGGAATAAAACCACTGTATTTAAGTACAGTATAATTAGTTTAGAATATGACAGAGACTGAATCTTTATTCATCGAATCAACAGCCAACACATGCAATAGGCATAATGCAACAACTATACCAGAGATATGGAAAATATCACTACCAACAGAAACAAAGAATAAGAGGTGACAGGACTGTAAAAAGCAGATGTCGATAGTAGTGCAATTACATTGATATGATTTTTCTATTTCGATTAGAAAGGTAGATTTTCACAAAGTAAATAATTTTAACTGGTTATTTCATTTGTTGCTAAGGTGATCTTTAGAATTACCTAAAATGACTCTATTGTTTTAACTTTCCCTAGTTAAACAAGAGGTTTCAATTATTTCAACAAGTTCATTCTTACACACTTCCTTGTAAATTGAACGTTTTACTATATATATGCTTCCTATATGATTATTGAAGTATTGGTGTAAGGAAAATAAAAATCTTGCTAACTACTCAGTTTTCAGGTTAATATATGAGGATGCAAAATATATATACACACACACATGAGTGTACTTATGTATTGTAGCGAATATTTGTAGCTCCTCATAGTGTGAACGTTCAGAGTGGCTTTGATAACTGAAACCTGATCTCAGATGACAACTCATACGGCACTTAAGAGTATTTCTTCAGTCGTTCGTATAAAGCAATAACAGTAGAAGAGAACGCATACTCACCATTCTGTTGATCATAATTAGTTTCGGTCCAAGTACAATACTGAAACTAAAGATATACATCAATCGTACATAAAATGCAAATAGGCTAAAGGCGAAAAATATACGTGAAATAGTAAATAAATCATCAGATAGTATATAGAATGGTAAATCTGGACTCCAAATACTTAATGAATGTCCAGATCCACTAAACATTGGCAACTCTTTAATTCGCATAACAGACTCATAGATTTCAATTTGTTCAACAGATAAATTCACTGAAATATTTGTTATGTTACATTGATCAATATAACATGTGTTCAATAATTCATAGAGATTTGTTTGATTATATAATGCTACTGATGACAGATTGAATGTTTGCATTAATTTATTTGTCTCAAGTTCCGATAATTGTTCATGTATTAAACTTTGATATGCATGAATTTTAACGCTTAAACCAATTATGTAAAGACTGATTGCAAGACAGTCTAGTTTATTCCATCCATCACTGATATATTCCTTCAAACTTGAGCCTGGACCAAGTGCCTATGTAGTTACAAAGAAAAGAAAAGAAACATGATGAAAATATGTATATTAACACGCATTGTCCAAAAATACGGGTTACAGATCCCATTTGTTAGTGATCTACATGCTTTTAAGAATCAATGAAAGTCTAAGGAGGACTAGAGTTTGATAACGTTCAGTAATCTATCAGGAATAGGCTAATATTTCCCGTCGCATCACTTGGAGAGAAGTCTTGTTTCATTCTGATTTTGAAAGCTGTTTGCGGAATTTGAACACATATATTCGGTGTCGAAGCTTTGATCCTAACCGATATAAAGTTCTGGATCTAGTCTGTGACCTTTCCAGGAAGTTATTCAGGTCATAACCAAACCGCTGAAGGACTGGAGTATGTATACGGAATGGTCACAACTCATGGTAACCGACGCAGCCTCACAGTTTATTATGTCGAGTGCTGAACAATAACTGATGAACATGTTCCTAGTTTGTCTGTTTAGTTATATGATACAACCCCAAATATTTATTATAACATCACTTACCTTCAAGGTTACACTGCATACTTAATCAGTAAACTTTGATCAACACTCAATAAACTGGCCTTGACAGCTAAATCTGTAGCCATTCGGTAAATCGTTTGTAAGTGTATGCAAGTGTTACAGTAAAACAGTATACAGATATACACAGATTCACCTGAAGTGTCGTTTCTACAAATTTTTACTCTTCGTGGTTGGTTACAACTTCTCATTGAAACTTCAGGAATCACCTCTCGAAACTAGTCACCAAGAAGCGCTAAATTAATTCAATCTGGAGGTTTGTGGAAACTTAATAATTGATTTCAAGTTGGAATTCATCATTTACCAACATCAGTCAACCGTCTCACTAACAGAATGAAAGCCTTGTAAATTACTTGTACAATACACTTTCAAAACAAACATATTTTAACTACTCAATAATAGTCGTGTCCACAGGTTTTTCGTCGAGAAATAGCCAGTGGCACACAGTTTACCACGAACTGACAGAAGTAGGAAATATGGATCATTCAGTTCTGATGCAGTGGCTCAATGGGAATATGCTGGCTACGGAACTTGAAGGTCTAGTGCTCGGTTCGATCAGTGATGTTTCGGGATGGGGTTGTGGATGCACTCCGGTGAGGAGTCGTATACTAAGTCCAATGTTCCTCTATCTGATGTCAGTCCTTGATAAGTTTTGTACTTTATTCGAAGAAGCTATTGTATTGATCAGCTGACAACCTTAAAGTTGCTTGTATGTATCTTATCTTGCACCTTCTTGATAGGATGCTAATAAGTAGAAATCTCTCTTCTAAAATCTTTTACCAGGTTTTAAATTTGATTCTTTCGTCCGCGATATGCTAGTGACAACATTCATTTCATGACTAAAGTCTACTTTCAGTATAGTGGGATCATCTTTCATTATTACCAGTCAGTAATTTTCTTCACTCATACATTAACTATTTTCGCGAGTGGAGAAATCAGTTTGCAAACTTGAAAAGATTCACCCTTGTTGTGTGATTGGTTAACTGAATACTAGTGGGTTATAAATGGGACGTTTCATATGATTCAGAGTTTTCAAAACACATTCATCATGTATTCAAAAATGCAGAATAGTAGATCCCAATAGGATAAGGAATCTAGAAAACACCTTGGCAATAGCAATGCATGCAAATACATACGACCACAAAGTGACTCTCTTTAAAACTAACTGGATCGAGGGAACACCAAACACTTCCAAACAAAAATAGCTCAGTACGTGTTTCAGATGTATACGAAATTCCAATACATGTATATCGTAAAGAGGGTGAGACAATCTGAACTACATAAACCGTGTCTCAGAGCTGTAGAGTTATCCTTATGTGACTTTCGATAATAAGTGGTGTCCAAACCATCAATCCAGTAAACAGTACTACTTCACTATGTGATACATTTAGTGAGTGAACTGAAATGGAACTACATGGTATTAAATTTCCAAGGTTTAACTCATACTTTATACTGATTCTTGTAGAATTCTCAAGTTATATTTTCAAATTTGTCTCTCAGTTTATTGACGAAAGTTATATGTTCACGATATAGCGCAACCGCCACCCAATGTCATGGTTGAGTAACTGTCCTCAAGACCATTGGGTGGTGGTTGCGCTATATCGTGGACCCTATATATATATATATATATATATATATATATATATATATATATATATATATATATATATATATATATATATATATATATATATATATATATATATATATATATGGACCACTGGATTCTGACCCAGTGGCTCAGTGTTAACGAGCTGGTCATGGAACCTGAGGGTCGCGGGTTCGATCCTTGGCGGGGTGGTGGGTGCGCACTACTGAGGAGTCCCACACTAGGACGGAATAGCTGTCCAGTGCTTTCAGGTTTCCTTTGTTCCTCCAACTGATGTCAGTCTACGATGAATAACAACTTGAAATATTTCCAAATCCCCATAACTCCCTCGAAAGTTGAATGTCTCTTGACTTCATTGTTTTGGTTTGTTGGTCTCATTATCCTTCACTAGTTTGTCAAATAACCTTAGCTAGTCAGTTACTGCTTTTATTTACTCTTCAAATTATATTATTTCAATGAATTTATCATTTATATCAGTTTACTAAACAAGCATATCCATAATTCTAATGACCAGCACATTACTGGATTCTGGAAAATAATGGTAATCGCCTGCTGAAATTTCTTTAAATTTGACCGGTAACAGTCGTAGTGAGGTGTATTACACACGACTTTTCGACCTACAACACACAATATAACACCTTTCTCTTAGAAATATATCTATACTACTAATAAGTAACCTTTTGACTTGACATAAAATCACTCACGAAGGTGACAGTTTGAAGATCCTATGCTTTGTAGGCATATAATGTTAATATTGATACAAATAAGTGGAAAAGTATTGTATGGGGTTAATCAGTGAGATTATCATAGACTGAAATTAGTGGATTTGTAAATGTTCATCTCTACTGTCTATAAATGCCTTGATATTGTTCACAGCACCACTAAGATGTGGAAGTAGCGGCCAAGTTTAACTCTTATATCGGCAGAAAGTTATTCATCATAAGTGTAAGGGATTTAAAGTACAATACAATTGACCGGAGTAACAACAGTGTCTGGAATAAAAAACTTCAACTGATAGTTCTTATCTCATCCATTCTAAGCATTTCGTAGCCGTAGATTAAAACATGATCTAGGGATTCAGGCGTGGAGTAGAATTTTCCCTGAATATGAGAGATATGATGACATGATGCACAAGAAGCTGGCTTAAGTTTTCACACTTTGAAAGATACTGATCCTACACATATCCAGCCGAATGTAAATGAATTTTCATCCCATTGATAGGGTAGCATATTAGGAACTTGGTTTCACTTAAAATCTCTATTGATTGGTTACGGCAGTGCAACCGACTTCATGTTGAGCAGTCCCAGCTGCAGACCGAATCCTATCGATCATATTTTCAGTGCTCCCACTGTCCGAATACCTCAGTGGTAAAGTGGGTGCCTACAACCCCGTTTGACGTGAGTTCGAATATCAGGCAGGATATCAGTTCCATCAACGTTCCAGATACACCATGCTGACCAGTGCCAGCAAACACGAAACCTAGGTCCAGGGCTTCCTGATGATTGCCTTCAACCAACTAATATCATTTAAAATCTATCTAAAAGGCATATGAATTGCTCAGTAATTAATTCTGTAATATCAGTGTTGAATGGCGAATAGCTCAAATCCTTGACATAACATGCTATTCAACGTTACTGTTTCGTCTTAGCATGATAAGCCACAATAAACGTTAAACCTTCAGACGGGAAAGTCAAATGTCCTGACTTGTGTTTAGGAAACACTGGCAGAAAGTGCAACTGACTTATACGAGCCCCTTAATTATTATCTCATAGCTCTAGGTGAGTTGTGAGTGTTGAACAATTAGTAGTTGACCGGTAGATATTACTATTTTGACTTATCTGTAAATAGGCCAATCGAAACGTATTTTTTTAGTCATATCTACAGCTGGATTGACAGACAATTGACTAGTCAGTCAATATCATATTAAACACCGAATTGTGTGTATATATTTAGATCTAGTCTCCTTTGTCTTTGGGCTTCGGTCGAAGTACACGTTTCCTACACATTCTTATTGTCTTCTCCATTCAATAAGTTGGGTTTGGAACAAACTAGGAATTTCTTGAATGTTGGCGGCTGATAGTAGATATCCGCTGCTATAGAAGTTTCCAATCATAATAGTTGGCGACAGAGATATTGGGAAATGGACAGATTTCTAGAGCAGAGAATGAAGACCATCAAGTTATTTACTCAATACAGAATTCCTACACCTGAATCGTCAAATACCATACCTGCTATATCAGCTCCTTCAGTCGACGGAATCGGAAACAGCACTACTGAATTTTATTATGATCCGGATTTTAATGTAACTTTCGATACTTAGTTCCGAAGGTATGAAGACCATTTCAAAGTTGATTTCGCTGACCAAAATGATTCATGGAAAGTTCGTTTCCTCTTTCAAAAACTTGGTCAGTCTGAATTAGATCAGTAGTGTAATGTTATACTGTCACAGAACCCAAGAGATCACTCCATCGATGCCATATTTCAGACCCTAAGGTAACACTTTGGTGATCATTCATCTCTTTATAATACCAGATAACCTTGTCTTGAACTGGTGACGATTTTCTCACTGTCAATCGTGACTGCAAAACATTTAGGCCAGGTCCATCACCAATGATCCATTCAAATTCTTGATACTCATAAGCAATCCTCAGTCACTTAAGTTTGCTGATATCAGAATGAGACTGCTAGATCGGTTGGAGCAAGATGCAACACTTACGTTGAATGACATCACTTCTGAAAAGCAAAAATCGGTCAGCTTGCAACGGGACACGAGTTTGGACCAATCCAGATGCTACGGTGATCATGAAATGCATACGGTTCACCAGACATCTAAATCTTCTGCGTCATTTTCTGGCTGAAAGATCCCTAGTTTTTCATCTCCTGTTCATCATTCCAGCACCTCATGCAATACAAAAGAAATATGAGGGAGACGCATCCGTCCTCCTGATGGCATTGTGGTGCATGGCAATTTGTCAAACTTTGTCCTTATTAGCAGAATAAATGCCGAGACTGTAAAAATGTTAGCCACAAAGACGGATTTTTTAATCAGGACCCATCACAAAGAACACGGAGTTCCTCATCCGGTCACTGTCACAGATCGAAGTCTATAGTGACCAATCACTGCATTTAATCTGATCTTACAGAAGGTCAATCCCGACCCAAGAAATCAGAGGTGAAGTCACCGACTGCAACATTAGGCTATGCAAGGGGATATCATTTCTTTCAAGGTTACTGACACAGTGCTGACGAGTACCAACAGAAAAGAGAACTATGTCAAGCTAATTTTTCTGCTAGTCACCTCCGACCAACTAACATCCATTAAAAGTGTACCGCAATGGTAAGCCACCTAGATTGACGAAATTCGACCAGAACTCGGAACTAGGCAATATGAAATTGATTACTTTTCAGTGACTAATCAGTTCATCTAGTGCAGTCCTACAGGAGACCAGTCGCATCCTGGACAGCTCAGTGGTAGCATCTATAACTGCAACACTGAGTGTCGCGGGTTTGAATATCTCAAATGAGACATCAGTTCTCCAGAGGTTGCAAATACTAACGAGTGCCAAGAAGCACAAAACCCAGGTCTAGGGATCCCTTCTGATTGTCATCAACCAGCAAAAGTTAAAATTCAGCCTAATGTTTGTCCTGAGTTAGGATCTCATTACGTTGGTGGATGTACACCGTTCATTGGTCTTTGGTTATCTAACTAACCTCTATCCGTAATGAATACTTTGAAAGATTTAAATACAATCTCGAACCAAAAAGTTGGTTATCGAACAGATAAATTGAATTTATTTGTAATAGCCTATCAGTGATTCAGTTGAAGGTGGCTGTTATAAAGTTACATAACTGGAAGTATAGTTACATTATTCCACGAATTCATCAAACCTAAAATCTTCATTGACCAGGGTCTAGCTCATACTATTTGTAGAAGTTAACTAATCCAATCTGAATCTTAAGAAAGGTCATAAATGTCTTCTATCGATGTATGACACATTGGGATGAAACATAAATTCAACATTAAATGGACTGCGGGGAGTATTTTATGAAAATGTTGACTTTCTGTGTTAGTTGTCTCCGAATAAGGGGAATCGGCGTCACCTCAAGTAAAAGTTTGTTAGTGTCAAACAAAATTCTGTGTTTATCCTGTGGATAATTATAAAACCGAGTATAACCTGCTTCAGAACTGTGTGCATTTATATATCTCGATTAGGCTCATTTATTTACAGACTGTACCACTTGTATCTCATCAGAAGTCCACATACTTATTACCTGGAGAACAAGTGGATCAATCCAGTAACGAGAATGAAAGATATCATTTTAAAATTTTAAAAAGTGTTGACTAAATCTGAAGTAAAATCTATATTACACCCAGTTAAGCCCTAGTAACTATTGTAGTATCTATTGGACAGTCTACTGACCGACATGAGAAATCTAACTATCGGTTATCATCATCATCATTATCAACATAGGACCAGGCATTACTGCGTAACGCTCCGAGTTGCCACACCTCATATCACTACATCAAATAAAAAGGCAGTGAGGCGCAAGATGAAGATAAGAAAATTCAGTCAAGAGAAATATGAAGTACGAAAAAAGAGAAAGTGGTGAGATTCGGTATAGTGTACTTAAGATGAGGATAATGTGTGTATACATCTGCGCCACTGACATTGGTTCTGAGCCATATCCCCTAGAGTCTCCAACCACTGGTTCCTCTTGTCCCGTGGACCCCAACCACCTAGTCTGCATCGTCCTACATGGCTGAAACCAACAGTCAGAGACTTCATACATTGGTACCATGTTTTAGTCTGGCCACCTTGGGCCTATTTCCAGCCTGGACCCACCTCAGCCAACATTGTGTGATGAGGCAATTGGTGACTAGCCATACGTAGTACGTGTCCTAACCATTTCAGTCGATGAAGGTTCACAACCTCGTCAACTGACTTACCTCTTCTCCCCAAAACTCTACACCTAACTTCTGCATTACTCACATGATGACATCACGGAATACGTCCTACACTACGTAGGCAACGGTGGTCAAACACCTGAAGCCTTTTTGTATCCTCCACTTTCAATGGCCATGTTTCACAGCCATACAGTAGAACAGAGCGGACTGCTGTGCAGTACACGCGACCCTTAATAGACAAACGAATATCACGGCGGCGCCATAGGTGGCGCAAATTGGCAAAAGCCAATCGAGCCTTTTGTATCCGTGCAGAAATCTCATCGGCAACTAACCCACCGGGGTTGATCCTACTTCCAAGGTAGATGAGGTGGTCAACACACTCAACCACTTCACTTTTGAAAAAATACAAAAGTTCAAAATAACTATCGGTTAAGTATTGTCATATCAATCTTTGAGTGTTCATTCTACTTGGCTAGGTATTCAGACTCTATTAAACGTCCCCAAAATCTGATCTTCTCAGTTCTAAATCCAAAATGGAAAGAACGAAATAGGAAAACGTGACAGTGTGTTATACAAGTGGACTGGCTTCAGCGTAGGTCAGTCAGTGAAGAGAGGAATTACATATATGTTGTAATCTAACTTCTTAGTTAGAAACTACATGCAGCTGCTTAGAATTTGTGCATGATCTACTTCTTCAACCTTCTATCTCCAACCTTGATCATTTTTTAAAGACTTATATGAAATGTCAGCTGTAATACATAGGATAAACCCTCCCATCTGGAATGAGATCTTGTACAGACCATTTAAGAATAGTCAGTTAAAACTAGACAGTGCTGGACATGTTTTTAGCTTCTTTTAAGACTCTTCATTATTCTTTAAGCACCAAATACTTGTAAATTTATTCTACGATCTGATTTTAGATATTGATAACTAGAAATTAACTGGTGAACTACTGAATAGGAATATGCTTTCACTAATAAAACAAATCGTTATAGCTTTAACTGTCGACATTCAGAAAAGACTTACCTGTTTTAGCTCTTCACACAGAAAAGATCCAACCATTAATGTAATAAAAATATCCAAATATGAGAAACTTAGTGTTAATGATGTCAGTAATGTTTTACTAAACACAATAAGAAATAGCAAGTAGAATATCTGAAATGGAATAATGGAGAAAGTGAGTGAAAATAACACGAACAGACAAGTGTAACGTGATGAAAGAAGTTCATTGTCTTGAAGAATTTTTCAGTACCAATAGATACCAATCAGAAGTGTACTGAAAATCTACTGGGAAGTGTTAGAAAATTGTTTTATGCAAGTTTCCAGCTCCAGGGAAATGTTCACTCACAACAGTATTTGAGATGGAACATAAACTAGTAAGAAACAGCTGTCCAGTGCTCTCAGGTTTTCGATGGTACTCAGATTTATGCTGATGTGCGATATAAGCTCCAGTGAACTCAAAGAACTTTCTACAAACCCTGAAAAATCCCATGGTATACAAGATAATAGAAAAAAGGTTTTTCCACTGACCTTAAAGAAATCTACATTGACTGGTCACTGAATGGTGGCCTAATGCTATAGACGACTTTTTGATATGATCACCAAGTTGTACGCATTGAGGCAATCAACAGAAAGCCCTACTGTAAATGGCTTTCATGTTTGTTAGCGCTCTGCAGTAAGGCGTATCTGTAATTTCAAGCAAACTGATGTCCCATATAAGATATTTAAACCCATGTCAAGCAGTACTGAAATAATCGCCTGTCTTTACCTCTTTTCTTTGATGATAACTTGGCAATGAAATTTATCTTTAATCAATCGATCACGGCGCCAGATAAACACCACTGATTGGATTGATTCTTTAGGAACTATTCACTTCATCCAGGATCGACGTTATACGTATTGTACTTATACTGATTTAACCCGTTAAGCCAAATTGCTTAAGTTACCCCACTTCTGACTCACTAAATGAGTCGGTTGGTAAAATTTCCAAGTACAACGGTTACTTGTTAGTTAGCACTGATGACTTCCACAAATAGATGTCATCTACTCTTATTATACATTAATATATATCGTTCAGTGAATATATATGCCTTTATTAATGACACCATTATTAGTATTAGTCAGATATTTGGTATTTCAAATGGAAAATAGGATCATCTTGGTGAGATTAGCTTATTCGGTTGGCGTGTGATGTGAGATAGTGTAACATTCAGCGACTTATCGGTGCAAAAAACATTAGGGAGCCATTAAAATCTCTTTCTCTAAGCAGTGCAAGATTTAGCGGACACTTTAGTCAGTGCAGTAAACATTGTGAGTTAACTGATGAAAAAGCGCGCTTCAAAACTGAAGGTAAATTTTCTAAAATCACACTCCAAGCATCCTTAAGAATTCGGTGAATAAAGCGTATACATTCGTGTAATTGCTCATTTTAACTTAACAGTATCAAATGGTTTCTAGGGAGTGTAGCATAGGCTGAAAGTCTTGTCGCCTTATGAAACGCTTTAGATGCATTTGTTTGAGTAAGGGTAGGGTCACTGTTTTTTTTAAGTATGTCACTTATCAATTCGAACTATAAGGGTCCATAAACTCAGTACATTTCTCCAGTTGATAATTGGACACTTTCAGATGTGACTGTTCAAAATGATCATTGCAAAATACTGAAGTACTAGACAGAACTTACCGTATTATAGAGGAAACGTATTATAGGAGCTTGATAAAATATTTTAATCCTTTCAATCTGATTGCTGATTCTAAAATATATAAAGAAAGAAATGAAACGACACATTCAATGTTTAAAATAAACAGTAGTCCAATGTTTCATGTCAGATTCAATTTTGAGGTTTATGAAAGATTCCTTTTAGTTTAAAAAGCATTTTTCATTCTACAACCATACCAATTGAAGCACCATTTGGAAACAAGAAGCAGTAGACATGTGTTTCGCCCTAATGTTTAGGTCTCATCAGCAGTATCTCTTGTCCACTTCATATGGAAACGAAGCAAGATTATCAGAGTCCAGTATCACAGATGTAGCCATATTGTAAATTGATTACAATATCAAACACAACGGTTACTGAACTACAGTTTAGTGACTAGATGATAAAATTCTGTTCAGATTAAAGACTTAAAACGTTTCTAGAGAAAGATTTGCAATCTACCTAAAAACTGCTTACACCAGTAATGAAAGTCGACGTTACAAGTACAGTAGATCACTGCGTTATACATTGTTCGGTAACATTGACAAGTTAGGCTTCATATAGGTGTGAAACAGAAACTCATGTCCACAATTTAAAGCTATGGAATTATTTTTCCCCCTTGGGTTTCTAGTGGAACATACGGCTTCAGTAGCACATCTCCATTGCACTGTCTTCTCTCCAGTCTTTTCAACCTGGCTACACCACTGCCCACAAGCTTTCATTTCTTCTTCATATGGTCTCCATGTCACCCTTGCCTCCGACGCCCAACCAGTTGTTTCCCTTTTGGATTCCACTGGACGGCCTGGCCTGGCAAGTGATGTCTGCGAACGGTATCGAGCGTAGGTAGCTGTTGGTGAATGTCTGTGGTTTGTTAGAAATGCTTTTCGTAACGCATCAAGTCTCCCAACCATCATACAGAAGCACTGACTTGGCTGACATTAGTGTTAAAAATACGGGTCTTGTTCTTTTTGCTGAGTGTAATAGACCTCCACACTAATTTCAAATTAATGAAAGCTAGTCTGGCTTTTCCGATCATAGTTTTGACATCCTCGTCTGTCCTTGTGGCGCCTGTAGTTGAAACGATGCTGCTTAGATAGGTGAAAGAGATTGCTTCCTTTGGTTTTATCCCGTTAATGGTGATTAGTGCTTGTTGCTGTTGGTTGGGTTATTTCATCATCTCCATCTTCTCTACTTTCACCTGAAGGAAGTTCGGTGTTCTCTGCCTCGCTTCTTCTGTCAACTTGTTAGTTTTCGCCTGTGCGTCTTCGAGTTTGTGCGACAAGACAATAATCATAGATCATCATCGGCCAGCGTATGCCCCTCTTCTCATTCTTTGCGGTTTGTTGCATGATCCAGTGCAGCACAATCAGGAAGATCATCGGTGATAGTAGGCAGTTTTGTCTTACTCCTGACTTCACTTTAGAGGAGTCACTGAGCTTCCCATTGTGGATTACTTGGAATGTAGCCTTTTCATACAGCTGCTAAATGAGATTGGTAAAGGTTTATGGTATTCCGTAGTGTTGAAGCAGCTGCCAAATTACCTCTCAGTCGACTTTGTCGAAGGCCTTTTCAAAGTCGATGAAGTTGAGGTAGAGATTTGACTGCCATTCTTTACTCTGTTCTATTAGAATCACCGATTCGATGAATGGAAATTCACAGTAAGTAACCAATGATTGTCAGCAGAGAGTGGTAAACTTAGATTCCACGTTTTTAGGCGTCTATCTTTTCTTCTGTACACGAGAGTTTGCCGTAACACTTTCTCGATAATAAAATCATACTACTTGTGAGTAACTGATGTTTTCAGTCATAATTAACTACTTTGCTTTGATTGGCTACCTGATGTATTTGATGTCGTTTCGTTAATTGAAGCTGAGTTGGCATTCAGTCAGTGTTTAATAATCTCCTATGTTCGACACTTTTTATTGGAAGACCACAGATTTGCATTCAACGTTGCTTTTTAACCTAAAAATTTTCAAATTTTATTTTTACTGCCATTTTTGTGGCAAGGCCAGTAATTCATTTTCCATCATTTTCATGGTAATTTTCTGATTGTTTAGTGCTTGCTTTTACTACGTCAATGTCCCTTATTCTGATTAAGGTTATATATCATGCATATACAATAAGTCCACTGTCGCCTTGCAGCCAACAGGGCTTATGGAATCCTGGGGTTTCTCTCGCGAACTTTAGGGGGTCTAACTCCTTTTTTCACCACAGTGTATGCTCTATGCATTCGCCCTCATCTAGAAAAAATTCGCTTGTGATCTCCCCAAACTTGAAAGAGGCCATAACCATCCTAGAACCGGTACAGAGAGGAGCTACAAAGGAAGTGATTGGGTTACGGCACAAACGGTACCCAAACGGCTTAGTTGCTCTTCAGCTGCACCTAGTACAATACCGGAGGATCAGAGAGGATATGATCATTATGTACCACATCTCCCAAAATCCCCTCCATCCCAACAGATCCCTTCTAAGCTTTAATCGAAAACGCGACCTGAGGGGTCACCCGCTAAAGAATAGAGCATGAGAGAGAACGTACAAAGATCCGTGCTAACTCATTTGCGGTTAGGGTCTGTAAACTGTAGAACTCCCTTCCTTCAGTAGTTGTTACAGTCCCATACCATGATGCTTTTAAAAGAAGGTTAGACGGACACCTTGAGTCCTATGGTGCCGATGGGCTGTACTCGAGAAGTTTTCCCGAGATCAGATGCAGTAATACTACCTTGAGACCAGATTAATTCATATTCGTATCTCTATCCTTTCAGGTTTTTCAGAACCGAGAAGATAATTGTGACCATTCCAAACTCAGAACGTATCCCAATAAGACAGACGTAGAACCCAACGAACCACCGTTCACTAATTCTACAACACAAAGTTTGAAGTTTGAAGTATTTTCGGGTTAACTAACTTCTTCGTGGAGGTAAAAGACTGTCCCATCCAGTTCAATCTTCCTCTGTATTTCGTCCCGGGGTTAGCTTCAATGGAACTGGAATATGAAGTTAGCTGTCAGAAACGTGTGCGTGTTATATCCATGCAAAAACATAACAGTTTGTATATTGAAAGTACTAGCAACAGTGAAGAATAGCCTCTGTCTTATTTACCAAATGAACCACTTTTTCTACTAACCACATAGTCAGGTACTAATTGCTGACCTCAAGTTTTTCATCATCAAAAGCTGATAGCTGTCAAGTGACAAAACGTACAACCCATTGTTTCAGTGAATTCTTTTTAAAGATAAGGGAAGCGAGGGTTGTGGAATAAATATTCAAATTTAAATAGTACTCATATGAAATTGTTCATATCAAATGAATGACAGTTTTATAATGTAGACACATACTGTTCGTTTACATACTTCAGCAGAGTACTCCATTTAATATATGGTGTTTGAAGGGCATACGACTGGAATATTTTGACTGAAGTTCTTTTGAAGCCATTCATAAGAAGCATTTTTAAATTATCAGTATTTCAGTGTATCGAATCAAAATGTAGTATATCCATTTCGTCCTGTGCTAAAGCCTTGTTGGTTAAAAAAGAACTAAAACTATCTATTGATCGAATTTGCTCATGTTTTCCTTCACTCTTTCATTATTTTGGTTGTACACTTTGAACCTATTATGACTAGCGCTTCGCAGCATCAAAATCTTAGTCTACAGTGGTGAATAGTGTTCATATCATACGGATAATAGACTAATGTTTACATTTCAGGACTCAAAGTCAATAGAACTTTCAGGAACTAAGTTATAATTCAGCGCTCTATTTGAGTAATACTTTTGAATTTGATGATAATTACACAACTTGATATTGTAAGAAAGGTGTGTATACAGAGACTTCTGCTTGATCGAAGATGCAGATTACAGAAAAGCCACCCCCTTCAATATCGAGGAAACCTAACCTACCTTAACACACAACAACCAAATGTCAACAGTACTGTTTACTTTGGATGTGAAAACACAAAAGTCACCAGTGACGGATCTTTTCGAAAGTTAAAGTATGTTCCATTGATGGGTTTCAACTACTATGATTAAAGCGAAGGAACATATGAAACTCATATAAATATAACTGCTTGGATCATTTCACTTTTTTAGAAGATATTTGGCTCAGGACTTCCTTTTTAGTATTTATAGTAAGGAGCTCATTATATATGCTTCCATCTGATAATTCATTGGCTACCGTATGATTTAAAGTCCTTAAGTAGTTATCATTTATTGAAAGTTATTTAATATGTATTATTCTATCGTCTATGTGAAAATTTACTCACTTTATTTTCCGAGTTATAATTTCAGAAATGCGTATGCATCCATAAATAAGAGATAACTGAAAAGAAGAATGAATGTTGGAAGTGGGAACCACATTCTTGATGCTTGTATGGGTGTGCGTAAGTTTATATTACAAAGGGTGAAAACTATCGGTGAAACTAATCATGAGTTGGAAAGCAAACAAGAAATCACATGATTGTACCAGGCTGTAACATCAGTTTATCAAGCCTTTCATTACAAGGGTGCTCAAGATTTAGTTCGAAGTACTTTCGTAACACTTTGTATTGAGTTTCAAAAAGTGACTACATAGCGTTTAATTTATGACGCATAAGGATGAAAGCCTTCGAAACGGTTGCTGGTTTACATCGGAAGTTAAGTAGTGTGAAGTTCTGTAACATGAAAGTATATCTGGATTAAATATAAAAATTTCAGTCTAACATAATAAAATTTTGAAATTACCGTGATGTATATGTAAGTGGTTGATCTGAACCAACTGATTTACGTGAAGCATGTAATAAATGTTCAATTTCTTGCCTGGATTTATTCTCATCTTGATCATGTTTCGCCTTTTTCAAATTTATGCCAAAAGAAAACCCAGATAAAAACAGTTAACATAAAATAGTGAGTAGTAGGTAGTAGTAGTAGTAGTAGTAGTACATACACATCAGAGTAATTCACTTGACTTAAAAACTGAATTTATATGAAGCCTAATAGGTGAAGTTCGACTTGGTCATCTGAATACTGAAGAAGTGTAACTTCCGATCGAGGATTTCACATCCATCACGCTTCTGTACAAAGTTCATTATTATTATTATTATTAGTCCCTAGGGTTCCTAGTGGAACATACGGCTTCAGTAGCACGTCTCCAGTGACCTCTGTTCTCCGAGATCTTTTGAACCTGGTTCCACGACAGCCCACAAGCTCTCATTTCCTCCTCGCACGACCTCCTCCATGTCACCCTCGGACGTCCAACTCGTCGCTTCCCATGGGGATTCCACTCGAGTGCCTGGCCTGGAGCGTGATGTCCTCAGTCGGCCTTCTCAGTGCATGCCCAATCCATCTCCACTTCTTTCTGCATATTTGTTGCGTGATAGGTTCTTGGTTGGTTCGTTCCCAGAGTTCCTTGTTGCTTATTCTTTCTGGCCATCTGACCTTCAGCAGCGAGCGTAAGCAGTTGTTGATGAATGTCTGTAGTTTCTTGGAAATGCCTTTCGTGGCGCGCCAAGTCTCTGAGCCATACAAGAGCACTGACTTGACGTTGGTGTTGAAAATCCGTATCTTGTTCCGCATGCTGAGTGCAGAAGATCTCCACACTGGTTTCAGGCTAATGAACGCCTGTCTTGCTGTCTTTCCGATTCTGACTTTGACGTCCTCGTCCGTCCCGCCTGTAGTTGAAACAGTGCTTCCTAGATAAGTGAAGGAGGTTACTTCCTTCAAGTTTCTCCCGTTGGTGGTGACTGGAGTTTGTTGTTGTTGTTGATGGTGGTGGTGCGGTATCTTCATCACTTCTGTCTTCTCTATATTCACCTGAAGTCCCGTCTTCGCTGCCTCTTCTATCAACTTGTTAGTTTTTGCCTGCAGATCTTCAAGTCAATCAAGAATATCATGGGGGATAGTAGGCAACCTTGTTTCACTCCTGTCTTCACTTCAAAGGCATCACTGAGCTTCCCATTGTGGATTACTTGGCATGTGGCATCTTCATATAGTTGTTGAATGAGGCGGATAAAGGTTTGCGGTACTCCGTAGTATTGAAGCAGTTTCCAAATTACCTGTCGGTCGACGCTGTCAAAGGCCTTCTCAAAGTCGATGAAGTTGAGGTGAGGTAGAGAGCTGATTGCCATTCTATGCTCTGTTCTATGATGATACGAAGCGTCGCAATTTGGTCTGCACATGATTTGTACTTCCTGAAGCCTGCCTGTTCCGGTCGTAGTTTTGAATCCAGTGCATCCCTTAGCCTCTCCAGGATGATGCGGCTTAATATTTTACTTGCTCTGGGTGGACAGGAGAGTGATTCTGCGCCAGTTCTTGCAAACACTGAGGTCTCCCTTCTTCGGAAGTTTGACAAGGTAACCCTTCTTCCAATCGTCAGGTACCTTCTCTTCCTTCCACACCTTCTGCAATAGTGGTGTGAGCATGGCCGCTGTTGTCTCTGCATCTGTTCTCAGTGCTTCTGGCGGTATCCCATCTGGTCCTGCTGCTTTCCCACATTTCAGTAGCTTTATGGCTTTCAGGACTTACATTTTCGTTGGGGGATTTATGTTCACTTGTAGTTCAGCGGCTGCAGGTGGTATTTCTGGACGAAGTGTAGGTGGTGGTCGATTCAAGAGCTTCTTGAAGTGGTCGGCCCATCGTTTCCTCTGTTTCTCTTCTTTTGTAATTAAATTCCCTTCTTCATCTTTTATTGGTTTCATCTGTGTTGGTCTCTTCCCTGATAGCAACCTGGTTATTTGATATAATGTCGTCAGGTCTCTCTTACCTGCAGCCTGTTCTGCTTCACTTGCCAGTGTTTCGTAGAAGTGTCTTTTGTCTTTGCATGCACTCTTCTTCACTTCTTTGTCCAGTGTTTTATACATTGTGCTCAGTTCCTCTTGTCGTTGAGCATCCTTGCACTGGTTTATCTTCTGCTTCACCATCCTCCTCTCCTCTATCAGCTTCCAGGTATCTGTCGAGATCCATTCCTTGTCTTCCACCTTCTTCCTTCCTAATACTGTTGTGCAGGTTTCTTTCCACATAGCTTTCAAAGACTTTCAGTGTTCTTCCACACAGGTTTCTTCACGGATGTTCCTCGATGTCTCCCATTTTGTCTTGATGGCTGCCTTGAAGATCTCCTTTGTAGTTTCATCCTTCAGTTTCCGAGTGTTGTACTTGGGTTGACGTCTATCACCAGCTTCCTTGAAGGCTTTTAACTTGATTTGGAAGGTTCCTTGCACCAGATGGTGAGTGGTCTGAACCTACATCTGCTCCTCTTCTTGACCTTGTGTTAAGTAGACTGCGTCTCCATTTTCTTGAGATTGAGATAAAGTCGATTTGATTTTTAGTGTGTCCATCTGGTGAAATCCATGTCGCTCGCTTTGTGGATATCTTTGTGCCTGAACACACTGCCTCCAATCACCAAATCGTTGAATGCGCAGAATTCTGCAAACAATTCTCCATTCTCATTCATTTCACCTAGTGCCTCTCGACCCATGGTTAGTTCTCTTCCCGTGTTGTCCCCTCCCAGTTTGGCATTCATGTCGCCCATTAGAATCTTGATATCGCCAACTGACGTCTTGTCCAGTGTTGATTGAAGTTGTCTGTAGAAATCCTCCTTTTTCTCTTGCTCTGCATTATTTGTAGGTGCATAACATTGTATGATTGTGACCTTTCTTCCTTTTGAGTTGAATCTTGCTGTCATGATCCTGGAGGAGATTGGTTCCCACTGCAAGAGAGAGAGCCTTCGATGCTCTTGAGGACATCATGATAGCCACTCCATAACTCAGTGTGCTCGTGGTTGGCGTCTGGGTGACAATATCGGAGTAGATTATTGATTCTCCAGTTGATAGTTTGGAGAGTCCACTCCCATTCCATCTGCTTTCGCAAATCCCAAGCACTTCGATGTGATACCTTCTCATCTCCTTTGCAATCTGGGCTGCCTTACTGGGTTCAAACATCGTGCGGACATTCCATGTCCCCACGTTTACTTTCGCTTTCATCGAGAGAGAGAAGACACATCGGCCAATTGGCTTCCCGAAGGCTTTCACCAACTGGCGTCATTTCGTCTCTCCGATTCCAGCGGGGAATAAGTTTGTTTTCATTTTTTATATTTTGTTTGTGCTTTGAAGTTTGTTTAGCGGTTAGATTTGTTTTACGGGGTAGGGTTGCTAGCCCTATGTCCAACCTTCCCTCTTTACCGGGGCTTAGGACCGGCTAGTAACTAGTAAACTAGTTAACCAGGCGAGGTTCCTGTACAAAGTTAGAAAATGAAAAATAACTGCACAGCTCTCTCAAGAAGCCTGGGGTAAAATGTTGACTGATTAGGCTAAACACAAATGGACAAACTCACCAAACAACCTGTCGGATTGGGTTCGGGGAAAGTAGCATATTATAAATATCTATGTACAGTCAAATTACTTCACTCCATCGTGAAGTTCTCACCCACTGATGACAATATCTAGAATGAGAGTGGAACATTCACCAACCGAAATCTCTAGATTAGAAGACAACTCTAACTGAACAATCAAGCATACTGATCTTCAAATATTCCCCAGCGTTTTTAAAGTATCTGAACTCTTTGAATAACTAATTGGAAGCTTGTTTTTGAAGTCCTTCGTAAATTTAGATAGCTGATCTACAGGATTAATTCTCCATACAAAATCATAGTGGTACGGAAACTTTGCATGCTCTGTTATTATTGGCTAGATTTTACTGAGACTACTAATCATCACAAGTGTTAAAGGTATCACAATGACTCCTTTTACAATTAACTACTTCATACCCTATTATTTATTTGACTATTGTCTGCACTAAACCACAGTTTGCTCGTTAAGTTTCATGTAAGAACAGATGCTTCATGATGTCCCTACAGTGTGTTTTACCGTATGTAGTACCGTTTGAAACAGTATCATGCTCTACTGTGTAGCTTTCCTGTTTAATGGTTCCGTCTTTGATAAAACAAGTATGAGTCACCAGTCTGTGTCAATGACATTCGACATAGTTCTCATATCCTCACATATATGGTGGTCATTTAGCCAACCAGATTAAGAATAAAGAGAAAGAGCAAGTCATGAACTTCGGTTTTTATCCCAGTTTTCAACCGCCTACTGTCAAAGTCAGTCACTTAAGATTCGCTAACCATACAAAACGTTTGTATTAACACTTGATAGGTTCAACCTAATGAAATTAACGGTTACACAACGGTCAGAAAAGTCTCATATCAATGTGGTACACAGTAAGGATAACTTCATTTCCAAATGCTTGATTAAATTCAGTCCAGGTAACTTCCAAGATAACGAACAAAGTATCGCAAAGAGTTCAGTAGTCTTTTTTTAACAGTAAAGAAGCCTCTAAGTAGCATTTGCGTTCTATCAAAATCGTAAGTAATAACTTCGAACAACTAGTTGAATCCACTGCAACTTAACATCTCAGGCCTCATTAGTAAGCACCTTCTCTTCTCATCCTCCTTAAGTCCATTTTCAATCCATCAAAACCATTTCATAAGCATATAATTACCTAGAGATATGCTGAATATTTCATTTTCATTAAATTTTTCTTTGTAGCAGTCTCACTGACCAACACTTTTACAACATGCTACTAGATCCCATTTTAAGCATGAATAAACGACGATAACATTTTCGCCCAAGGAGACTTTACATATGATATGAGTAAGTATGGGTTCATGTGAAGAGATTCATGTAGTTTATTTATGCTAAATTCAGCACTATTATTCATACTTTCACTACAATAATAATAAATTATATGAAGAAAATATAAGAATATTCACTCTATCCACAACTTTCTTCAAAATGCACAGTCAATTTAGGTAGACAGTTACATTAGCAATTACATTCATAATACGTGAAAAAAGTAACACGCTCATCTACAGTTAGTTTTCTTTCAAAAACAGAGGTTGATTCTTTAGTTCATTTCTAATACTTTCTTCATCACGAAGCAGATGAGCTAAATACGGTATTGTAGAGATTTATATTCAATAGCATATGCATAAAGTCTTGTGTACTTGCTCCTTGTCTTTCCAGATAACAAACACCCTCGGAGCTTTCAGTAATGAGCATGCTGGTCATCTGATGAAATAACTCTTGTCAGATGTTTACATGAGCTAATATGTTTGTCCACAACAGTTTTAACTGGAAGGTTCATAGGCACACCACTAATTCTACTGACAATCGTCAAAGTTCTAAGCAGTATAGCACAGTCTTTTTTCAGCAACCAGGGAAAGAATAAAGGGGAACAGTAGAGGAGGACAGGCAAGATGCAAGGGTTTATAGAACACAAGATGAGAGGCTGAGTTATACCAGATACTCTCAGCTTCCTAATATAGAAGGTAAGGCGAAAAATTCTTTTGGAAATTAGTAAGACGTGGGAAGACCAGGAAAGGTCCGACCATACCACACACACACACCAAGATAAATCACACTTCTAACATTCTCTAATGAGCAACCACCAAAAGAACAAGAATCGTGAGAACTAAGCAGTTTACATAATTTATGTTCACTCTTAAAACTAAGGTTTGTAGCCTGACATTTTGAAGAATTAGGCATTAGACTATTCTCGGAGAACCATCGTCTAACAGTAGATAGGAAATCATTCAGTTGGGAGCAATCTGCTGAAGAGGAGATAGATATAGAAACTGTTGGGTCATCAGCATGTTTAGTGAAATTGATACCAGCTGAAGATTGTTAGTCATGCATAAAGAAAGGGGAAGGATGAGAGGAAAGGACGGCTCCTTGGGGAACTCCAGTCACAGTAAGCAAGTAATTGTGGCCCTAACGTTAGATAAGCAGACACTCGGACAAAGCAGGTGGCTGATTGAAGTTATTTGGCATTCAAAAGAAATCGTCGTTCAGTGAAAATATAAGTAGCCAGACGTCATTTATTGAGGTTTATATGTTACAGACTCTGTTTATCACTTTTCATCTCAACGATAATTGTTGCAAAGTCAAAGATGAGTTACTAAATTTCGCTTACTCGCCATGCGACCATTCAGACTATACTCAAGCAAAGTAGCATGTGATAAATATCCATGCCAAACTTATTACTTTACTTTCTCGTGAATCTCTGGTGATAATGATGTCTAGCAAGACATTGAAACGTTTACCAACTGAACCTCTAGCCCAGAAAACAGCTTTTTTGGGTGTTTCTTTGTGTACTGTTCATCCTATGGGGAAAATTATATCAAGCGTATTAAAAAGCGACTTTCTTCTTATCTTTCCCCTAGCCATAGGAACCATAACAAGCGGTTTTATCACTGAAATGTTTTTAAATTCTTTTTTCAAAACACTTTCACCTCTTTCACATACTTAGCATATTTTTTAAGCTCTAAACAAGCACTGGCGACATCCTATCCTATTGCATAACTTTTAGTAGTCTTTAACTTAATAAGATCATCGAATTCTCTACATTCTCAAGCCATTTTAGTTCATTTTACTGTCGTCTGTAGTTGTTCAGTTTATTATTTTTAAGGTAGTATTCATCACGGACTGACAGCAGTTGGAGAATCACTGAGAACTTGGGGGTACTGGACAGCTGTTTCATCCGAGAATGGGACTCTTCAGCAGCACACACCCGCAACCCTCCTCACAAGGGCTCGAACTCTGGACCTTCAGGTTTCACGGTGAACGCGTTAACCACCCAGCCACTGGGTCTGAGGTCAATGCTTCATAGTTTTCTACTTCTGTCACCATGCGATACAGCGTAAATATCCTCCATGGTTTTCACTTGACATCCGAATCATCTCTGACCATTTGAACCTACAGGTCATGACTGCTCACTTGAAGCTTGTCAGTGATGAACACTATACAGTAGTGCGGTTTCAGGTCAATGGGGATTTTGTTTTTAAGTTATTGGTGTCGTGGGTGCATAGTACTGAAGAGTCGCATACTAGGATGTGACAGTTGACCGGTGCTCCCAGGTTTTCTATGATCATCCAGTCGTTGTCAAATGATGATAACTGCTATCTTAAAAATAAAAAATCACCATAAACCATAAAGTGAATTAAATTTATCTCTGAAATTGTCTACGAATTAACTAATTAAAGAATATCAGTGGTGTAGTCTCACAATGGACTTGTTAGCAAGTTCACAAAAAGACTGATGCTACCAGTATGAATACGAAGTGATAAACCTCTACTTCACTGCATCATTTTCTAGAATTTACAGGATTAAAGTGGCCGGGTACTGTAACAGAAGTTCACGTTATCGATGTCACTAACCGCCTTCTCTCTGGACTTGAGATTTGTTGTTGAGTTGACCTTAAACTTTCAGCCAATATGTCAATATTTTGATGTTATAGCTTGTAAATCTCCACCGTTGAACTGATCAGCTGTTACTGTCTTGTAGGCTTTTATACAAATGTCTCAGTATTGCTGATATTCTCATTTATGGTACTAATAATGGATAGTGACTAGTAGTGAAATCCAGGACCCTCATTTCATCATATCTGAGACCCGATTCCTAGTGGGTACAACATCACTCACTTGGAGGCGAATACACCCAGCTGACGAGACGTAAGTAGGATGAAATGCGTATCCTGCATTTCACTACTAACCACTATCCACCATTAATATCAATATGTGAATATGTTTGATATCATAAATAAATCTCTAAATAGTTATACTTACCTGATTTGTAGGCGAATCTCCATTTTCAAATGAGTGTGAATATTTTATAAATTGAGGAATTACAATCGGCAATGACATTCCCATTAAAATAGCAGGGAATAACTGAAGAAATAAGAATTTTTCGTAGACAACATAATTAGCATTAAATAAAAGTATTATTCTGAAACCTTAAAACTTTATAATTTTAGAAAGTAACCAATGTAGATCTGAATTTACTATCATTCTCCCTATCTGTCTGTGAAAGACCCCAAATCACAATGGATTATAAACAAAGAGTGATTCTTAGTCATAAGCTAAGCAGAGATAGCCGAAATTTTCTACTTGATACAATAAGAACAATGTTTCTTAAATGGTTAGTCAGAAGTGATAAGCTGAGTGAGTTACACAAAGGCAAGTTGACCGACTAAACACCACCTTTTTTATTGATTTGTTCAGAGGTGAATTTTCCAAAGTTTCAATGATAAATCATGATGTATGAAGTCAGAAGTGAGAACACAAGTCTACTAATGACCTTGGATCATCGTCACGCTTTATCATAAATCAACAAAAGTGGGATTAAGTGGGATATTGGATCCTGACCTATTGGCTTAATGGTAATATCCTACCTCGGTGACCTTACAGTCTTTGGTTCCATTCCCTGCACAGCTGAAAGGTTTAAAATTAAGACAGAAAAGCTATCCAACAGCCGTAGATTTTCAATGGTTTTGTGGCTGTTGTCAATCCTAGATGAAAATTATCTTAAAAATCAATCAGTCCCTGAATAGCATCAACTAAATAACACCGATTTTACCGATTGCTATACTAAAATCCTTACTTATCAGTCAAAAGTTTCAGTACTTACTTGTAACCAAGTATTCTTAGGTGATAAATTCCCTGACCATACACCTGATAATAAATCTTGACAACATGGATTAGCCATAAATCGTATACATTTGCCACGTGCAGCTAAACGTATCACTGAAGTGTTTCCATAGAATTCTAATTTTCTGTACAAAAGAACTAATGTACGTCCACGATCTTCTTGATAACACTCTTCGAGAACTTGATCAGCTTTTTCTTCGAATGAACTAAAAAAAATATTAAGGAACATGAAATGGAACTTTAAGTTGTAAACATCTATACCGTTTGAGATTTCAGATGAAATTTTGGCCTAGGCTAAAATTCCAGATGTATTCTAATATATAATCTGATTTAGGATCAGAGTTGTTAATTTATCAAGAAGCTATCAGTGTTATTCTGTTGAAGCCTTAAGAAATACATCACACATCTCATTTCGAATTCATTCTTGAGAGTAACTAAGACAATATATAAACATCCCTGTTCTTCGCAGACTGAGTTTAGCATCATGCTAGATATCATTGTCAGGGAGACTTTTACAGACCAAATCCAAGTTAATCTTAACACTGTAACGACTATCAACAGAGAATTTAGGTTTATGGGATAACACAGTGTGAGTATGCACCTCTTGAAATCAATCTCTTAAGCAAAGTATGATTGAAGCCGTAAGGTATATGAGTAATTTTAAGAAGCTGAACTCCATTTAAGCCCAAAACTCATTAGAATAACTGAAAATTAGAGGTGTGAGAAGAACTCTTAGAAATCGATGAACACTGACCTGATGGATTCACTGAACTATAAGTGTTACTTATCGGACAAAAGAATTTCCAAATGTCGAAGATTCACACTCATTTTCTTTCGATTCGTTCATAATTAGGCTATAAGTTGTTGATATATCTAGAAGGCCAGTGAAGTGACCGAGTAAATAATAACACATACACAAAGGATTTAGGGCGATGAGACAATTTGACCGGATACGAATAGCCACAGTTCTTCTTTAATACCTTATATCTCATGAAACGGTGAGAATCAGAAGGCTAAACCGGCCTGTGACTGTAAGGAAGACACTTTATTCCACACAAATTATTATTATTTTATTATTAGTCCCTTGGGTTCCTAGTGGAACATAGGGCTTCAGTAGCACGTCTCCAGTGACCTCTGTTCTCCGAGATCTTTTGAACCTGGTTCCACGACAGCCCACAAGCTCTCATTTCCTCCTCGCACGACCTCCTCCATGTCACCCTCGGACGTCCAACTCGTCGCTTCCCATGGGGATTCCACTCGAGTGCTGGCCTGACGCGTGATGTCCTCAGTCGGCCTTCTCAGTGCATGCCCAATCCATCTCCACTTCTTTCTGCATATTTGTTGCGTGATAGGTTCTTGGTTGGTTCGTTCCCAGAGTTCCTTGTTGCTTATTCTTTCTGGCCATCTGACCTTCAGCAGCGAGCGTAAGCAGTTGTTGATGAATGTCTGTAGTTTCTTGGAAATGCCTTTCGTGGCGCGCCAAGTCTCTGAGCCATACAAGAGCACTGACTTGACGTTGGTGTTGAAAATCCGTATCTTGTTCCGCATGCTGAGTGCAGAAGATCTCCACACTGGTTTCAGGCTAATGAACGCCTGTCTTGCTTTTCCGATTCTGACTTTGACGTCCTCGTCCGTCCCGCCTGTAGTTGAAACAGTGCTTCCTAGATAAGTGAAGGAGGTTACTTCCTTCAAGTTTCTCCCGTTGGTGGTGATTGGAGTTTGTTGTTGTTGTTGATGGTGGTGGTGCGGTATCTTCATCACTTCTGTCTTCTCTATATTCACCTGAAGTCCCGTCTTCGCTGCCTCTTCTATCAACTTGTTAGTTTTTGCCTGCAGATCTTCAAGTTTGTGTGACATTAGGCATAAGTCATCGGCGAAATCCAAGTCTTCTAGGTTCTTTTCCGTCGTCCAGTGTATCCCCCTCTTCTCGCTGCCTACTGTTTGCTGCATGATCCAGTCCACCACAATAAGGAATATCATGGGGGATAGTAGGCAACCTTGTTTCACTCCTGTCTTCACTTCAAAGGCATCACTGAGCTTCCCATTGTGGATTACTTGGCATGTGGCATCTTCATATAGTTGTTGAATGAGGCGGATAAAGGTTTGCGGTACTCCGTAGTATTGAAGCAGTTTCCAAATTACCTGTCGGTCGACGCTGTCAAAGGCCTTCTCAAAGTCGATGAAGTTGAGGTGAGGTAGAGAGCTGATTGCCATTCTATGCTCTGTTCTATGATGATACGAAGCGTTGCAATTTGGTCTGCACATGATTTGTACTTCCTGAAGCCTGCCTGTTCCGGTCGTAGTTTTGAATCCAGTGCATCCCTTAGCCTCTCCAGGATGATGCGGCTTAATATTTTACTTGCTCTGGGTGGACAGGAGAGTGATTCCGCGCCAGTTCTTGCAAACACTGAGGTCTCCCTTCTTCGGCAGTTTGACAAGGTAACCCTTCTTCCAATCGTCAGGTACCTTCTCTTCCTTCCACACCTTCTGCAATAGTGGTGTGAGCATGGCCGCTGTTGTCTCTGCATCTGTTCTCAGTGCTTCTGGCGGTATCCCATCTGGTCCTGCTGCTTTCCCACATTTCAGTAGCTTTATGGCGTTCAGGACTTCCATTTTCGTTGGGGGATTTATGTTCACTTGTAGTTCAGCGGCTGCAGGTGGTATTTCTGGACGAAGTGCAGGTGGTGGTCGATTCAAGAGCTTCTTGAAGTGGTCGGCCCATCGTTTCCTCTGTTTCTCTTCTTTTGTAATTAAATTCCCTTCTTCATCTTTTATTGGTTTCATCTGTGTTGGTCTCTTCCCTGATAGCAACCTGGTTATTTGATACAATGTCGTCAGGTCTCTCTTACCTGCAGCCTGTTCTGCTTCACTTGCCAGTGTTTCGTAGAAGTGTCTTTTGTCTTTGCGTGCACTCTTCTTCACTTCTTTGTCCAGTGTTTTATACATTGTGCTCAGTTCCTCTTGTCGTTGAGCATCCTTGCACTGGTTTATCTTCTGCTTCACCATCCTCCTCTCCTCTATCAGCTTCCAGGTATCTGTCGAGATCCATTCCTTGTCTTCCACCTTCTTCCTTCCTAATACTGTTGTGCAGGTTTCTTTCCACATAGCTTTCAAAGACTTCCAGTGTTCTTCCACACAGGTTTCTTCAGGGATGTTCCTCGATGTCTCCCATTTTGTCTTGATGGCTGCCTTGAAGATCTCCTTTGTAGTTTCATCCTTCAGTTTCCGAGTGTTGTACTTGGGTTGAGGTCTATCACCAGCTTCCTTGAAGGCTTTTAACTTGATTTGGAAGGTTCCTTGCACCAGATGGTGAGTGGTCTGAACCTACATCTGCTCCTCTTCTTGACCTTGTGTTAAGTAGACTGCGTCTCCATTTTCTTGAGATTGAGATAAAGTCGATTTGATTTTTAGTGTGTCCATCTGGTGAAATCCATGTCGCTTTGTGGATATCTTTGTGCCTGAACACACTGCCTCCAATCACCAAATCGTTGAATGCGCAGAATTCTGCAAACAATTCTCCATTCTCATTCATTTCACCTAGTGCCTCTCGACCCATGGTTAGTTCTCTTCCCGTGTTGTCCCCTCCCAGTTTGGCATTCATGTCGCCCATTAGAATTTTGATATCGCCAACTGACGTCTTGTCCAGTGTTGATTGAAGTTGTCTGTAGAAATCCTCCTTTTTCTCTTGCTCTGCATTATTTGTAGGTGCATAACATTGTATGATTGTGACCTTTCTTCCTTTTGAGTTGAATCTTGCTGTCATGATCCTGGAGGAGATTGGTTCCCACTGCATGAGAGAGAGCCTTCGATGCTCTTGAGGACATCATGATAGCCACTCCATAACTCAGTGTGCTCGTGGTTGGCGTCTGGGTGACCGGAGTAGATTATTGATTCTCCAGTTGACAGTTTGGAGAGTCCACTCCCATTCCATCTGCTTTCGCAAATCCCAAGCACTTCGATGTGATACCTTCTCATCTCCTTTGCAATCTGGGCTGCCTTACTGGGTTCAAACATCGTGCGGACATTCCATGTCCCCACGTTTACTTTCGCTTTCATCGAGAGAGAGAAGACACATCGGCCAATTGGCTTCCCGAAGGCTTTCACCAACTGGCGTCATTTCGCCTCTCCGATTCCAGCGGGGAATAAGTTTGTTTTCATTTTTTATATTTTGTTTGTGCTTTGAAGTTTGTTTAGCGGTTAGATTTGTTTTACGGGGTAGGGTTGCTAGCCCTATGCCCAACCTTCCCTCTTTACCGGGGCTTAGGACCGGCTAGTAACTAGTAAACTAGTTAACCAGGCGAGGTTACCACACAAATACCCACCATTTATATTCACTTTTCATGAACATATAAAGTCACTAGGTCAAAAGTAAAATAACTTATTCTGATTGGTCAAATGTAAGAAAAAATTGTCCAATAAGGTTTCTCTTGATCACACAGAGAGATGAAGTAAAAAAGTAAATACAAAAACTTCTACGTTAGAGGCTGATGACCTAGAATGTTGATTTTCATTTGGGAAGCTTCCTATTAGACGGTCATTCTCATTCCCTTTTAAAACCCTTCAGGTTTTACGGGAAAGTTTGTTAACGTTTTCAACAAGCCTTCAAATGCTGATCAACTAGTCTCAAAACAAATTATATATATATATATATATATATATATATATATATATATATATATATTAGCCTTCTAACTCTGAGTTAAGACGGCTTGAAGAGAAGAAAGCAGCAAGGTCAAAGGGTTCGCCCCTATAGATAACTTAAAATGGAGGTCTCGAATAAGTGGTAAGTATTGGATACTGCATTGAAATTGGATGTAGAACAATCCTATTTCTCCAGATCGTTGATCATTTTAGTTTATAAGGAGAGATAGAACTAATTTTATAATAAGCGAAGGGAAATAAGCCTAATTTTAGTAACTTCGAAGAACATATAGACCTTAAGTCTACACGAATGCATATTTATCGTGTATATCTACTTTTCTTTAGGTATGAGAATGCAGACATAAGTACCAGTGGCTGATAGTGAACTTAAGTAAGAGATTTGCCCATGCTGCTCAAGAGATTTTGTTACAATGTCTATCTGAAATGAATTTTGAAAGGGTAAACTGTGTTAATCAAAGCTGTTCGATTGAACCATCGCAACAATTTAAGAGCTTACGTATTACTGTCTCTTCAAAGTAATGAAAACCAGTGGTAGCCGCCAAGGATATCCGCTTTTAATAGTGCTGTTTAACTTTGTTACACAAGTACTAATAAGTGTGGTCAAATTTACCTCCAACTTCTGAGTAACCGACTCAATGCTAATAGATAACTTGGTTGAGCTATAGTACTTCGATGACGTAAAAATGTTAGTCGAAGATACTAATGGAATATCGGACGCTCCGAATGTTTTGAGCGAGTATTCCTGATAAGCGTTTGGTGCGTGTCATACGTAGCTTATTGCTTTAGCGCTAGTCCACACTAGTGAAGTGCTGGCATACGTTGACCACTTCGCTTACTTGTGAAGTTGCATGAAACCTAATTGACCGCTTGTTAATGGAATCCTCTCGGTAGTTTCAAACCTATGCTGTCACTGACACCAGTGAGATTTTCAACTACATATCGAAAGAAGAGCATACTTCACAGAACTCTGATTTATCCTATCGTACCGCAATCGGACATCACCAATAAAAGTGAGGAACATAAGAAGACCTCGAGTTTAGATGTAAGACGTTTCCGTAACACTGTTCATATGTGGTGGGATCACAATGTTAAGGATATTGAAGTCAAGTGAGGTATACTAAGCAAGTAAGATGAACCCCCCTATGAGGTTGTTGACCTTCACTGACTTACATATCTTGACCAAGTGTTTGCCCATTCTGAACACCTGCCTACCTCAACGAATGGTCCTGGTTGTATTGAGATTGAGTTGGAAGAAAGCTAAAGGGTTATTATGAAAGAAATTGCACTAGTGCGCAAAGTTTCTGATTAGAGACCTCTTTCACGTAAGGATGTGTAGAATACCTTTCTGGGGTACGAACATGGACCCACCTAGCGTGGTTAAGTGAGTCAGTTAGTATCACTAGCCTTTATACAAAATGTGTTGCTCACTGCCTGCTGCAGGAATGCGCGCAACATTACTGCTTGGATTTCGAATCGATTTCAATTTTTCGTAAAACAAATTTACTCACTTCCTGTCATCGAAATTCTGCAAACTTCAGCACTAATTACTATTTGTCATTGGTACGACCACATTCCACTTCTTTCGATTAAAATTCACGATTTCATCGGTTTAATGGAAGGAATAAGTCACTTCGATTGACCATACTTTTATCTTAAATATTTTAAACGACTTGGAAATTCACCTTTACTGTCTTATCGGTAATAAATATGAAGATACATCAGCCTACTTAGTATTCAAAAGTAGTTCAATTGGCAATGCAATGTTTCATTGTGATTCGGGAAGCTTGAAAATCGAGAATCATGAGATCTGAGTAACGGTAAAAGGTTAGATATCTCAAGATTATCGGCCTAAATTACTTAGATGAAACCCGGGTCTTGAGCTTTGATAGTTGATCATGAGCACTTCATCACTCAGGCTTAGTGACACCATCTGCCATCCATCATCCATCCAGATCAACATAGGACCAGGCATTACTGCACAACGCTCCGAGTTGCCACACCTCATATCACTACATCAAGTAAAAAGGCAGTGAGGCGCAAGATGAAGATAAGAAAATTCAGTCAAGAGAAATATGAAGTACGAAAAAAGAGAAAGTGGTGAGATTCGGTATAGTGTACTTAAGATGAGGATAATGTTTGGGGATACATCCGCACCACTGACATTGGTTCTGAGCCATACCCCCTAGAGTCTCCAACCACTGGTTCCTCTTGTCCCGTGGACCCCAGCCACCTAGTCTGCATCGTCCTACATGGCTGAAACCAACATTCAGAGACTTCATGCATTTGTGCCATGTTTTAGTCTGGCCACCTTGGGCCTATTTCCAGCCTGGACCTACTTCAGCCAACATTGTGTGACGAGGCAGACGGCGACTAGGCATACATAACATATGTCCCAACCATCTCAGTCGATGAAGATCCACAACCTCGATGACACCGTCTGCATTGACTTCATGAGAAAGTAAGGCTTTTTCAATGCTCGCATGAATGTTTAGATAGTGTTTTGTAGACCTCTAGTGTTGATCACTTGTAACTTGGAGAAGAGATTTCTACCACGTTTTGACCTATCTGACACTAAACTTTATTAAATAACACTGTAGAGAATCTTTATGGTGGGAAAGTTGTTTGATTAGTTACAAATGGTGAGCCTGAATGTTGATTCCATTGAGCAATTTCCAGTTTGTTAACAAATGCTCGCTTTCTTAAGTGGATCATGGATTGAGTCTGTATCCTCGTGTCTGTCAAACTTGGTCAGTACGGTATTCTTAAATTTTACAGATCAAAGTTCCCATTGTAATGATCTACATTCACTGAGATTTGGAATGATATATCATATCATTTTACTGTCAGATGGTATTCGTGAAGTTTTTGAGAATATAGCTTGCTTAATTATGTTCTTCTTATCTTCCTTTGTCAATGGATTTATTGGTTAGCACAGAATAATTTACAAAGATTTCATCGGTTTGTGCACCATTTCAAATTTAAGTGACGAAGAAGTTGACTGACGGTTTCTGAGATAAATCCTTATGCAGGATAAAGTAATCTACCTGATCGCTTGAGGTGAAAGGACTGTTGAGAACTTCGTCGATGTCTCTCTTTCACTCTCCATAGTGCTTTTATGCATGGATAATTCTTGGCTCTAGAAAAAAGTGTTTGCAAATAAAATTTACTGTGAACTTTAAGATGATTGATTCTGAAGTTAAAAGTTTCTATCCGTGTTTGTGTGTGTGTGGCTTATCTGAACACTTGTGTTCGCAAAGTCCCCCCTCTGATATGATGGTGAAGATATTCACGGAAATTACTTTGAACAATAATTTCCGTATTATTTTGGAAATTTTAGTCACCATAAAAACAGGAATATTTACTGTTCCTTTTCGCAAAATTTGAAGGAAGAACTGAAAGGATAGCATCCACTTGTTTTGCTCAGCATATCTCAAAGAAGTTCTACTTGAAAAGAAGTGGAATTTTAACCATTTCAATCACCAGACACTTTGTACACACAAGGATATGAGGTTGAAACGTCGAGTACTTTTGAAATAATTAACGTAGAGAGAGTGTATGAACTAATGCACTTCACGTAATCGATTGCACTAAAACGCTTTCAAGCTGGCCTTTGTACATAGATGGAGAGTGTGATTAATCTCTCTGTGCCTTGATGACTATGATCTGATCGTCTTTGAATTTCCATTTTCATTTTGTTTTCTCTTCCTAACATTTCTTAGCTCACTTTACAATTAATTCTCTAACATGTTACATGGATTATCAACGACTTTGTTGTACAACTTAAGATTATTAGTATTCTGATTTTAAAATATTCTATATCCAAATATTTGTTGTACTTTTAGACCGTATACAGCTGAAGAGTACTTGTGAAACAGAATGATGATATCATCTGATTCTGAAAACTTCGTTCTTCACACTTTGTCCAGATTTGTATCTATCGACACAAAGAATGAAGTTCCACTTAAACAGATCATTATTTCGTTATCTTCCTTCTTCACTCTCTTCGTTGAGAATCACAAACTGGTAGTTATCCACCATTTTTTTTTACGTTATGATTTGATCAGCCTTTATAGAGTTACTCAATTTCCTGCAAATCTGATTTTGTAGTTATTTGATTCAACTTCTATTTATGGAGTTGATAAACGCGTTCCCCATTCAAAGGTTCTTCATCTCTTTTGATTTGCTTTATTTTCTTGATGATGGCTGTTCTTCTTTTGTTGTAAGTTGACAGTAAGAATGCTGTCAGTCAGCAGCTATTTCAGCGTTATCAATTCTTTGATGTTTGTTTAGTAAGCGACGATTTTATATAATTTCCACTAGTTATTTTTATTGTTCTTAAGTTGATCTTTAGCTTTTCAGTGAAGATATCATCGATGCACAGAAATTCAGTTTGTTCATACTCTCATTGTTTCACTTCAATCTTTTCAGTACTAAGTTGTAATTTATCGTTGACAGAGGTTGTTTAGAAATATTAACTATCCATTCTTATTTCACCGTCAAGTTGGACAGTTTCGGCAGTGTCGAATTCAACATTTTCCCTCATTTCCTCATCTTTTATTCTAGTTCGCATACTGGTAAATATCGTCAATCAGTTTGTGAGCTTCTCTCTAGTAATTCATCCTAACGTTTTGTTTTCAACAAAACAATAAGAAGACGTAAAGTGTTAGAACCGTGTAGTGTATTTTCACAACACATTTCAAACTATCTAATCACACACGTACTTATGATAGGTATTTAGATGAAAATCGATGAAGATAAGGGGTGAGAGAATGGAAAGTGATCATGTAGGAAGGTTGAATTAAAGGCGAATAACACTGAAAATCAATAGAGCGACAATAATAGTACATTGAATTTGGTTTTCACAGTCCAGTTCACCAAGGGAGATTCAATGTAATAACAAATTGTCTTTGAACGCACAAAGGTGGTTTGAACTTCCTAATACCTATGACTTCAATAAATCTAGGAATCCGTCCTCAATACGTTTTGTAAATAGGTCTAAATGAAGTGGCTACGACAATCCTGTGACCTGTTTCAATGATATGTTTCATGATCGAAGAACTTGGACGTCTGCTACCTACGTTAATGGATTCAGGTGATTTGATTTGCTTCTGAAGCCACTTTGGAATATATTCCGAGACCCTAACCAGAATGGATCTATGAGTCCTCCCTATTTATATGTCATCACACGTACTTTTTAATTCTTAGATGCAATGAGATATGACAGTGTCGTTCACTATGTAGCTAGGGTTTGAATAATAGAAGCCACAAAGACTGTATATTCTCCAAAAACCCTAGAGCATATGTACATATATACAGTATATATTTTGTAGAATATCCCCAAAATGCTCTTGTCCGATGTTTTTGCTCACCAAGATTTTAGAAGGTTCCAGAATTGTGATTTCATAGTTGTTAACTCACACATAGCTGTAATGAGTCTCCTACTGCCTTAGTAACTACGATTTAATCCTATCATAATTTCATTATAATTACTTAACTTTTTATATATGTGTTATAACTGTTTTCCTTTTCCCACTTTTCTTACCTCTTTCTGTGACGAATTCTCTTATGTTATGTGGATTACCAATGATTTTGCTATACGATTTAGGATTAAAAAGCCATTTAGGGAACAGAAAAATATACTTTTCGATAACTTCTTCTTCAGATGCCACAGTTATATGTACAAACTGATGAATTACACATCATTAGAATATCTGAGATAGCCGTTGTTTGGCAGACTAGTATTTATACTAGTTGACGATTGAAGGTGAAACTCAATTGATAGGGCGTGGGGATAGAAGCCTGGCGATCGCGGGTTTGAATCCGGCCATGGTCCAAATTTTCATTTCACCTTCAATCATCACCCAGTATGAATTACAGGTCGGCAATAAAAGGATTTCACTTATCATGTATGAAAGGTTATGATGGAATAAATTGTTACTAGGATTCAGTTTAAAATAATTTATTATCTAGTTGATTATATGGCTTATATAACACTATAAGGTGGTAGTTTAGTAAGAAGAATAGGAAGGTGTTTACGAGAGCAGGAAGAAATAAACTAAGAAGCACAAAATAGGTTGAGAGAATTTGTTAAAATTATTTTAAATTATAGGGAAGAAAAGGTATCTACAGTATGAAATTAGATTGTCTGGCGAAGGACGCTATGTATCCTGAACACGGCCACGCTAATTGTAGAGGGAACACTTGCTACTTTTGAACACACAACTCAAATTGTTTGTTTCTGATTGCTACTACTTCTTCAGTCTGAAGTATCCTGAGCCATGCACCTCTTGGTAAGGTTAATGTGAACGTGATACAGAATGGAAAACGACTCATTCAAATTCACTCTTTGGTTCGGTTCAACCAAGTGTGCTAACATGGAAATGGTAATGGTTTTTACTACACATTTACTCAACCACGCTGGAAGGTGTTCACAAGAAGGGGAAATTAAATTCCTAGAGCAGCGACCGATGTAACTGTTCGCACAATAGCAGTCAAAATGATAAACATAATAGGAAGTAACCAGTCTAGGTAATTCATCTTTCGGTTTGGGCATCACCATTTTGGATGGGGGAAGCGAAATTTGTAATTTACCAGAGTTGAAAGTTCCGCGAACTAATCTGTGTAGTTTTTGAGTTAATATCTCCCTGAACGCATCACCTCTAAATTGTACCCCAATCCATACAGGTTTCTTGTTAGCCGTTGGAATAACCTTTCTTGTCATTTTTGTGATCAAATTTTGTTTATGAATTTATCAGGAGAGCCATTTTCCATAATTGGGTGCTCCGCAAGGTTGACAGTTCTTCCTTAACTGTATCTTCTGAACATACAGCCTTTATTGTGTAACTTAAAGTTTTTACGAAATTTCTTTTGTACTGAAGAAGAATGAAGCTAAGAAAGTGTGTATTACACCGTTATTATTATTATTATTTGTCCCCTGGAGTTCCTAGTGGAATATAGGGCTTCAATAGGACATCGCTATTTCACGCTTTTCTCTGCAGTCTTTTAAACCTGGCTCCAGAACTTCCCACAAGCTCTCATTTCCTTCTCACATCATCTCCTCCACGTTACCCTCGGAAGCCCAACTCGTCGTTTCCCAACTGGATTCCACTCGAGGGCCTGGCGCATGATGTCTTCTTCCAGGTTTCTTTCAAAGAGTTCCAGTGGTCTTCCACATACTTTCACTGACCAAAGTCCTCTTTATTAATCCATCTTTTCCTTTTGAGAGAAGAAAACTGAGGAAAGCCATCTTGCCTTGTGAATCTTCCTCAAGCATAAACTTCATCGCTAGGTGTATTTCGTTGAATCCGCCGGGTATATTCAACCTGTTCATGTTGGTTTCATAGAGGATGGATGTATCATCGACAGTTAAATGAAAATTCTTCGATAGATCGTTCAAGTTAACCATTCTGTGGTTTCGATAGAATTATTATTATTATTTATTATTATTAGTCCCTTGGGTTCCTAGTGGAACATAGGGCTTCAGTAGCACGCCTCCAGTGACCTCTGTTCTCTGAGATCTTTTGAACCTGGTCCCACGACAGCCCAGAAGCTCTCATTTCCTGCTCGCACGACCTCCTCCATGTCACCCTTGGACGTCCAACTCGTCGCTTCCCATGGGGATTCCACTCGAGGGCCTGACGCGTGATGTCCTCAGTCGGCCTTCTCAGTGCATGGCCAATCCATCTCCACTTCTTCCTGCATATTTGTTGCGTGATAGGTTCTTGGTTGGTTCGTTCCCAGAGTTCCTTGTTGCTTATTTTTTCTGGCCATCTGATCTTCAGCAGCGAGCGTAAGCAGTTGTTGATGAATGTCTGTAGTTTATTGGAAATACCTTTCGTAACGCGCCAAGTCTCTGAGCCATACAAGAGCACTGACTTGACGTTGGTGTTGAAAATCCGTATCTTGTTCCGCATGCTGAGTGCAGAAGATCTCCACACTGGTTTCAGGCTAATGAATGCCTGTCTTGCTTTTCCGATTCTGACTTTGACGTCCTCGTCCGTCCCGCCTGTAGTTGAAACAGTGCTTCCTAGATAAGTGAAGGAGGTTACTTCCTTCAAGTTTCTCCCGTTGGTGGTGACTGGAGTTTGTTGTTGTTGTTGATGGTGGTGGTGCGGTATCTTCATCACTTCTGTCTTCTCTATATTCACCTGAAGTCCCGTCTTCGCTGCCTCTTCTATCAACTTGTTAGTTTTTGCCTGCAGATCTTCAAGTTTATGTGACATTAGGCATAAGTCATCGGCGAAATCCAAGTCTTCTAGGTTCTTTTCCGTCGTCCAGTGTATCCCCCTCTTCTCGCTGCCTACTGTTTGCTGCATGATCCAGTCCACCACAATCAAGAATATCATGGGTGATAGTAGGCAACCTTGTTTCACTCCTGTCTTCACTTCAAAGGCATCACTGAGCTTCCCATTGTGGATTACTTGGCACGTGGCATCTTCATATAGTTGTTGAATGAGGCGGATAAAGGTTTGCGGTACTCCGTAGTATTGAAGCAGTTTCCAAATTACCTGTCGGTCGACGCTGTCAAAGGCCTTCTCAAAGTCGATGAAGTTGAGGTGAGGTAGAGAGCTGATTGCCATTCTATGCTCTGTTCTATGATGATACGAAGCGTCGCAATTTGGTCTGCACATGATTTGTACTTCCTGAAGCCTGCCTGTTCCGGTCGTAGTTTTGAATCCAGTGCATCCCTTAGCCTCTCCAGGATGATGCGGCTTAATATTTTACTTGCTCTGGGTGGACAGGAGAGTGATTCCGCGCCAGTTCTTGCAAGCACTGAGGTCTCCCTTCTTCGGCAGTTTGACAAGGTAACCCTTCTTCCAATCGTCAGGTACCTTCTCTTCCTTCCACACCTTCTGCAATAGTGGTGTGAGCATGGCCGCTGTTGTCTCTGCATCTGTTCTCAGTGCTTCTGGCGGTATTCCATCTGGTCCTGCTGCTTTCCCACATTTCAGTAGCTTTATGGCTTTCAGGACTTACATTTTCGTTGGGGGATTTATGTTCACTTGTAGTTCAGCGGCTGCAGGTGGTATTTCTGGACGAAGTGCAGGTGGTGGTCGATTCAAGAGCTTCTTGAAGTGGTCGGCCCATCGTTTCCTCTGTTTCTCTTCTTTTGTAATTAAATTTCCTTCTTCATCTTTTATTGGTTTCATCTGTGTTGGTCTCTTCCCTGATAGCAACCTGGTTATTTGATACAATGTCGTCAGGTCTCTCTTACCTGCAGCCTGTTCTGCTTCACTTGCCAGTGTTTCGTAGAAGTGTCTTTTGTCTTTGCGTGCACTCTTCTTCACTTCTTTGTCCAGTGTTTTATACATTGTGCTCAGTTCCTCTTGTCGTTGAGCATCCTTGCACTGGTTTATCTTCTGCTTCACCATCCTCCTCTCCTCTATCAGCTTCCAGGTATCCGTCGAGATCCATTCCTTGTCTTCTTTCTTCTTCCTTCCTAATACTGTTGTGCAGGTTTCTTTCCACATAGCTTTCAAAGACTTCCAATGTTCTTCCACACAGGTTTCTTCAGGGATGTTCCTCGATGTCTCCCATTTTGTCTTGATGGCTGCCTTGAAGATCTCCTTTGTGGTTTCATCCTTCAGTTTCCGAGTGTTGTACTTGGGTTGACGTCTATCACCAGCTTCCTTGAAGGCTTTTAACTTGATTTGGAAGGTTCCTTGCACCAGATGGTGAGTGGTCTGAACCTACATCTGCTCCTCTTCTTGACCTTGTGTTAAGTAGACTGCGTCTCCATTTTCTTGAGATTGAGATAAAGTCGATTTGATTTTTAGTGTGTCCATCTGGTGAAATCCATGTCGCTCGCTTTGTGGATATCTTTGTGCCTGAACACACTGCCTCCAATCACCAAATCGTTGAATGCGCAGAATTCTGCAAACAATTCTCCATTCTCATTCATTTCACCTAGTGCCTCTCGACCCATGGTTAGTTCTCTTCCCGTGTTGTCCCCTCCCAGTTTGGCATTCATGTCGCCCATCAGAATCTTGATATCGCCAACTGACGTCTTGTCCAGTGTTGATTGAAGTTGTCTGTAGAAATCCTCCTTTTTCTCTTGCTCTGCATTATTTGTAGGTGCATAACATTGTATGATTGTGACCTTTCTTCCTTTTGAGTTGAATCTTGCTGTCATGATCCTGGAGGAGATTGGTTCCCACTGCAAGAGAGGGAGCCTTCGATGCTCTTGAGGACATCATGATAGCCACTCGAAACTCAGTGTGCTCGTGGTTGGCGTCTGGGTGACAATATCGGAGTAGATTATTGATTCTCCAGTTGACAGTTTGGAGAGTCCACTCCCATTCCATCTGCTTTCGCAAATCCCAAGCACTTCGATGTGATACCTTCTCATCTCCTTTGCAATCTGGGCTGCCTTACTGGGTTCAAACATGGTGCGGACATTCCATGTCCCCACGTTTACTTTCGCTTTCATCGAGAGAAGACACATCGGCCAATTGGCTTCCCGAAGGCTTTCACCAACTGGCGTCATTTCGCCTCTCCGATTCCAGCGGGGAATAAGTTTGTTTTCATTTTTTATATTTTGTTTGTGCTTTGAAGTTTGTTTAGCGGTTAGATTTGTTTTACGGGGTAGGGTTGCTAGCCCTATGTTCAACCTTCCCTCTTTACCCGGGCTTAGGACCGGCTAGTAACTAGTAAACTAGTTAACCAGGCGAGGTTTTCGATAGAATAAAGTATGCTAATATGAGACATGGTAGGCAGTCCATTGTGACTCCATCCACTTGTTTATATAGTTCACCGTTTAATATAAAGTTAACATTCTTCGTACATTTGAGCAGTAATTCTTTGAGGATATCTATCGGGATTTCAACACCGATGGACCTTTCTTCCAATTTTCCACCTTTATCGTTAAAGATTAGTGATTTCTTGACTTTGAAGTATCCTGATAACTACTGCACTTTCAGAGTGTATGCAGCAGCTGAAGAGTATTCGTGAAATAAGACGATGATATCATCTGATTCTGCTAATCCAGTTCTTCCTGTTTTGAAACAAATTCATCAAAGGGATGCAAATACATAAAATAACACTCTTGTGTTCAAGAGCAGAATAAAAGGCTTGTAAAAAAACTGCTACTTTAGCCACCATAAAGCTGGTGACTACCCACAATATTTTTGAACACAAATGTCATGTTTAAAGTTGTGAACTACAAATAATTCGACTATGTAGAGATGGCACAACGGAAGGCTCTTGGAATTGTAGAAGAGTACTGTGTAAACTACTTTGGAGGAATTACTTTGAGAGGCCAAATATCCGGAGATGGCAAGGTGTTGATATTTTTCCACTCCTGTGGATAACTAAGCATGACAGTAGTCCAAAATATACTCACGCACTTGCTGCCGTGTACGGTCTAATTACTTTACTACACAGGGACAACTAAAATGATAGATGAATATTGAGATGGCTAACATTAGTACTTTGTCTTTAATACGTTGGTGGATTAACTATATGCTGGAAAATCTGATTCTCAGGCTAGCTGCATGAAATATCTTCCTCAAATATCTTGAGAGGTAATTTTTAAGGATTTCAGCTGAAATGTGGCCTTTGAATTTCAGATTCATTTAAGGAGTTTCCTTTGAGATGATCGGTATCCTTTTTTTCATGTTACAGTCCAGAAACCTGGGTGGATTACAGTTTTAATTTTTGGATGTCACGTTGAAACAGTGGCTCAATATGTAGTGTATCTTCAGAGCAGATCTCGCAAATCCTTGAACATAACGAACGCAAATGTTTCTGTTTGCTGATTCGGTGGATATAACTTAGAAAGTTGATTAACTTTTAAGTTTATTTTGGTTTTCCGTACGCTGATCTATAGATAGGACTATACGACCTTTTTGTTACTTACTCCTCCAGGAGTGAGAATATCGGACTTTTTCGCACTCTGTATTCGTGTTTATACATGTATGTACACCAGAGAACGTCCTAAGGAGGTTGTTGAAGTCAAATTCTTTGTCGAATGCAACAAAATTCTCATGAATGTATCCTTTATAAGAACATTGTTGGATGAATAATGAGCTAAGAAAGCCATTTTCAAATAAAGACATAAAACAATCAGCTAATAGTGAACCAGCAGAGGACCACGTCACTACATCACCTTCCTGCACATAGAATTCTTCATTAAACTTAAAGTGTACGTTGAAGGTATATCTGAGAAGGAGTTCTTGAACGTAATTGAGAGGTATGGCGAATTTCTATGTTTTTGGACCAAATGTAGTCACATATGAAGTAGACAGTATCAACTTAGGGTATGTTTGTAAAGAGAGAAGTGACATCCAAAAAGAAGATTTGTTTCTTAAGCACACTGACATTTTCCACCCATTCAATGTAGTCAGAGGTGTTCCTGAGGCTCTATTTTGCTGTATGCACCCTTACTGATTCGAGAATATTAGGTAATTATTTATTAATCGAATGATATGGAGAATTAGTCATGTATGCTACTAGTACTGTAATGGGTTTGATCTTCTCAACAACAAATTACTCAGAAGTTACTGAGTTTAGTTTCTATTCTCCGACTCATTTATTTGATGATAAAGAGTAACAATTCTCCGAAACAGTCTTCAGTGTGTATACTTTTTCAGCTGTTGTTTGGATTCCTTTCTCAACGCTTGTGAGTTCCTTTGATGATTTCAACATGATTTTCTTTCGTCACAGTATTAGTGATGGTTTAACATCCATGAGAGGAAAACAAATCCACACTAAAAATCGTAAATTTTCATCTTCTATGACTGTAGAAGCTCGTGTCGTATAAACAATGGAATCGAAATTATGTGTACACAAAAAGCTTGTTGTTATCCTGGGTCTAGTTCATAGCTATAGATGTCAGTCACCTCTTTTGTGCACTATTTTTCATCTAACATCATATTTGTGATATTCTGATATCATTTAGATGAATTATAATCTTCATTCATCCTTGTATTTGTTACTGTCCATTATCGTGGGACAGAATTAGCAGTTATATAGTTGTAGAGAATGAAGTCATTGAGAAAGATATCTGCACTGAATGTCTTGTTTTTTTCTAACGTCTTAGTGGGGTTTTTTTTTCAGTTATTCAATAAGTCTCAGTCTGTTAATTCTAGGATTATTTGTTTATTATCATTTCTGGATGGGTTGTTCAACGCTTGGAGTGTGTAAACTGCTTATATTTCCAAGACAATGAATGAATAGTCATTACTACTTTGGTTCCATGAAGAGTCACCTGTGTTGAAATGACCAACATCAAAGTGAATATGTGAATCAAAAGAATGTGAATACATCTCTGTATATGTTAGATTGCAGTAAATTTTGGCTAAGCAAAACGATAACATTATAATTAGAATGCATGAGCAACTTCACTATTTTCATAATGCTTTGACCTCATACACTTACCGGGCATTCTCTTCATATTCATCTTTATTTGCAACATCATCTGACCTCTGACCTAATTCAGCGATTATAATAGATAAAACGAGTGCAGCAGCAATAGGTTCCTATGAAAAGTAGAAGAGGTGTGACTTATACATTTCATGCGAAGAAGGAAGGTCATTTGTTACAATAATGAAAAAAGCCTAGAATATTTGGATTTCGCCAATGATGATTTATGTCTGATGTCGCACAAGCTCGAAGATCTACAGGTAGAAACCAACAAATTGACAGAGGAAGGATAGGACTTCCTTCAGGTGAACTTGGAGAAGACAGAGGTGATGAAGATAATCAATCAATAACAGCATCAACATCAAGTATCGATCACCATCAACGGACGAAATCTAAATGAAGTTGTCTCTCTCACCTACCTAGGCAAAGCAGAATCATTGCAACTGCAGGCAATAGTGGCACAGATGAGGACGTCAAAGCCAGGATCGAAAAGAGAGCAAAACAGGCCTTTCTCTATTCATCCGAAATCAGTATGGAGATCTACTCCACTGCACTGCACTTCACTCAGCATAAAGCGTGAACAAGATTTGGATTTTCAATACTAATGTCAGTCAAGTGAGTCAGTTCTTCTGTGTGATGGTTCAGAAACTTTGCATGTCACGAAAAGCATTTTCAACAAACTACAGACATTCATCAACAGCTGCCTACGCTGGCTCGATACTGAAGATCAGATCAGATGGCCAGAATAATAAGAGTAAGCAAGGAGGAATTCTGGCTGGCTGACTGGTAATAAATCAACCATGAACCCATCGCCCAACATACATGCAGAATACGAAAGTGTGGATGGATTCGATTGGACAATCACTGAGAAGGCCGATTGGGGACATCACGTGCCAGGCCATATCAGGCCGTCGAGCGGAATCCAAAGGGGAAACGACAAGTTAGGTGTCTGTACCGAGGGTGATATGGAGGAGATCATATGAGGAAGAAATGAAAGCTTATGGGCAATTGTGGTGCCAGGTTGAAAAGACTGCAGAGAACAGAGTGCAGTGGTGGCGTGCTACTGAAGCCGTATGTTCCACTAGGAACCCAAGGGAAAAATAGTAATAATAATACTAGCTAATGAAAAATCTATAAAAGACAGTTGAGTAAAGAAATTTTTTTTTTCGATTAACCATTTTCAAAAACTGTACATTGTTATCATAGTTACAACAATATATATATATATATATATATATATATATATATATATATATATATCAAAAGTTAATGGATTATCAAAAACGGTCAATAAAGTCACAAGGTGATAACGTGAAAAAGGTCAACTCAAGGTCATCAAAAACTGCTGATAAGGTTGTTGTAAATAAACACAGAAATGAATGGACTTTCTTAGAGAGATTACTACCAAACCAAAATTGAAAACTGAACAAAAAGATCAAGCTTGTATCACTGAATTGTCAAAGTCGCCGCTGTGTTAAGGTGGCAGATACGCACTCGCTTCAAAATGCTTGCTCTCACTACATAAATGACTTGGAAAGAAGATTTTTGTGGATCACAGTGACCAAAGTTAAACAAATGCTGAAGAATCGGGCTGTTGATGGCTTTACATTGTCTTTTAGACAGCCACGCAGGATAGTGTTCGGAGATGTGTTAAGATATAACATGCTGTGTGCGGCCTATGCAACCACCTTCACAAGAGCAAGTGAAGTGATAAACATACACGGATGTGGGCCAAAATGGTAGCTTATCCTTTACACACCCTGTAATCAGTTGTTGATTGGATAAAACACATCAGAAGCCTTGTCAATCCAATGGTACAAGTTTGATCTTTGTGTTCAAAAGAGATACATTCAATCTGTAAATTTGCCATGGTCGTAATCTCCCTAAGACAGTCCATTCATTTCCGTGTTTATTCATTATGTTCCTATAAGCAATGTTTGATGACTTTGAGATGACCTTCTAGCGTTTATCGCCTTATGACTTTATTAACCTTTTTTATGACTTTTGACCAGCTGGGTATTGATGAATATACATTTTGCTGTAGCTACGATTATAAAGTACAGTTTTCGAAAACGGTTAGTCGGAAAGAAAACTTTCTTCTCGGATTTTCCATTAATTAAAATATTATTAGTTTAAAACTATCATGTTGCTGGCAGTTATTTTCAATTTTCCATAATAAGGTTCATATGTAACCGTCACTACTTATCACTTTCATATTACTCTGTTCGAGTAGATGATGATAAAGCGTTTGAAATTATGAGTGCAAGGGCCCAGTGGCATCACGAGAGCCATCATCTACTGGGATGAGGATAAATCCAGCTGATGAGTCTCAAATAGGGTGAAACGCTAGTCTTGAAATAGCATAACACTTTAGTCCTGCAGGGCACCAAGTAAATGCAGTTTTGAAAATCTCTGTTATTTAGGCCTGAAATAAATCCCATACTTTGGAAACTTTTCAGTAGTGAATACAATTCTAAGGGTGCACCTTGGATACTGAGGTAGAATACAATTCTGTATTAAATCTGTTTACCTAGAAAAGAACAGTAGCTTGTTGAAAAGGCAACTTTGGTTATCATTTACTGATGAGAAGTTATCTTGTTTGTTGTCTTATCTTCTGAACAGTACCAAACAAATTACTGTAAAATGCCAAACATTGCATATAATTGTCATTGACGAAAAATGGTCAGATCTGGCGGCGAACACATTATCATTCAACCACTCGGTCAGAATCCAATGACGATTCACATTTTTATATATCTGTCAATTCTCAATATGGTGTGATCTATGTCAGGTCCAAGGGTGCTAAAGTTCTAAAATGGAAAGAAAAAGCTCCCCACTGTTTTCAGGTTTTCAATGGTCCTCTAAATAATGTCATTCAGTAATGACATTCAGATTGTATGAACTCTTTTTTAAAAAGGTTTTTTCTCAAATGGATTATCGCTCTCCTTTCTAGTGTCAATGTTTTATGATTTTCCATTCTTTTAGGTGTAGGTTTTTACCATTCAAGAAATCCTTCTTGTTCATTAGTACTACCTCATTACCTGTATCCCAATAACCAACATTCAGATTGCTAATAGTCTACAGCAGTTTTGCTCATCGCCCCAACTTTCCTTATCCTATTTGGTTAGTTTACTCAAACACCGAAGTTTATTTTCAATGATATCTTATACTAACTGACTAGTGGTTCTAGGGCTGCTTACAGCTGAGGAGAAGTCACAAGATAAACAAACATGAGTTCAGTGCATTCCAAAAATCTTATTCTTCTTGTGTGAATGAAAGTATCTAGATGTATGGAAGGTGGAATTTATCAAAATCATCCATATAATTTCACTGAGATCTTTATGATGAATTTCTAATATTTCATTCCATAAGTGATTGTCAACCAAAAGGAGGATAGTTTTAAATTCTTAAATCATTACACCAGACTTTGGTGGAGTAGTCATATGGTTAGTGGCGAGGACTTCAAAGCCAGGATCGGAAAAGCAAGTCTGGTGTTCATTAACCTGAAACCAGCGTAGAGATCTTCTGCACTGCACTCAGCATAAAGCGTGAACAAGATCTGGATTTTTAACACCAACATCAAGTCAGTGCTTCTATATGGTTCAGAAAACTGGCACTTTCCGAAAAGGATTTCCAACAAACTACAGACGTTCATCAACAACTGCATACGCTGGCTCGTTACTGAAGCTCAGATGACCAGAAAGAATCAGCAACAAGGAACTGTGGGGACGAACCAACCAAGAAGCTATCGCTGAACAAATATGCAGAAGGAAGTGGAGATGGATTGTATTGGACATACACTGAGAAGGCCGATTGGGGACATCACGTGCCAGGCCATGCACTCGAGTGGAAGCCAGATGGGAAGCGATGAGCTGGGCGTCCGAGGCGAGGGTGAAATGGAGGAGATCCTGCAAGGAAGAAATGAGGGCTTATGGGCTGTCTTGGAGACAAGTTCAAAAGTTCGCAGAGAACAAAGTGAACTGAAGCCGTATGTTCCACTAAGAACCCAAGGGACAAATAATAAATGCGTAAATCATAGACATTCGATTCACAATAGGATATCATACATTGTGACAGTACTACAGGACTTTAATTAAGAACTGCTGAAACACACAGACATTGTATTCATTGAGAAAATAAAACCTTTAAATACAACTTCATTGTTATCTTTAGTAAGATCTAAAATTCGAAACTAGGATAAATGTAAAACTACTGAAATAACACAGATTAAGAAATTCTCATCGCTTACCTTCTCTTGATTCCAAAATATTTCAGCCATTTCAAATCTTCCAAGTAGTATACACATGATCATTAATTCTCTGGCAGGTCTGTCAAATTTCACTGTACTTGTGTGCCTAAAATCTGTGTAAAAATAGAATTTATGCAAAAAGATCAACTTTTCTGTATGATACTTCAAATTAAAGTAGTCGGTTATTGATCTTAGGTTGTAATTCATCATGAACTGATATTGGTTAGAAGAACTGAGAGCACTGTATAGCTGTCTCGTCCTAATATAGGACTCCTCAGCAGCGCTCACCCGTGATCCCACCATGCCAGGGATCGAACCCAGAATATTCAGGTTCCGTGGTCAATGGGTCGAAATCCAATGATCCATAAACGGCACGACCTCCATTCAATATCATCGATGAGTAATTATTCTCATTTTTGACTTGGAACTTTGGGAATCATCTCTCGAAGCTAGTCACCAACGAGCGCTGATGAATTCAGTCTGGAGGTTTTTGGATATTTATCAGTTGATTTCAGGTTAGAATTGACCAATGATGCTGAGGAGTCCTATACTAGGAAGAGACTGCTGTCCAGTGCTCTCAGGTTTTCAATATTCCCTCAACTCATATCAGTGCATGATTTTACGAGTTGCAGGGTTCTGATTACTACTAAATCATTCAACACTAAGTAGGATGAATGACTGCACAATCCACAACTAGTTATCATACTGGCAAAAAAGGTCAGTGTCGTGAAATTAACACTGAGAATAACCATATGTTACTATCTGTAATCCAGTAGTCATTTCATGGATAATCTAATTTCTAATCCTTATCAATCTACTCCATCTGAAATTCTATAGCTGATACTGGGCGAAATCAAAACGTGGGTCGGTGCAGGGTTTGAACAGATTGGATAGTCAATGAGGTTACGGTGAAAGGATAATCATGCCTCGTGGATTCATATGGCAGTTGGGCAAAACTCTGCGATCGAAATGAAGTTGACTTAGTTGACAGCTAGTTGTCATGCCTCATTTAGTATAGTGTGGAGCCAGTAATCTGTAGGTCATTGACTCGACTCTTATTGGCACCCTTCAAGAAGGTGTGTCTGCACTCTCGAGGGAACTCATATTCCCTCCAGGATTCGAAGCCACATCACAAACTGGGCGATTCGGACGGCAACTAACTTTGTGCAGGAACGGATTACGTTGCAATGTTTACAACATGATGTAAAATGGTAAAGGCTTCTCCGTCTTGACTCCCTTTCTGGTCTAGCCTTACTCTCCAGCCTTGCTTAGTTTTTTTGTTTAGTACCAGATAACAGATGCTGTAAGCAAACAAATCATCCAGTACGGATATCTGATAAGGGTTTCTCTTCATTTACTTACCAGAAGATAATGACTTGTTAATTATCAGGCGGCTGAAAGTCCTCAGTTTAGATTTCGTCGTTGTTCGCACTCGTCATATAGTTATGCCTTTAATTTTGACGGAATTTAAATCCTCTTGAAGCTTCAAGGCCTCTCCATTTAATGATGAAATCAGTGACTATAGCACTTTAGCTACCCAAGTTACAATTGGCCGTATATTGGATTACGGCATGTATGCAAATTGGTCATCAGACGGTAACTGTTGTAGCTATCAAGTTCAAAGTGTCGAAAACTAATAAAACGGTTTTGACCATGTTTGCACTATAGACACTTTTATCATTGTGTTATCATGTCTGTATAAGTGTTAGTTGGATACTGACAGAACCGTAGAGCATCATAATAAAAAAAAACTTACTGGCAAGTTTGGATGGCTTCAGTTCTTCAAGTCCTGAAATTTTTCAATAAAAATAGTAAACTGGTAACTGATTTAAGTTATGGTAAATAACTTTATCCAAGTTATAAGAAATCATATTGACTTGTTCGTGAATCTCTAAGAAAATTATTCAGAGAAGGTAATAAATAGGATAGGAAAACTTTTATTCAAAAATGACGTACGAAAACTAAAGGAAAAGGACTATATTAGTAAATCTTTATCTCATGGGATATTAGAAGAAACAAGATGTACGCTAATCAGCTAAGACACTAAAGTGTTCTTTAGAGTGACAATTACTACATCGATTTCTATGATAGAGAATATATGAGGCTCAGGAAGAGGATTTTGATGGTTTCGACTTCTCTTAGCTGGATGATTCAACTGTTAAGCTTTCGTTGTCATTCTAGACAACGTCATCAACAGCACAAACTTCAGAAAGAAGTGAGCTACGGAGTTTTCTCTATAAACGGCTTAGTGAGTTGTCTCGATGGCCTTGTATTTGATTGGTTGTTCCTGACAGACTGGTCACTGTCTCTGTATTTATTGTTATCTCTTATTGGTTGATAGACTGGATCAATGACAATATGTCAGCTGATCTCTGACTGACCTGAATGTCAAGGTTCTAAAAATTCTGATATTCTTTATATTTTTTCCACATAGAATTTCTATATTTTTCTGATCAAATTCATGTCTACAGTTGTTCAATGCTAAACAGCAAAAAGTTAAAAGATCATGTCACCAGGACAAACAATCGAAATCAATATAGAGACAGTGACATGATCTTGGCAAATCACACATTAGGCCATCGAGAGAAGCTACTAAATTACTAGTGGAGAAGAATCCATTGCTCACTTCATTCTGACTTTTTTATTGATAATGCTATCTAGAATGATAGTGAAAGCTTCACGAAGAAAACTATTTAGCTCAGAGAGCACAACACAATCAGAAAACTGGGTTTGAACAAGTGGCACTTTCAGTTAAGACTCAAGTGGAAAGTAGATGGTATAATTGTTCCAGTTTCAGCCGTATTCATTCAGTATCGTCTACACAACTAAATAAAGCCAAAAGGTAAGAAGCTTAATCTCACAGGATAACTTAAAAATTAAAACAAACTAAAAGAGCTAACCAATCACACTAAAATATCCTTGACATCTTGCGTGCAAACTAAAGAAGTCAGCCTCAGAGGAAACTAGACACAAACGTTAAACCAATAAGTTTAAACATACGCCCACACCCTTACCAACCAACCAATCAAATCGCACTCAGACAAGTAGGACGTTATAAATATTTCTGCATAACCAATTAGTTCACTGTTGTATGACATTCTGATACATTGATGATAGTGTCTAGCAAGACATCGAAATGTTTGCCAACTAAAACCCTAGGACAGATACCAATTTAATCTTAGCAGAGGAATGACCATCAGTAGAATTATTTTTAGTACTTACTTTCAGTTTTAGCTTGACCAGTTAAACGTTCCATAATTGTGAACTTTTCTTGTGCTATTCTATGCCTTCGTTTACGTTCTTTTTCACGTTTACGTTCCAACCCTTGTCGTTCTATTTCCCTAAGCCTTAGACGTGCTTTCTCTGGATCAGTTAATGGATGTAGAATTGAATGTGCAACACGTTGGACAGGAATTTGATTGTATCTACTTGATGATATTTGTTGCTGTTTACTTAAACTTGTTGTCTGATTCAGACTACTCATTGACTGTTGTGGTTGTTGAAGATGTTGATCCATAAAAAGATCACTTCTTGTAATAGGTTCAAGAATTATTGACATTTCAGATTTACTAGAGTGAGTTGATGAATTCGATTGAACTGTTATATTGACAGGAGCTTGTTGAAATGAAAAAAAGGGAGAATTTTGAGAAAATATAGAAAAAACTCTACAAATTATCTTACATGCATTCAATGAATTAAGTGAAATAGAGGTGAACTGAATTAATGGAGTGCTTCACAAACAGTCTGATGGTACACCTACCTACATGTAAATGTATCATCAGGATTACTAGAGTGTAAAGGAATCCCATAAACTCTCCAACTTCTCTAATGCATAATCAACATTAAACTCAATCGAAAAGGAATCTTACACAAGATTGTATCTGTGGAAGTGCTTAATATCTACAATAAGGTGATTTCCGGGAAGAAATTTCTAAGTATATGTTGGTATTTTCCAAGAGGTGATGAATAAATCTACCTAGATATTATAAGTCAAAAAATGTCTTACAAAGTGTTGTAGAGAGGCTATTTGTCCTATTTTCAGGAGTCTGCGCAGAGTAAAATGTTAACCTTTGCCACGGTTAGTTGAATGAATGGAATCTTCACGATGAAGATCTATGTTCACCAAGTCAGACCTCTTTCAGGAAGTGAAATCATGGACCATACGTTCACAGCTTTTCATTAGTCACAAACATTTAAAGCAACACGTTACATCTGTGACCAACATTTCCAGAGACGGAGACGAATGATCAACCAATCACATGTAATCTTAGTTTCTCCATAGCAAAAATTCTTATTCACTACAGCTTACTTAAATCACTTATGATTTTTGAGCCTTGTGCACTTCGCTTTACTTTTTTAGTAAACACAGGTTTGTTCACTTTTGTGGTCTACACAGATGTTGTGTTCTCATTGTGTCCTATCGTGTGAGGAACATAATGTTAGGATTGATTTTACCCATAGTGAGTGGTAACACTACAGGTATGAAAAAATAATATATTGATTATTTGGTGATGTGTGACCTAATTCGTGCAAACCCTAGACCAGATATCAGTATACATTTGGCATTCCCTGACGAATTCAGCTAACAGGGATGTTAGCAAAACCTATTTATTAATATCCTTTCCTATCCGTCTTGATGCCATTGAATTTATTCCTCAGATAGTATGCAACCACCGCTATACGAAAAGATTCACAACTCACAATTTCCAAATGGTATCTTTTTCATCTTATCAGAGATTGAAAACTGTGTGGAAGACCATGGAAAGTCTGAAAATACTGAACATATATTTCTTCCTATTATGCAGTTCCTCAGTAATATGTCTCTACGAGACTGCTATGGATCGTGTCCGGAATCATCAACTCGATCAGTGACGAAATCTACTTTCAACTCAATAGATCCTTTCAAACTGCTAACTGGCTTTCTTTTGAATAGATTTCACGAAGTTCTAATAAGAAGAAGGTAATGAAGTCAGGAGTGGAATGGATAGGCACCGGTGACATAGCATACTGGTCATGATAGATCATGAACTGATAGAAGCATGAAACAGTGAACTACTGAATTCTAACCTTGTAGCTGAATCGTACTGCATTCACAGTGAAAGCCGACGTCCTAAGCTTGGTCCTTTGCGAGACTGTGAGTGAGCACTACCGAGGGGACCTAAACCAGGACGAAACGGCTGTCCGGTATTCCTAATTTTCCATTGGTCTTCCAGAGTGATGTCTATTCATGATGAGATCTACTTTAAATTAATAAGTCAGTCCTTAAAAACTATCGACTAATGATTGTTATACTATATAATAGGCTACTTGTGATATGGAGAATACTTCATCAACCATTATAGGATCTTTGTGTACTGTAATAGATTACTGCTAACGTGTATCCACGCTGCACTGAACTGATGAGTAGGCTTTAGATCAGAGAGATACTGTTAATTTTGTCACCTACTCTGTGGTAGATGACTGTAGATAAACATTCTACAGATGTTTTACTAGATAACTTCACTAAAATGATGTTTATCTCAAAAGTTGTCATTAAGTCTCCGATTTATTCAGAATTAATATCGTTTATAAACCTCTTTACTTTACTCTGCTATTATCATATAAATACCTATGCACAAAATAATCATGGGATAGCAAGTGATGTATTAGCCAAGTTTGCAATGTTGAAAATACACTAGGCGACCCAACACTTGTGTGTACTATAGCATGCTAGGAATATGTCAGCAGGAAGTCTTCGATCTAGGTATATCTGTCCCTCGGAGACTGCAAGTGAGGTCAGAGACTTTATTTCTGAGCTATTCCGGTCACAAGTGAGTTCTTGTAGGACTGAAGTACTGGCACAAACTACCCACTGAATGGCAATCAAGGTAATAGTCTTTGACTTCAACACCAACCTCCAAAGGAGCAACAGCTCTCCCAGGATTGTAAGAGAGTCTTGAGGATAGGTATTAAGAAGCGAGAAATCTAGGTCAATAGCTTTCTGTCTACTGATTCCCAACATTTTAAATGAAAATACAATGTGCATCAGTATGGGATTATCCAGCTCAGTGTCGACATTAAAAACATGTTTGGGAGAGCACATGATTAGTACATCATTCACTATCTGGTAATAAATTCTCGTTCAGTTATTTTTATCAAAACACTAGAGTATCATCATGAAACGAAGTATTCAATATACTGGACTTCGTAGCTTAGTTGGTAGAGCATCTGGCCGTGAACCCAGGAACAATACTAGCCTACCAAATCATGGCCATCTCAGATAGTCAGAATGATAATCAATAACCCTTTTTTAGATAGATTTGATATCTGACTGCCAAACAGTTTCCTTTGATATGGGAATGAACCCGCTAATTTCAGCTGCTATCATTCAGCTCATAAAGTGGGCTAGGGTTAATCTCAATTAGCATAACTCTTCTGTACACGTAGAGCAATGTATTGATTGGTCACGGGAGTGCAACCAATTTCATGTTGTCTAGTCCTGAGTGCAGACCGAATTCTATCGATCATATTTGCAATGTGGCAACCAAGCTAGGAAGCTCAGCATCGCAGTGCACATTAGTGGATGTTAGTTGGTTGGAGGTAATCTGCAGGAAGACCTGCTTGACCTGGATTTCGTGCTTTTTGGCACTCGTCAGCAAGGCGTATCTGCAAACTAGATGGAACTGATGTCGCGCCGGAGATTCAAACCCGCGCCACCCAGTATTGTAGTCAGCGACTTTACCACTGAGCTATTCCATACCCAACTAACCTCCCACACTCTTGTGACCAATCAATATATGTTAGGCAGTCCTACAGGAGGTCAATCGTGGTCCGAATAGCTCAGTGGTAAAGTCGCTGACTAAAACACTAGGTGATGCGGGTTTGAAGCTCGGGCGGGATATCAGTTCCACCGAGGTTGCAGATACTCCATGCTGACGAGTGGTATGAAAGCACGAAACCTAGGTCAAGCAGGTCTTCCTGCCGATTGCCTCCAACCAACTAACGTACAGCTACGTGCTGATATACAGCACTTATTTGCAGTGGTATTTATCTGATGTCTCACAGGAAACTAGCAGTGATAATCTAGTAATACTATGTGAGCCCAAATGTCTTTATTTCAACACCGTTGCTACTTGCCGTGGTTGGATCCCAGCAATCTGCTCATAAAACCGGGCATAACAACAGTGACAATGTCAGTTACTAAAAAAAAGAATTATTCGTTAAAAAATATATGTTTGTGTGCAAGACCTAAACAGCCTATCTGGTTTCACTAGCGGTCATAAATAAGAGTGGCTGACGGACAGATCAAGGTCATATGTTAATGATTGGTCAATCACTTCAGTTTGTAAAATTGTAGCTATTGGTCAATAAGCCAAGGTCACTACAAAACTATTGATTCACTTGCAACTAATTATACACTTGTTCCTTATACATTTCACATATCGGTTGTTGATTCTAGGCTTAATTAAGAACTATAAATAACATCTTTATCGAGAGTAGAAAGATACAATAGTAATAATGAGGATTTCTGACAAAGGCTTGATATAATCATACCACTGTCTTGACTGGAACAATTCTCTATATTCATCTTGTTTGATTCTTTGTTTGTTATTCTATTTTGGGATTTCTTTTTAGAATTAAAACTTTTTACATCAGAAAATACATCTTCTTGAGCTTTTGGTACAAAAGTGTTTGATCCATCCTGATGAAGTGCAGTTATGAGACGTTTTTGACCGATGAGTTTTCCATTTACAGGAGTATTTCTATTGTTTGTATACCCATTTGGATCTAAATAACCACTTGTATTATTCAAACCTGGAACTGGTTTCACAATACATCTTCGTCCACCTGTCAGTGACAATGGTGTAGCTGATACCTGATGTGATTTACCTTCTGTTCTTGACTCTTTACTTTTAGATCGCTTTGATTTTTCTGGTGATCTTGTTCTAGATTTGATTAATCTTGTTTCTGAAGAAGCATTTGATGATGAAGTAAAACTTGTACGATCTTCTGTTTCTTCAGACTTCACGTTAACTGATTGTTTTCCACTCTTATCCTTCGATTCGGCAAGATGTTTTGCCTGTTTTAGTTTGCGCTTCAACTGAGTGTCACTCTCTTGCTTTTGTTCTTCGTTGTCATTCTCTTCCTTTTGATCCAATAATTTTTCAACCTCAGACACGTCCTGCTCTTCATCAGCATTAAATGATATAGGTATAGGATCAACTGCTTTCAATGTTGATGTTGATGCAATCACTTTGCCTGTAATTAGTGAAAGGAAAAGCTCAATATTTATCTGGATAACATTTATAAGTGTCCAATTGTGGTTTAAAGCACAAAATATCTTGAAGACAATTTATACTACTTATTATTATTTAAGTAAAACAGATCCTTTTTGCAAATATTTCTAGAACAACATTATGTATACGCCGATTATAAATAGTTCCATTCGTCAGCAGTAGCAGCGATTATTTGGATTACTGTACTGAAGATTAAGTAGTATTCTGTGTTTAAGATAACTGGTTAGTAAACTAAATCAAATGCCACGTTCCTGCATCCATTATCTGATAAATTAACCTCAGCACTAATCTCCTGGAAAGCGACTCTTTCAGAACACCGACTGACGTGACGCTTTCATGTAAGTCCATACTGTAATATTTCAAGAACTTATCAAGATAACAAACAAAATTGTGCCTACTTCACTCCGATGCTGTGATCGTGCTGAAATAATCCACCTATATTGTGTTACACAGGAGAAAAATCACACTTTGGATTCCGTTATTAACCTCGACTTGTTGTAACAATGACAGTACCAACCAAACAACTGTGAATATACTTCAGGCGTTTATGTTTTTTTATCATTGGTTGACATTCTGATCAGGTTGCCTATGGCTTTACATTTTCTACATGTTCTGATATGTGGAAAATAACTGTGCATCGTATAGGCTAATAGTCTGGCTCTGTAGTCTTTCTGATTCCAAAGGCGTGATATTATTGGTGGGTGTATAATAAACTTACACACATTAACTCGGGCATCTCCCTAAACTCATCAACTCAGCAAAATAACAGCAATGAAGAGGTTTAACCCAAAGATGAAACATTTCTGTATGTTAGTTTAGGTAACTATGATATCAAAAGCTTATGAATAATATATTTTTGAGTACAAGTTCTCAGTTTACTTTTCCGTAAGCATTGGATACAACATTCAAGTGATATCGACATCATCGGGATGACTTGAAGTATTTACGCAATCGAATTTCATTAATTTTTAATACTAATATCTACTGACGTTTAGGACTTAAATGGAATGTTCATGTCGTCTGATTTTCTGATTCGACTAGAACTGCAACTGAGCATATGATCAAGCAAATATCCAAACTGACCTTTCCGTGTACACATTCTCAACTAGTGGCCTTAAAGATCACCATAGGAATCACGAAAATAACCAGTTAGGTTTATTTGTGTGTGTTAGGAATGTCATTGTTTTCACGAAATATGAAACTTTGACTGGGGACCTCAGTAGTTTTTAGAAGAGCCTTTAAAGTGGCTTATTTTAAACAAAGACTTTTCATTGGATTAATCTCCATAATCTCGTCAGTAGGACATCTTTCAACGTAAATAAAATAATATTATCAGTCATAACTATCTGGGATCCCAGTTTTTATTTGGAGGTTCTTAGCAGTCAGTAACTCCACTAGTAAGCCAATTAGGACACAGCTGACCTCCTGCAGGAATGAATCAGATACACTGATTGGTCAGTGAAGAGCTAATAGCTTTATGTTGAGTAGTCCTGAGTCCTGAACCAATTCTATTAATCATGTTTGGGATGTGACCAACAGGTTAGGAGAATGATCATCGTGGCGCTTCAAGGTATTCAGTGATTCTCCCCAACCAAGGTTAGTTCAACTTGAAACTCCTGTTTTCTTTTTCCAATCAGCATAAAAGTGACATTTTTGCTTTATCTGGCTTTCTACTAAAGTTTTCATGTATGTGTTTACAAGAGGGAGTATTCTGGATTATCTCCAACCAGTTTTGAGGACCTCATAACGTGGCATCATCGGTAACCGCTGGGTAATAAATTAATATGATACTCTTGCTTTGCACTAATCAACTTTTAAGAATTAGTCAGTATCATGATATACTATTTCAATGATGTGTAACGAAAATGTGGGATTCAGTAAGGTGTGCTGATACATAATAGCCAAGTTTTACGTAGAATTTACTTTCCACATGAATGTCATCCATCGTATAAACTGTCAAATGAAGGCAAAGCTAACTGCATTTATCGTGCTCAGTTCAGCAATCGATGTAATGCTGTCGTCTTGAAGACCAGCAAAACTTTATAACCAGAGTTTCTCACTTTGAATAGTTCAGATGGAGGGCAACTGAAAACCTAAGAAATGTGGACAGATATTTCACCCTAAGTGGTAAACCCTAAGCAATGAGCACTCATGAGACCTGATGATCTGCGACTTGATTCCTCATGCAGTCATTGACGTTAACAGCTGAGGAGTCCAAAACCACTTTGAAACAGATATTCAATCCAACCAGATTTTCAGCGATTCTTCAACTGAAATCATTTTATGACAAAAACCAATGTGAAATCATTCGATCATTCCCTACAAACCATTAGTTAAAGTATTTATCTCAGGGTTATATCCATCAGTTGGAGAGCCAGAGAAAGAATGAGGGCATTGGACAACTGTCTCGTCCTAGTATAGAACTCCTCAGCAGTGCGCACCTACGACCCTACCACGACTCGTACATGAGACTTACAGGTCTCGCAGCAACCACGATGGCACTGAGTCACTGCTAAAGAAATCCACACTTGGACGAAACAGCTGCCCAGTGCTCTTAAGTTTTAAAAAGTTGTCGGACTGACGCTAGTTTACGGTGAATTCCAGTTCGAAATGAATAAATCTCCACAACCTCTTAACTGAAATATATATCTAATACAGGTGATTGGATAATCTTTTGGCTTACCTGCCGGTTTATCGTGTTCCCCATCAAATTCATACTGACGATTAGTCTCATCTTCTTCACTTGAATCACAATAACCGTGTTCTACAACAGACTTTTGAAAACGCTTAGATAAGTAGAATGGATGATAGAAATCACCAAGAAGATTTTTAATAATTCTACCAATATCTCTAAGCATCACCCAATCCATTTTATAAATTCTTGCACTTTTCCATAATTGTTGCAATAATCTTGATTTATAATCCTATAATGAAATTTTTAAACCGATAGAAGGAAAGAAAACATGAACTTCAATTATATTATTCAGTTTATTTTAAAAGAAACATTTCATCAAAGCTCCTATGAGACGCAACAATAAACTGGCTTGGAACTGTCAGGACGATTTACAACGGTCATTAATGTACCCAAAATATACTATATTCACATAAATTAAATGACCTCAGGGAAATGCTTCAGTAACTTGTTCTCATTGGGTCAGTAAATAACCAATCAGCTAAATAAGGTCATTAGAACCATATGGTAGCATCGATGAAAAAAGGTGACACTCAAAACCTTTTATCTCAGGGGCAAATAACTTAAAATGTTGATATCTGCTTTCGAGTGACTTTAAAGATCATCTGAACAATTGATGAGATAAACAACTACACTATATTTTACAAACAACTAAAATACCAGAATCTGATTCGTTTTTTCATCACTTAGCTTTGCTCATCTATTATCAGTAGTGTTTATAGGTTGCAGATACCTAATTATCTGTTGGAAGAAATCACTATTTTCACTTTGTTTTGTGTGTATGCTAATTCCCCTCTTAATTGTTCTCGTTTATCCGAAGGAATGTTGCTTTTGTATTCCTTTTTATACCTTCTGATTTAAACAACTTAGTACTATTGAGTAGTGTCGTTTATGTTTCCATATGACGTTACTTCAACCACTTTGTCCACTCTGTTCAATAGTATCTTGTTCATCATTTAAGATTACTAGATATTAGTATCTTTCACAGTTCATGATGGTGTTTCAATTTCTTTCTTCGTTCCCTGATGTTCTATTTTACCTTGGACACTTGTTTATCTAGTGTCTTTACCTCATCGTAGGAACTTACCCGTTGAAAACCTGGGAGCACTGGATAGCTGTTTCATACTAGTATGGGACTCTCTATAAGTACCCGCCCATAACACAGCTAGGGATCGAACTCAAGTTTCGATCATTCCACCGCTGGATTAGAGTTCAGTAGTTCAGTTTCCAACTTCTGTCAGTTCACGATATAGTATAACTATCATCCAAGCGCTTTAGCGGACATACGCTTCACTTTCGATTGATGGACTCCATAGGTCACAACTTCTCACCAGAACTTCGTGATATTCATCTCGAAGTATGTCACTAATGAGCAATACGGATGCTAACTGACAGAAGTAGAAAACTGTGGACCGTTGAATTCCGACCCAGTGGTTGAATGCTTAGAGTGTTCGCCGTGAAACCTGAAGGTCCTGATTTCGATCCGTGGAGGGCAAGGTCGTGGTTGGGTACTACTGAGGAATTCAATACTAGAACGAAACGGTTATCCATTCCTCCCAGGTTTTTAACAGTTGTCCAGATCATTTCAGTTCATGACGAATACACCCTTAAAATTAAAATCCCCATAAACCTCAAAACACAACATTACTTTTATCTGTTAGTTTTTCCTTAGTATTTTGATCTTAAGTCTAGTGATTTAGATTGGTATGTACTTGTGCTAGATCCTGTATTGTTAACCTCTCTTCATTTTCTAATATCCTGTTTTCAAGGTCATTTTGGGGAATTCTTTCTCCATCACAGTCTAGGCATACATTTATTTGTATGAACAACTATACAAACAAACTTCTGAAATCTAGTTTTTGATGTTATGTGTTGTGCACCTCCATCTTTCATTGGACCGGACTAATCGTCCACAATTGCTATGTAGGCTCCTGTGAGGATGATTCTATAATAATTGAGGATAGCGGCTGGCAGTAGAATCAAGAATGGGCGTTTCATCTTAATTGGGATTGGTCAAGTGGATGTAACTGCCTTCCAGTGGATGATGTTGTTCCCAATAAGACTCGAACCCACTATCCATTGCTCTAAGTGCCAAAGCGTTGCCACTAGACCGTCGATTAGAAGGTAATTAACTTAGGAGCCTAGTGGATAACACTGTGGCGTTTGAAGCGATTAGTTCAAGGTCCAAGCCATAGTGGGAACAACAACACCTAATGGGAGGCAAGTGCACCCAACTGATTAGTCACAAATCGGACGAACAGCAGGTCCTGGATTCCACTCCTGAAAACTACTCACTGTTTCGAAAGACTTCTCTCCTTTATGTCAACATTTTCTGAGGGTAGACTGCATTCAGCATTTTCGTCACATATATTAGTGTACACAGTCAACAGATTCTGTAAACTAATCTACCGGGTCTGAAACAGCCGTTTAGTTATCTTCTGTTTCGAACTACGTGATACAAATTGGGTTACTTCAACATGCTTTCAAAATACAACGCCTGTTTCTCCAACCCAATGAACAGGAGAATACTAATAAACTTTCAGACAGCGTTCTAACCCCAGGAGTTCTTGTCAAAAAGCAACAGTATACCTTGTGGATTTCGCATAGTAAGTAAGCTAACCTCTAGAGCACCGTATCCATTGCAAAGTGTAATATTTCATCAGTCAAAAGATGTATAGGTGACTTTTGAAAAATATGATCCCTAGCACCCATTAAGACGCTATGAATTCCCCGAGAAGACCAACCACGTTATCGGTTGTCATACAGCTAACGTCACTAAAATATATAAGCCTTACATTCAACTCATCTCTTGCAAACGGTTTTAGAATTCTATTTTGTAGATAAATTGTCTAACAGTTTCTGTCGCTTTTTAACTAGCCTTCTGAATTGGTTATGCAAATTTCTTTTTCTCTCCATAACCTCTACTAGTTAAATATCAGCTCTAATTGATTTTTTCAATAGTATCACGCTACATACTACTTAAATGCATCCTTATAAGTACCACACATTATTGTACCATTAAGTTTCTCAACCACCAGTAGAACAATATCAAGCCAACATTTATCCTGATAATAATTATGGAGATATTGAAAGTAAAACTAATTTACTTACAGTCTTTTTTAAGCATTCTGTATACAATCTTTCCAATGTGTGTACAGTCAGGAATTCATCTAAATTAAATCCATTTTCCAGTATTAATCGAACAAAATCTGTTTGTTCATTCAGTATAACATTGAACATGAATTCATTTAAATCACCCTTCTGTTATAAATAAACAAATTCATGAATTTAAACAAAAGTTACTGTGTTGCAAAATAATTTACGCTTATTTTAATCAAGACTGAGTTGATTACCTAATCCAGATAAAACAATCTTTACTTGTAACTACCATGTTGCCTTATCAATAGAACGTGGAAGTTGTGAGATTCTGAGTCGTCGTCAGCAGTTATCACCACAAACTTGATTGATTTATGGCAGTCATTAAACTTCTGTAGTGTGTCTTCTATGTAAATCCAGAAGTTCAGTGAATGGCACACATCAATTTAGTATATTATGGTAAATGAAGATAATTCAGAATTCAGTCGATTAGTTTCACAAATATTGTATTCTGAGAGAAACATTGACATCAGATATATATATATATATATATATATATATATATATATGATTTGTCCCTTGGGTTCCATTTCACCTTCAAACATCACCTAGTATCAAAAATGCAAGTCCGCCAAATCTCAAATAGTCAAAATGATAAGCAACATGCTGTTTCCCGTCCCTAATTCAGCCAGATTGGGATTGGGATAAGAAGTCCTGACTAAGCAGCCAGTGTGAATACAATCAAGCGATAGTAACGAGTCACGAGTTGACATGGCAGTTGGGCGAAGCCCATGGTGATTGAATTGAATTAAAAATCTGGTTAGGAGTCGGACCTCATAGCTCAGTTGGTAGAGCATTGAGTCAGAAACCGGGTGGTCTCTGCTTCAAGTCTGGCAGCTGTCCAGATTCTAATTTCACCTTCAAACATCATCAGTATTATGAGATTTGTTTATACTCTTTGTAAAAGCTAAATATACCTTTCATTCAATTATGTTATGGTTCAACACTTATGGTTCCTCTCACAATTGTGGCAGCAAATGAATAGAGAGACAGAGTGTTGTATATTCCAAGCGGATGTAGTGCGCACACTTAACTGACCACTAACCTCATATGGAAGACCCATCTGTTCCAATCCCGCACAAAATAGAATTGAAGACTGTACTGGATGGGAAAATTTATTCCTCCGTCAGTAATAATCAGTTACCCCGAAGACACGTGTGTATGTATACATGAGGTATGACTTTATTCAAAATCTGAGACATTAATATAATAAAAATAAGCATTAACCAATCAGAGAATTACCTTGAAAATGGGGGTATAAATGAATTACTGGGCATGCCGTAAAAATTAGGACAAGAACGACAATTCAAAAATATTTGGATCAATAAATAATATTTTATACAAAACTGAGACCCTTCAGCAGAGAGAAAAAAAGAAGGTAACTGCAGGGAAGAAAGTTCTAGGTGTCACGAGTACATTCTTTAAGGAGGCACTGTGAGTATGTCCTGCGATTAAGCATGAGCAAGTGCGAAATGCACTTCAGGCAATGGCTTTCAACCACCTAATAGAAACTTTTATTAAATTCATATATATGACTTTAGTATCATAAGTGTATCGTAAAATGGGTACAGTATTCAGGATTAACTTTTAATGAGTTGAAGTTCATTTGTCAAAAACTATCGAATATTACGTAACATAAATAATAACCAGGAACTATGAAGCAAATTAACATACATTAAGCCTATATGAAAAGTAGGTCTTCCTACGGATCGCCTACAACCACATAAAATAGGACAAAGTAGCTCTTCACCAGCCATCCTTTAATCTCCAATAATCGTCTCGAAGATTACAGTCTGTGATGAAAACCACTTTTAGATCTTATTGTCAACGCCTTTGCTTATTATTCATCGTATCTTACAGCTATATTAAAGAAGAGAGGCAGCAAGTGCTCAACTGTTCTTATGTTTTTTCGAACTAGTCTTTCTCTCCAAGTTCGTATTCATCGTGAACTGATATTAGTTTGGAGGAATATTGGGAACCTGGAATCACTGGAAAGCTGTTCCTTCATAGTATAACACTTTTCAGTGTGCACCCATGACCCCGCCACCTTCAGGCTCTCCGGTCAGCTCTTTACCATTGAGCCACTGAATCAGAATCCAATGGTCCGTATTTCTAACTTCTATCAGTTCACGGCATGTCGTGACCTTCACCTAATGTCATCGCTCAGTATTTGTTCTCATGCCCACCATGTTTGCCCCACTGGTCACGACTTCTCACTGGAACTTCAGGAATCAACCCTCAAAGCTAGTCGCAAATAACCACTTGTTCACTTGAATTTAAGGGTTTGTGCCGCGGAACCTGAAGGTAGCGGATTCGATCCCTGGCGGGGTCGCGGGTGCGCACTGCTAAGGAGTCCTATGCTAGACTGAAACACTTATTCAGTGCTATCAGGCTTCCAGTGTTCCTCCAAACTGATGTCAGTCCATGATGAATACCAACTTGACTAAATCTCCAAATCCCCACAAACCCCTCAAATTCAATTTGTGGAAATTATTTCTGAAAGACAGTTAACCCAGTAGTTAATAAGTGTGATGTCTAGTAGGGGCCTTTTAAACTAATATCAGGTTAAACGTTGGAACGTAAACCACAACAAAGAAGTTGAACTGTTGAATACTCTACCAGAAAAGTTTTGAGTTTAAAAGTTCTAAATAATTCTAAACTGCAGGTAGATTATTATCCGAAATATCGCGATTGTAAATAACAATTTAGAACCCAGTATTTTACTTTTTTGCCAATGAAAATATTGATGTCAAGTGATTGGAGGCAGTTCAGTGGAACATTTGCTTGACTAAGGTCACACGCTTCTGGATACTTGTCAGCAAGGCATGTCCACTAGCCCGAAAGAAATATATATACCCCCTAAGACCCAACCACATGCGACGCACTGCTGCAGCCGGAGACATTGACACTAGTCTATCCTGGCTGTGACTCGACTGTAGCCCTCGATGATGCGGATTTGTATCTCTGAGAGGCCATCAGTTTCCTACAGGTATCAGATATCCTGTGTTGACAAGTGGCATCAAAAACAAAGCCAAGATCCATGGCCCCCTATCGATCGCCTGCAATTATCTAACATCAGTCATAGTTCATTGCAATGTTGAATCTCCTAGTTTGGTGGCCATATTAAAAAATGATTGGTAGACTATTTGTGATGGGTAGTGGCTGGCAATAGAATACAAAACTTGCGTTTCGTTTCATTTGAGACTCATCAGCTAGATGTATTTGCCTTCCAGTAAATAATGTCGATCGATAGAATACTTTCAGTATGTCAAGACTGGAGACGTTGAAATTGGTTACGCCCCGACAACTAATTTATGTAATGAGAACATTCTCATATAATGTAGAAATTATATTTAAATTCAAATAATACAGTTAAGATGGCAAGATACATGTCAGTATTTACTAAATTAATTGTGATAACTTACTTTCCATCTTTTCCCTTCAAGAAATATCTTTGTACGCGCAATATCTGCTCGATTTAGTCGTATAGTGATTTCCAGTTGGTCCAAATTTAATTCATTCTTTGGTCTGTCAATTCCAGCTTTGAGGAAGATAAAGAAATGTAATTGGTTTGTTTAACTGATTCTCAAATACACTCTACAGTAATGATATTTTAGTGAACCAACAATTTAGATTGTAGCCCTAGAAATCACTTTCCCAGCAGTTAAATTAAACACCATATGGAAAACAAAGTGTTCACTACAACATTCGAAAGTTGATAGGTTTCCGCCTCACGTCATCCTAAATTGTATATGTTAGAGCATGTATATCGAAAGGATAGAGAGGAGGTCTGACACTTGGCTGCGTGAACACGTTCGGAATAAGTTAAGATTTAGGAAACTAAAATGTCCCCAGAAAATTCATAACTAGATATCTGATGGACACATGACACGACGTCCACAACTCGAGTGCACTTAAATGTATCAAAAAACAAAAAAACAATAATTCACGAAGATTTGCAGTGCCACTTGCTGTCACAAAGAATTTAACCGAAACTGTGCATCCAGAAGGAGGCAGTCATTAACCTCCTATTTCTATGATAGCCATTGGTTTGTTAGTCACTATACGCCCTTCCAAAATCTGACACTGTTTATAAATGTCATGACCGATAGTGTGACCTAACAGTCCACGAGCGATACTAGCCTAATATACAAAGCGAATCTACTCTAATCGCAGTTCAAAAAAATTAATCGCCTCAACAACAATACCACCGATACGAGGAGATATGAAGAGAAAACGTAACTTTGACAGAGCTTTTACTGTCTCAACAACAGTCAAAACAGTTGACAGAGATGCTGAATATATACATTACTTAATAACCTTAAAAAACACTGAATTCACTGATAAGTTAGAAGGGTCAATACCCAATGAGAGTTAAGGCTTCAAAAGCAGTGGGGAATAAAAAAGGTATCAACAACACTAAGTGGATCGGAAAACAGAATTTATTCATTTATTTATTTCAATTATTTATCCCTTAAGTTCCTAGTGGAACATAGGGCTTCAGTAGCATGCTGCCATTCCACTCTCTTCTCTGTAGTTTTTTCAACCGTGTTACACCACTGCCCACAAGCTTTCATTTCTTCCTCACATGATCTTCTCCATGTCACCCTCGCACCCCCAACTTGTCGTTACCCATTTGACTTCCACTCAACGGTCTGGTCTGACCTTGTGCCTGATGTCCCCAACTGGTCTCCTCAGTGTATGTCCAATCCAGTCTATTTCCACTTTCTTCTGCATATTTGTTGGGCGATGAGTTGGTGGTTGGTTTGTTGCCGGCCAGCCAGAATTCCTTCCTGCTTATTCTCATTATTCTGACCATCTGATCTGATCTTCAGCATCGAGTGATCGTAGGCAGAAGCTGTTCATGCATGTCTGTAGTTTGTTGGAAATGCTTTTCGTGACATACCAAGTTTCTGAACCATCACATGGAAGCACTGACTCACTTGACTGACATTAGTATTGAAAATCCAAATCTTGTTCACGCTTTATGCTGAGTGCAGTGTAGTCCAGTGCAGTAGATCTCCACACTGACTTCAGATGAATGGAGGAAGACCTGTCTTGCTGTCTTTCCGATCCTGGCTTTGACGTCCTCATCTGTGCTGCCATTGCCTGCAGTTGTAGCGATGCTGCCTTGCCTAGGTAAGTGAAAGAGACATCTTCATTTAGATTTCGCCTGTTGATGGTGATTGGTGTCTCTTGTTGTTGTTGCTGGTTGAGTATCTTCATCACCTCTGTCTTCTTTACGTCCACCTGAAGTAAGACCCGTCTTCCTGCGCCGCCTCACCTCTTCTGCCAACCTGTCAGTTTTCACTTGTAGATCTTCGAGTTTGCTTGCTATTAGACATAAATCACTGATGAAATCTAAATCTTTCAGGATCTTTTCCCCTGTCCAGTGTATCCCCCTGTTCTCGCTCCTCACAGTTTGTTGCATGATCCAGTTGACCACAATCAGGAATATCATGGGGGGTAGTAGACATCCTTGTTTCACTCCTGTCTTCACTTCAAAAGCATCACTGAGCTTCCCATAGTGAATTACTTGGCATGTGGCGTCTTCATATAGTTGGTGAATGAGGTTGGTAAAGGTTTTGTGGCACTAAAACCATATTGTTGAGCGAGGCGCCAAGTTACTTCTCGGTTGACGCTATCAAAGGCCATTTCAAAATCAATAAATTTGAGGTAGAGAGTTGACTGGCATTCTATGCTCTGTTGTATGATGATGCGTAACGTTGCAATTTGATCCGCACATGATCTGTTCTTCCTGAAGCCAGCAGAAAACAGTAATAATAAAGTTATTTTAGGGTAATGGGCAAACATCAGACAAATGTTAGGCAAAATTAGGGTATTAACACATCCTTTCTGTCATGTGAATACTTTCTAGTTTGAAAATGAAACTTCAGATATAGAAACGTTGAAAATAGAAAAGATCAGACTATTAGTTTATGTATTAATACCGCGTGGGGAGACAGCTCCTGAAAATTCATGTAAAGATGTGTATACGGTGATAAGTTTGCAAAATTATTTATTTATTTGCCACTGATCTGGATACTAAAACCTACAGATCATCCCAAGTTGTTTATAACTTCTCGTGTTTTTCTGTAGTATGGTATGTGTATTGGTGTGGATAACTGTAATGCATAGAACCATCCACATTTAAAATAAAGACAGGTATTCGTGAATACCACGGAAAGATTATCATCCTATGCCACTAGTTGATCAGGGTGGTTAAATGTGAAATTAGTGCCAGCTCGGGTGATAACCTAGTGACTTCATCATGAAGTGCTGTCTAATAAATATGAAAACCTGAAGTGTGACCTTGTGAGAGGTTGACTGTGTGGACCAGTGAGAAATTATATCCCCTCAGAAACAAACGTGCCTTGATTACTGGTTGCTGGTAATTTCTGTAGGGTATCTCATGTAAAACCATGAACTATCTTCAAATTTATGAATTGTGCAGTGAGACCAGTTGAAATAATTAAATAATCGGTCTCAGGATATCCATGTGGAGTATTGTAGATGGGGGTAGTCTTGATTTTGTTTCACCACAAACAAAATCACAAATGAATTGCCTACATCTTGTTAAACCCAGCCTGTCTAACCAATACTTACAACCAGTTGACATCCTGGAACTTCATTTGACTTAGACATAAACAACACCATAGTAGTGACGGGTATTGGCTTGCAATGGAATCCAGGATGCACATCCCGTCTTATTTAGGACCTATCAGCTGGAAGTAGCCGCCTGCCAGTGACTGGTGTTGTCCCCACCGGTATTCAAGCTCTGGACCGATTGCTACAAGTCCCAGAGTGTTAACTGCTAGTATAATTGCTTGTATTATTCAATCAGAGACGGTATAATACAAGCAATTATACTAAAACTATACCCGTCGGACAAGAAGTGGCCATCGTGGCTCAGTGGTCTAGTGGTTAATGCCCTGGCATTTGAAGAGACCGGTCCAGAGTTCGAATCCCAGTGGTAACAACATCACTCACTGGGTGGCAGGTACATGCAGCTGACGAGCCCCAGATAGACGGAAAAGTGAGTCCTAGATTCCACTGCCAGCCATTATCCATCATTACCATAATTAGAACACAGGTAATATCGAGGTATCAGGACAGCAGCCGATGTGCCAAAAGAGACCGATCAATTCGGTCCAGTCAACGTTGGTATAATACAAGCAATAGTAATAAATGACATCCTTTACAATTCAGAGAATCACATGAAATAGCTCATCAAAAATATGGAAATTGAAATGTAAATACCTAATAGTAACCAGGTAGAGAAACAAAACTGATGTATGTTGACTTTGAATAGTGTTTTTGTCATGTGAGCTGCCTGGCTAGGATTTGTGTGATAAATATGATGAGTGACTTGGGATTTTCTTTGACATGACTCAAAGCTAACCACATCGGCGCAGTTGTATCCATACTTTGTCCTTCTGAAGCCTCTAAAATCAAACTGTTCTGTTCTTCCAATTTCATATTTCTTCTAGCCACGTACCGTAAGACTCCTTTCATTCCGTTGGCTTTCGTCTAGTTGATTTCCCCACTAGCAAGGCTGTAGTAAAGAAATTTGTTAACATTCTTCAATCCCTATATAAAAACACCTCAGATAGAGTGAAGGCATACAACCGCCAGTCTACATTGTTGTAAACCAGTAGTGGGGTTGGGCAGGGTTGCCTGACTTCTCTGTTCCTGTTTAACTTTGCCATCAATGAAATTTTTGAGATAGGTTTGAAAGAGATGCGTGATGGTGATGTAGAGAACGGCTATTCGACCTGGAATATGCGGAAGACATAGTCTTACTGTGCGATACAACACATGCTGTTCAAATCGCAAATAATCTGTTGGCGATTAGTGCTTGTAAGTATGGTGTGTGTCTTGGATCATCGAAGTGCAACATCGTCAGGAGCCTGTGCCTGAGCTCACTCTTGGTGGTGAGCTATGGGAAGTAGTCAAAAAGTCCGTGTATCTGGGCAGTTGTGTGAGTGGTGAACTTTCTAACTCGCATATCAAAAACCAGAGTGGCTTACGTCAACCTGAGCAACCTCTGGAGCCACTGAGACGTTAATATGATAGTAAAAGGTTGGGTTTACAACGCTTCGGCGCGAGCAGTTTTCTGCTACACCTGTGAAATCTGTCTTCTCCGAGGTGAGGATGTGCGACGATTCCGTGTGTCCACTCAGACTTCTCTCCGTAGGAATGCTCGTATCCGGTGGTAACACCATATAAGTAGTTCTGAGGTGTGACAGCATGTGTTTTGGCATGATAGAGATCGTCATTCAATAAGTGAAGTCATCTGGAAACACTAGTTTCGGTGGCTTGAATATGTGTTATATATGCCATCCCAACGGCTGCCATACCGTCCACCGATTGGCAGCTCTGGGACTGGATGGAAGGAGCAGAGGGATGGTCAGTGTGTGACGTGGCGCTATGGGATGAAGGATAGTTGTATCAGGTTTCCATCTGCTGGTGAGGTCTGAGAGATCACGCAACTCAGTAGCTTCAAACGTTATCAGATGTGGCTCAGAATCGAAAGTGGTGGCGGTCATGGTGTAAGTTCCTCCCATCTTTTGCCCCTTAAAAGTAATGAATGTTTTGTCTGAATGTATCTTACTGCACTGCTCTTCTAATCATTCAATTCTTATTGTGTTTTACTTTTACCCACTTCCCTTTGCTTTACGTCTTCGGAATGTTATTATATTATTTTATGTGGTGTATTTCTTGCTGCCCTTGGTGTACCATGTCGGTGTTCTAATTATAATAAAAATAAACTCCTAAAGCAAAAAACGTAGCTTGTAGTCATTAAATCTGTCAATGAAACATTTCTTCCAATCTCTCAAGATTAGAAACAGTCGTCAACATCTTTACCAGCTATTTTACCTGTAAAATATTTATGCCTACATCCTTCAGCTACCAACGTCTACCATCATGTGAACCTTGACCAAATAAAATGGAAATTTCTCCATATATAAGAACAACTACCAAAGATTTCACACATAGTGGTGATCGGTTCTGTTCTGAATTTCTTGAAACACTTTCTTCATACCGTAAACAGAATCTGAAATTTTGGTTGGTGACAAACGCTTCTACTCAACAATATGGTTTAAAAACGAATAGACATCCAATTACATTTAGTTTCTGTAATTAGCCTTCATTTTGTTATTCCAGCCGATAAAATAAAGGTTAACGATAACCAATCGATTTTTGGTATCGGTTAAAATGAATATATATATATATATATATATATTATTTTTCCCTTGGGTTCCTAGTGGAACATAGGACTCCAGTAGCACACCTCCATTCCACTCTCTTCTCTGCATTCTTTCCAACCTGGCTCCACCACTGCCCACAAGCTTTCATTTCTTCCTCACACGATCGCCTCCATGTCACCCTCACCTCGGACGCCCAACTCATCGTTTCCCATCTGGAATCCACTCAAGTGCCAGGCGCGTGATGTCCCTAAATGGTCTTCTCAGTGCATGCCAAATCTATCTGTACTTCTGCATATTTGTTGAGCTACGTATTCTTGGTTGGTGCGTCCCAAGGCCAGAGTTCCTTGTTGCTTATTCTGATTATTCAGGCCATCTAAGCTTAAGCATCGTGCCAGCGTATGTAGTTGTTGATGAATGTCTGTAGTTTGTTGGAAATCCCTTTCGTTAAGCGCCAAGTTTCTGAACCATATAGGAGCATTGACTTGACTGGATTGGTGTTGAAAATCCGGATCTTGTTTCACATGCTGAGTGCAAAAGATCTCCACACTGGTTTCAGATGAGTGAAAGCCTGTCTTGCTGTCTTTCCGATCCTGGTTTTGACATCCTCGTCTGTACCGCCACCTGTAGTTGAAACGATGCTTCCCTGCCTAGGTAGGTGAAATAGACTCCTTCCTTTAGGTGTCTCCCGTTAATGGTGATTGGAGCTTGTTGTTGTTGGTTAAGTATCTTCATCACCTCCGTTTTCTCTACATTCACTTCACTCCACATTCACTCGCTGCCTTTTCTATCAACTTGTTGGATTTTGCCTGTACATCTTCCAGTTTGCGCGACGTTAGACATAAATCATCGCCGAAGTCAAAATTTGTTAGGGTCTTTTCATCGGTTCAGCCAGCGTATGACCACCTTCTTGCTGCTCATGGTTTGCTGCATGATCCAGTTCAGTCGACCACAATTAGGACGATTGTTGGTGAAAGTAGGTGGCAACCTTGTCTTACTCCTGTCTTTACTTCGAAGGCATCACTAAGCTTCCGATTGTAAATCAAATAAATAAATAAAGGTTTGTGATATTCCGTAGTGTTGAGGCAGTTTTCAAATTACTTCTCGGTCGACTCTGTCAAAGGCCTTTTCAAAGTGAATGAAGTTGAAGTAGAGGGTTGACTGCCATTCTATACTCTGTTCTATTATAATGCGAAGCGTTGTAATTTGGTCCGCAAGTGATTTTTACTTCCTGAACCCAGTGCACCCTTTAGTGTCATTAGGATGATGCGGCTTAGTATTTTGCTCGGGGTGAACAGAAGCATGATTCCGCGCCAGTTCTTGCAAAGACTTAGGTCACCATATACATATTAATTGTAAGAATACAACCAAGACTCTCTGTACATGTGGATGTATCGCTTTCCAACTTACCACTGCTTAATAAAGCTGATATCATATAACCATCTAAATCGATATCATCACACTCAAATACAGAAAATAAGTGTGCATAATCATCTGCTAATTCTTTTAAACGATGTATTTGAGATTCATATTCTTGAATATTGATTGTAGTGTTGGTTAGTTGATCTGTTGTACCAGTTGTCTGTTTATGTGAATCATTTGGTAGATTTAATGTTGAATTTGTTGGCTTATTTCCAGACTTTGTTGATTTATCCAACTTTTTCAATGGTCTACCACGTCTATTTCGATGAGCATCTTCTTTAACCTCTTGTATAATACTTGCTATTCTGTAGTGGAAAAAAAAGTGTTTTATGAGATAAATGATTTAATGATGCAATGATTGCTCAGTTAAATAGCAAGTGATACAATTCCAGATCCTTGAGAAAGCATCACTTCTTTTGAAGTTGAAGATCTGTCTTGGTGGTGAGTGACAGTAACTACAAAATCCTAGTCTACGCCTACCAGCTGATCAACCCTGAAGATCTAACACCAGAATGCAAACACTGTAAATACTCCATCACCTATCCTAGTGACCTTAAAGGGATGAAAAGAGTTCGGCTGTCAATCATAGTAGACAACATCATAATTGTCACTAGTGGTCAGTAACTGACCGGTATAGGATATATATGATTGAATCTTGTTAGTTATACTATCTTCACGGTTGTATTTGCTCAGTTAACTTACCTGACTAGATAAGACTCATAACATTTGAGTTAGTTGAAGTGGTTATTGGAAACCTTTTCTCTGATCAGTTGGTTTAGACTGACTCCATCAGCGATTTATTGCTTTCTCATTGACTGACATTGTCTATGAGGATCGATAATGCTATTCTGTTCCTTCAGTATGAAGTTTGTAGGGATTTATTTATCTTAAGGTTATATTCCTTACGGATTGACATCATTTGAAGAACTACTGGAAACCCTTAGAGCACTTGAAAACTGTTTCGATTCACTGAGAGACTCCGACAGTGAGCACACACGACTCCAAGACGGAGAGGATTCAAGACCTGCGGGTATTGTGGCAAGTGAGTTACCGTCTGATCGCTGCTGAAGAGTCTCAATACCAGGACGAAACAAGTGTCCAATGCTCTTAGATTTTCAATCATTCTGCAACTTATATCAGTCTGCGGTAAGTACCAACCTGATATCCCACTATCTGTTGTGTCATGAACTCTATGAGTCATACAGATAAGTTTCTTGGGGGATTGTTTACTCTGGTGTTGTATCTTACGAGTGGTGTAGTCGTCGAATGATACAAAATGCCTGGTGACCGTTAATGAACGATGGAATACCTTCGACTGAATTCTTCTCAGCTGCAGAAAGTCGGGAAAGCAACTAATAAACTCGAAAGTGTATCCGTTAAGTCTAAATACTTCCTAACTTGTTTAAAACCGTCACCTACATGGATATCTTTTCAAGGCTATAGAAACGAGATGAAGAAGCAATGTATTAAGACATATACCAGTCAAATAGGAATAAGTCAGCACTTAAGCGCCGTAAAATTAAATAATAATCACTGTAGGGTAGTTTGGCACAAAAATCCAAACTAGAGAGAATTAAAAACCAAAAAATGTATTCAGTCAGCTAAATAATAAAACAATGAAAACCTTGTTAACTGATCGAAGGCGATCGGCAAAATGCTCTGTTTCAGCTAGATTCCACGTTTGTTGGCACTCGTCACCAAGGCTTATCTGTAACCTCTAGGGAACTGCTGTCTCTTTTGAGATTTGAACCAGCGTAACCCAGTGCTGCAGTCAGTGATATTGAACTTCTGTAGGACTGGATTAAATACCACGATTGGTCACGCCAAAGTAACCAAGTTCGTGTTTTCTAGTCTTTAGTAGTGTGGTTATGAAGCTAGCATACTCACCCTGGAGGTGCACGTTAACTAGTATTTGTTTCGGAAGTGATCTGCATGGAACTTTACTCGACTTAAGTATTTCTTGTGCTTATTGGCACTCGTCAGTAAGGCATATCTAGAACACACAGTGATACAGTATTATTTACTTGATGACATCCCGAGCATAAATTGTCATTGCTCACAATCATATCAAAGGAAGCATACAACTTTCGGAATCTGATTTTCAAAGTCCTGTCACCTCATATTATTTGTTCTTAGTGATACTGAAATTTTCCACATCTCTGGTTTAGGTATTGCATCATTCCTAATACATGTGCTGGGTGATAATTCAATGAACACAGATTAAGTAATCAGTCCTTCCCCCTGCACTCAATTATATTCTACTTGAGTACAGTGGCTTTATCACAAAGTACCACTGCTGAAAAAGTTTGAGTAGATAGAAATTACTGAAGCAAACCAGAGTGATCCTCACACGGAGAAGCCTTTTCGCTCGTTTGGGGTTCAGCTCACCAGCAATGTACCTGGACAATTATAGCTCACAAAGTCCTGGTACACCTCTGATGAGCTCAGCCTCAAACGAGTGAAATGGCCGTCTGATGATTTAATCACACCAATTTGGCTGGTGAAATACTACAGATCAGCCTGAGTGGTTTCTTACCACTCAAGTTGTTCAGAAGTAGTACTATTTACTATCTGATTACACTTTTGTATCACAGCTCACACCATGTGATCTCTGCTGAGTGGTTTACAGTGAAAACCTTGTTGACGTCACAGTCGAATAGTTGAAAAACTACTCATCTATGGTAAATGTCAACGTGGATAATGCAATTTGTGAATCATTTGAAAACTGTTCACCCTATTTCGGTTTTCTTCTATCCTACTGTATGGTTGTGTGTTCACGCATGCATTCTAATACTCGGGTTTTTTCTAGATCATTGATCTTATTCGGGTTTATCATTCCTATATTTAGCTAAATTCCCATGTTCAACCATTCTAACTGCCCCCGACTGGCTAGTTTGGCCTATGTACGTCAGAGTCATTACATGGAGTTTGATAGGTTAGATTATTTTTCCTAATTGGTCCTATCAGATTCCTAAGCCGAAAAAGCTTATCTCTGAATAAGTTTGAAGGTTTAAGTGACACCCTAATCCTAGCCTTGTTGAGAATCTAATGTAAAGTTTCTGGTGTTCCAGCCTTATGTGATAATACAGTGGAGGCTGTGAACTTCTTTCTACTCATGTTACTGTTATTATTTCGTTTCTTCTGTTTCAGAGCGAATTTCTTAATGAACTGTAGAGGAGAATTATTAGTTATTAACGCTTCTTTTATGTGCTTCAGTTCTTTGTTTAGATTAGCTGAACATAGGAATTTGGTTCAATATAGAATGACAGACTGTAGTAAGTTCATTTATCTAGAAAAAACTTAGCTACTTCAATTCAAACATTAACACACAACCACACAATAGCGTCGATGGGATACAACCACTGTACTTAAGTCCAATATGATAAGATGGAGAGATTGACTACTGAATGTTTGTTCATCGAATCAACACCCAACTCATGTAAAAGAAATGACGCAACACCTGCACCAGAAATATGGAAAATTTTACTACCAACGAAAACAAACCATTTGAGGTGACAGAAATACAGAAATCAGATGTAGAAAATAGTGTGACCACACTGATATGATCAGGAGCAATGATAATTTATGCTCAGAACGTCATCACGTAAATAGTATTGTATCATTGTGTGTTATAAATCAGATAAAACATAACTAATACGGACTTCCATTTCCAACAAACTACAGACATTCATTACTAGCTTCCGTCTACGCTCCCTCGGTACTGAAGATGAGATAGCCAGAAAGAATAAGAAACAAGGAACTCTGGCTGGCTGGTTGGCAACGAACCAAACAACAACCTATCACTCAACAAATATGTGGAAGATGAAAGTGGAGATGGATTGGGCATACACTGAGAAGGCTGATTGGGGACACCACATGTCAGGCCAGGTGAGGTCATCGAGTGGAATTCAAAGGGGAAACGACGAGTTGGGCGTCTCAGTCGAGGGTGATATGGAGGAGATCATGTGAGGAAGAAATGAAAGCTTGTGGGCAGTGTTGGAGCCAGATTGGAGAGACTGCAGAGAAGAGAGTGGAATGGAGGTGTGCTACTGGAGTCCTATGTTCCACTAGGAACCCAAGGGAAAAATAATAATAATAATAATAATAATACGAACTTCCTGATGCCTGCCTCAAACCAACTAACATTTGTCATATCACTTATGACTGTTTTGATTTTTAATTTGTATCTGACTCAAGTTTGATATCCTTATGCATTAGTCACAGGAGAGTGACTACTATCAACCAATTCATCTATGAGAGTATAAGCATTCACCTATAGATAGTTCATGAATGAAGTTTTCAAAGAAATTAAAAACTTACTTATAGTCAATTTCTTGATCAGTGATGACAGTTTCTTCGAGTGAACTTTTAAAGCTCATAAAATCCAGAACATTCGACAGAATATCAGCAACACCTCCAGTTCCCTATCAAATAAAAAACACCAATAATAAAATGTATTTGCAGCCAGAGTGTTATTTTTGAAGAAAAAAATCCCTTTCCATTTTAGGAAATCATATTGGAGGTAACAAGATCTATGAAACCGAACTACAGCAAAGTGTTCCAGTATCGGAATTACCTCACTTCTCTCCTCTTGTTCATGCAATCTAACATAGGCAATTTTCCTTCTTCATTTTCTAATTCATAAGTCTGTATATCACTCTTGGATTAGGCTAGAACATTTTGAGTGATTCCTGATGCATATGCTCAGTTTTGATTCGATAAACAAAGATTCAGTTATCAATCTCTCCCTTCACCCTACTATGCTTATTTTAAGGATTTCCACCCTATCCCATCCTACTGTGTGGTTGTATGCACTTACATACGTAGCTAAAACCAAGCATTCTTCTGAATTCCTTATCTTACTGGGATCTACCGATTGTGAGGTAGTAGCTGGGGTTTTATGCTTGGATAGCCTAACTGGCTTGGTAAAGTGTCTAAGTAACAGGGCCGGAAAGCTTACTGGTATGACAAAAAACCAGATACTTTAAGGACACACTGCTCATCAACACTTACCGTCTTAAGTAAGTTGATAAGTTCTTATGGCATCGTAAGGAGGATATAACTAATATAAGTAACTCAAGTGCTATAAGTAGTGATAATAATATTGAGGATAATAGTGTCAATATTGGGAAGAAAGAATTCTAAACCTCTACAATATTACCATACTACGTAGGATTCTCAATAAGAGTGAGATTAGAGTTGAATTTAAACTTATAAACTCACATAAAAATAATCTTTGTAGGTTAAAAGATCAGAGCGATCCAATTAGGCAGAATAATAATTATTATTACCATTATTTGTCCCATGGGTTCCTAGTGGAACATAGGACTCCAGTAGCACACCTCCATTCCACTCTCTTCTCTGCAGTCTTTCCAATCTGGCTCCAACACTGCCCACAAGCTTTCATTTCTTCCTCACATGATCTCCTCCATATCACCCTCGACTGAGACGCCCAACTCGTCGTTTCCCCTTTGAATTCCACTCGATGACCTCACCTGGCCTGACATGTGGTGTCCCCAATCAGCCTTCTCAGTGTATGCCCAATCCATCTCCACTTTCATCTTCCACATATTTGTTGAGTGATAGGTTGTTGTTTGGTTCGTTGCCAACCAGCCAGCCAGAGTTCCTTGTTTCTTATTCTTTCTGGCTATCTCATCTTCAGTACCAAGTGAGCGTAGGCGGCAGTTGTTGATGAATGTCTGTAGTTTGTTGGAAATGCTCTTCGTAACTCGCAAAGTCTCTCGACGGTCACATAGAAACAGTGACTTGATTGACGCTAGTGTTGATAATCCGAATCTTGTTCACGCTTTATGCTGAGTACAGTGCGGTGCAGTAGATCTCCACACTGATTTCAGGTTAATGTAGGCCTTTTTTGCGACGTTAAATACATAGGTCAAAATAGTAGACCATTGTCAATTAGGCTATTCAAGGACAAAAACCTAGCTAGATCCTAGTATGTTAACAAATTCAAGAAAACTCTTGGTCTTAGCTACGCATGCAATTTCAAACAACCACACATTAGGATGAGACTGGGCGAAAATCCTTAGAATAAGCACAGCAGGGTTGAGAGAGAGATTGATAACTGAATCTCCGTTGATCAAACTAACACCGAATACATCCAACTGGAATGAGTCAACACCTCATTGGACAATTTGTCCTATAGTCGACCAATAAGTCATTTAACTTTGAGCTTTTGCTTCAATATGCTCTTTAAAAGTGTACATAAATGATGTATTTTTATTGAATGAAGTGTCTTTCTTACACTCCCAATGATTGAGGGTATTCGTACTGAGACTGAAATCTATCATTCAATATGTCTTGATAAAACTTCTCAGAAGTGAAATTCTGACACCAAAACTAACATGGTAATCACCTTAACAGATGGATTCAATCTGTTTAATTAGAAAAGTAAATACTGATCAAATTAAAGTAGGTTAAACGTTTCCTTTCAAAGATATTCTTCACAACTTTTTAACAAAACATCTTATAAAAAACTGAGAAAATGGCATCATATCACTAGGCAATTTGAGATTATAAGAGGGGATAACTGGATTAAGACTATATACGTTTAAAGCTAGTGATTTTTCAATTGATATTGTAGTTTGTTTACGTAATATTAACAGAAGATATTTGTACTCACTGACAATGGTGAATTAAATGAGTCGTAATGAAAACAGATTGAAAATCTCACATGATAACTACTTTATTTCTATGCTTCAAGACAGAATGAAGAATATTGTGATACTTATTCTTTCTTATCTATCAGTGCATACTTTATTCACATAACTTGAATAAGTAACTTACTCTAACGAGTACCATTGGACAACGATTCAGTTTAACTGAGGCATAAATCTGATCCATAGTAGCATTATTCCCGCCTGCAACTATTCCACATATTGGCACTCTTGCAGTTGTTTGACTAGCTGAATTGTTATCTTCTTGTGATATAGTTTGTAATAAATTGATATCTTTATCAACTACCAGATTTTCATTAATATCTTTTCGTTGAGTCAATAGTGATGAATCTTTAACACCTAATTCTTTCATAACTTGTGAATGTGAATATAGTCGAGTTGTCTTCTCAGCGTCTGTCCAATAAGTCCATCGTCTAATGATGGCAGTGCAACAGATGGTCTTGCAGTAATTGATGTTGATGGGAACGGTAGATTTTCTGCACTGACCGACTTTTGTACCTATAGCAGATGAGTGCAATGTAAAACCAATAAATAATTATTGTTTACTTAATAAACTTTAAATTGATCTTGTCTACCAGGAAGTTCAACTTTCCTCCTTATGAGTGTGATGAAAGAGAGATATTGGGAAATATAATCAACAATGAACCACCAATCAAACTTAGAGTGACTCTTTGAACGGAGTTTCTGACCGACCTGTATCAGAAAACACACTTCATATATAAACTATGAGCTCATTGTTGTTGCTAGGATCATTATTTCGACCTTCAAGATTATTATAAATGCTGAAAGAACAGTAGAAAAAAGCGTTTTGCTATTATGAGGATTTCCAGTTAAATATAGAACTTTCTCACTCTATTATCCATAAGTTTTACAAATTTTCAGTGGGCAATTTTGAGCTACTGATGAGTAGCCTTCGGTAATACAAGATAAACCATTTCATTTACCATAAGGATTTTAAGCATTCGCATTGATCTGCTACTAATAATGTTTCGCCTCTCAATTGTTTACTCTAATGTTATCCTTTTTTCGGTTAATTCCTTTTCTTTTTGGCTTGCTGTGAAATGTAACAAGTGAAAATGAAACAGGTTGTGTACAAGTTTCTATGTTGGTCTCTCAGCTTGGCTTTAAATGGCAGACAGCTGGAACATGAAACCTGGCAGAACTAAGTGTTAGAACAGTTTGATAGACAGAAAGTACCGATACAACAAGGTGAAAGGCAGCAAGATCGAAGATAGATAAATAAGGAAGAGAATAATACAAAACAAGATGTAAAGTCGTGGAAAGTGAACAAGAAGAAGGGTTGAAACTGTAATGAGATTCGGAACTACGAATAACATAAAGATATTGTGTGAATGAATCTGCGCTGGTGAGATCACTTGTGGCATATAACCCAGAGCCTCCAGTCACCAATTTAATTTGTTATACGGACTCCAACCTAGAAGTCTACATCTCTTCACAAAACTCAGACTAACAGGTAGGGACTTCAGTTTGGAGATTTGTGGGAGACCATTTAATAATTCCAGGTTTACACTGACCATGGACTGACATTAGTTAGAGAAATATTGGAGACCTGAAAGCACTGGAAAGCTGTTTTCTCGACCGTGGAACTCCCTAGGGGTGCTTATGCACTTATCCCGCTGGGAGTCGAGCCCAGGGCATTCAGTTCGCGTTGTCAGCATGTTACCAGTGAACAGCTGGGTCGAGGGGCGGTCGTTCATGAGAACAGTTACTGAACGACGGCACTGGTTGAAGGTCATGCTATATCGTCAACTGACAGAGGTAGGAAATATGAACCATCGGATAACAAGACAGCAGCCTAGTCCTGACGTGGTAGCAGCGGGACCTTAAGGTCCTGAGTTGGATCCCTAAGGGTGTGGAGTCATGGGTGGGCACTTCTGAGGGCGTAACAGCTGTACGGTGCCCCCAGGTTTCCAATGTTTCCCCAAATGATGTCAGTCCATGATGAATAGAAACCTGAAGTTCGAGACTTCGTGGACTGATGCCATGTACTAGTCTGGCAGCTTTTAAACGTTTTTCAGCCTAATCCTACTTCAGCTTGCACTGTACGACGCGTCAGGCAATAACTGGTATCCACGTAAACCATCACAAGAAGTGTTCAGTTTATAGAGGATAAATAGTTCACTACATATTGTATGTAATACAGCTATTGACAAGAGTAGAGTATATATACTGAAGAGTATTCACCAACTTGAACGAAACATTATTCAAGTCTCCTTTGGCTTTCAGCAGTTCTGTGGGAGATATTAGTCTATCCTGAGGACTACTTTCAAATTGCCATCTTGCTAGGTAGCTGTTTCCTCTCATGGTTTGCTTGGAAAAATGAACAAGTTGCGACTATTATTCAACTGTATTTTGCTTGGTATAACTTATTAGCAAGATGTATCTTCATTCTTGAAGGAACTGGTGTTCCCCGCAAAGGTTCCAAACTACAGAATGCTGAAGCGCAAAACATTGCTACTAAGGTATTAGGGTTGACACTGAACCCCTATAGGATTTGTGTACATAAATCATTCTTGAAATGAAGCTTTCACTTTGAGTATTTGTTACTCAGATAGCATAAAATATACTGGATGTCAGTAGACAGGGCGATAAAATTAATCCACATAAATGAAATAATTTTTAGATCTAATTAAATTCTTCTAAACTGAAGAAAACGAGACAATTTAATCAGGAATTCACTTATCTTCAAGTGGCTTTCTGTTTTACTTTAGTGATAATGGTATTCATCAACACACTCTAAATGCAAACTTTACTTTATCATAACAGGTGATTAAACCATAATAATCAAGGGGAATGAGTTGATTATAGTTCAAGTATTCCTCCGTAAATGCTTAGCTGACTGATAGTTCCACGGGAGTTATACTATAAGAGTCATTTGCCCAGCCTATGTACTCAGCCTTCATGAGCACAACCATTTTACTAGAGTTGCAGCTCATCGGTCTTATAATAGGCGAGTTATGGATTTCAGTCCCTCCCCACTTACCGAGGTTTCGGCACCCAAGTAGTGTCACTAGCTGTCATACAAAAAGCGTGTCTCATAGCTTACTGCATTATCATGAACATGGTTGTTGAATGCATTTCAATTATTCACTAGATCAAAGTCTCAGCTGTGGAGTTTGCAACCAAGATTAATTATGTGTAAGTCGAATGCATAAATCAATGAGTCACACCTCTAAAAGGTATATGTAAATCAATTTTAAACCTTAAACTTACCTTTTCCTTCATCTGTTTTCGTTTACCTGTTAGGGATTGACTGCTTGCTTTTGTTGACCCACCCTCGGACGCGGCACGTGAAGAAGGCTAAAAACGTAGAGATGAAGAAACATATTACAGATAAACATGGTATACCTATCACTTATCTGTGTTATATTCAGGTAGCAGAGTTAAATGTAGCGCTGACGTTGTCAATTAAATTCATCTACTACCTTATGATCTCTGATAGGCTACTGCAGATATTTCATTAGCGCTTCAAGTAACACTGTTGATGCCAGATAAGCTTACCTTCTATGATACTGGTGATGATAAAGCTGTTTAGTTTGACAAAGAAAAGTTAACAACCAAGTGATAAAGTAGAGAGGACATACAATAACTGACTCAATGATAATCAATTTGATTAGAGATATTGAAGGGACAAAAGAGGCATGTTATAACACTACTGAAAGAAATCAGGCTCTGAAGTTGGTCGCTATGTGTTGGATTTCTTGTTCAACCCGTGTAAAATGTAGGACATGTACTTATGACGAAATGAATGATAATGTGACCCATAGTTGTGTGAAATATTTCCTAGAAAGGAGATTAACAATAACGTGTATACTATGACATCGAATTTATATCTTATGAAATCATTTAAGATGGCTAAAGTTGGCACTTCTCAGTGATAGCATCAATCGACCCAGGAATTGTACCAAATAAACTGAAAGTCTTAACATCTGATGAGTTCTGAGATTCTCTTATGTCTATCACGGAGATGAATGGTATATCTTTTTGTAGTTATTCTGGTTGCTGAGATCGGGATTCTCACCACAATCTGGAGTGGAAATGAGTTGGTCTTTCATCTAAAAGGAACAATTGATAAACTATTCTATTTCACCTTGATGGATGAACTGAAACGCACTCAACAACCTTGGGTACTTTTATGCAGTAAACAATAAGTCGCGTTTATTGTAAGTGGAATGCTGTTCGAGCCTGTGACTTACTGGTTGAAACTCAACTGCCTAAAACCATAAGCCGTCGCTTCACACTATGATCTTACATCAATCAGTAAACCATACAAAGGTAATGAATCATTTAAACTGAAGATTCCTTGAATTTTCTGACATTACATTGTTCTATTATTCGGTTTCCACTTCTAATACATTCATTACTGAACAAGAAACCACTTCATGATGCCTTCTTTCCAACTAAAGTCTTATGATTCTAGTGTAAGGATATGAGTAAGTTTGAGTGAAGAAGCAGATGACTATGGAACTGGAAGTAAAGATTTTTAAGTCCAGATCTTTTTTGAAATTTAGCCACAATGCCTAAAGGATAGAATATTTATTTATAGGACACAACTTTATTATTGAGATTCATGTGAACGTTTAAGAAGTTTCTGATATATCTATCATGCACGTTTTTCTGTACGAATACAATATCACTTAATAATCTTGTTTGCCGTAGATGAAATGGAAAGGGTGAACTTTGTTACAGGTTGGAATTCATAATGGACTGACTTCAGTTGGAGAAGCATTGACAACTTTAGAGTACTGAACAGCTGTCTCGTCCTAATATACGATTCCTCAGCAGTGCGCACCACGATCTCACCAGGACTAAAACCCATGACCTTCAAATTCCGTGACCAGCATGTTGCCATCGAACCACTGAATCAGAACGCAATAGTCCATATTTTCTGCTTCTGTCACATCACGATATAGTGTGAGCTACATCCAATGCCCTCGTTGAGTGACTGTCATCACTTTCGACTTAGTTGACTTCACCGGTCACGACATCTCATTAAAACTTCAGGAATCATCCCCCAAGAAGCTAGTTATCACTGAGGGCTAGATTATTCTATCTGGAGTCTTGTGGAGATTTATCAATTGAGTTCAGGTTGGAGTTCACCATGGACTGACATCAGTTGGATGAACATTGAGAACCTGGGAGCACTGGACAGCTGTTTCTCCCCAGTATAGGACTCCTCAGTAGCCCATACCCACCACCCCTCAACACCAGGGATCGAACCTAGGACCTTCAGTTCCTGTGGCCATCACGTTACCATTGAACCACTGGCTCAGAATCCAGAGGTTCACATTTCCAACTTCTGTCAGTTCATGGTGAACTTTGTGTCAGAAATGACAACCTGTGTGATCTTGACTGGCTATTTCTCAACGAAAACCCTATGAACACGACTATTACGGAGTAGTTAAAAGATGCTTAATTTGCAAGTGTAGTATCCACATAATTTAAAAGGCTTCCATTCTGCTAGTGAAGCGGTTGACAAGAGAAAGGGCAAGGGAGTGTTAAATTTTGAAGATTAACGTGACCCGTCCAACTGATGACTTTTTAAACAATCATAATTTTACTCTCCCAAGATCATAACCATCTACAAAGACTGTCTATTAACAGAACACACCAGAAGTCCACCATCTGGTACAACCTTGCTGGTTGTTGCTCATAAAATGGCGCAACGTGCGGAAAAGTCCGTACACATGAATACCACCTCTTCTTAATTTATAAATAAGTAAAGGAATTAAGGTAAATCAAGTTCTACAATACATCTATCAACAAATAAAAAACCTTTGCCCATGTGATAATAGTTCGTTCCAACATGATACGTGCTTCTAACAAACGATCTTCACAGGTTTGTTCTTGTTTAGCTATAGGATCGACAAGTATTAAAAATTGATGATTTGCATTTAAACGATAAGTATTGACTTTGTTCAGTGATTTGTTTGATAATTTGTTTGAACCATCATCTGCTTGTTCGCCAAGTTTACCCGATTGCCATACTTCAGGTTCTATTGAGGTTGTCGCAGTGTTTGTAGTATCTTCAGACTCATCATCTGATAAAGGATCTGGATATAGAACATTTGACGAGACTTCTTTACTCTTAATCTGAAAAGCATTTTAAGAAACAATACCAGCAGTGAAGCATCATGATGTTTATTTGCTCGTATCAGTGCATGTAAACAATTGTAGACATAGATTTAACTGGTAAAATGCGAAAATCCTGGATAGAATAGAAGCCTGATGTTCAGGTCAGTCAGCTATCAATGGACATATTAGCACTAACCATATCTACCAATCAATAAGAAACAACCAGAAGGTCAAAGATCACGTCAGCAGTACAACAAATCAAAATAAATATTTCCATAATGACACAACCTTTGCAGAAACAACCAAACATCGACCAAGCCATCACGAAAAGCTACCAAATTAACTATAGAGAACACTTTATAGCTTACTCCTTTCTGACGTTTGTGCTAACAAAGTTGTCTAGAATGACGATGGAAGTTTCAGAGCACAGAACACCATTGAAAAAGATGCAGAAACTGTTTTCTACCACCTACCGTAAGCCTGTCAACAATAAGTAAGTTCCACCAAAGCTGTTTTATACGACTCCTTCTACTACTACCCACAGTACTACTAAGATTGATATTAATGACCATTGGGTATTGGACGATACGCATAACTAGTTCTAGGTAAAAGCTATTGGCAGCATATTTAGTGAACGACATAACCATGCTCCAGACAGGTGGTAATAACTCAATAAATTCATGTAACTTGACAGTTGCTTCAATACTACGGAGTGCCACTAGTCCTTATCAACCCCATTCAACAACCATATGAAGACGCCCCATGCCAATTGATCAACAATGCGAAGCTCAGCGACACCTTTGAAGTGAAGACAGGAGTAAGACAAGACTGCCGACCATCACTGACGATCTTTCTGATTGTGGTCGACTGGATCATGCATCAAACCGTGCGGAGCAAGAAGATAAGCATACACTGGACCGATGAGAAGAGCCTAGAAAATATTGATTTATGTCTGATGTCTTGTGTCACAAACTCGAAGATCTACAGGTAACAACCAACAAGTTGACAGAAGAGGAAGGACAGCGAAAACGGGACTTCAAGTGAACATAGAGAAGACAGAGGTGATGAAGATACTCAACCAACAACACCAACACCACCACCAACAACAACAACAGCAACAACAAGCGCCAATCACCATCAAAGGGAGAAACTTGAAAGAAGTAGCCTCCTTCACCTATCTATCTGGGCAGGGCAGCATCGTTCCAACTACAGGCGGCGGCACAGACACACACGAGGACATCAAAGCCAACCAGAATCAGAAAGACAGCAAGATAGGCATTACTTCATTAACCTGAAACCAGTGTGGAGATCTTCTGAACTCAGCATGAAGCCTGAACAATATCCGGATTTTCAACACCCATCCAGTGAAGTGAGTGCTTGTGTATGGCTGAGAGACTTGGGGCGTTACGAAGAGCATTTGCAAGAAACTACAGATATTCATCAACAAGTGCCGCCTACTCCGGCTCGATACTGCATCTCAGATGGAAGGCGAGAATAATGAGAATAAGCATGAAGGAACTCTGGCTGGCTGGTTGGCAACGAACCAAACAACAACCTATCACTCAACAAATATGTGGAAGATGAAAGTGGAGAGGGATTGGGCATACACTGAGATGACCGATTGGAGACACCACTTGTCAGGCCAAGTGAGGTCGTCGAGTGGAATCTAAAGGGGAAACGACGAGTTGGGCGTCTCAGTCGAGGGTGATATGGAGGAGATCATGTGAGGAAGAAATGAAAGCTTGTGGGCAGTGGTGGCGCCAGATTGGAAAGACTGCAGAGAAGAGAGTGGAATGGAGGTGTGCTACTGGAGTCCTATGTTCCACTAGGAACCCAAGGTAAAAATAAAAAATAATAATAGTAATCGAAACTAGTTAGACTTCTTTGTTATAGCTAACTCGAATGACATATATGAAGTCATTTTATTCAACAAAATATCCTGTTTATTATCTTCTTAGACCTGAACTCCATAGAATTTGCACTTCATGGTTGTGATTTCGTTCTTTCCGATGAAAATCTGGCCAGTGCTATAGAGATATATCATAATATTTCTCTTAACATTCATTGTCACTAATTTCTTCTGTTTATTTAACCTCAGTGAGTGAGTTGAAGGTTAACAATACAGATTACAATGGCAGTCAGTAGATTATTATGTTATTACAATTCTAGCAGGTTGGTCATTTTGGAACGTTACTTTCTTATCTCTCAAATAAAACAACATTATAGCTTGAGTTAGGCGGTTGATTAACAGAATTGATAAATGAAGGTTGACAACCTGCTTGCATTCCCACTCTCTCACTGAAGTAAATCTACTAACTGGAATGTCTGTCCATTGGATGAATTTCATAACTGATGATAACTAGGTAGCAAACCCAACAAATATATCAGCTTCAGTTCTTTCCTTACCCATAAAATAACCTTTTACAGTACTAATTTTATGTCAAATTTAGTAATTATGTCAATGTACAACTAAACCATTAGTTCATCACCTACGCAAGAGAAATCGATAAATATCATGCTTCGAATGATATACACTCAGCTATATTTTCTTACTTCAGGATGTAAGCGCTGATAGACCGATATTGATTTGAGAGTTTTGAAATGAAATCTTTAAGAATGTTCCATAGCAAGAGGAATATTGACGACTGCAACCTCTTAGAGAATTCTTAACATCATTAATACAGCTATGAGGACTATCCTTTTGATGTTCATCAAATCATACTTTTGCACGAGTCATCAATAAAATTCAGGATGAATGGGATATTCCATGCTTCACTGACCAACAGACAACATGATATAGCTGGATGATATGTTTCAGTAGGCGTAGATATACTAACTGTATATTCGTTGACAGTTTTACGGAAGTCTGGCTCATCCTAACATATGTAAGTGTCTCATTTTGTTAGATTGAAATCCAGCATGGACTGACATTAGCTGGAGGAACACTGTAAACGTGGGAGCACCATGCTGCTGTTTCGTCCTGGTATGCGACTCCTCAGCAGTGCACACTCATAACGCCGCCAAACGCCGAACCCAGAACCTTCACTTTCTGTGGCCAGCGCGTTACCATCAAACCAATGGGTTGGAATCCAATCATCCATATCCCCCCACTTCTGTCAACTCACGACATAGTGAGACCTACATTCAATGTCATCGTTGTTAAATATAGATCACATCGTGAACATTTATAGGTGTGTGCTTCACATAGTGTCTGGAAACACAAAGGTGGATACTGTTTTTTGCAATCACGGGGAAAACATAACTTATTTGAAGTTTTAGGCTTGAAAAATCTTGATAACAAGGAGATAACGTGGCTTTTTTAAGCCTAATGAAGAACAATTTTCAGTACTCAGAGGCAAGAACAGCATACGATGAACTAAAAGAGAGTTTCATTAGCATTCGCAAATAGATATAGTTTGTAAAATAGTGGCTAATATTCGCAGCTAAGATGGATGGTCTTGGTTGCATTGTGTTCTCTCAGCTGGGTTGCTCAGTCGTGAAGCTGTCATCATCTTCCTAGACGACATCATCAGCACCAAATTCAGCATGAAGTGAGTGACCTGTCAATATCTCTCCATGAGTTATTTAGTAGCTTGCTCTGGCGATGTAGTCTGTGATTGGTTGTTACCTTTGATCGTTGTTTTAGTCAGTAGGACAAATCTCGGAAAGCTGGAAATCCAAGTGTACAGGAAGCCAATACACACTAACTAAATCCTCAACTACAATAGCAACAACTCAACGTCACACAAAATCAGTTGCTTGCAGACTCTATTCAAAAGAGAAAGAACACACTGCAGCACAACAACTTCACGGAGTAACTAAGAAAATTACTTGATGTCCATGCTAAAGAAGAACGGCTACCCACGAAACTTTATCAGAAGATGCCTATCCCCTGCATCACTAACTACAAAGTCATCGACAGAAATCAACAAACGCATCGTCCTACCATACACAAAGAATATATCAGAAATCACGACAAGATTGCTGAGACCACTTGGAATTGGTGTAGCTCATAAACCAACAAATTCCCTCCAAACACTATTATGCAGACCAAAGGACATAACAGTCGAAGAAGACAAACCAAATATCATTTACAAAATCAACTAGAATAACTGTAGTCAACATTACATTGGACAAAGTGACCACCCTCTTCGCCTTCGTCTACATGAACACATTTCGTCAATCATTTCAGTGCATTTAGATAATTGTGGACATGAATTTCCACAACGTAGAAATTTTGGACAGAGGAAACACAAAGAATATCAGAGAATTCCTATAAGCTTGGCCTTCAGGTTAGTCAGTCAGCAATCAACAGGTGTATAGATACAGACCCGATCTATCAACCAATAAGAAAAATGATAAACAGAAGAAAGGTCAGAGGTCAAGCAGAGAAACAGTCAACAAGAAAATCTGTATAGTCAATGACACAACAATCAAAGGGAACAACCAATCATAGACCAGATCGTTGGAGCAAGCTACTAAATAACTCATGGAGAGATATTGACATCTCACTTCATACTGAAGCTAGTGCTCATGACGTCCTCTAGGAAGACGATGACAGCTTCACGATTAAGCAACCTAGCTCAGAGAACACAATACAACCAAGAGATATAGTTTTTATTAGTGTAAGTCAAAGTATTTTTGAAATGAAATACTTCCATTTCGCACGGAAGTTTGGTTAGGGAATAAAGATTGGAACCTAATGCTCTTCAGTGATCAAGGTGTATGGATAAGGGCAGAGATAATGACATTAGTTTAAAAGGAGAACAAAACTATTCAGTTTGACTCATTTAATAATTTAGCTATTTGAACTTAGTGCGCTTACAAGGATATTTGAATCCGATGATATGAAATTTCATTAGTCGGTCAAAGTTAACTACTCTTTCCATAAAAAGGTAGTATCCTTCGTGTTAGACAATATCCCGTGAAATATCACAGAAAATCTGCCAAAAACAGTTCATTCATAAATCAATACTCATTGAGCTGAATAGATTCAAAGATCAAGTTTACATTTCAGTAATTAGGAACCTAATTGGTAAGAATCAGTGAAGGTGAGGATACATCCTGCAGTTCCATCTTGGTTGACGGCCGTAAAAATGTCACCAGTAGTTAAAGCAGAAATCTCCTTCTCTTTATTTATGCCTTCCGAAGTATCAGTGTTTAGTTACTGGAAGAGAACCTGACTAGCATCCCCACCAATGACTTCAAAAAATTCAGGTTAATGAAACAAAACGGAATATTTACTTGTATGCTAGCTCGCAAAACTCCTCATCGACTGAGATGGCTTGTACATGTTTTGTGTATGCTGATGGACCACCTAATTCGACGCATACCGCAAGTCGAAGTTAAATTTGTTTGGGAGAGTTCAAGGCGGCCATGGAAAGACATGGTAACATCCTATGAGATCTCCGATTGTTGGCTTGAGTCGTGTAGAGAGGTGCAGACTACCTGACTGAGATCCTCGAGAAGATAAGAACCAGAGGTTTAGGACGCCTGGTGAATTGACTGAAAATTGGTCACACTGGCACATATATACTCACTCCCTGATGCTTTCTAGCTTTCGAAGGTTTTAAGTAACTTTCATTTTTTAATTGCCTCTTCCCTCATACACCTTCGTCTACTTTGATATCAGTTTTCCCTATCCACTTGTTATTTGCATGCTATTGTGGTGTGACAACTGGAACCGATGAGCTTGTGTGCAAGGTTCGCCAGTGATTTTATCTGTCTGCTTGTTCTTAGAAGATTTCACTGTCCATTGTAGAAAAATTCACGTTTATTTACCATCAAAGCAACGGATAGATACACAGTTACCAACACTCAGTTAAGTTCAGTCATTTCGTGGCATTACGTAAACATTCCGAATGTCATTAATGCATATCTACTGTTATCTGAAATTGAGCTTGCAGAATCCATGATAAGTGGTTGTACATTCTTCGTAGTCACAGTAGTCATCCGGCCAGTTCTTCTGATTCTAATAGAAAATGAGCTGAATTAGAGAGGGGGAACATAAGACTTATTATTCGTCTGACAACGTAAGACAGACGTTATTAAGCAAGTTACAGTTATTGATATGGCACGATAATTGAAGGTGCATTGAAAACTCAAGTCGTAACGAGATAACAACAACTGGCACCCGGATGGCAGACCCATCGCTCTACCAGCTACTGACAAGGGCTCAGTTCGAAATTTTCGGGTTAAAGTTTTGAAGTGAAATAGACTTTTACTTCATTTTTGATCATTACCCCGTACTAATAATACTAGTCTGCCAAATTATCCCGAAAAGCCTCTTCAAAGACTAACTTTAAAATTCATATCCAAGTAGACGAATAAACTTACTCCTTGATTGGCTAAATCAAATAATTCTTGATAAGTCACTCGTTCACTATGTGCAATACCAACCATAATCATATGATCACTTCCATAGGCGTCAGTATAATCACGTACAGCTTCTGCAGCAACTTTTGTCATTCCATGGTCAAAACCATCTGATATGATCCAACAACCTAAATTTTGTGGAAATCGGAAAAAGACAGTGGTTAATCAATTCAAGTAAGCTTCATCATAGTCTGTAATATACAGGTGGTTGATGAGATCTTGTATTTACAACGAAAGAAGATGAACTGGCTAAGAGTTGAAAACTAAAATGTTTCAGTCGTGTTTTGAAGATAAAATCCATTGAAGTGTGGTTCAAAATTCCTTCGCTGTTCCAATGGCGCACTCCATTCCATGAGAAAAAGAATTAGATCGCTGCTAAATGTTTAACTCATGTAGCAGTAATGCAGTGGTTTATTTGAGATTTCATAAGTTTCTGTCGAAGAATGTTCATCAACTGAATTATTATTATTCTTATTTGTGCCTTGGATTCCTAATGGAACATGCGGATTCAGTAGCACATCTCCAGATCACTCTCTTCTCTAAAATCTATTCAACCTGGCTCCACCATAGCCTACAAGCTCTCATCTCCTCCTCGCACGATCGCCTCCATGTCATCCTCACCTCGGACACCCAACTCGTCGTTTCCCATCTGGGTTCCAGTCGAGTGCCTGGCCTGTCGTATGATGTCCCCGAATTGTCTTCACAATGTGTTCCCAATCCATTCCATCTCCACTTCCTTCTGCATACTTGTTCGGAGATGGGTTGTTGGTTGGTTGGTTGCCATCCAGCCAGCCAGCAGGGTTCCTTCTTGCTTATTCTCATTATTCTCGCCTTCCATCTGAGATGCAGTATCGAGCCGGAGTAGGCGGCACTTGTTGATGAATATCTGTAGTTTCTTGCAAATGCTCTTCGTAACGCCCCAAGTCTCTCAGCCATACACAAGCACTCACTTCACTGGATGGGTGTTGAAAATCCGGATATTGTTCAGGCTTCATGCTGAGTTCAGAAGATCTCCACACTGGTTTCAGGTTAATGAAGTAATGCCTATCTTGCTGTCTTTCTGATTCTGGTTGGCTTTGATGTCCTCGTGTGTGTCTGTGCCGCCGCCTGTAGTTGGAACGATGCTGCCCTGCCCAGATAGATAGGTGAAGGAGGCTACTTCTTTCAAGTTTCTCCCTTTGATGGTGATTGGCGCTTGTTGTTGCTGTTGTTGTTGTTGGTGGTGGTGTTGGTGTTGTTGGTTGAGTATCTTCATCACCTCTGTCTTCTCTATGTTCACTTGAAGTCCCGTTTTCGCTGTCCTTCCTCTTCTGTCAACTTGTTGGTTGTTACCTGTAGATCTTCGAGTTTGTGTGACATTAGACATAAGTCATCGGTGAAATCTAAGTCTTCTAGGATCTTTTCCCCGGTCCGGCGTATCCCCCTTCCCTCTCTCCGCACGGTTTGATGCATGATCTAGTCGACCACAATCAGGAAGATCATGGGTGATCGCAAGCAGCCTTGTTTTACTCCTGTCTCATCAACTGAATGCTTTATCCTTAATATCAACCAACCAAAGGATTAGTTTGTCTACGAACGGGTTTAAAAGCATTTCCTTGAGATTAGAACTGAGGTTAGTTTGGCTATCATGAGTTGACAAAAGTAGGAAACTGTAAACCATTATTTGGCTTTTCAAATTCTTCATCAAGCAACGAATGTGTTGTCTTACCCCTGTAATACCACTGACCGTTATACAAGTAATAGACGTCATTATGAAATGAGGATGTATTATTTATTTTTCCCTTGGGTTCCTAGCCGATCACAGGGCTTCAGCAGCACGTCGCGATTTTACTCTCTTCTCTACAGTCTTATAGACCTGACTCCACCACTGCTCACAAGCTTTTATTTCTTCCTCACATGATCTCCTCCATGTCACCCTCAGCTCAGACGCCCAACTCGTCGTTTCCCATTTGGGTTCCAGTCAAGGGTCTGGCCTGGTACATGATGCCCCAAATGGTCTTCTCAGTGTATGTCCAACCCAATCTATCTCTACTTTCTCCCGCATATTTGTTGGGCGATGGGTTCTTGGTTGGTCCGTTTCCAGAGGATGTAGAATAGTCCGAAAGAGAGGATGCGAACATGAATATGGAGAATTCACTTTACAGTGCCAACCAGTGTAGTTTTCCAGTCATAGGTGCTGACAATCATTAAATCAGCCTTTGTATTTTGATCACCAACCTAACTGACATGGCACTGAACTCCACTTTGTGTTTAGTCTTTAGCGTCAGTAGTCACTAGAAACGAACCCCTACTTGTCTACGAGATCCGGCTTGGTGCGGCTGATAAGCAGCGTTTTTCTGTGGACATAAGGGGTTCGTTTTCCTTTATTTTTCCAAATGACTGACTCCTGACATTACACAGAAATGTTTACCAGCAGAAAACCAAACTAGCATTTCACCAGTGAAGAGAAAAACCTAAAACTATACTAACCTGAAGCTTCAGCTGCTTTCCATAAACCTTTCTTCAGAGTGTTTTTAAAGCGCTTCGTCAATTCAGCATGTGTACTAAGTATACTGATGATTAGAGTTGGTGGCTTTAAATTCCACTTTTCGGCTAAAATACGCTTCCATTGATCTTGAGTGTTATGTTGATCTGTACGGACATACTGTTGAAATAGAAAATAAGTTGTATCAAATTATTGTTACTGTATGTTAACACTGAGGATGGCATTTACATGTAGAACAAAATATGGTTACGTCAGTCTGCGGAAAGAATAAAATATTCCAGAATCTTACACTTGCTATCTTTCATCTATAATCAGGAATGCAATTTGGTGTTGACTATTTTTGAAACAGAACCTTATTCATGGCTGTATTCAAGTCACTGGCCCTCGGGTGTTTGAGAATAGTTTTCATCATGAAACAACATTATCTAGAAGATAATCGTAAACTCATATCACCTGAATAACCGTTTCATCACATTCTGGGACTTTTCAGCACTTCATAACTCTGAATTTATACCGTATCGATGCTGAAGTGAAGTAAAGGTGTAAAATGTAGGTGGAGAACCACCTACGGTACCGAGTGGAAATCATCTCTTATCGAAAAATGACAAAGTTGGAAAGTAAGAAGCATTAGAGAACAATTTCGAAGCTGAAGAGTTACGTATTCACTACAAGACCATGTATGCAATAGAGACAGCGTTAACTGTCGAGAAGTCTCCAAACAGTAGGAAAAGAATGTTCATTGTTTCCTTGTTTCTTGTTTTTATGGCCGGTAATACGACCTAACACTCTAAGAGCGATACGATACGAACCTAACGCGTAAACGAACTGACTCTAAGGCTTTCAGAACGTCAACCACCACAACAACAATATCACCGACGAGCGAAGACAAGAATGGAAGACAGCTCCTTGACGGAGAGCCTTTTTCTGTTTTAAGAACAGTTAATGAAGTTGACTGCGATGTTGAATATATACATTTCTAAATGACCTTGACAACACTAAATCCACATACAGTTGACAACCAATGAGAGTCCAGGATTGAGAGGAGAGGGAAGAAAAACTAGTAACGGTGTGACAGCAGCCATGTAAGTTATTTGAGTATATACATTGATTAGGTACAAAAAAATTACCAATCAGTGTATCTAATCTAGTCCTACATAAGGTTCAATAAGTCAATGATACTGTCTCTGAGTGTAACGCTGGGTGACGGGTGTTCGAATCTGTGATGTAACATAAGTCTGTTTCAGATGGCAGATATGTGCATGCTGATGAGTGTCAATAAACAAGAAAAGTAGGTCAAGCATTTCCTACCGATTCCCTTCAACCATCTGACATCCAACTGAGTATATTTCTGTTTCTTCTCGACTTGATATCAGACGTTAATACTTGACAGCTATCTTTTGGTTCAGGTACAGACAAGGAAACTACTAGAGAGAATCTTGCATGAAATTGTGTCGATTCAAGTTGTTATGCTTAAAGACACCACATAAAGAGGAGATCAACAGTAAATAAAGTGTTTGTGAATATATAGTCTGAGAATATCGGAATAATCCCATTTGATAATAGGAGAACACACAAGATATAAATGTAAAACTTGAGCATTGTAGTACGATGTAACTCCACTTTAAATTTGTTTCTTTGATATATATCACACAGTGATACAGTACCATCTACTTGACTATGTTTAGAGCATAAATTATTACTGCTCACAGTCATGATCCATAGAAGTAGATCAGCGTTCAGCACTTGACAACATAAAGTTGGTTACCATCTTGTGATCAATCAATGCTTCTCTTATATGTTTCATTCCTTAATCCAAATGTCTTGACGTACATGAGATACTCTTGGTTGGATTACTTCAACATTTAACTAAGAATACCTTTACTGACAACCCAAATCCTAGATTTATATCAGGACACGACAACCTTTTGTGAACACTTGTGTCTAAACCACCGTCTTATCTTCACCTTATTTTGCAATCTAAAATAGCTCATTATGCGGTAGTATTCATCACGGACTGAAATCAGATCGAGAACCACTAAAAACTTAGTAGCACTGGGCGGATGTTTCGTCCTAGTATGTGACTCCTCAGAGCCACGCACCCATGACCCGGCTAGGGGTCGAACTCAGGAGCCTCAGGTTTCACGACAAACGTCCTAACCATTTAGCCACTGGTCCACCGCTTCCGATTTTTGTCAGTTAGCGTTACTGAGCGACTGTCACTATCTTCATTTGACATTCGCTTCCCTTTTAACTGGTTGACCCATGGGTTCTCATCAGAACTTCGAGATATACATCTGAAAGACTGTCTCTATTGAGCACTATACAACAATGTATTCTGTGGTTAAAGAGGAATTGTTGGCCTTCTAACGTGAAAGTAAACTGTATCCCATCTACTAGCATCGAGTGTGTGTCTGAAAAATCTGTAGATAGGCTGGAGACTGAACACAGTGTATGTGTTATCTACATCCCTCCACCATACTTTCGAGGTAGGAGTGAATGCTGTGAGAGTGTTTCCAAATGTCCACAATAGTTTCTGCTATACCTGGAGATATTAGTGATCTCATTACTACTCCTTTTGTTTGTTTGTACATTTTATCTTCAAATTTCAAAGATGCAGAGGTGAGACGTAACTGAACTCCTAATATCATTTCCTTGACAATTTCCTCGGTTATATAAATGAAGTCAGTATCATGGTGCAGTTCATTTCTGGCAGATTCGTGAACCATGATGATTGGTACATAGGATACAATCTTGTTACACCCAACCATTAACTTCATCTGCTTGAATCTGAGTATTACTCAACCTTTGCTTCATTTTTTATGAATTAGTTAGTATAAAGTTTAGGTAGTTTCTCATGGGGATTAGTGATTAAATATAAAGTGTTATATATTACTTATGTGTCGATAGTTGTCAGCGCTTACAGGTGGTTTACGGTTGTCCAAAGTGTAATTATGTCTGCGCTCACTTAGGTTTTTAAACACTCCCATTTTTGTCTACATGCAACCACTAAACCTAGAAAAACTCAATAGAAGAAAATCAAAGAAATAGAATGAACGAATTCAGTACTTGTGATTCGAAAACTGGAAGTCAGAGAAGAAAAACCACAGGAAAGCAATATCCTTGAGGTTTAGTGAAGACGGGACTCCTCGTTAGGTTATAGGTATACAGTGCTCAAGAATCCGTTATTTAATGCCAATAACTTTATCACAGTTATAGTAAACCACAATTCACAATATCCAAGCTTGATATCTATCTCTCTGTATGAATGGTTCTGCCTTCGAAGAATTCTGGAATAAACATGATATCCATATATCTTACAGTGTTTGTGTTTGTGTGTGTGTGTGTGTGTGTGTGTGTGTGAAGAGTGTATAAATTACACATTGAAATTTATATGTACACATGTGTTGCTGATAGTTCTTATCATATGTATGTTGATTATGTCAGAATGTGTAGGTGGACTGAGACCAGATCAAACTACTTTTCATTACCTCATTCCTATTTAGACAATTTCGATTTCGTTTTATGTGAACAGAGTTTACCATTAGATGGACGTTCTTTATAATCTCTACAGCCCTTCTGAATAACTTCGACATTGTCAAAATCGACCTTGTGACCTGAAATTATAGTGTGTAGACCTATGGCTAAAGTTTTTTCAAGCTTTTTTAGCTCCAGTGGATTTCTAGGGAGGTCTAGTGAAGGCTCTTCAGTGTTCACTTTTTTCTAATTTTGATTTCATCGGGAGTTTGTCCTATGTATATTCCATTACAGTCTGAGTATTTTATCTTATAAACACAATTAGATTGTGAATCTATAGGGATCTCGTTCTTCATATAGATTAAGGTGTAGTGAAGTGTATTTGATGTCCTACAGAACACTCTGATATTGAATTTTTTGGGCATTTTCCTGATTTCATCCCATATGTGCAATCTGTATGGGATAAATAATGTTTAGGCCAATGATTCAGGAGTAGTTTTACGATCTAATTTGTTGTTATTTTCAGTTTTGGGGGTGAATTTCACTGGATAATTATTCATTTTAAGTATCCCGTTCATATTTCTTAATTCCTTAAATCTTTCATTGCCATCCATTACTAGATGGTATGCTCTTCTGAGAAGACTGGAGGTGACAGAAACTAATTGGGTGTGTTGAAATGAAATATAAATATTTATTGGAATATGTTTCTTTCCTGAAAATGTCCTTTTTTTTCTGCTTAGCAAGACAATCAAGGAAAGGTAGTTCACTACTATTTGCTTATTTTTCTGAGCTGAATTTCATACAGGGTGATCTAGAGTTCAACTGATCTAAGAATACCTGATGTAAGTCACCTTTCCATGTCATACAGTGGGATTTTAAAATATCGAACATATTCAGAAGTTACAAGAAACGTCTATCTCATAGCAAAATCTCTTCACATTAAATGGAATCAGAATTGTCTAAATAGGTATAAGGTAATGAAAAGTAGTTTGATCTCGTCTCAGTCCATCTACACATTCTGACATAATCAACATACATATGATAAGAACTATCAGCAACACATGTGTACATATAAATTTCAATGTGTAATTTATACACTCTTCACACACACACACACACACACACACACAAACACAAACACTGTAAGATATATGGATATCATGTTTATTCCAGAATTCTTCGAAGGCAGAACCATTCATGCAGAGGGATAGATATCAAGTTATCATATATATAAGCTTGGATATTGTAAATTCTGGTTAACCATTACTTTATAAAACTGTTAGCACAAATCAAGTTTATTTTGCTTGACGTTCATTAGGAAATAAATATAAGGTTTTGAGGTGTTTTTTGTCGGGGCCATCTGAGAAGCCTATAATTTCCTATGTGGTTAAAACAAGCCATAGTAAGTTGTTTTCTCTTTCAGTGTGAAGTGCTATTCTTCATTATTCTAAAATAAATTTTTAAGTTGTTACTTACAAATTAGCACTCCTTTGAAGCTTTTAACGATTAGATAGATTATCGTTTGGTAACCGAATGTAACCAGCAGAACGTCAAGATCTGACTGCGGTCTGCATGAGATATAGTTTCAGTGAACATGGAACAGCAATTCGGTAAGGACAGAAAGAAAGCGACACTTCTTAACAATAGAATATATTAATCAGTATAACAGGCTACCATAATCGTCAACTTCACGTAACTTATCAATGGGTGAGTTAAAGATGAGATAGATCAGCAATAATGTTCCTGACCAGTATTTTTATAGAACTGATTTCCACCATCTCAAAAGAAATTAATGTTATACTTTGTGGTTCTCCATCATTGTCTGGGCCAAATCGATCGGCAATTGTTGCCATATGGGCTCCTGCATAGATCTCTCTATATTACCTGTAATTTCAGTTTGATATCAGTGATGGCTAGCAGTCGAATCTAGGATTCATATTTCGTCAGCTGGATATATGTCATAACGAGGCATCTGCAAAGTGACCAGCATGCCAATAACAGTGGATAAGTTCGTCTCACTCAACAGGGGAAAACTACAAGCTATAAAATCAGAAGTATACTCAATGCATAGGAAGTAGCTATCGTAACGCGGTGACCTAGTGGATAAAGCCGTTATGTCTGAATTGACGGATTCGGAATTCTGGACTCAATGGAGACAAAATCACTTTCTGGGAGATAGGTATATTCAGCTATTGAGTTTTGAAGGGGCAGAAATGCATGTTCTTGTTCCAGCTGCTAGCCAGTATCCATTTTAAATATGAGTGAAATTTAGTTTTCTAGATCTGAACTTCTGATAAGTACAAAGGAATAGCACACCTATCCTGCATAACTTCTAGCTAATTGTATTTTACAGAACATCATCACGACCTTCATAAGTTGATCAATAATTCAGTAAGATAAGCATATTCTGTCCTAGTTTTCATTTTACCTTATTGCATAGAACCAGTTTTACAAGTGAATGATAACTTTTTATCCCTTGAGGGAAGAAAATCAAAATCTGGATTGAAGTAGACTAAAACTGAAATTAACTTTAGAATTTTTACTGAATTATTCATCAACACTGTGAATTGAGTTTTGTATACAGATACGCAGATATACCTAAATATACGCTTCAAGTCCTATACACTGTAATGCATCTCTATGTATATGTATGCATATATATGTATTGTACTCCGGAAATCACAAAACACAACTTATTACATCGGTGTTAGTACATAGTGAACCTAACTTCCTGTAAAAATTTTATTCCATATCAGAAAGCTGATTTCTAAGTAATTTAAATTTACATTTTTTTGGGCGTTAACCATTGAATTCCTGTTGATTTTATAAAACAAGAAATAACATAGTCTACTGATATCAGTTCAACTAGCTACGGAGTAAAAACGTTTTCTGAGCCTCTTAGCTTAGTTGGTAGAGCACCGGGTCGGTAACCCATAGCCTGCTGTTTTGTATCCTGCTCTAACTCAGATGTAAATGAAAACAATCATTAGTTTAGCTTTAAAGATATCCCCTTCCAAATTAAAAGAAGTGATAGGCTTCATTGCGTTATTCGTCGAATGAGTTCGTGGAATAAACAAGGCGTAAATTTCAACAATTTTTGATGAGTTTCAGATAAAATACTTTGGTGAAACGAAAGAAGTGTAAGTTCAATTATTAAATTGAAAATAGAACTGTTCTTGACCAAAGGATTCTGTGAGACATCGGTTATTCATAGAATGTAGTCAGTGAATATGTAAGATTTGAAGACAAAAGGTTAAACAAAAGTAAAATATATATTAAACCGAGGACTGGCAGGGGGGATAAATACAACAATTAACACAATAGGAGATTAAAATTAAGAAAAATGAGGACAAACAGTCCCCGATTTAATATATATTGACTCGACAAGTAAATTTGTGATCAGATTGTTCGAAATGTATTGGGCAAATACATCACATTGCTCAGATAAACTTCGTCTTCTAATTACTCTATCGGAATTCATAAAAGGGACAAACTGTTTCAAAAGTAAACTAGTCAAGAAGCCAGTTCTCATTGAACAAAAAGGAGGGTATACTTTAGATACTCTTAACTTGTCCCAAAAATATCATACATTTCATTCCATTGAGAAATTTGAACAGTGCAAGAACAAAGACATTTTTAGAATAAAATAAGATCATTTTATTTCATGGCCTTTCATCAGCTGCAAACAGCTTTTAAAAGGCTCAGAAATAAATAGAGATTTGAAATCCAGGATTAACAATAAGGTAGGGAGTCAAGCAAACACAGGATTAGTAGTTACAAATCCTAGTCAAAATCTGAGGAGATAAAAACTACCAGAAATGTGGAGTGAAGAGGGGGAATAAACAAAAATCATTGTAAAACAAGGGATTGTTTAAGAGCTATTAGGTTACGCAATCACATGAAAAACTTGAAAAATCGTCAAGTGATTAATATTCAGTAAGTAATTAATGAAGTGAAGATGCAAGCAAAAGAAAAGGAAAGACTGTATGCATACACATGTAAAAATTATATACAGTTACCAAAGTAAGGAAAAGTTAATTACAGTCTCCTTTTGTGTAGATAGATCAAGTTGAAAATGTATAATAGCCAGGGCTTCTGCAAACCATGGTAAACATGATGTCTTTTGTTTGTTGATCATGCTGAATAATTGAGAAACATCTATTTAATGCCCTGTTTCCATCAGATGCCTGGCGGTTGCGTTTTTAAAGGCCTTGCCACCACTCAAACACAGATTTCTTGGAATCCGCACATAAAATCAAGTAGACATCCTTCTTTTAGTCTATCCTAAGTACTTGCTTCCCAAAGTACAGGTGAATTAATATACGCAGTTGGAGGTGATATGAAATGGGTATTTGTCTACTTTCGACTGTATTATTGAGTATAATTTATTGTAAACTGAGATAAGTTTGGCAACAGAGAAGTTCCTTCTCAGTACAGCTATTATTCTTCTGTCTATTCTTCAAGATGTTTAATCCCCTCTGAATGATAGGCGAAAGAAGACAGGCTTCTTCTCTGCAAGTGGATGTTTTGGTCGCTCAATAAATTCTTTTCCATGCTTCTCGATGAATTTCTTCGAATATCCATTCTCTATAAGAGTCTTATCAATTACACCGAATTCTTCTACATATTTAAGGTAATGTTATGCCGTTATCACTACTAATACTTCATTTCAATTGCAGACATTCGTCATCTTATCAAAAAAGGTCATGAAGTAGATACTTTGAAATCTTTCAAGATGATCAAGCAACAGGACAATTCGAAGATATTGAAGTTCGCTAAGGCTACAGCTACCAAACGAATCAAGCAGAAACAATAATCGAATAGCCATGATAACTTGGTTTTTCCTTATTCCTCTTATATGATTGCATCATTTTTTGATTAAAATGTTCTATTGAATGCATGAAATTCCAAAGATCATCTTACCAACTGAGTTCAACTGGCTACATTACTGCACAATTTGTCGGTTACCTACAATCGACTAGCCTACTCGTCAATCTTCTGCTCATATTCACAAAACTTTCTCGAAATCTCTGATGAATCACACATACAAGTGAAATCTTTTGACATAACTGGTTAGCTTTAAATAGATATTTGTATACATTATAATAGCACGTTGATTCATATTGAGTAGCTTCATTTAGCTGCAAAATCTGTGTCCACATTCTTCAGTGATATGATATTTGAATACGTAAGATTATAATCGGCTGAAGAGATGCGGATGAAATAAACTCCTAATACACTATTCTGCTTCCGAAAATTTTTTATCCTCATCCGATTTCCACATATTACACTTCATTTGCTTATTCTTCCTTTTTCAATATGGTTAGAGATGAATCCCAGTTTCTTAGTTAGTGACTAGTTTCGATTACGTCTAATATGGAAGCCATCACCTTTAGGAACAATCAAGTGGGGTTTAAGGGTAGCATTATATGATAATAAGGCTTTTGTGTGGATGGCAAAGTTTCATAAAACGGAACAGTTGTATTCCAAGTCAGTGGTTGATTAATAACATGGTCCCTGTAAAATCTCTATCTACCACTGATTCAAGTTTGAGCACAAGTGAGTCCTGAAATCAGGCAAACTGGCTGTTCAACTTAATAAGTTGTAAGGTAATCAGAAAGGGACCTTACTTGTTGATACTTGAAAGCAGGGTGTATCCGTGACCAAGACGGCAATTGTTCTCTACTCTTTACTTTTTAATGTAGCTGTAGTCAGTCTTAACCCATGTGATTTTCATCTGTTGGGTTGTATTTTTATTATTATGGCTAATCTATTCATAAATTAATAGTAGTTCATCTGGAAGCATTTTCAAATCAAGTCAATGGATGAGGAAATCAGATACTAACTGATTACACTACACGACGGTTTTGTAAAGCTGCTAATTCACTGAAGTTGGACAGCAGTTATTATCTGGCTCTATTCCTTCTCATAAAAAATGTTGTGTCGATACTCAGGTGTTAAAAGTAAGCAGTTAATAGACTCAATGATACTGAAATTCGATCTCACTGACTGATGAAGTAAAACACTGATTTAAAGCAATTGAGTGATGACTAATCCGGTGACTCGGCTTCACTGATTTACTGTACAACCCGAATATTCAAAACCCGTAGAAACTTAACTGAATGATACTCAAGATGACTGGTAAATTGTTCATAAACTTATACTAGTTTGAGAAGCATGGGGTAAATGTTTCGTCCCAATGTGCTACTTCTCATCAGCGTGTACCAATCACATCGTCAGGGATCGCCAAGTGTCATGCCAACCACTTTCATTAGTCACTGTATGGATCTTAATGTAATTGAACAAATTTTCTTATTTCTACCAATTCATGACACACAGCTATCACCAACTAATGCTCTTGGCAAGTGTTTGTCCGAACACTCAACTTGGTTGACTTAGAAAGCCACATCTCATTAGTATTTCTTCCATGAGGTGGAACGTTCTTCTTTCGTTTTGTTCTTAGCTTAAGAAACAAAAGTTCGAAAACATTTTAAAAACGCGCGAGAGTACGTGATACATCCAGAAGACATTTGATAAGCTAAAACAAACTAAAAGGGAAGAATTGAACGGAATATAATCGGTGGAAATTATTTTTGTTAGTGTAAGATTTCAGCGAGCCACCTTCAATCGAAAGTTACCAGGTTTCATGGTGAACGCGTTAATCATTCAGCCACTGGGTCTATTAAATGGTATCTGAAGACCAATATTTTCAATGAATGTAAATGCTTGATTGATAATCATTTTTCATATCTTTGTGATCCCAGCACCATACAACATCATATATTGACAACTTTGTATGAGATAACTGACTGGAAAAACAAATTCCTTAACTTTATATGAGTTGTTTCTATTGATAGTAGAATTTTCCTTATCTCTGGTATAGGTGTCGCATCATTTCTATCACATGTGTTGAGTCTTGATCCGATGAACAAAGATTCAGTAATCAATCTCTCTCTCCACCTAATTATATTGGACTTAAGTACAGTGGCTTTATCCCATCCACGCTATTGTGTGGTTGTGTGTCACTGTTTGGATTGCAATTGCCGAGTTTTTTTCTAGATTATTGATCTTATTTAGGTCTGTTATTCTATATTAAGCTAAATTCCTATGTTCGACTATTCTAACTGACCCCAACCGACTAGTTTGATCTATATACATGACCTCACAGTCATTACATGGAATTTGATAGATTATATTATTTTGTTTAATTGGTTCTATCGGATCCTTATGCCAGCCGAAAGAGTTTATCTCTGAGTGAGTTTGTAGGTTTAAATGCCAACGTAATTCCAGCTCTGTTGAGGATTCTACGTAAAGTTTCTGAGATACCCTTGTTATAGAGTAGTACAATAGAGGCTGTGAACTCCTTTTTTCTCATGTTATCGTTATTAGTCGAACTCGTGTAACTGATATTTTTCTGTTTTTTATGTGTCCGTAAGAATTTCTTAATAAACTGCGGAGAATAATTATTAACCATTAGCGCTTCTTTTACGTGTTTCAATTCCTTGTTTACGTTCTTGCTTTGACTAGTCAGTTTTCTAGCTCTATCATTTAAACATTTGATTAATCCTGCCTTAACTGACTGGTTTAATGTGATGTGCTTAATATGAAACCTAATTCTCTTTCGATGAACTCCATGTTTAACTATGGGTACACACAACCGAGGAGTGTCAAAGGAGAATGAAACCACTGTCCAGTGACTCTTAGTGTTGGCATTAATCCCCTTCTAATAAAATAAATAATTTGTCATAAATAACAACTTGAATAGTATATAATTAATAAGAAAATTTACACAATGAACAAAATGATAATAAGTAAAACTGTGAAACTTTAATTTACCTTTATTGGTTCTTCATATCCAGGGAAATGAATCTCTCCATGACTATGTATGAAGTTGAATTCATCAACTTTTTCTATTTCAGTGTCTTGTTTAACTATAACTGGCTTTCTACGAAGTGTTGATTTTTGAAAACTAGTCAATTTTGATTCATTTTTACTCATATTTCTCATGTATAATTAAGGATTTATGATGTATGTATATAAAAAAACCTTTTTTACGTCTTTGGAAATGTTGTTTAAATTTCAATGTAGAATTTATTTCATATTGCATTTCAAGTGAATATTACATATCAATGTTTCAATTGACTCATATAAACCTGTTGAATTGAACTTCGTATAATTTACTGAACTGTGATTGGTTAATACACTTTCTGAGATGAAATGAAACAGATACACTGTTTTCGTCCAGTAATTATTCTTTTATCCTTTAAAACTTATCTTGTTGTACGATAAAGTACTAAATTACATACTATGAAATCAAATGCAATGTGTAAAGTGTGTGTAATACTGGAAACAGAATGGATCCTAGAAACAGAGAGCTGAGAACGCTATATATATATATATACATATATATACATATATATATATATATATATATATATATCGCTTAGTACTGGCTGAAGGCTGAAGCCAATACTAATATCATAGGAACTTGAAGATCTACAGGTAAAAACCAACAAGTTGACAGAAGAGGAAGGGCAGCGAAAACGCGATTTCAAGTGAACATAGAGAAGACAGAGGTGATGAAGATACTCAACCAACAACACCAACACCAACACCAACAACAACAACAAGCTCCAATCACCACCAAAGGGAGAAACTTGAAAGAAGTAGCCTCCTTCACCTATCTATCTCAGCAGGACAGCATCGTTTCAACTACAGGCGGTGGCACAGACACACACGAGGAAGTCAAAGCCAACCAAGATTGGAAAGACAGCAAGATAGGCATTACTTCATTAACCTGAAACCAGTGTGGAGATCTTCTGAACTCAGCATATAGGCTGAACAATATCCGGATTTTCAACACCAATCCAGTGAAGTGAGTGCTTGTGTATGGCTGAGAGACTTGGCGCGTCACGAAGAGCATTTGCAAGGAACTACAGATATTCATCAACAAGTGCCGCCTACGCTGGCTCCTTACTGAAGCACAGATGGAAGGCGAGAATAATGAGAATAAGCAAGAAGGAACTCTGGCTGGCTGGCTGGCTGGCTGGCTGGCTGGCTGGCTGGCTGGCTGGCTGGCTGGCTGGCTGGCTGGCTGGCTGGCTGGCTGGCTGGCTGGCTGGCTGGCTGGCTGGCTGGCTGGCTGGCTGGCTGGCTGGCTGGCTGGCTGGCTGGCTGGCTGGCTGGCTGGCTGGCTGGCTGGCTGGCTGGCTGGCTGGCTGGCTGGCTGGCTGGCTGGCTGGCTGGCAACCAACCAACCAACCAACCAACCAACAACCCATCTCCCAACAAGTATGCGGAAGGAAGTGGAGATGGAATGGATTGGGAACACATTGAGAAGACAATTCGTGGACATCATACGACAGGCCAGGCACTCGACTGGAACCCAGATGAGAAACGACGAGTTGGGTGTCCGAGGTGAGGGTGACATGGAGGCGGTCGTGCGAGGAGGAGATGAGAGCTTGTGGGCTATGGTGGAGCCAGGTTGAAAAGATGTTAGAGAAGAGAGTGATCTGGAGATGTGCTACTAAATCCGTATGTTCTACTAGGAACCCATGGCACAAATAATAATAATAATAATGTTTAATCAAGATAGCAGTGGAATCTGTGACATGCTTTTCGTTCTGTTTGGAGCTTGTTAACTAGATATATCTGTATCCCATTGAGCGATGCTGTTCTCATTGAGTCCGACACATGTCACTTTCAACACACACGAATCATAAAACACTTTATAAGCAAAGCTGTCGTGCAGTGATATCTTTCAATTACTTCATCAAAATTCACTAACTGTTATGTTCAAAATTCAGTTATTTCATGTAATCATGTTGTTGCTTGTATTATCCCATCGTTGAGTAGATCATATTGATCGATTCCTGTTAGCATATGGATTCCTGCGAGTATGCCTAGATATTGACTGTAATTGAATTATACATTAATGATGGAATATATTACACCTGTCATGACTCGATGGCGTTTGAAGTGATCTTTTCGGGTTCGAAAGTCAGAAAGAGCACCATCACTAATTGGAAGGCAGACACATCCAGCTGACGAGTCCTAAATAGGACGAAGCATGCATCCTGGATTCCAATGCTAGCCACCAAGAATCAATAATGTGTCTTTCGTGTATTACATCGATGAGAATCACTGATAAGTTAAGGATTTGCCAGATTACAGTGTCCACCAATAATTTTACAGAAATGTATCTTTCCGTAGTTGAAAGATTTATATTTGAAAGACTGTTTGTTGATAAGTAACACGTATTGGTTCAATTCAAGCAATCGTAGTCACTGACCTGAGTAACAAGAACATGACGCATAAAACTACCGCCTTTGAATATAAATGTTTTCAGGTTAAACTTGCAGAACGCTGGCTGTGTTTCTATTCCTGATGAAAAATGAAAGCAAAAACTCACTCATGGTTTTCGCTTGTTTGCTTTTAGCAAAAAACAGTGTTTCTAACATCATTTGACAAGACTGCTCATTTTAATTTAGCCAACTCTACGGGTCATAGCTAATCACTAGAACTTCGAGAAATTCATTTCGATACATGTCAGTAGTGAACACTGGATAAAGTTTTATAAAGATAGATTGATTTGCAGACAGTCTACGCTACGGATTGACATCAGACAGTGAACAACTAAGAAACTAGTGGTATTGGACATTTTTTTGTTCCCAGTTCGAGATTTATCAGGAGTCCGCACCGTCTTCCACCTAAAGAATCGAGTTCAGACTCATCCAATTTTGCTGTGAACACATTAGATGGTCACTTTTCATTTTGGATAGTCGCAAATAATTCTGAGAATCATGGAGTTGTAGTGAAAAATCACTAACCATCTCATGTCATACCTATACCGAAAGGCCATTCCCCTGCCGGATGAAAAACAGAAATTCCAGCAATTTGTACAAAGTCGTTATGTAACAAGACATCTTAAGATTCAGATGCAGATTTGTTGTTTGAGAACAGAAGGCTGTGAGCCTACATTAATCCTTTTCCAGTAAATTTCTGTACTTGTCCAATCCCCTTTTGAACAAGTCAGTTGATGATGTGGACGCCACTTCTTCTGGGAGTCGGTTCCAGGCGTTGATTACTCGACGAGAGAACCAGTACTTTGCAGAGACTATGTTTGTTCTTTGCTTTTGTATCCTCCTACTATGTCCTCTGAGGTTTCATGAAGTAACACGAAGGAAAAGAGAAGATAGATCAGGTCTGAAGTCATTTCTTAGAATCCTGCATAACATGATTAGATCCCTTCTCTGTTTGCGACGGGATAAAGAGAAGAGGTTCAGCTCCTTAAGTCGATCTTCATAAGTCAGGCCAGTCATCGCAGAGATCATACGAGACCTTTCCAGAAACTCGGAGTCACCTGTCAGAAAAGAATTTGCCACCTGTGTACAGCTTTCTAATTTAGACCCAACGTAGAATGTACATAAGATAGTGAACATATCACCACTTATTTTTGAAAACGTTCGGCGTAATGCCCAAATTGTCCTAAAATTCCGAGCTACTATCAATGTGCTGTGGTTTTCAAATCGTAAATCACTATGACTCCAAGGTCCTTGTGGGTCAGTACTAGCGGTAGAGAAGTCCCATCAACATCGGCATTGCTGTGTGTGTGCAATATATGCATGCTCACACATTTACTTACCTATGTTGATAGGCATCAGCCACTTCTCTGACCAGGTAAACAAGCTGTTTAGGTCTACCTGAAGAGCATGTATATCCTCGTCGTTCCTAATTTTCCGCTAGATTTTCACATCAACAGCGTAGAGAACCATGAAGGATTTCGTGATATTTGCACCTCATTTACACATAAGAGAAACAACAGGGGACCCAAGAATATGTCTTGCGGCACTCCATTTTCTACTGACTTCCAAGAGGAGAGTTGAGAATAATCCTTACTGTTTGTCTCCTATCAAGAATAAACTTTCTTATCCATGCAAGCAGATTGACAGTGATTCCAAAACCTAGTTTCCTACAGAAGCCTGGAAAGAGGTATCTTATCAAACACCTTACTAAAGTTTATGAAAATGATATCTAAATGTATGTTGTCATCGTCAGAATTAACCCAATTTTCTCTGACTAAGAGGAGGTTCATCAAGCGAGAGAAATTTCTGCGAAAGCCATGCTGTGAACGAGTTAATAGAGTGTTTCTCTCTAAGTGGACTGTGATGGCTTTTTTTATTACTCTTTTGGGATTTAACTTATATAAAGTCCCACATTTCACCTGGTCGAAAGTTCTACAGGATGGAAGTTTATTGAATTGGTTGTGTTATTCTTCTTACAAAAATGTTGTTAAATGCAAGGTTGGACGACCGGATAATGAAATATGCTAGTAACGTACATATATTAATTCGACGGGTAAAAGTGAATCAGACAGACATAACCACGTCATATTTTTATGCTAGGGGACATCTAATCAATGCGAAAACCGGTGACCTGTTTCAATGTAGAGGAGAATGTAGACACGAAATTATTATTTTTATTATTATTAGTCCCTTGGGTTCCGAGTGGAACATACGGCTTCAGTAGCACGCCTCCAGTGACCTCTGTTCTCTGAGATCTTTTGAACCTGGTTCCACGACAGCACACAAGCTCTCATTTCCTCCTCGCATGACCTCCTCCATGTTACCCTCGGACGTCCAACTCGTCGCTTCCCATGGGGATTCCACTCGAGGGCCTGACGCGTGATGTCCTCAGTCGGCCTTCTCAGTGCATGCCCAATCCATCTCCACTTCTTCCTGCATATTTGTTGCGTGATAGGTTCTTGGTTGGTTCGTTCCCAGAGTTCCTTGTTGCTTATTTTTTCTGGCCATCTAATCTTCAGCAGCGAGCGTAAGCAGTTGTTGATGAATGTCTGTAGTTTATTGGAAATACCTTTCGTGGCGCGCCAAGTCTCTGAGCCATACAAGAGCACTGACTTGACGTTGGTGTTGAAAATCCGTATCTTGTTCCACATGCTGAGTGCAGAAGATCTCCACACTGGTTTCAGGCTAATGAACGCCTGTCTTGCTTTTCCGATTCTCACTTTGACATCCTCGTCTGTGCCTGTGCCGCCTGTAGTTGAAACAGTGCTTCCTAGATAAGTGAAGGAGGTTACTTCCTTCAAGTTTCTCCCGTTGACGGTGATTGGAGTTTGTTGTTGTTGTTGATGGTGGTGGTGCGGTATCTTCATCACTTCTGTCTTCTCTATATTCACCTGAAGTCCCGTCTTCGCTGCCTCTTCTATCAACCTGTTAGTTTTTGCCTGCAGATCTTCAAGTTTATGTGACATTAGGCACAAGTCATCGGCGAAATCCAAGTCTTCTAGGTTCTTTTCCGTCGTCCAGTGTATCCCCCTCTTCTCGCTGCCTACTGTTTGCTGCATGATCCAGTCCACCACAATCAGGAATATCATGGGGGATAGTAGGCAACCTTGTTTCACTCCTGTCTTCACTTCAAAGGCATCACTGAGCTTCCCATTGTGGATTACTTGGCATGTGGCATCTTCATATAGTTGTTGAATGAGGCGGATAAAGGTTTGCGGTACTCCGTAATATTGAAGCAGTTTCCAAATTACTTCTCGGTCGACGCTGTCAAAGGCCTTCTCAAAGTCGATGAAGTTGAGGTATAGAGCTGATTGCCATTCTACGCTCTGTTCTATGATGATACGAAGCGTTGCAATTTGGTCTGCACATGATTTGTACTTCCTGAAGCCTGCCTGTTCCGGTCGCAGTTTTGAATCCAGTGCGTCTTTAAGCCTCTCCAGGATGATGCGGCCTAATATTTTACTTGGGGTGGATAGGAGAGTGATTCCGCGCCAGTTCTTGCAAGCACTAAGGTCTCCCTTCTTCGGAAGTTTGACAAGGTAACCCTTCTTCCAATCGCCAGGTACCTTCTCTTCCTTCCACACCTTCTGCAATAGTGATGTGAGCGTGTCCGCTGTTGTCTCTGCATCTGTTCTCAGTGCTTCTGGCGGTATTCCATCTGGTCCTGCTGCTTTCCCGCATTTCAGTAGCTTTATGGCGTTCAGGACTTCCATTTTCGTTGGGGGATTTATGTTCACTTGTAATTCAGCAGCTGCAGGTGGTATTTCTGGACGAAGTGCAGGTGGTGATCGATTCAAGAGCTTCTTGAAGTGGTCGGCCCATCGTTTCCTCTGTTTCTCTTCTTTTGTAATTAAATTCCCTTCTTCATCTTTTATTGGTTTCATCTGTGTTGGTCTCTTCCCTGATAGCAACCTGGTTATTTGATACAATGTCGTCAGGTCTCTCCTACCAGTTTGCAGCCTGTTCTGCTTCACTTGCCAGTGTTTCGTAGAAGTGTCTTTTGTCTTTGCGTGCACTCTTCTTCACTTCTTTGTCCAGTGTTTTATACATTGTGCTCAGTTCCTCTTGTCGTTGAGCATCCATGCACTGGTTTATCTTCTGCTTCACCATCCTCCTCTCCTCTATCAGCTTCCAGGTATCCGTCGAGATCCATTCCTTGTCTTCTTTCTTCTTCCTTCCTAATACGGCTGTGCAGGTTTCTTTCCACACAGCTTTCAAAGACTTCCAGTGTTCATCCACACAGGTTTCTTCAGGGATGTCCCTCGATATCTCCCATTTTGTCTTGATGGCTGCTTTGAAGATCTCCTTTGTAGTTTCATCCTTCAGTTTCCGAGTGTTGTACTTGAATTGAGGTCTATCACCAGCTTCCTTGAAGGCTTTTAACTTGATTTAGAAGGTTCCTTGCACGAGATGGTGAGTGGTCTGAACCTACATCTGCTCCTCTTCTTGACCTTGTGTCAAGTAGACTGCGTCTCCATTTTCTTGAGATTGAGATAAAGTCGATCTGATTTTTAGTGTGTCCATCTGGTGAATGCTGAAATCCATGTCGCTGACTTGTGGATATCTTTGTGCCTGAACACACTGCCTCCAATCACCAAATCGTTGAATGCGCAGAATTCTGCAAACAATTCTCCATTCTCATTCATTTCACCTAGCGCCTCTCGACCCATGGTTAGTTCTCTTCCCGTATTGTCCCCTCCCAGTTTGGCATTCATGTCGCCCATGTAGACACGAAATAGACGCTTTTATCTATCTAAACATGCTGTTGTCAGAAAAGCAGGCATGATTACTGACATTTAAGTTAAAGTTGACGAAGCTACAATATCCTTCATCTGAAAAGCATATGAATCTCTAGGGGATGGATTTTGAATAAACTAGAGTCAGTATCATTTCACTCCTGGACTCTGCAGCTGAACCCTGAAGGAAAACGTTTACAGTCGCTCAGAAGATTAGATGACAATGCTACTTTCCGATATTTCAGTTCAACACCGTCAGTCAACAAGGCTGTCCTTAGACATAAGGCTTATGAGATATTTCGCAATGTGAAGATCCTGAAAGTAAAACTGAACATAAATTTAGTAACCCATACATGAACCTTATTATGATAAGTATCAACTTGGAATCTTAAGGGCAGGGTAAAAGAGGACAGAAGATGAACTAAAGCATCCAGGTTTTTTCAGATGATCAAGAAAACAGTAAAACTTATGGTGGACCGAAAGGAGAACAAAGTAATCAGGTAAGATGAATGAAAACCACTCATTGATTGCATATATCTCTCCTCAGAAGACTCTGTAGTCGAAAAAAGTAAAACAGAATAAGATCAGTTATGTTTTTAAGATTTATTATTGAAAGCTACGTCAGTAGAATAAATGAACTTTTTTTCAATAAATCAACAAAAATTCAATGAAATTGATAGTTACTTTAGTTTAACTAGAAAAAGTAAACATTTATAGTAATGATGGGTAGTGGCTAGCGTTGAAATCTAGGATGTGCATTTCGTCCTATTTAGGACTCGTCAGCTGGATGTACCCATCATTACTATACACATTAAAACACAGGCAATAATCAACGCATCCTCACACGAGCCCATATACCAACACAGACTGATCAATTCGGTCTAATCAACGACGATGTATTACAAGCCATAACACTAAAAGTAAACATTATCTGAAAAATCGAGTTGATAGATTTTCTCGATCCTATTCACAACAAGGAGGTCTGGGAACGAACCAACCAAGAACCTATCATCCAACAAATATGCAGGAGGAAGTGGAGATGGATTGGGCATGCACTGAGAAGGCTGACTGGGGACATCACGCGTCAGACCCTCGAGTGAAATCCCTATGGTAAGCGACAAGTTGAGCGTCCGTGGCGAGGGTGACATGGAGGAGGTCGTGCGAGGAGGAAATGAGAGCTTCTGGGCTGTCGTGGAACCAGGTTCAAAAGATCTCAGAGAACAGAGGTCACTGAAGACGTGCTACTGAAGCCGTATGTTCCACTAGGAACCCAAGGGACTAATAATAATAATAATATTCACTTATGAAATTCACTATCTATCAACTACAGTAAATTATTATTTTTCTAATGTTTTAACTTTCAACAGAGATATTTGACTGTTTATTTTTTTTCTACGAAATTACTAGAAACAGTAGCATAAAAAATGGTGTTAAGAAAAAATTCAATAGTTGTAGGTATGCAAAAATTCTAGTACTTACTTGAACTTATCAGTATGATAAGATACCCTACAGTGTATTTCATTTTATATTGAATATCAGTGTATATTCAGCATATATGTGTTATGTTGGATATATTACCTATCACCAATATAACAAAAATCAATATTATTATGACCAATAAAAATGAAGTGTGTTCATTCATATAAGTTTATTTAGTCAACATTTCATTGTGATTGTGAGTAGACATTAAATTCCTTTGAAAAGTTTAGCATATTGATCATTGAACAGAGTAATGATATAATCTATTATCGTTTACATTAATGTTGAAAGATGATAATGCAAAGAAATTTGATTAAGAAAAACATCCGTGTATATTGAGTAGATTAAATTCTTAATTCTTTATATAGTTTCCGGATTACAAGACAATCAATGGCTGAATTCAGACAGATTCATTTCTTATACTGATCAAAAATGGTATAATGGTTAACTGTCAAGTAGATTGTTGTCAACAGCAACTAGATTAGTACAAAGTTGATGAAATACAAAATTAATACATATGATGGTAGCAAATCTAACTTCAGAAGAACTCATAACATTATTCTGTTCCAATTTTTGAGTACAATTATCAAAACATCAAAATTGATAACCATAACACCAATTTTTGCTTCGGAATTGGGTATATTAGTGGTGATAATCACTGGAAATGTATTTTCTAACCTTTACCATTAGGTAAGTTATTTTCAAAGGGGTTATTATTATTATTATTATTATTATTATTATTATTATTATTATTATTATTATTATTTGTCCCTTGGGTTCCTAGTAGAACATACGGATTTAGTAGCACATCTCCAGATCACTCTCTTCTCTAACATCTTTTCAACCTGGCTCCACCATAGCCTACAAGCTCTCATCTCCTCCTCGCACGACCGCCTCCATGTCACCCTCACCTCGGACACCCAACTCGTCGTTTCTCATCTGGATTCCAGTCGAGTGCCTGGCCTGTCACGTGATGTCCCCGAATTGTCTTCTCAATGTGTTCCCAATCCATTCCATCTCCACTTCCTTCCGCATACTTGTTGGGAGATGGGTTGTTGGTTGGTTGGTTGGTTGGTTGCCAGCCAGCCAGCCAGAGTTCCTTCTTGCTTATTCTCATTATTCTCGCCTTCCATCTGTGCTTCAGTAAGGAGCCAGCGTAGGCGGCACTTGTTGATGAATATCTGTAGTTCCTTGCAAATGCTCTTCGTGACGCGCCAAGTCTCTCAGCCATACACAAGCACTCACTTCACTGGATTGGTGTTGAAAATCCGGATATTGTTCAGCCTATATGCTGAGTTCAGAAGATCTCCACACTGGTTTCAGGTTAATGAAGTAATGCCTATCTTGCTGTCTTTCCAATCTTGGTTGGCTTTGACTTCCTCGTGTGTGTCTGTGCCACCGCCTGTAGTTGAAACGATGCTGTCCTGCTGAGATAGATAGGTGAAGGAGGCTACTTCTTTCAAGTTTCTCCCTTTGATGGTGATTGGGGCTTGTTGTTGTTGTGGTTGTTGTTGTTGGTGGTGGTGTTGGTGTTGTTGGTTGGGTATCTTCATCACCTCTGTCTTTTCTGTGTTCACTTGAAGTCCCGTTTTCGCTGCCCTTCTGTCAACTTGTTGGTTTTTGCCTGTAGATCTTCGAGTTTGTGTGACATTAGACATAAGTCATAGGCGAAATCTAAATCATCTAGGATCTTTTCCTCGGTCCAGCGTATCCCCTTCCTCTCGCTCCTCACGGTTTGATGCATGATCCAGTCCACTACAATCAGGGGGTTAATTTACTTAAATTTTAACCATATGAAGCAATGAATTTTTCCTCTTCATAAATCAATGAGAAGAGGTCAAGCCTGTTGTCAAAATGTAATGACTTTAACTCTGTTCTCTTGACATGAATCAAAGGAAAGTTTTAAAATTTGATTACAAAACATGGACGGTAGAAAGATGACAACTGAGACATTATCTGATTAAGCATTAGAACAAGTGAGCATCAGGTTTCCTTCTGGGAGCCCTACCCGCTGCCCTCCAAATTTTTATTTCACTTTCAATAATCACCCAATCTGTCAAACTATGCCTATTTCACATGGGTAAACTGATAATATAATCTAATTCACATTCTCATCAAAATAGGTCAATCAATGTATGTGGAATTTTCAGTGAGTCTAGAGGAGTCTATTAACTTCCAATTTGTAAATGCTTACTGCTTATCAACTGGAAATTCAAAATCAGGCTATCTTAAACAAAACACAGATATTCTTAGACTAATTCATCACCTCATAGACATCATATTCATATGCTATTGATTACTTCGCCTGTATTCATTCTCTCTTCACTCCTTTCATATCTCATGACATTGATCTTTGCTTTGTTCAGCACTTGCAGTGTATCAAGTTGGTAAGTTTTGTTACGATAAATGCTTCATGGATGTGTATTCTTGTTTGGTTTTGAACATGTCAAGGAGATGCATTAACATCTTGTATGATGGTGTCCTGGTGTCCAGTTAACTATTACTTCAGAAGTTGGGGTGTAATTCACTAAGGTATGGAGTAACGATAATCACTTTTATTTCAATGCGTACAAATTATTATTGTAGACTAAAATTTCTTGCTACTGTTGATGTTTGAGATCACCACCTAATATGGTGGTGAGGATGAAACTTCATGCATTTGTTCATCTGCATTATCATTTCCCGTTGCCAAAATTATGTCCCAATTAGGCTGACCCTGTAACAATTTTTGAGAAGTCATGTCATTAAGGTGCCATTTCTTGTGACCTATCCAGTGTTCACCAGTACTATGCTGTCAAAATGAATTTCTCAATGTTGTTGTGACAACCTGTGACTTTTAGTAATGACCAGGCACCCCTGAGTTATGTATATGAAACAGAAATGCACGTTCCACAGGACTTTTTTCGTTCGATTTCACCTGGCCAATGTCGCAGACCTGCGAAAATTTATTCTACAAGTGTCAAGAGATATGACAGCCACCTTTTCTCAAATCTGCAGTGTAGTGATGGACGAATTTTACAGTGAAGAACACACTCCTTAACTGGATTCTTGCTGTGTGCGAGCCATTCACTTCAGTGACATATTGATAGCTCGGGAGGATCTTGATACGCTGCAATGATGTTTTAGCCTGCACCTATCCGCCGAATAATTTCAGTTCAGATGATTTGAAGGGTGATTTACAATAAAATCTGTCTGTTTCTTTGACAAATACCAAGTGTACGGATATCTTCATATTAACTGACTATTTTAGTAACCGAACAGAAAGATTTGGACAACTGAATCAACGTTTCTAGAATTATAACCTGACGAGCCGATAGCAGAGATCTCCCAAAATATCACCGCGACAACAACCTATTACTGACCAGTACTCCTTGGACACTGGTGCATCGGCTCAAGTTACCAAACAAAGCATCCTTCTGAGCCATGATAATTTGTTAGCTAGAAAAATCTCAGTCCGTAAGCTGAGCTCCCTGGATAGCATTTGGTTGACATGGAATATGCAAAGGATACTGTCCTGCTAGGTGAAGTCGCTGAAAAAGTGCAAGGTCTTCTCAACGCCTTGAGAAGAAAACTGAGCAAGTTTGGCATGCGTTTTGTTGGCACATGTAAAATGTAGGATGATTCTCCAGGACTGGTACTCCCCGTTTAACCACAGAGAGTAGAGTAGTGGTGGAATATCTCGACCACTTCACTTACTCGAGGAGTTGCCTCAGTTCAAATGGGCTGGTGGCTGGTGAAATCTCAGTTCAAGTACAAAATATTCACTTGGCATTTGTCAATGTTTCGCGCTGATTGGGGAAATATCCAACTATCTATCAAAGGAAGAGTATACTGAGCTTCAGTCCCTTCCGTCCTGATATGTGATATGGCTGTTGAAAGTAGTTACAGGGTTTCGAACACGGGTGTCTTCGTAGCATTGCTCATGTTTGATGGAATCACCGTGTGAGTAATGTTGAGGTCAGGTGAAGGGTACCAGACAAGACAGACAAGTCGATTGATGAGGTTGTGAACCTTAGTCGACTGAGATGGCTTGAACATGTACTGCTCATGTGAAGCCACAGCCTACCTCGACACGCAATGCTAGGGGATGGTGGATTAAGTTCGAAGCCGGTTCAGGGTGGCCAGATAAAGACTTGGAACAAGTGCATGAAGTCTTTTACTCTCGGTCTGAGTCGTGTTGGTCGGTGCAGATTGTTGTTGGGTTGCCGAGTTGAAAGGATTCAGTGGTTGAGGTCTGACTCTTGGTGATATGGGTGAAAATTGGTTGAGGTGGGGCAGATGTATTCACCCCGTGACATCTATAGCTTGATTATTCGCACTACGCTTCTTCTTCAAATGGTTTATTCTCCCACACAACTTTGTCTACTCTGATATTAGTCTTTTTCTGTCCACCTGTTCTTTGTATACTACCGTGACGTATAGCAACTTGAACTGATGAACTTTTGTGTCAGATTGTACGTCGATTCTGTTTGTCTGGATGAGCTAAGCTACGGGTGCAATGAGGTGACAGTATTTATCCAAATATAGTATTCATCTTTTGGTGACTTGATGTAATTTTGTGTCCTCTAGAAACAGTATCAAATCTAGTCAAAAATTTAATTTTAGTCTGTTTATTAGAAATGTCACACATAGTGAAACAGCATCATTCAATGGATACCATTTTGAACATAATTGATTGTCTGTGTCATGAGTTAATAGGCTTTAACTATAGATTAATCAAAATAGTGATGGATCTCTGTGAAGCTTATCCTAATGGGTATATCCAGGAAGAATCATATAGTTTTGTTCTAATCACTATGTGGAATAAAGGCAACTATAACGTAAACTGTCGAAGAGTATTGATGGTTAATAAAGGAGGAAATTGGTAGACGAAACAAAAACATGCGTTATTTAGGTCCATTAAGGTGAATGGAAAGAAAAAGGTAACGGTTTAGGAGACAACCGCTGGAGAAGACTAGCATTTAATAAACTCTCAGAACGAACGACTGAGAAGTTCAGGGTATTGAATTCTAGTTGTATTTTCTAAGCACATACCCATTGAACATACATGCAGATGGTGATATGGTAAAGCAAAATCAACCATAATAGGCTGTAGAAGCCATGAATAATGTTCAGACACTAGCTATCAGAAGGAAGACAGTCTCACTTAAATTTCACGGTATTTCATCTTATGTAAGGAAGCTATGATGAATCAGGTAAATCATATAAGAGATCATAACAGAAGTTTAATTATTGTTATATGCCTCAGTGTATTTAGAAATTTAAAGTTTTTAGTGATCAATAGCCTCAACGTCAGCCCAATAGTCGAATAATTTCGCGGCATATATTACATCCAAGATACTACTTTTAATCTCATCCAGAGTTGATAGAGTGGTAAATAAGTAGAAAATATTTCTTGATTCACTTTCTTTGACCACACTTCTTCGGATTACATTACCTCATAGTGAGGACCTGAGACGATAAATAATAATGATTGTACACATGTTAATTAGTTTACTAGTTACTAGCCCGTCCTAAGTCCAGATAAAGAGAGAAGGTTGAACATAGATACGGCTAGCATCCCTATCCCGTAAAATCAATCTAATCGCTAAAGAAAATCCAAAGCACAAAGAAGTTATGAAAAAAAACACCTATCCCTCGCTGGAACCGGAGAGACGAAATGACGGCGGTTGGTGAAAGCCTTCGGAAGTCAATTGGTCGATATGTCTTCCCTCTCTCGATGAAAGTAAAAGTTAGCATACGGACATGGAAATTCTAAACAATGTTTGAACCTAGCAAGGCTGCCCAGATTGCAAAAGACATGAGAAGGTATAGTATAGAAGTGACTGAAATCTGAGAAAGCAGATGGAATGGAAGTGGACTCTCCAAACTCTTAACTGGCGAGTCAATAGTCTAATCTGATACTGTCACCCGAACGACAACCACGAGCACACTGAGTTTTCGAGTAGCTATCATGATGTTTCTAACAGCACCAAAGGCTGTCATGCAGTAGGAACCAATCTCCTCCTGCAGGATCAGGATCACGACAACAAGATGGATTCAAATCAAAAGGAAGGAAAGTCACAATCATATAATGCTACGCTACGCTATGCAACTACAAATAATGTAGATCAAGAGAAGAAGGAGGAATTCTACAGATAACTCCAATCAGTACAGGACTCCAGTTAGCGACACCAAAATTCTAATGGGTAGGGTGACACGAATGCCAAACTGGGAGTGGACAACACAGGTAGAGAACTAATCACGGGTCGAGAAGCACTCGGTAAAATGAAAGAGAACAGAGTGAAATGGACACGTGCTACTAAAGCCCTATATTCCACCAGGAACCCAAAAGATAAATAATAATAATACACGTCAGTATTCTAAGAGTAACTGTAGGATGTAATAGAGAGAAATAACAACCTTCATAATAATATTCAGTAAAAAAAGACTTCAGAACATGATTCGCAATTTTCAAGATTAGACCTATTAGCATACCAAGAAACTTTTCCGAAAGAAAAATACGTTTTCGTCCATGTACTCTGCCACTCCCTCGTTTCGAGATTGGCCTGCCCTGACTCCTAATTGGAAGATCAGAAGTTAAGGGGTAGAATGCGTTGAACTCTTCACTTACTTAGGAAGATACATCAATGTGAATGGTTGGCTGCTGAAAAAATATCAACCCAGATTAAAAAATCTCGTTTGGTCCTTCCTTGCTAACCTACGTCACCAATGGCAACGCTGAGCGAGATATCTGGTTATATATCGTGAGACGAGTTGCCACCCCTCAGTAGTCCGCTGTTTTATTTTGGGGGATAAAGGCTACTGGTTTTTGACCACTGATGTCTTTGCAGCATTATCGCAAAGTGAACAACGTTACAATTTGGCATATAGCACTAGGAAAGGAAGATAAGTTAGGTAATAAGGCAGCATGAGCACATGTAACGCATTGTGAGCCACTGCTTACTTTGACATGCAATGTTGGCTGAAGCAGAATTTGAATAAGAGACCTGAGAATAATAGGATGAAATGGGGTGCAAGTTCATACCCCATCTGATTCTGGTTGGGGTCCTCGAAACAATAGGGATCAATGTTAGACGACTCTTGTACACATAGGTCATAATTGATCACAAGATGAGTACACTCCTTGTCATTTTCAAAAACCTGAATAGTTTCATTATCTTTGTGTATTTATGTTCTCTCCCCTAATAGACTTGTCAACTTATATGTTATCCATCTTACTTTTACCCGCAATTTCGGAGTTTGGTAACTTCAACGGATGCACTTCTATGTTTATCTGTTTTTCAGCTGACTGCTCTATTGTGATCGAGTAATTACATTCCTTCCTCCTCTTCAAAGCGACTCCAATATGCATTGACAACCTCCCACAAAGAAGTCCTTATTCACTGTCACTATGTGACTACGATATTCCTCTGAAGTTTTAGTGTTTGTCATATGAATAAAATCTACCTGCAGGCGTTGGAAAATTCTGACTCCAAACCTGTTTTAATCACTTACAACAATGGGAAGAAACCTACTGATTATCAGTGGACAGTCTGTGAAACCATAGACTAGACATTTATGTTCAATTGAATGTATTCATAATCAACCTAAAAACCACTAACCATAAGAGGAATGACCAGAGCTAAGGCGAACGCTACCATCATTGCTAACGTAATCAACAAAAAAGTAGTGAGTCGACAACCTCACTGTCATTCATCCCAGGTTATGTTAACTTTGCTTCTGTGTTCAAGACGGTACTAAAGTTGCGATGTACACTGCATTCATGGAAACTCAACCTTGATGAATAAAAGCATTAGAATGACGAAGAACTGAGTTTCAAACACTAAACATCATAGCAACAGTAAATATTACCCGAATTCGCCTTATTTAAAAGAAGCCTTCAACCAATTTGATCATAGTGAGGAAAGATCATAACTTCAATCTTTGTTATTGTATGCAGTAACTATAACTTCAACTTCAATGATTTCGAAAAAGCCATCGATAGTGTCGACCGGAAGAAACTTGAAAACTGCTTCAAACTACGCTCATAGTGCCCCAAAACATTTACGAACCTCATCCAACAGCTATCTGATGCTACATGCCCAAAAATTCATAATGAGAAGATCATTGATGCCTTTGAAGTTGAGACAGGAGTAAGAGAAGATTGTCGCCTACCAACACCGATGATCTTCACGATTCTGCTCAACTGGATCATGCAACAAACTGTAAGTAGCGAGAAGAGGAGCATACGCTGGATCGACCGACGAAAAGACCTTAGAAGATTTAGATTTCACCAATGATGGTTTGTGTCTAATATCTTGTGACACAAACTCAAAGATCTACAGTCGAAAACTAACAAGTTGGCAGAAGAGGTGAGGCGGTGAAAGAAGACACGACTTCCTTCAGGTGAACGTAGAAAAAGACAACGGTGATGAAAATACCCAACCAACAACAAGAGGCACCAATCACCATCAATGGGAGGAACCTAAAAGAAGTTGTCTCCTTCACCTACCTAGGTAAGACGGCATCGTTTCAACTACAGGCAGCACACGTACAAATGAGGATGTCAAAGCCAGCATCAGAAAAACAACAAGACAGGACTTCCTCCATTCATCTGAAATCAGTGTGGAGATCCACTGCACTGCACTTCACTCCACTGCACTCAACATAAAGCGTGCTTGAACAACATCCGGATTTTAAACACTAATGTCAGTCAAGTGAGTCACTGCTTCTATGTGATGGTTGAGAGTCTTGGCGCGTTACGAAAAGCATTTCCAACAAACTACACACATTGATTACCAGCTTTCATCTACACTCATTCGATACAGAAGATCAGATCAGATCAGATCAGATGGCCAGAATAATAAGAAGAAGGAACTCTGGAAACGAGCCAACCAACAACCTATCGACCAACAAATATGCAGAAGAAAGTGGAAATGGATTGGATTGGGTATACACTGAGAAGACGGTTTGGGGGCGTGATGTGTCATGCCAGTGCCTCGAGTGGAATGCAAAGGGGAAACGACGAGTTGGGTGTCCCAGCTGAGGGTGATATGGAGGAGAGTGTGTGAGGAAGAAATGAAAGCTTGTGGGCAGTTATGGGTAAGGTTGAAAAGACTGTATAGAAGAGAGTGAAATGGTGACGTGCTACTGAAGCCGAATGTTCCACTAAGAACTCAGGGGACAAATAATAATAATAATACGAAGTCACATAAACTATAGCCTGATCTCATCACTTTGATGATTGCTGAAGCGTGCCGAAGTCCACTACTTTCGGTTGACTACCTTGTAGCTGTAAACTGACATGCCACTTGTCGGGAATTGATTGGAGTAAGATCCTCCAAATTCGGTCAAATACAGAAACAATATATAGTCTATAAGAAAGTGATCCTGATGAAATACGGTTATTTAAGCATCATGAATGGATTAATGATGATAGATTAAGACGTGGACATTGTGTGAAATACGCATTTACCAATGAAATAAATACAAACTAGAAGATAAAAGAAAGCATACAAGCTGAAAGATTATCTGATGCTCAACATTCAGATATATTTAGTCGAAGAATTACGCAGGTTGATTTCACTACTGATTTATGCAGCAACTTGTTTCTAGTTACGCAAACTCAATGTATCTTGGATTATCGGTATTCTTCACAATCGACGCACGTGGTCAACAGGATTAGTCTTAGTCAATTCACAGTGATCCCAACCCCTAGTTAGTCATAACGCTTACATCTACCTCGTTGTGATAAGACCAACTACAATTAAAACTCACTAATCATGTATCGATTACTTCAACCAGCGATCAACTAGCTAATCTATATCAAAGAGACTAAATAGGTGGGTTGAAACTTCCTACCATTCACTGGTTGAAATCAATGTGCCTAGTTCAATGAGCCATACCTCTACTCCAGATGCTAATTAAAAAGACTGACAAAACGCACCCACTTTCTGAGCATTTTACAGCATAAAAAACCGCCTTTAACATCATAATAAACGAAAACAAAAATAGCATGAATCATGTCTTGAATGATATATATTATAGGCAAGTTGATGGAATCGTCATTGGGTTCATCATTAGGTCAAATATTGGCTGATTTTTTTCTTGCTAAACTTGATAATAGACTACACTGAAAGATGTCATCGATAATCTGCATATGTAATGAACGTTATACTGACGACACTTTTATTGTCCTCGATCATCCTTCTCTCACTTTCACTTATGAAGAAGAAAAAGAAAATATGCTACATTTTTTAGATATCCTATTGATTAGAAGAGGAGATGGGTTACACAGTAGAAAGATGTACAGAAAGATAACATCTACGGGTCAGTAGATACATTTCCTTAGCTGTGTGCCTATTCCATATAATAAAAACGTCTAATTAAATATCTTGCAAATAGACCCAGTCAGATCTGCTCCAATGACTTTATACAAAAAGAGTTAGAACACATCGAAAATATACTGATAGTTTGATTAAGAGACATATGAACAAAATGAGTAAGAAATCCAATCAGATAATTGTTCAGAAGTAATCAATATTCATGAAGCTCCAATTTGAAGAGGACACACCTGATGAAGTTCTATTCCAGAGGCTACCTACAGCCATCAGAAGAACTTTCTATGCTGATAACCTTTGCTTATCATTTTCTAGTCGGCCAAAAATTGTTGCTCAGACAAAAGACAATCTGCCAATTATATATGCATTTATCAACTGTGGACAAAGCTATATTAGGTGTACAGTTAGGCAGTTTAACAAATGTGTTGTTGAGCAACCACTACCATGGGCAGCAAAGGGACAATACGAAGTTTAATTCTGTTACATTTGGTCAACAGTGGTCATGTAATAGACAAGACCAACGTGTTCAAAATCATCCGAAGCATTCCATAAAATCTTTCAAACAGAATTCGCACTCACATTTTACACATAGCTGAGGCTATGAAGATTAGAGAAAACAAACTTAGTCATTGTGTGCAGAAAACGTTTATGCAGCCTTTATCCTCTGCCTAGACGAGAGGCAATCTAATAAATAACTTCAAAGGTAAATTCAATTTTCATCCTTCACCCTTTTCACAGATATTCATTCATACTGGGTGATGATTGAAGGTGAAATGAAGACTTGAACCGCAGCCAGATCCAAATCAAAGACCACCGGGTTTCCGGCCCGATACTCCATCAACTGAGCTGCATACTTATTTGTTTAGACCTTGATTAAAGCTAATGGAAAACAATATTGCTCGCTTATATGTCAACATCCTGAATTGTAGACAACCGTTTATTACACCTTCTAAATAAGGAAATTAAAGTGAATTGCTAAGAAACAGCCAATAAAAATGTATCAGGTTGTAAGTGTAAGCCATTCCTTTACAAAAGAAGACATTATATATTAATTACATACAAAAGCTGAAAACAATAACAGAGTAATCGAATGGTAAACACAATAAAAACCAAATGAAAGGCGACAGAGTCGCACAAAACAATAAAGCTACAAAAATTAATATTATTTGTCCCTTGAGTTCTTAGTGGAACATTCGGCTTCAGTAGCACGTCACCATTTCACTCTCTTCTATACAGTCTTTTCAACCTTACTCCATAACTGCCCACAAGCTTTCATTTCTTCCTCACACACTCTCCTCCATATCACCCTCAGCTGGGACACCCAACTCGTCGTTTCCCCTTTGCATTCCACTCGAGGCACTGGCATGACACATCACGCCCCCAAACCGTCTTCTCAGTGTATACCCAATCCAATCCATTTCCACTTTCTTCTGCATATTTGTTGGTCGATAGGTTGTTGGTTGGCTCGTTTCCAGAGTTCCTTCTTCTTATTATTCTGGCCATCTGATCTGATCTGATCTGATCTTCTGTATCGAATGAGTGTAGATGAAAGCTGGTAATCAATGTGTGTAGTTTGTTGGAAATGCTTTTCGTAACGCGCCACGACTCTCAACCATCACATAGAAGCAGTGACTCACTTGACTGACATTAGTGTTTAAAATCCGGATGTTGTTCAAGCACGCTTTATGTTGAGTGCAGTGGAGTGAAGTGCAGTGCAGTGGATCTCCACACTGATTTCAGATGAATGGAGGAAGTCCTGTCTTGTTGTTTTTCTGATGCTGGCTTTGACATCCTCATTTGTACGTGTGCTGCCTGTAGTTGAAACGATGCCGTCTTGCCTAGGTAGGTGAAGGAGACGACTTCTTTTAGGTTCCTCCCATTGATGGTGATTGGTGCCTCTTGTTGTTGGTTGGGTATTTTCATCACCGTTGTCTTTTTCTACGTTCACCTGAAGGAAGTCGTGTCTTCTTTCACCGCCTCACCTCTTCTGCCAACTTGTTAGTTTTCGACTGTAGATCTTTGAGTTTGTGTCACAAGATATTAGACACAAACCATCATTGGTGAAATCTAAATCTTCTAAGGTCTTTTCGTCGGTCGATCCAGCGTATGCTCCTCTTCTCGCTACTTACAGTTCGTTGCATGATCCAGTTGAGCAGAATCGTGAAGATCATCGGTGTTGGTAGGCGACAATCTTCTCTAACTCTTGTCTTCACTTTAAGGCGTAATTGAGGTGAAATCAGGTTACACACTTCATACCTTAAAATGAGATCACAAAAGTCTAAGATATTAGGGGGAAAGGCATTAAAATTGGGGTTATTTCACTTTATTACAATACACAAAATATTTTTTTTCTAAAACTAAGGAATATAGAAAAAAAATTAATTGAAAAACACTTCTTGTGCAAAAGTAGGAACAAAGTGATATAGAAAATAATCATAAATTTGCCCTGATTGTTGGTTGGACAAAGTTAATTGAGTTCCTATCCCCGAGACAAAAATGAATCAGAAATCATTTTTGATATGTACATAGGGTGTAAGAAATGACTAAATCAAAGATATTATTTTGAGATCATATTTTAGCTACTATTGAGTAGTATAAGTTTTCAAAAGAAAAATATGACTATGCACTTGGTGGATGTTTGAATTGAGATAATTCATTCAACGCATCTGGATGACGTGAATTTATATCGTCAAAGAGATTATCTCTTTCAGAACTAAATCGCCTTTTGTTATAATCAGAGATTAAAGATTTTTTTTCTGGTGTACGCATTTGCCATTGAACTGTACAGCGTTGATTTGGTCCACGATATTTAGTTGATGCAATATAACTCTCTTTCACTGTTAAAACAACTGACGTCATAAGATTTTTTGCAGCTTGAATTAATGAAGTTGCACTTTCAAACTGGAAAAAAAGAAAAACAGAAATGTCAATGAGTAATAAAACTTTGTGACTATTTATACGTCGAAATCTGCCTCCTATCCAATATACGCTAATATTATCTATGAGCCTGGCTTCATCCCATTGCTGCAAAACATTGCTGTCACTGTGGTGAAGATTTGTAGCTCAAGATTTGAATGTTCTGGATGACTGGTTTTCAGAATTAGAATTATGGTAGATGAACGTTTCGATATCATGTTAGATATCAGCTCCAGTGTATCATAGCTTCACAAAGAACTGAATTAAGTGGTTGTACACATTATAAATATCCATTCACAATCAATAAATTCGCTACCCCATGAAACTCTGGTGCATTGAAGATGATATCGAGCAGGACACTGAAACGTCTACCAAATATGACGTAGCTCAGAGAACAAATAACTCTGAACAACTGTAACTCCCCGCATCGGCGACAATGACAGAATGGCAGTTAGAACTGTGAGGTAAGATGAAAAATCTAGTAAAGTGTTGAACTTAAAAACGTAAGGTAGTTAGGTGAAATGTATATTTGAGTTATATGTTCCTAAAAAGCAGATAATATAGAAATGAAAACTGTCCCACAAGCTTAAGTGATGAGTAACAATGAAATAGTAATGTGTATTATTGACAAACTTCAGCATGTTGTCACGTATATGTAATGAACAGGATGAAGTAATGAAAACGAGAAAAATCCATGCTGACACATGGACAAAGTAAACGTAGAACCTCATATACAGCTGTAACGGCTCAAGTTACTACATTTCATAGAAGTACATAAAGAACAGGTGGATAGAATAAGAGTGATACCAAAGTAGACAAAGTTGTGTGACAGAATAGACAATTTGAAGATAACGGTTAGTGCAAATATTCAAGATTTAGACGATATCAAGGAGTAAATACATCTGCACCATCTTGACCGATTACCAGACATGTCACCAACAGTCCTCAACCACTGATTCCTGTCGCCTCAAGAACCCCAAAAAAAACAATCTACATCGCCCCATACGGCTCAGATCAACAGTCATAGACTTGATCGAGTGGCACCACATCTTGGTGTGGCCACTGTGAACTCTTTTCCAATCTAATCATAGTAGGCGGTGGCTCAACATGAACAATACATGTCCAGCCATCTCAGTCGACTAAGATCCACAACCCCATCAATTCACTCGCCTGTCTTGTCCAGTACCCTTCCCCTCACCACAACATTGCTCACACGGTGATTCCACTGAACGGGAGCAATGTTATGAAAACCTTATAATCATTTCATGATGGATGGAAGGGACTCAAGCGCAGTATACTCATCATTTGATATATAGTTGGATATCTCCCCAATCAGCGCCAAACATTGAAAAATGCCAAGTGGGCCTTTTGTACTTCAACTAAGATTTCGTCAGCAACCAGAGCTTTCAGGCTGATTTAACTTAATGGTCGACATATTTCACCGCTTCACCGCGTCATTAAACAGGGAGTACTTGCAGCAAACCATTCCTGGAGTATCATCTTACATTTGACAGGTGACAGCGTCTTCGCCTAGCAGGACAATACTGTCTGCATACTCCAATAACTGAACCTTTGTTACAACGACCAGATGACTTGCATAAAACGTTTATTTTTCCTATGCCGTCGATGGTTATAAGATGTATGATAATCTCATGGGCTTAGAGATTAGCAAACACTATTCAGGAGAAGAATAATTTAGAGGAACAGTTGTTTGCAATAACTTCCTCTTCAGACTCTATAATTATAAATCAGTGAGAATAGGTGAAATACAATAGCTTAAGTACGGCATAATATAAACTTATTTCATCATAGAAACAGTAAAGGTTATATGGGTGAATAGAAATCGAATCAAATGAATGTATGTTTTTCTCAGGTCCAATGGTAATCAGTTTAGTGAGTTAGTTGTGCAGGGAAATCAATATGAACAGAGCAATCACGATATAGGCCGACAAAGTGGACGCACATATTTCTCTGAACACACAGACCATGTCTTGTTGCATTGATTTCAGTAGTTTCGTCTATATACGTAAGAGGCATAGTCGTACTCCTCTGGGGAAAACCACAAAGAAAACTAAATGTCATAGATAAAGGGTTATTAAACAACTTGAGTTGATATCCACTATCTACTAAATAAGAAAGGACTACACTGATGGTGGACTTTATCATTCTATTCGTTAACTAAGCTGCTATAGCTTCATGAGTGTGGATAGATAAAGCTCTTTGAGTACCGATTATATGTAACTAACTCCACAGGAACAGTTGAAGTCATAAATTTATAACTGTGAAGCCTGAACAGGAAGTTACTGAAAACAACTATTCATGTGAGTACATTGAACAAAAAATCCTATCAGGTTTAGCAAAATGTAAGAAAATGCTTCGATAAATTTGAAATCTGAAAATGTTAAGCGTGCAATATTAGTGATTTCGGCTTTATCTCCTTCATTAACAGCCTAGAAAGGCTATTAGGTAAGTGTAGACAATAGACCAAAAGTCACAAAGTATTAGAAGACATCTTCAACCTACTGTAATACATAAAAGTAGTATATTATTGTAATTATCCAAAAGATAAACATAGGCGTATAAAAAATTGACACCAGATTTCATAACATTTCCAAGGTTAATTAGTATGCAAATAGATGTAAAGTTTTGTTATTTTTCATGAAAGCCATGAAGCTTATTCAATGAAACATATAAGGCCGATATCGAAGTATACACAATTTTAGATGAATTGTTAATTAGCCATGGTCAAGATTCTCAAATCAATAATTCTGATAACCAAATAAGCATTACAATGTATACCCTTTAACTTATCAACACATGAAATTAAGACTGTGAATGACTTCAAGTGTATTCATCAGTGATTTTACATGGAAAAATGAAACAAGCACTATTTGTTCGAAGTGCACTGGCTACATTATTTTTATTCATGCATAAGTCTCTCTTATAGAGTGTAAACACATTAGGAATTAGATGAAAAATTCGCAAACTACTGAGATATCATATGTAACTTAATTGGATACTGCTCAGACGCTGGACTCAACTCGAGTACAGAAGGCCAACTTAGTATTTGTCAAGTTGCATCATCTGTAGTGCCAACGGACTATCTATAAAAAGAAAATTATACTGTGATGCAGTGCATTCTATCATGATATATACCTTTTAAAAGTCAATGACATGTAGCGGTTACAAAGTTTTAATCACAAGTGTCTTTGTAGGATTTCTCATGTAGGAATGAATCATCATGGGAATAATAACGAGGTTAGGAAAGAGGTACTGGGCAAGGAAGACAAGTAATTCGATGAAGTTATGAATCTTCATCAACTAATATGCTTTGAATATGGTTTGTGTATCCTGCTTACCTCGACATCCAATGTTAGACACCAAGAAGATAGGAATGAGTAGTTAAGGATTCTTGATGACATGCCTGAAAACTGGTCACAATGGTGCTGATGAATTCACTCCTTCACATCTTCTAAAACTTGAATATTTGCACTAACAGTTATCTTCAGATTGCTTATTCTCTCGCACAAGTTTTTCCACTTTGATATGTCATTTTCTACCTATCTGTTCTTTGTGTGCAACGGTGAAGTGTGGCAAGTTGAACCGATGCGTTTCTGTATGAGTTCCTACGTTGATTTTGTCTCCCTGCCTGTCTGTCTGACTACCTAGTTGGATACTAGATTGGCTAGCTTGAACTCATTACTCAGGCTTGTGACTAGGATACCCTTTGTTAACTCACTTTACAACACGATCCAATTGAATGAAACACAAAGATAGAACATATTAGCCAATAGTAAGCAGGTGTAGTAAAGAGACCAAAATAGTATAGTTATAATCTAAACCATAAAGTTAATTAACGTTGATAGGATGGTTAGCAGACAGTCAGGCTGTAGTTTTGTTTACCCTAAAAAAAACATGTTGACGTTGAAGTGTTAAAGTATGTTAATATACTACTGAAAAAAGGAGTGAGTAGTTGATTATCCAACAAAAGTCGGTAATGTCCAATCAACAAAATGATCCAGATGTGAATAGATGACAGCTTCAACAATCCAACAATCAAGATCTCATTAGTGATGTACTCAAAAGATAAGATATTTAACAGTCCACTATGAATGATATATTCTGTTACATCTCGTTTAAACAAGTTCCCAGTAAGGTAATAAGTAGCCATCTAACTCAGTTGAACCTCGAGAAAATTGCAAAAAGTTGAAGAATGATCAAGAAGCAAACGTTTTTAGTGAAACATATGTGAATCAGTATGTCTAGGCATCAGGATGTTCGAGCCCTTCTTCTCAGATATGTGCAAAAAGCAGATAAGAAAGTCTCGGGGGAAAAATTATCACGACTAGTCTGACATAGGCATCTTTGCAGATATGTGTAAGTACTTGACGATTGGATAGCTACCTTTTAAAATATACTTTCAAACTAAATGTATCACAAAGAGTGTGTAGCGTATATGTATGCACCTCCAGTCGTACTATAATCACACTCCTGTTTCGAGATTCAACTACTAGTGATAATGAGATGTCATAGCGTTCTCTGAAGTGTCTATAGTTAAAACTACCTAATTTATCCCAGCGCATTGAGTCCTCGAGATTATAATCCATGCTAACTTTGTTCTTGAATGTTTACTAGTCTACACTACATCTCATTCGTGATTACTATCTGTTGAGGGACTTTCTCAATATGATGGAAGTGAAGTCAAGTGAAAACGTTATCGATAGCTGGGGATAAAATTAATCCCCTAACCGACAACTCCATATTGAATAAATCTACGTTATCTAGCTTTTTTCAGTAGGTCACTCCACATTGAATACCAGTTTCAAATAATCTTCCTCATCCTTGACAAAGCTTGACCATTGGTAAATGATCTGATTGATTACCATGTACAGTTCATTATGGATGCAGATACTTTAGCAGATAAAACAACTGATATCAAGGATGCTGGTGTAAATGTGGGGGGGGGGTTGGATTTGGCTTTCCTAACTAATAATTAGGTCCCAGGTGTAAACCTTATGCCAAATACTTGGACCTGAACAACCGCGTAGATATCATAAAACCTTTGAGTCGTATCAAGAATGAATATGATCAGTGATATGTTTGTTGATTCTAAAAATTGTCCATCAGTATTTTAATGCTGAACCCTTTCTTTGTCGTAACCATAAAATCTTTAAAAAAAAAATTCCATCCAAAGAATGAGGATAGAAGTGAACTTTTATTGAAGAGTGTTAGTTAAAGACGAAAAGATGGTAAAAAACACTTCATAAGAAAACTTCAAATGTTTGTTCAGTCAATTTCAACTTTGTTACTGGAAATAAGACTGATTCGAAGGAAACATAATTCACACTATATCCAGACTGAACTAAAGTTCAATGGTCAATAGTGACTTTCCTCGAGATGAGATTTCTAAAAAGCTGACTAATGAGAAGTGGTGGCGACTGGGACAAATCAAGTTGGATGTGAAGACAATTATTCAACAATATCATCGGATAGAAGTGGAGTTACATAACGAATTGACATAGGTAGAAAAATATAGGCAATTGGATTCCAATCCAGTAGATTAATGGTAATTTGGTTGCCATGATACCTGAGGGTCATAGGGTTCGACCCCCTAACGGTATTATGAGTGCTCACTGCTGAGTAGTTAGAAACTACTCACATTGATCTCTAGATTTCGTTAGCTACATCCAAACGATATAAAAACCGTTTCGCTTGTTTTTAGGGCTCATCAGTGGTGTACCCAAGCAAAATCAGCTCACAGAGCCTAGTTGACTGATATTAGTTGAATAACGTGGAAATGATTTACAAACTACACGGTCCATAGTTGTACTTTTCATGGCTGAGTAGATTTTTCTGATAGTTCATGACAATTTTGTGTTAGAGATCACATCTTATGATCTTGGCTGATAAGTGATTTCAGACGGAAATCCTCATAAGAGCACAGTTGACCAGTTGAAAGACTACTCAGCTGTAAGAAATATCAACGTCAACCCTGTGCAGTCGATAAATTGTTCACCTATTGATAATCATATTCAAACTTTCATAAATCACTATAGTGTTCAAGATATATTATCATTCAACTTTGTGAAGTTCATTAGAAAACATTATATTTTTGTATGTAAAAGATGATATAATCTTTAGAACTTACAACTTCATCACTGAGCATATGTACACCAGCTTTCACTCGACTTGTAATACTCAACTGATGACAGTAGAATGTAACACGTTGTAAATAAGCTGAAAGATCTCGTCGACTAGCTGAATCAGGGCACATTTCTGCAATATGTCGACAGAGACGATCTAAACGTTTACCATGCTCTGAAATATCTTGAGCTGCCTAAATATTTTTCAGAAATAAAAAAGGTATATATATATATATATATATATATATATATATATATATATATATATATATATATATATATATATATATATATATATATATATAAAGATTAAACTGACTGTTAAATATTTGATGCAAGATTCATTTAAAGTAATTGTTATGATATTATTATTTGTCCCTTGGGTTCCTAATAGGATATAGGGCTTCGGTAGCACGTCTCCATTCCACTTTATTCTCTGCAATCTTTTCAACCTGGCTCCAAGACAGCCCAGAAGCTCTCATTTCTTCCTCACACGATCTCCTCCATGTCACCCTCAATTCGGACGCCCAACTCGTCTTCTTGACAATCATGATCTTCGGCTGATCTGAGCCTTTTCTTCACAATAAGGCTACGTAAATCACCTCTAAATGGTAATGAAACGTAGACATTTTTCTTAGGAATGGAAATAATGTATACTTTTCAATGCAACATAACTTTTGCACAAGTAGACATTCTGTATTAGTGTTCTCATCAGTAGGTTGGTTTCTTCCTTCTTCGTGTCATCGGTGCAGATGTGATCTATACTGTTGAATAAGTGCCTAACTAAACTGAACTTGACAGTAGTTTTGGGAACTCAAATATTGTCCTGTCCAAGTTGACTTCTTACGGGTCGATCTAGACAAGTTATCCTATCGTCAATTAAGCACTATGACTAACAATGGTAGCTGGTTGTTCGTCCCCTCTTCTTCACAGTTAGGGAGTACGGTAATTTCACTGATAAATCAACTTTATAATACAATGCAAGTGTAGTGTGCTGAAATTCATACAAGAGTACAGGGAAAAAAGGTTCGCACAAATTTGATATAAGAGTGTTGGTGGTTTATTACTACTTCAGTCTTTTGTCGCAAATGTCATACAGAACAATAATTGTAATGGTGGAGAATATTTATAGCTCAGGTGGATGGTATTGGTTGTATCATATTCTCTGAGTTGGGTTGTTTAATCGTCAACCTCCATCGTCTTTCTAAATGATATCATCAGCACTAACTTCAGTATGAAGTGAGCTGTCAATATCTCTCCTTGAGTGATTTAGTGGCTTGCTCTGACGATGTGGTCTGTGATTGGTTGTTTCTTTTAATTGTTGTGTCATTGACTGTATAGACTTTCCTGTAGGCTGTTTCTCTGCTTGACCTCTGACCCTTCTGTCGTTCATCATTTATCTTATTGGTTGATAGATTGGGTCTATATCTATACATCTGTTGATTATTGAGTGACCTGAATCCCAAGCGTATAGGAATTCTCTGATATTCTCTTTGTGTTTCCTCTCTCTGTCCAAAATTTCTACATTGTCGAAATTGAATTCATGTCCATAATTATCCACGTGCATTGAAATGAGTGACGAAATGTCGTGACGTTTAATAGCCAACTGATGCTCATGTAGACGAAGGAGAATAGGGGGCGGCCACTTTGTCCAGTGTAGTGTTGACTACAGTGATTGCAGTTGATTTTGTAAATGATATTCGGTTTGTCTTCTTTGCTTGTTGCATCCATTGGTTTGCATAATGAGGTTTGGAGGGAATCAGTTGGTTTATGAACCACACCAATTCCAAATGGTCTCAGTAATCTTGTAGTGATTTCTGATATATTCTTTATGTATGATAGGATGATGTGTTTATTCATTTCTGTCGATGACTTTGTAGTTTATGATGCAGGGGATAGGCATCTTCTGATAAAGTTTCGTGGGTAGCCGTTCTTCTTCAGGATAGACATCCAGTAATTTTCTTCGTTTCTCCGTGAAAAGAATACAATACAACCAAGACATTAATTGTAAGTCTATGAAAGACAATTACTAAGGTTTATATGTATTAGACTGTTGTTGGCCTTATCGTATAGAGACGAATCACATAATAGAAAGTACCTTCTACAGAATCGACAAGTTCAGTTGGTGACTGAATAGCTGAAGTATAAGGAGGAAGGATTTGAAGGGTGAAGGCGCATACTTCTAACCAGTCTAAAAGTATAACTACATACAGAATATCACTCCTTACTGGTCTTCTTAAGTAAGCAGTAATACTGACCGTACACACCTAGTAACTATAACCTATAACGTAATAGTTCTGAATGAACAAAAATAAATTAACCAAGTAGTACGTACTTGAGAGATGATACATTTGTTTTGACTGAACTTAACCGTCTAGCCAATGGTGCAGTCGGTTTCGTACTAATGTTTATGTGTTGAAATAGTCACAGATACGTAGGAGAGATTAAACTACTTTTCTGAAATTTTAATTCTCACAACTCAAAAATGTAGCCCCAGACATCACCATATTTGAATGATTCAATGATAATGGTCTTTACCATGGTTTATGCACCAATGATACCCAGCAGTTTACTCTTTTCTTCCGGTAGCAGGTTTGGACTGTTTGTTTTTACTTTCATCGGTATGCATGCTAACTTCTGAAAACGGGCTGATCACAAAACGGTAACCAAGAAGCCACCCATTCCTTAGTGCTTAGCACTGATTCAAGTCTCTGAACCAGGTTTTGCATATGGAGACTAGGCGAAATGTTTTGGTGTCCGCTAATAGGAGTAAGTCGATAAAAAGACCTGATTCCTCTAAGTTTTGTGCTTGTTGGTACTCAGAAACAAGAAGTATTCCCGAACAGGAAAAAACTGATGTCTCCTTGGTGACTTTAACCTGCGTCGCTTGGTGTTGAAGTCAGAGATGCGACCATTAAGCAACTGAGGCCACGATTATCCCCCTATACAAGTGGATCATCAGTGGATAACCCATGTAGCTATCTAACCTTCAGTGTTTAGGAGTGATCGAGGTCTATGAAGGGAACATCCGTTTCCTTATGGTTGTAGATACACCACCTCGCTGATAAGTACCAAAAAAACAAGAAATCTGTATCCAGCGTTTGAGGTCAACATAGTTTTTAGAGGAAGCAATGTCAACAATAATACAGAATATTTTATTACAGTTTCTTCAGCCTACCTGAATAACATCAAGTGTAGAGCGTAATGGACCTTTACCACGTATAAAATCTGTCATTTCCATCATAATTATACACATTTTCTTAGCTAATATAATAATATCATTAGCAGAATCATCCCATTTAATAATTTCACGCATAAAACGCTTTTTTTCAGCAAGAAATCCAGCCAACTCTTCAGCCATTGTTTCACGTTGTGGACCAGTTAGTACAGAGAATACTTCATTACGTTCAGATAATTGGTTTTCTTGTGCAGTTTGAATATTTTCATCAGGTGAATACTTTGATGAACCTGTTGTACATTGAAAGCATCAAAATAAAGTATATATATATATATATATATATATATATATATATATATATATATATATATATATATATATATATAATTTCAATTAATAAATAACATACTAATTAATGAAGAGATTTAGAGAATAACGAGGTTGGTTTCACTTAACTCGATGAGTAGCATTTCGGAGTATCGCTCAAATTACGGAAACATCCTATTGATGATGTTGTTCAACAAAGGAGTTAATATAGTTTGGCAGCCAGAGTGGGCATTATTAAAATTGAAGAATGAATATTACTGTTCTCCATTCAAATATTATCAAGTTTGACAAGAATACCGAATGCCTTAACTTTGATCCAAGTAACCAAGAGTTTTCAAATGTTCATTCTTAATATTTTCATTATTACGGCTTGAGACTTCATCAAATGGTGCCAATATCTTCATCTAGTTACCACCGGCACTCTTCTAACTTGACTCTAAATCAACCAACATCATTCATCGATGCGGGAGACAGTTTGACATGCAAAACATGTGTCTGAACCACATCAATCGATGTATGTATGCAACATCATCGTCTTCTGAACCTAATACTCCATGTCTTTGTAATCTTCTTCTATTACACCCTCAACAACCAAATCTCACCTTTGAATAATAAGTACCATAGAGTAGATTACTGCACAGTGGATTCGTCCTCGGTTAGCTGATTCTATTAGTCGGAAAATGAAAGGATTATTAACACAGTCAGACAGACAGAAGAAATCAATGTAGAACTTCGAACACAGGTATATTGGCTGACGTTACCACACTTAACAGTGGTATACAAAGAGCAAGTTGACAGAAGAAGAGCGATGACAAACTGGACAAAGTTATGTGAGACAATAAACAATCTGAAGATAACAGTTAGGGTAAACATTCAAGCTTCAGAAGATATCAAAGGGTGAATATATCTGCGCCATTGTGACCGATTTTCAGCCATGTCATCAACAGTCAACCACTGATTTCTTTCGTTTCGGAGACTCTAATCAGGCAGTTTACATCTGCCCACAGGACTCAGACTAACATCTAAAGACTTCATAGATTTACGCAACATTTGAGTCTGGTCTAGTTGTACTCAACAACCACATGCACGTTCACGCAGTAGGAAATGATCCACCCCTATTGTGTAAAGGCTATTCATGATACTACCTGGTTACCCAAAACTTGTTTGGGTGGAGTGAAGTTTAAACCTGTTGACCCATCAGTTGAAATTGATTACCTAGACGAATAACCCACAGCTCCACAATGCTCGGCTAACTAAAACAGTCCTTGACGAAAGACTTACGGAGAGGAACCCAGTATAGGGCAATAGAACAACTTTATCTAGATGATCAACAAGAAATCAAGTATTCAAAAATCTCCACACATTCATGAACACTATTCATGCATTGTATGATGTACATAAGCTCCAGGAACTATATCTACCTTTTCAACTAGTCTACAACAAAAAATGAAAACTGATGAAACCTTACACATTTTACTTACCAGCATTGATTGGCCGACTTTATCTGAGGTGATTCTAGAACGAACAAGAACCAGAAGTATTTCTAAATATCAGAAGGTTTTGCATCTCATTCAATCTAACATTCTTAACATCCTAAGTAAAAATTTGTTCTGAGAGAAGTAAGAACTGCCTTCTAGTACTACCTGGTATTACTTATTAGTTGATGTCAGTATATCTGTTAGCTGCTAACAAATTTGAGTGCTATGCCTCTACAAAATTCTTCGGTATTCTCTGTATTTCGTTTGTCCAGGATTTCTACAATTTCCTAGACGAATTCATGTCCACAGTTGCCCGTATGCATTGATATGATCATCATCAATATTGACATAGGACCAGGCATTACTGCGTAACGATCTGAGTTGCCACACCTCATATCAATACATCAAGTAAAAAGGTAGTGAGGAGCAAGATGAAGATAAGAAAATTCAGTCAAAAGAAATATAAAGTACGAAAAGAGAGAATTGAAGAATGGGAAAATGGTGAGATTCGGTATAGCGTCGTTAAGATGAGGATAGTATGTGTGGGGATACATCTGCACCACTGACATCGGTTCCGAGCCATGTCATCACCTAGAATTAGTCTGCAACCACTGGTTCCTCTTGTTGCGTGAACTCCAACCACCTAGTCTGCATCGCCCCATATGGCTAAAACCAATAGTCAAAAGCTTCATACATTGGTGGCATGTTTCAGTCTGACCGCCTTGGGCCTTTTTCCAGCCTGGACCCACCTCAGCCAACATTGTGTGACGAGGAAATCGGTGACTAGGCATACGTAATATGTGTGCCAACTATCTCAGCTGATGAAGGTTCATGACCTCGTCAACTGATTTACCTCTTCTCCCTAAAACTCTATACCTCACTTCTGCATTACTCATGTGGTGACACCACGGAACACGGCTTATACTACGAAGGCAACGGTGGTCAAATACTTGAAGCCTTCTCATATCTTCCACCTGCAATGGCCATGTTTCACAGCCATACAGTAAAACAGAGGGGACTGCTGTGCAGGGCACGCGATCCTTAATACACAAACGAATATCACGGCGGCGCCATAGGTGGCGTAAAATTGGCGAAAGCCAATCGAGCCTTTTGATATGAGCGAAGATATGTCAGGATGCTTCAATGTTAGTTGATACTCATGTATACAGATTCGATGAGGGCAACCACTCTGTCCGATATAGTGTTTTCTATCATTCTATCAGGCATTATTAACAGTATTGACATGAATATGATTCGGTTTCTTTCACATGGGTCGTATCGATACGCTTTTCATTACCTAAGTATGGTGTGTAGCTATGATTAACCACGAAGGATACTCGACTGCCAACCAATGGGTCACGGATTTATATCCCGCTCTATGCAGAGGGATTTAGGCAGCTAGGTAGTATCATTAACCGTCGTACACTAGTTGTGACTCACTTACTATTGCTGTTAGCTGTAAGATTTCAAATATGTAAAGATTCCCATACCATTATCAAAAAGCAACAATCTGAACAGTGAATATTCTTTTCGATAAATATTCTCACCAGCTTCTTACAACTACGAAATCCATTTGTACATGGTAAAATCAAGCCAGGTTAGGGGTAGATGCATTTTTAAAATGGAGTGAGATTTACGGACTATAATGAAGTCGATTTTCCTAATTAAATTTATCAATATTAAGATGATACATATACACAGATGAATGATGTGATGCTGAACGAAAAGATAACGAATAAGAAAGAGAGAAGTGACCTTCAGTTTACTAAAGGTCAAGGGAGGAATAACACTTGAACATGATCTTTCTGAATACATAATTAAGGTTTGACAAGAAAAGAAGACGGCTGTATACTGAGAAGTGGATACAGAAAGCCAACATCAAAGGTACAGTATACATACTTTCTCAGATTCGTGTCGATAAAGTACAAACGTAATATAATCAGGTGCTTGATATTTAGAGTAAAATCGATTTCTTCCAAGGAGTGTATCGAAGAAGAACTACCGAAAACGTATAACCGTATAAGTTCATCAAAGCTAACATCCATTACATATGTTATAAAAGAGAATTATTGACAATGGAGAAGAAGCCTTCGTTTCTGCATTTACAAGTCAAGAGATATAGTCTAAGTGATATCCTAGGTAGACCAGTCAATAGGACGTTTTACGTAGGTTCGCTTTGCATATCTATCAGTAGTAGCCCAATGCTCAATCCGAGACTAAAGGACAACTTGCCTAATTTAAGCTCTTCATCTTGCAAATATCAATTTAACTATTTCTGTGAACAAATTTACATAGTGTATGACTAGGCAGGTGCGTCTCTAGACATGAGTGCATATACTGGCTTGGCTAAGAAAAAGCGAAGTGAAAGTGATGAAAAGGTTTTTCCTAGCGCATCTAGTAGAAACAAGGGATCATACAGTTGCTAAAAAAGCTTTCAATGTCATTCATCCAATTCCAAAAACAATACCATGTGCAGCTTGTCAAAACCTGCTGAGGCTGTCGAAATAAGATTCATCAACCCCGAACTACGCACGAAGAAATATCATGTTTAAGCATCACTCCCCACTTGGTCTTCAGTAAACCAAAGACTACTCTTCTCTTCGTCATTCGTTGTCTTTTCGTTCGCTATAACATTATTCACCTGTGTATATATGTATCATCCCAACACTTAAAAGGAAAGTCAATTTCTTTACAATGCCTAACTCATATTACATTTTGACAATGCGTGTGCTCTTATCTTGATTTGATTTTATGCAGTACGAATCCATTTTATAACTGCTGAAGCTGATGAGAGTAATTAGTGGAAAGAACACTCTACGTTCAGATTGTTGCTTTTTATGAAGTTAACAGTGTTGATCAATTCGGCGGAGGAAATCAATTTCACAACAGAATACAAATCCGCTGATTGGAATTTTAACCATATGACACAGGAACACTGGTGTTTGTAATCCAAAGGGGCCACTGACTGGTCACTGAAGGGTAACCAACTTTGTATTGTCAAGTCCTATGTGCTGATCGAATCCTATCGATCATTTTCCAATATGGTCACCAGGTTAGAGGGCTAAGCATCACCAACTGATATCTATTAAGTGCATGGCGATGCTGATCCGCTTAGCCTAGTGGCCACATTACACTTAGGACGAGACAACATGAAGTTGGTTATCCTCCAGTGATCAACCAATATGTCTAATCCAGTCCTACAGGAGGTGAATCGCGACCCAACTAGCTACAGTAACGTTTCTGGCTGCAACACTGAGTGACGCGGGTTCGAATCTCAGGCGTGAAATCAGCTCCACCAGGTTGTAGATACATCTTGCTGATGAGTGCCAACAAGCACAAAACCTAAATCCAGGGCTCCCTGTCGACTGCCTCTATCCAACTAACATCTACCAAAAAGGGACACTGCGTATGTTGATAAAAATCTTCCTCACAACTGTTTGATAAGACTTCTTGACACACACACACACACACACACACACACACACACACACACACACACACACACAATGATATTGCACTTTACCTGGAGACAGACTAATGTATGTCTCTACACAATCAATGCATACAATCATTTGTTATGAAACTGATTATCCTCTCAAAGAGTAAAGTATTTCGATGAAGGCACCTGTCACAACCAGGTTTTCTTAAACAATGACTAGATGCATAACCTTTACATTACCATAAATTCGGAGAAAAACAACTCAGTAATGAATATTTTCATAATTTGTGACTAATAATAACTTCGCGTGGCATCGTCATATCAGTAACAAAGAAGCCAAATGTAGAGCTTTAGAGAGGGGAGGAAAATCAGTTGATGCGGTTGTGAACCTACATCGACCAAGATGGCTGAGTCATATGTTACGCATCCCTAGCCACCATCTGACTCGTCGCGCAGTAGGTTCATGGTGAAAAAAACTTGGAACGACCAGACTAAAATATGGAATGAAATCTTTGACGGTTGGTCTGAACCATTTAAGGAGATTTAGATTAGCCGGTTGGGTTCTGTGTGATAACAGGAGCCAGTGATTATATACCCTAGGTAATATGGCTCTGAATCGATGTCAGCGGCGCATATGTATTCACGCATTATCTTAATCGTTATGCTGAATTTAGCATCTTTTCACCCTCCCTTCCTCTCTTTTACTCCTTTCTATTTTTTCATCTTTCGTCTTATTGCTTTGTTACTTGATGTGCTGGCATGAGATGTGGCAACATGAACCGTTAAGCAGTAGTGCGAGGTCCTACATTGAAGTCATTGACAGAAGGGAAAAATTTCAAGTTAGTCTAGAGGAACTTCTGGCCAACAGAATTTGGAAATATAGACCATTGGATTCTGACCCAGTGGCTCAATAGTAACGTGCTGGCCACGGAACCTGAAGGTAGCGGGTTCGATCCCTGGTGGGGTCGTGGGTGCGCACTGCTGAGGAGTCCCATACTAGGACGAGACAGCTGTCTAGTGTTCCCAGGTTACCCTTGTTCATCCAACTGATGTCAGTGTACGATGAATAACAACTTGAAATATAAAAAAACTTCAAGTAACTGCAAAAAAGGAGGATGTATGATGCATAGATGGGTAGGGGTTTAAATACTGCTGAAAGTTCATGAAAAATTAGGTTGTTTCTTATCGGCTAACCAAAAAGTCCTTTTAAAAATCTTTGCATCATCCATCCCTTAAGCGACAAACCAACAAGTCAACGAAACACATACAGACACTTTACTTGAATGTATACATCGATTTTACGAAAAAGGAATGATACTCCCCTAGTTACCATTTACAATGTCTAAACCGAATCACTGGACATGAAAACTTGACTTCATTGTTTATATATTCTTTGGATAAAGAAGAAAGACAGCCATACTCAGATAACAGTTAGTTGTATTCATCAACAAGATAGTGTCTGTAATACAAACGTTATTTAGGTGACCACTGATCGACTCAGTGTATTTATTGAACAACAAAAATGCAAATATACATTCAATTCAGTATTGTAGGCATAACTTGATAATGATGACTGCCAGAAAGGATGAAACATAAGTTCAATCGCCTGGTATTCTCTACATAACCGAACCCAACAGCACGAGTCAAAGTATCATATGATATTCTTGTAAACACATCGGTAACCACTACTAAACCACCTAGGTAACCAGATGCATGTTCATGTGCAAGTCAGTGACGAACAAATCATTTGAATACAAATCATACTACCTACCTATCTAAGCCTTAGTAGAAAGATTAGGGTTCGACCCAGTGACTCATTACTGGTTGAAAGTCAAATCTGTACACAAATGACCAATAGATATTTAAAACTTCCATCTAACGAAACCTATGCCATAGAATAGATTAAAAACTCAATTTTGTTGAAAATGTGCAGATTTTCTGATTATGGTAAAAACCAGTATCTTGTACTGAATATCATGTTACTAGATGAAATTGTTGTTATTTAATCTTTTATCAGGAGGAAAAACTTAATTTATTTACCTGCATGCACACACACATGTGTTCCACACTTATACCATTAGAATACTACGTTAACTCATACTTTGGATAGATATTTACATACAAGCACACAGAACACACATACATGCATAAGCACAAATATAACACGCTTACATAACAGTATAAGTGGGTAGCTGAATCAGCATACACTTGTGTAGAGTCACAAATAAACTATTTCAACTTTTCAAACAACCACACATACACACACCAAAGTAAGACAGCTGAATGCTAAGAGTAAATCCAAAGAAGAAAACAAAGGTAGAAAAGAATAAAAGCAACTTTTCACTTGTTCTATATCATTTGTGCATTGTCAACTGACAATCTGGAATCTAACCTTTGCGTATGAAAATATGTGTCATGGATATGTTGTTTAGCCTTAGCATGAGTGACCACCACAACTAAGTAGTTGATTTTACACTTTATCCTTCTGACTTCAGAGTTGATTACACAATGCTGGAAGTTCAGTAGCAATTGGTTTGTGATATCAGATATAATAAATTGGATTGTTCAATCACTTCGATGAATTAGAGGTAATCGCCAGGTAACCCTCCTTGATCTAGGTCTTATGTTTATCGACATTCATCAGTAAGATGTATCTGAAGATTTTAACCCATGTCATCAAGTGTTACAGGCAGTGAGGTTACCACTCGGCTGCAATCGACCTCATATGGGAATGAATTAGACACAATGACTCCATCTATCAATCCAAGTAGACACAAACCAGGGATGACTTCACAACGGTACAAGTTCCATAGCTCATATCAGAAAATCAAGTAAGAAGGTAGTGAAGCGGAAGATGAAGAAAAGAAAATCGAGCCAAAAGAAATGTAAAGTACTAAAAGAGAGAAAGGATGAATGAGAAAATCATGAGATTCGGTATAGGGTCGTTAAGATGAGGATAATATGTGCATACATCTGTGCCACGGTTCTCAGCCGTATCACCCAGAGTCTACAACCACTGGTTTCTCTTGTCCTGTAGACCCCCCAACCGGCTAGTCTGCATCTCCCTACATAGATTAAACCAATGATAAACGACTTCATACATTGATGCCATGTTTTAGTCTGGTCACCCTGAGCCCTTTTCCAGCTTCAATCTACCTCGGTCAACATTTTTTAACCAGGTAGACAATGGTTAGGTATGCGTTACACATGTCCCAGTCATCTCAGTTGATGAAGGTTCACAACCACATCACCTGTCTTACCTCTCCTGCCTAAAACTCTATATCTCACTTCTACGTTACTCACATGGTGACACCACGAAATACGATCTATGGCTACGAGGATGGTGGTGGTCAAACACCTGAAGCCTTCTCATGTCTTCTAGCATTAATGGCCATGTTTCACAGCTGTAGAGTAGAACACAACAGATTGCAGAACAGTACACTCAACCCTTAATAGACAATCCGATATCGTGACGGCACCACAGGTGACGTAATTTGGCAATGCCAACAGAGCCTCTGATATTCATGAAGAGATTTTATCGGCCACTGACCGACGCACCAGGCCTCATCCTACTTCCAAGGTAAGTGAAGTGCTCAACGCACTCAACCGCTTCACTCTCTGTTGTTAGCCACTGCAGGACACCGTTGAAGACCAAACCTGGAGCAACAATTTGCATTTGGGTGGTGAGAACCACATTCCAAACATTCTCAAATTCCCACTCAAAGTGTTCAGAAGATTCTGCATCTTATCAGAGTCTTCACTTAACAGGACTATGTCATCTGCATATTCTAGGTCCAACGAAAAGTCTCCTGTGATTAGGTCAACGTCTGTGTAACCTGGTGACGAGAGGGAGACCTACATAAGAATATCTATGATAAAACTGAATAAGAATGGAGACAATGGGCACTCTTGATGGACACCACTCGGTGAGCATAGCTCCCGGATACCTCACCATAGGTTCTAAAACGCCCACAACTGTTCAAGTAGAGAGCCTTCAATAAGGTAATGTACTTAATCGGTACGCATTTCAGTGAGAGATATTGCCATAAGACTTCTCGATCAACGGAATCGAATGCCGCCTTCAGGTCGAGAAATAAAGCTAATGTCGGGCGTCGATAAGCAGGACACACTGATTGATCACTACAGAACATCTAATCTAATGTTGTTTAGCCCTGAATACTGGTCCAGAGCTTCTCATCGATCGTCTCCATCCAATTAAACCTACAAAAGTTCACTGCAATGTTGAGTCTTCCATCTTGGTGATCACAGATCATAGAATTTTATCAACACTTACAGCTAGACAGTATGAAATTGGTTACTCTCCAGTCGACCAAGTGATCTCAATTCTGTTCCTCCGAGTTATCAGTTGTTTTATTCATCCACTTGAGGTCAGTTTAAGACGATGGGAAATACAAAGCTGGTGATTATCTGCAATAGCTGAAATATTTACCATGCTAAATATCGACCAAAAATGTATTACGATGGCGCATATGGGTTCACAGTATGCATTCGACTGTGTAGCTTAGGATTACGTTCGATAAAAATAAAAGGAAGTCATATACGCTGAACATATATATTTGGGTATCTGCATGAAGCACAACTAACTATCGATTGATGAAATATGAATAAGAATGAAAGAATTCTCTTTGACATTTTCCAACTTTTGAGATTATCAGCTACTTAGCAAGCCAGCAGGCTATTTTGTTCTTTGCACCCATGATATTTCTTTATCGATTAAGGATTGGGTGCACTGCTTTGCAGTACCCTCTGTTCTACTATATCTATGTGAAACATAGTCATTAAGGGGATACGACAAGAAAAGGCTTCAAGAATATTTGACGACCCCTGCCTTCATAGCATAGGTCATGTCATGGTGGAACCGCGTGACAAATGTAGAAGTCAGGTGAAGAGTTCTAGGGGGGAGAGGAACGTCAGTTAATGCACTTGCCAACCTTCATCTATTCAGGTAGCTGGGACATATGTTAGGCATGCCTAGCCACTGTCTGCCTTGTCGCACAATCTTAGGTACAAGTTGGAAAAAGGTTAAAGGCGGACAGAATTAAAAATGGCATAACTGCATAGTACCAAATAAGGAAGGTGTCGTAAAACAGTCATTACTTGTTGTAGCCTTGTGGCCACTTTATCTATTCTTGTAGTGGCTTGATATAGCCTGTTTATATATATATATATATATATATATATATATATATATATATATATATATATAAACCTTCAGATTCCATCCCTTGATGATCGCTCAGTTTTGTCGATAAATGGAAAAAGGCGGTGAGATAACAGAAGGTGTATTGCAATATCGAAAATATTTACAAGGGTTAATTATACTTTTAATGACCTTGGATATTCCCAGGCCTTTCTAGATTTGAATACTCTACTGATTCCTATCTCTTCAGTCAATCTGATGTTTACACGTTAGCTCACATGCTTTCTCGTGAAACCTCGATTCAACATCATTAGTTGTAAAAAGATTCAGGGGTTTACAGCTTTTTATGAAGATTATGATAATCTTATTCCACACTTTAACAGAAGATAAATAAGTTCATCAGTTTGTCAATCTCCACACGCTGTTAGGTGGTTAAGATACGTGTCATGAACATCAGTCAACCCACTTTTGAAGGAAGTTTGCACTCGAAGAAACATTAATGTCAGCAGTTCTAGATACGGCATTATTCCATGAAATCTGCTACTATTGGTGTGAGTTATGTAAGGAAGTGTAGACTGCCTAAGCTAGGGACCTCTAGATAGTATGAAGAAATGTTCGGAGACCCTTCATTCATTACACTGATGAAGAATATATTCATGCTTTATGATTTCTTAACATTCCACTAACCTTCATTTAATTGTTCCTCTTCACTCTGTCACATCACTTTTGTTTATCTCAATATTATTCTACTTCTGTTTACCTTCTCTTTCTGTAATGTTGTGAGGTATACCGACTAACAGACACACTTCTTTATAGGCTCCTACATTATTCTCACTATCTACCGTGTTGCATCAGACCAAACAGATTGATTATTGACGAAATCTCAGCTCAAATGCAAAATGCTTGCTTGGTATTCGCCAATTTACACCATCTCTGGCACTGGCAAGACATTGGACTATTGAATGAGTATACTGCGTTGCAGTCCTCTCCGTCCTATTATATAGCTAGCTGTGAGGCAAAACCAATACATGGTCCCAGTCCATGACGTCAATAACCGTTTTTCTGAGCCGCATGCAATAGAGTAGACTGGATGATCCAGGTTCGAATCTCACAGAGGATATTAGTTCTCTAGAGGTCACAGATACGCTTCGCTGACGAGTGCTAATGAGCACGAAAACTAGGTCCAGGGCTTCCTGCCAACTGCTTCTATCTATCAAAGTGCACCGAGATGATGAGACGCCTAGCTTGGTGACCATATTGCAAAATGACCAATTCTCAGGACTAGACAACATGGAATCGGATGCTCTCCAGTGACCAATGAATGAGATGTAGGCCACCTAGTCAGAGTCTTCTGAGATAATAGTCGGAGATTGCTGGTGACATAGCTCAAAATCAACCACAATGGAACAGATATATGCACTCTTTGATGTTTTCTGAAGTTTGGAAATCATTAATAACTTTCATCTCTTCGAATTCTCGCTTTCCCAATACTCTTTTTATCTACTTGAATATCACTTTTCCCATCCATTTCCTCTTCTTTGGATGGTGGTGTGAAGTGTGACAACCGATTTACTTCTATGTCAGGGTCCATGGTGATTTATTTGTGCATCTTATTAAGTTGTTTATGATTTTCAATAATACTTCTGTCATCCTCTTTCTTTTTTATTCACCTTTAGAATTATGTAGTATGGTCACCGAATACTGAAAATGCGAACAAACAAACTAAGCAGGACAACACATCGAATGATAATTGAGTAGAATTCATTTCGATAAACATTCCAGAGGAAACTGCCGCCAATTTAATAATATGAATAGAATGTTCGAAACACTTCTAGCTTGAAAAACACTTTGATATAAATATCACGATTTTCTTTTAAAGTTTGACAAAGTGAATTCACCAACTACAGTGTCGATGTGCTTTCACGTGTTATTACCATCTGTTGGTTATTCATTCATACCCTTATGCTGAATGACTGAGAAATTAAATCTTTTCTAACATGCAATGATACTTTCAAATGAGAAAAGAAGAGATAATTAGGCGAAGAAACTTTTCTTATCCACCGACTTCATTTTCTAGAGTTGTACAATGGAATGAAAAGTAGTTGCGTAATAATCTTCTAGACAGTGGAAATTACAAGGAAGGCAAGGAGTTTGACAAAAGTAAAAATTATCGATAGATGAGAAATGCAAACACAGCATATCAAGTAAAAAGACAGTAAGATGAAAGAGGAGGAAATAGAGAAGAATCGGTTAAAAGAAGTCGAAAGCAGTAAAACAGAGGAAGGAAGAAAGAGAAAATCATGAGATTGATCAAGTATAACTGTTAAGATGGGGATAATGAGTGTATATATCTACACCAGTGACATCAGTTCTCAGTCATATCAACTAGAATCTCCAACCACGGATTCCTCTTGTCCCGCAGACCCTAACCGACCAGTCTACATCTCCATACATAGATTAAACCAATGATAAACGACTTCATACATTGATGCCATGTTTTAGTCTGGTCACCCTGAGCCCTTTTCCAGCTTCAATCTACCTCGGTCAACATTTTTTAACCAGGTAGACAATGGTTAGGTATGCGTTACACATGTCCCAGTCATCTCAGTTGATGAAGGTTCACAACCACATCACCTGTCTTACCTCTCCTGCCTAAAACTCTATATCTGACTTCGACGTCACTCACATGCTGACACCACGAAACACGGTCTATGCCACAAAGGCAATAATGGTCAAACACCTGAAGCCTTCTCATGTCTTTTAGCATTAATGGCCATGTTTCACAGCTGTAGAGTAGAACAGAGCAGAATGCAGTACAGTACACTCGACCCTTAATAACTAATCAGATATTGCGGTGGCACCACAATTTCACAACTGTGCGTAACTTAGCTGTGTTCAAAGGTTGAACAAAGTTTTTTTATGAATTGTGTATCTATCTATTGTTGTTGAAAGCGAAAGCAACATCTGCTAACATCGTGAAATTTGTTTATTTGTGTACATATAGTTGGGAAGTTCTGAAACTTGACGTTTTTCAGTGATAATGACCTATTTCACCTAATTCAATCTGGACAATCGTAGGTATTATCATAAGCTCTCACTCAATAGGTGTGTCTTATACCCACCCCATGTTGGTAATGGATTGCGCTGCAGTGTACTGCATAGATGATGACAAGGGTTTTGGGCAACTATTGATTAAGAAAAAATTGCAACACTAAACTAGTGCTAAAAAAACCCAACTTAAGAATGAAAAGTAGTTGCGTAATAGTCTTCTAGACAAAGGAAATAATGAGAAATGTAAGGCGTTTAGCAAAGTGAAAACTGTTGGTAGATAAGAAGTGCGAATATTCAGCATCCACTTGACAGCAGATACATGAATGTAAAGAAGGTGAACAATGAGACAAGAGTCATAATGAAGGTGATAATAATGATAAACTAAATAATAATAGTGAGATCGAAAAATGTGAGTGTCAAGACCATGGTAAGATACGAGATTGAACATACTTCTTCTGCATGCAGAGACTAAGCTTGAACTGATGAATTGCCAGTGTTTCAGCTGTGCAAAACTGTCGAAGGCACACTCCTTTTGTAGTATTCCATTTGACTTTATATGTTCAGAGTTGACCAAATGTTCAAGAATTAAACTGTTAATTGATTTATATTGTCCCCTCGACAACCATGCAGGATAGTGTTCAGAGATACGTTTGGGAAGTGTGTGCTTTGTGCGGCCTATATAACTAGCTCCACAGGATCAAATAAATTTATAGACACACACTGAGGTGACTCAAAGCAGCAACTTTTCTTTTACGCTCTCCGAAACCAGTTGCTGACTAGAAAAGCTGATCTGTAACTTCACACAGAAGAATGTCTTCTTCAGCGGTTTGGACAGTCGATTCTTCAGAATCTCTGCTGCTGTATCACCTTCGAAACCAACCTTTATAAACAAGGTCTTCTTTGGAACTGTGAGTACTTGCTCCGTATTCTGTTTTAATTTCAAGTGTTTCTCAATAAATCTAGTTTGGTGTACAGTACCTAAGAAAAGAATAGTTATTTTGGTTCTTCACAGTAACACTCCAAGACAGGATGGATCGATTCCCAGTTCATTCAGTTTCTCTTTTAGTCTGAATAAGATATTGAAGATGTTGTGGCTCAATGGTTTGGGCGATTAACATTCAACTAATGGGTCACGAGCTCGAACCCTCCCTCACCTACTGAGGTTTAGGTAATCAGGTAGTATCATCTATAGTCCTCACACGAATGTGCACAAGGTTGTTGAGTACGTTTCGTTTCATTTTACTGAAGAAGTGAAAATCCCTCATACTACATAACGCTGGTGGTTTCCAGTTTTTCAATATTCTCATTATATAGAAAGTATTAACACAGATAGAAAAAAATGAATAAGAGTTCCAAGGCGTTAGTTCACACATCCATCAAAGATTCAGCAAACCCCCCCCCCCCCCTTCTTAACTGAATTTCATTCCCGTTGACATTTTAAACCTCTTCGAAGCGATTAACGTTACGTGTCTAATTAATTATGCTCCATTTACTCCATACATAAAAACTATGAAAAACGTATGACTTTACCAAGAATCTGTATACATTTTCAGTTTCAACTTACCAGGGCTACTGCTACTACTAATATGAAGGCAGGTTTATCCATCAATGATCTACAACACAGTTAACTAAAACAACTGAAGGTGTCAACATGGTATAAATCATAGAATTGGTTAAGAAGTGAGTATTATGAAATATATCATAAACTTTACAATGCGAATCAACTTCGTAGTAATTTATTTATTGTCAGGATACCCCCAGCAAAACCAGAAGAAAAAAAAATCACTACAAAATAATGAATTAGAAAGTCTAAGAAGTAAACGAAAGGCAAATTTTCAAGGAAATTTTCAAACTACTCTTCAGAAAGACATCAAACAAAACCCAGGTTATAGGCAAGAATTATAATTCATATTGTGAGATACTTACAGAAAACTTTTAACAGAGTATTAACCTGCGTTTACTAATACTTAGCACTTTTGTTTTCTAAGATAATAAAAGACAATGAAGAGAAAAAAATTCGAGAAAAAATTCTTCACTTAATATATTTGTTATATGGTAAATACTTACGAAGTTCATATACAGGATGATTGGAGGTCGAATCACGATCGGGTGGTAGTGCCAACATTGAGTTAGTTCTATTATCATCTTTCAATGGCATCTCTTTACTTGAATATAAACTGTTATTTCCACTATGATGTTGAGGAAGATGTTGAGGATGACGATGAGAATCAGGAAGTGGACTAGAATAATCATCTTGTAAATTTAATGACTCCATATCAGTGAATGGTAGTTCATATTCATTCAATACAGTTAATCGAAGATTATGAACACCATTACATAATGCATGACCAGATCTACGATATGCTTTTTCATCAATTGACTGGCCAGCAGCTAATCGACTGAGAGTATTACGTGCTGTATTCACAAAATCTGGTGTATACTGTTTGTGTGTATGTGTGTATATGTGCGTTTGGTAAACACAGAAAATGGGATAAATAATAAAGCATTCATAAAAAAAAAACTATACGTATATTAATCATTGGAAAAAGTAAAATCAATATTAACATAGGACCAGACATTACTACACAACGATCCAAGTTGCCACATCTCATATCAGCACATCAAGTAACAAGGCAGTAAGATGAAGGATGAAAAAATAGAAAAGAATCGATCAGAAGAAGTTGAAATCAGTAAGAGAGAGGAAGGAGGGATTAGAATATGCTGAATTCAATGTGACGATTAAGATATACTATGGATACATCTTCACTCTACCTAACATCGATTCAGAGGCATATCACTAAGAGTATGCAATCACTGGCTCCAGTTGCCACACGGATCCCAACTAGCTAATCTACATCTCCAATGGTCAAAGACTTCATGTCATATTTCAATCTTTCCGCCCCGAATTTTTTTTTCAGCCTGAACCTACTTCATTAGTTCGTATTGCGTAACTAGTCAGACGGTGAAATATATGTTCCAGCCATAACAGTCGATGTAGCTTCACATCGGCAATATTATTCATCAAACAATATTATGCAATTTTCAGAATGTAAGAAGTGTTTTACTAAAAGCCTATAGACACACTGACTGATTGAATATTCAAGTGTTAACCTTACCTAGTGTGACCTGAATAATGAGCCTTAACACAGTCAATATGATAGTTTCTAAAGACAGTAAAAAAACTTTTTTAAATACAAAGTGTACTTTTATGGATAGGCATTTAAGCTTACGTCTTCTTATTATACCCTACAGTAAAAGCATTTTTATGTTAGAAATTTCTAAATATGCAGGAATAATGAATTGTTGATGCACACATAAGTACTCCTGAATAGTCCTAAATGAATAGTGTTTGGCAAGTATCAACTACATCCTCTGATTGGTTACGTTTTCTACACGATCAGTTGAATGATCAGGATTATTTACTTTCGTTAGTCAGTAGTAAAGCAGACTTGTATGTTATCACAGCTGTGTTTCCGTGTATGTCCTGATATAGTTGAAGATGGGCAGAGTACACTATTCCTCTTAATAATGTTCCCCATTAAGCTATGCGTTCAAAGTATCAATCCGAGTATATCCTATTCACTATGTTTCACATGATGAATATGCTTCCGCAAAAGTGGAAGGGTGGAAGCGAATATGCGATGCTTATTGCTGGATTAGTGGATAAAGAATATTCATCTTAAACGACTGTTGATGTAAATTGCCTTCAAGATTTAGATTGAAGCAATGATGAATTAGTCTACTTTATTTACTGATAGACATGGAAATGTGGCACCTACAGTCGTTCCATTGTCTTGTGGACTAGATGTAAACTCAAAGGTTAGAAAGTTGTCCCTTAAGATGTCACGTTGGCTTTCGCACGAACAGAGATATACTGCAATAAACCTTAGTCGACTGAGTATGCCAAGCCTCCGCTTACCTCGATGTGCTAGGCTTGGAGAACCTGGATTAGGTTGGAAGGGGAATCAGGGTGACCAGACCAAGATGTCATACCAGGCGATAAAGTTTCTTACTGATCGTCTCAGTCCTGTGTGGAGATGTAGACTGTGTGGTTGGGGTCCCTGAGAATACAGGAACCAGTGGTTGAGGACTGTTGATGAATTGGCTGAAAATTAGTCACAATGGCACAGATGTATTCACTCTCCACATCTTCTAAAGCTTGAATATTTTCACTAACCTCCACCTTCATATTGTTTATTTTATCATACAACTTTATCTACTTTGATAGTCTTTTTCTATCCACCTGTTCTTTGTGTACTACTGTGAAGTGTGGCAACTCGAACCAATGGACATATGTAAGAGATACTACGTTGATTTTGTCAGTCAGTCATCAGTGTAATTAATTCCGTAATACCAATGTTGTACCGAGTTTATGTTAAATAAATAATTATCAATATTAGTTTGTTTAGAAAATTATATGTCGCATCACTTCGCTTAGTCGCTATATCGCAAAACTCGGTCGATAGACTTGCATCAGAGCTAAGCACTAAGGGTGGAAAGCTAAATGAAACATTAATTCATGACCAAATTGTGTAATGGATAACGTTTCAGATACAATCTACTATTCATAGTCATATTGAGGTTATTTCACTACTTTAAACAGTTCTATTTCATTCTTCTTCTTTGAAATATGAGTAGTGGTATTTTCCATATATCCGGAACAGGTGCTGAGTTATTCTTATTGCATGTACTTGACCCTGATTCGATACACAAAGTTGCGGTTATAAATCTCTCCCTCCAATCAACTTGGTTGATTTTCAATACTAACGTTCTGGCCCCACTTTGTAATGTGGTTGTAGGCGATCTCATGCATAGTTATAGTAGAGCTTTACTTCAGATTCCTAATAATGTTAATTTATATTAGCTGTAGTACTCAGACAACCTGATTGAAACTGATAGTCTATTTCGACCTACGTACTTGACTTCATGATCGCTGCATTGAATTTGAGAAACTAAATTATTTATTAAGGGATTCATCATAGGACCTTCTAACCTAAATTGAGTTATTAGATTTAAATACTACCCTTATCTAAGCCTTATTGGTAATCTAAACTAATTTCACTGAAGTGCCTTCCAGGGTCCATCATTTATTTCCCAAGACAATCACTTTGAATAAAGTATAAAAGGTGAATAATATTGCTGAGTGAAAAAGATCTAGGCATCAGTAAAAGTAACCAATCAGAAATAAGTCATCATCTCCACTATATCAAATACGTAGAATCAACAAATCACAAGAAAGCTAGTGAAATCAGCCAACCAAATTTCAGCACATCATGCTTTACATACCTGATCACGTATAAGTGTTACTTTTTCCATCACTTGATCTACATACTCGGTATTTTCAGTTCGTGCAATCATTTTATTTAGCACCATTTCACAGATATATGCTGAACGTTGTTGCATTGAAGTAGAAGTTTGCTGGACATTCAATTCGTCTTTATCCTAAGTAATTAGGGCAAAATGTTAAAGCTGTTTTTATACTTTCAACAAGTTATTAGGTGAAAAGTCGAAACACACTGGATAAAAATCACTAATTAAGAAATACTAATGACAAATATTGTATGACTTAAAAATTATACATATGTTTATGTACAAGATTCTGAGTCATATTTATTTTATGACGGTTAATGGTATTCCCAACTTAGTGGCATAATTTTAGATAAATGAATCTGGGTTCGAACTCTGTGACTAGTTGCAGTAGAAATGTATACGCCTAAACCAATGAGCCACAGTTGAATGAACCGGATTAGAAGAGTGGATTTTATACAATAACTGAATTTAAACACAGGTCGAACAATTCGACCCTGCATAACAACAGGAAATTACAAGTATCATTAAGACAACTGACACTCGTTGTTCAAGAGGTGGCTATCTTGGCCCAGTGCCTTAGTAGATAATGCTCTGGTGTATGAAGTGAACGGTACTGGATATGAGCCTCGGTAGGAACAACATCACTCACTGGGTACTGGTACATCCAGCTGACGAGTCCCAAGTAGGACGAAACACACATCTTGGATTCCTCTGTAGGTTTTAAAATCTGGCTATTAAAAATCACAGTAGTATATTGAACAAAGTGAATTCAAACGAGAAACAGTGCGATCAAAAATAACGACGGCCATCGCTGAGTATATCATAAATACAGAGAAAACTATTGGTTGATATGGGTCGAAGGCTATTTCGTCAACTATGACCAGACATTTACAAATTTAGGAAATGCATGCCATCTCATAAGTAAATCATATCAACTAACCTGAGAAGTGTGTTATTATTAAATAGCTAAACACCAAATTTCAACATGATCCACGTATATATAAGCGTGTATTCATCACGAACTGGAGAACCATTGAAAATCTGGGAGCACTTGACAGTTGTGTTGTCCTAGTTTGGGACTTCTCAGCAGTACGCCTCCACGGCCCTGCCCTACCATGAAGCAATCTGACGACCTCCAAGTTTCATGGCAAACGCGTTAACCATTCAGTCACTGGGTCAGAGTTCAGTGCATCATAGTTTCCAACTTCTGTCACTTCGTAATATAGCGCGACTATCACCCAAGATCTTTAGTTGGCATCCACTTCCCTTCCGACTACTTGACCCCACAGACCACGACTTCTCGTCAGAACTTCAGGATATCCATCTGGAAGCACGTCACTAAACAACACTATACAGTAATGCATTTTGATGTTAGTGGGGGTTTTAATTTTGATATCAGTTAAACAGCCATTGGATGGTGACTGAATGATTAACGCATTCGTAGTGAAGTCTAAAGATCTTGAATTCCATCCTTGATGAGTCAGGACCATCGGTGAGTACTACTGAGAAATCCCGTACTAGGTTTTCAGTGCTTCTCTAATTGATGTCAGTCCATGATGAATCCAACCTCACTGAAGAAAACAATTATTTGGAATTCAAATGCTGAGCATTAGGCTTTGTTTAACTGTAGCTTCAAAAATCTCATGGATACAAACAGTTTTCACTGATAAAATGATTCTGTAGGGTTGCAGGATACTGCCTATTTGCCTAAGCTTTGGTAACTGGAATAGTATTAAAGCCTGACACCCAATACTTAAAGCTTAATCGGTTAAACTACACTGTGTTATTTCAGTTCAAAAACAATGCTGCCAAAAGAAAGGGTGTTAATGAATACCACACTGAATTTAAAAGGATTTGCTGATTTCCTATAAGAAACATGGTAAACCTCTGTAATACAGAGGACCGCAGTGTCGCGTTACTTAGCTTAGTAGTCATATGGTAAACTTGATCAGTATTGAGCATGCAGGCGTTGAATAACATCGGATACGATTCAGTAACCCATTCGTATGAAACATGTATTACTCACAGAACTATGGTAGAATCCATCTCGGTGAGAAAGTAAGCAGAATGCTATAATTAGTTAGAGTGGTAACTTATAGCTAACCCGTAGTGGTAGAGCATCGGGTTGGAAACCCGATGGTCGCTGGTTCAAACCCCACAATGGTCCACATTCTCATTTCACCTTCAATTACTTCAGATAGTCAAAATGATAAACAATACGATGCTCCCCCTCTCTAATTCAATTACATTTGGATTGGGATGAGAAGTCCCGACTAGGTAGCCAGTGTGAGTACGATCAAGCGATAGTACTCAAGCAAAAACCCTTGGTGATTGAAGCGAAATAAAAATCTGGTCAGCAGTTGGACCTAGTAGCTCAGTTGGTAGAGTATCGGGCCGCAAACCTGGTGGTCGCTGATTCGAATCTGGTCGCTGTTCAAATTTTCATTTTACTTTCAATCATCACCCAATATAAATAAATAAACAACAGAAATCATATAGAAAGTGACTAACGCCCATCATTAACCATGGCCACTTCCCCTACCATCCAAGAGTTATAAAAGCTTTCATAACGGAAACGAAAGACACTTCAGCAACGAAGCTTTCGCTTCTTAAGATTAGCATTTATGAAAGCAGTACAAATATATTTATGAGCATTGGAGACAGATAACAATCAACCATCATTCAATAGGGTGGCTTTGAACCATCAAATATAATGTTTCAGAATAGGATAAGAATTTGTTTCTAAAAGCGGAAAGAGATAAAATATTTTCTTAACTTACCTGGAAGGGAAAAACATCTGTGTGACCACAGAGTCCATGAAACATCTGCTTGAGGTTTTTCACACACAGCTTTTTCGGGTTGCTGTTTTGAGGTTTGGTTGTTCTAACGCCCGACAAAGAAAATCCATCCTGCTGGTACACGAAGACCGTGGGGCAGGGAGGAGAGTGCTACCGTTTCCGCTGACCTTTTCTAACCCACACACCCCACCCCCATCTGCTTTGCACCGGGATGGCAGCATTAGTGTGGCATTGCTGGTCATCCAAGAGAAACACCTTACTGTTGTCATACACACACACACCCATCCGGTAGTATGACATCACCATTAGACTCCTATCATAGTGTAGTAACTTACACTACAGTAGTAACTGGTCTTCGTCTTACCACTATTCAACAGACCTATCTGGCATGGTAGAAGCTAGAGGGAACAAGGGTTCCAGCCAGTGTAGCTGGTTAGGTCACTGTCATATACAAGGTCAACCATCACGTCAAGGTAGCAGCTATCGACCGGAAAAGAGTTTAAATAGTAACACGTCATATCGAATTTCATTATTGTTCTGTTCCTTCGTGTCTTTATCTCACTACTTTAAACAACTCACTTCCTTATTTATGTATCTTTTATCTTAGTGCTTTGTATCCTGATGTTCTGATATCAGGCACGATAACTTGGAGCGTTACACAGTAGAAAAAGTCCTAATGCGAACCTTCATCGACTGAGGTCACTTGAACATGTGCTACACATGCCAAGTCGCCACCTACCTCGAAGTGTAATGCCAGAGGAGTTTGGATTAGGTTGAAAGAAGGTTCATGGTGGCCTGATCAAGACGTCATACCAGTCGATCAAGTCCTAGACTGTTAGTCTGGGTCACGCAGGTAGATGTAGACTGTCTGGTTGGGGTCCCTGAAACGATAGGAACCAGTGGTTGAGGACTCTTGGTGATATGGCTGATATTTGGTCAGGATGGCGTAGATGTATTCACTCTTTGATTCCTTCTAAAGCGTGAATGCTTCGAATAACCTTAATTTTTGAATTCCGTCTCCTCTGATACACGTTTTTCTACTTTGATATACCTTTCCTATCTACTCGTTCTTTGGTATGGTATTTGTGAAATATGACAAACTGAACCGATGCACTTGTGTGCGAGGTTCTAAGTTTTCTGTCTTAAGGTCACCTAGCTGACTTAAAGAAATGCATACTTTATTCGAATCATATAACTAGCTTGAAAGGAGCAAGTAAACTTCCAGACACCCGTTTATGTAGCCCAAAGTGACAGTTTGTCCATAGTACATCCACGGATCAACTGTTGATCAGCGAATCCTAATTATCGAACTTGTCGAACAGTTTTTTGATGACCTCCCTAGTAGTATCGCCTATAAAACCGAAATTCATAAATTATATTTCCACGAGACTGTAGGGATTCTCTCACTGCATCGCTTAGCTCGTGAATTTTCGTCATGAAACTGAAGGGATATCGTACAGATCTTCCTAATGTGTGAAGGAGCCAATCAAATTAGATTTTTTCAGTATTAACTGGAACAGAACTCTAATTTTCAATCAATCAGTTAGCCGGATTTGATTTATCAAACGTCAATTATAGTCACTTTGATAAATATCAAAATATGGATGTTTGATTCAAGTTGTTGTATCCGAGATCATCATATAAAACTGTCAGTGTATGTAGAGCAGAATTCAGTAACCATATACAGTTCCGTACACAATACAATGAAACTGACTGTCCCAGCTTTATCAAAGCGGGTATGGAGCTCAAACTCATGATCCATGAGTTTAACGTCGTGTGTAATCTAACGCACCGTAGCTGCATACACTGATAGTAACCTGAAAGCTTAAAATAATATTATAGATTGAAATAATTTGTTTAGAAAAAGAAAAAGGTAAGAATAACACTACTTACTGATAAAGCACGAATAGACTTCTGATATTCCATCATCATTAAATCATCGGATACAGCTAAGAAATCATGCATACCGATTAATTCATTGACAGAGGCATACAACAGATTTACAGCTTCTTCGTATGCCTTACAAAATGCTTCATAGTTCGATTCCACGGACTGTAAGGAAAAGAGGAAACAATGTGAAAGAAGAAAATATGCATGGATGATCTACAAAGAGTAAGAAATATAATGCACAGAACGATAAGTCAAAAACCATGAATACAATGGTTTCTAGTATTGTGATAAACGCTACTGATAAGAACGAATATCATTCGAATATCGGGAAACAACGGGAGTGATAAAAACGACCGATAAAGATCCAGTATGAAAGTAGACAATACTCTTTACGTGACTTGGATTTTATTCATTGAGTTATCCAACTATACCACCAGCCGTTCCAGAACCCATGCATCCCTCCTCCCTAGAAAAGCTCCAAATTGCTCCGGCTTCTTGACTCCAAACAACTCCCTCGAATTCCCTCATGAACGTCCTGATACCACTATCCTGGGGTCTAAGGAATCTTCAACCAAAAGATGGGTAGCGAGACAAAGAAATCAAAGTCATATTCACAAATATTCCCCTATCCCGCATCCCAGTGTGTAGTGTTCTTGCTCGCTACTATTTTACTGCGCATTATCTCTTCCTCCCACCCGGCGCCAATCGACTGTTATCACCGCTTGTACAACTATGAATAACAGGAATGTAACTGCAGTTGAATCAACACCTAGGTCTTGTAGATTAGTTGACAGAGCCAAAGCAATGAACTAAACACTACTACAGACAAGGTTTCTTCCAGCCTGAATCACTAACCCTTTTAGCCTTCCTGGAGGTCATTCGGTTGACTTGGAGTATGCAGATGATATTGCCCTGCCAGCTAAAGACGCTGAAAGCGTTGAACATAAATCTAAGTATGCTTGGCATGCGTTTCGCTGGCACCTATTAAATGTAAGATGATGCTCTATGACTGGTCTGCTGCAAGTACTCTCAGTATATAGATAGGGAGTGAAACGACGTATTAAAGTCATTCAAAGTGATCAATAAACAACGGAAACCCACTCTTTTGCGGTTTACTGAAGCACTTGCAATTGAAAGACTCAAACCTGATCCATGTATTCAGAAAGATGATACTGTTGTCATTCTTCGATTACCTTGATAACTTTAATCTTCTACATTTGTAAGTACAAGATTTCTTGACTTCATGATGATTAGTTCATTTCATACTTTATTTTTCGATGCATTTAAAAACCTGCTCTCACTTTCTGAGTTGTATTTATCTTATTTCTCAATGTAATGAAAACCTATGATAATTCACTTGGTTGTTGCTAGCGCGTTTCGTCCTATTTCGGAATCATCAGCCGGATGTACTTGCACCCAGTGCAGAGTGATGTTGTTCTCACTGAGACTCGAACCTCGTACCCATCGCTTCAAACGGCAAAGCGTTATCTACTAGGCCATGGAGGCATGGTAGCCACCTCTTTTAAAACGGGTATCAGTTACTACTATTTGTTGATGTACTTGTAATTCTCTGTTGTTTTACTGGATTGAACTGTTGGACCTCTAAAGGCAATTTGGCTCCTATGCGAATGCTTTAATATTGCCTGAATATTAATTATGGTAATTTACTTGGTTGTAGTTGTACAAGATGTGGCTGTCGTGCCTACGTGGCCTAGTAGATAACGCCTTGGAATTTGAGGCAATGGGCATGAGGTTCGAATCTCAGTGAGAACAATATCACTATGAACTGGGGTGCAGGTACATCCAACTGATGATTCCTAAATAGGACGACACGCGCGTACTGAATTCCTCTGCTAGTCACAACCAAGTAAATTACCACATTAATATTCAGGCAATATCGAGGCATCCGCATAGGAGCCCGATTGTCAATAGAGGTCGAACGATTCGAACCAGTAAAGCAACGGAGAATTACAAGCACATCGATAAATACTAGTAATGGAATCCTGTTGATCTTTTACTACGTTTACTTAACCATAACGTTCTTTTTCAAATTCTAGAATAACATTGTGCACAACCCTCCTCTTTCATTTATATGTATACACCCATAATTATTTTTCTATCTTCTCTCAACTGTTCATTTCATCACTGTATAAATGGTTAATCTGTGACTAGTCATAACAACTTCATCAACATCAGTCAACCCAAAATCAATAAATCCCCACAAGCCTCAAAGTTAAATCATTGTTACTAGGTGATGTCTGAAGGTGAAATGAAAATTCGAACGGTGACAGGATTCGAATCAGCCGCCCTGGTGCTCAGCAAGTACATCACGGGACCGGAAACCAGGCGGTCACTGGTTGGAATCCGACTGCGGTTCAAATTTTGATTTCACCTTCAATCATCATGCACTATCTTTCGTAAAACAATTCGTCTACTTATTGAAGAACGCTGTAAAATACTTTTTTGTTATAAACATTACATTCTAAAGGTTGCAAAACAGCTGAGGAGTATCTATGAAATACTTGCATCCTAATTCTGCTACTATTGTTCTACGGGTGAAAAGTAACAAGTTGACAGAAGAAGCAGCGAAAACGGAACTTCAAGTGAACATAGAGAAAACAGAGGTGATGAAGATACCCAACCAACAACAACAACAACAGAAAGCACCAATCACCATCAACGGGAGAAACTTAAAGAAAGTAGTCTCTTTCACCTGCCCAGTCAAGACAGCATCGTCTCAACTACAGGTGGCACAAGCATAGATGACAATGTCAAAACCAGCCACGATCGCAAAGAAAGCAACACAGGCCTTCATTAATCTGATATCAGTGTGGAGATCTACTCCACTCACCATAAAGCGTAAACGAGATCCCTATTTTCAATACCAACGTCAAGTCAGCGCTGCTATATGATGGTTGAGAAAGTTGGCGCGTCACCAAAAGTATTTCCAACAAACTACAGACATTCATCAACAGATGCCGCCTACGCTCACTCATTCATTCACTCGATACTGAAGATCAGATTACATAGCCAGAATAATAAGAATAAACAACAAGGAACTCTGACAAGGAACCAAGCAAGAACCCATCGCTCAACCAATATGCGGAAGATGAAAGTGGAGATGGATTGGATTGGGTATACACTGAGAAGACCACTCAGGAACATCACGCGCCAGGCCCTCGCGTGGAGTCCAAATGGGAAATGACGAATTGGGCGTCTAAGCTGAGGGTGATATGCAGGAGATGGTGTGAGGAAGAAATGAAAAGCTTGTGGGTAATGGTAGAGCCAAGTGGAAAAAACTGTAGAGGACAGAGTGCAATGAAGGCGTGCTACTGAAGCCCTATATTCCACTAGGAACCCAAGGGATAACTAATAAGTAAAACAATAGGATAATTATCTTTTTACGTATTTACATACCTATCTGAACATAATCAAAATAGCAAAGGGTAATCCACTTCTGCGTTATATACATTACATTCTATAGGTTATAAAACAGGTGAGAAGAATCTACGAAACACTTGTATCCTAATTCTTTCCGCTACTATTGTTCTTCTTACTTTATTCATATCATATTATTATGATATGATTATAAGCAATAAGAAGACTAAAATGCAATTGTAATCTATTTATAAGGCTAAAGTTTTACGTTGATATCCATTGAAATGAGATGCACTTTTGTGTAAGCTTGTCTAAGTTGATTTGTTCATTTGTTTGTTTGTCATTTATAAATGAAAAGAAATTCATACTCAAACGTATCTATAACAGAACTAATTTATGATATATATATATATATATATATATATATATATATATATATATATATATATATATATATAAAATGATTCAATTGGCACGCATATTTTGGAAATACTTCAAAGGTTACCTTCATAATAGGCTATCCATAGGAAGATATAAATGATGGAAAATGCTGCCTTGATTTTACGTAATATGACCAAAGTAGCTTACAAGCATATATATTCAAAAAGAATTTTCATCCCATACTGATCTCAGTCACAAAAACCAAACAGTTCCATTATAGTTCCGGAATTATCAGCAGTTTTTCAACTTCTCTCAATAATAATTCAGTACTCTCTAGTGATATGCTTAAAGATAAACTTATCAAAATTCTGGTAAGAAGTCATGATCTATATAGTCAACAAAGTCAAATGTAAGAGTGGACAAATACTCGTCAATGCACTGGATAATGGTCATGATTTATTATGAATTGGTAAAATATGGAAAATAAGCTCCCAGTGAGTGGGCGGTCATATGCTCACCACAAGACCTGACAGCCTTATTGCTTGACTCTATACGCTGCATTGATATATACTGCTGATAGGATAAAACAGCTATCTAATGCTCTCTGCTTTGTAACGGTTCTTTGGTTGATGTTAATGAGTACTGAAAACCCATTTAAAATTAATCGATTCCTCATAAACCTCCAGAATGAGGATCTGACTAGTGAGAAAGATGTCTCCTTTACACCAATATGACTGTTCTACAGTCAGTAGCTTGTAGGCATGGAGTAATGACCGCGGAATCAGCCATTTCTAAACTCTATATATAATAAGTACTCATAATGTAAAATTATGTCTTTCCTTGTTCAAAATCTCAAATAAACAAAGGACCAAAGCCAGCTTGAGGCTAATTTGATTCCTATACTTTAGGTGACACCACTTACTGGTATAGTTAATCGTCCCCAACTGAAATCATGCAAAACATTTAGTTGTACACAGCCAGAACCTATGGTTTCACCTCACTTCAGGGGTTTTCAACAACCTTCTCAACTTCGGTCGAAACTGGAGTGGAGTGGGTCGAGCCTTAATGTTTTATTTAGGTTACGGTTAGATGGTGCATAACTGAAGCATAAGTTAAAGACCATCCAATTAACATATATCAAAGTGCATCATGATGCTGAGATGCCTAGTCTGATGGCCATATTTCGAGGTGATAGATAGAATTCGGTCAGCACATAGGACTAGACAACATGAAGTCGGTTACCCTCCAGTGACCAATCAATGTATCAAATTCAGTCCTACAGGAGGTCAATAGCGGCCCAAGCAGCTCACTGGTAGGGTCGATGACTACAACATTGGGTGACGTGGGTTCAAATCTCAGGCGGGACATCAGTTCTGTTAAGGTTGCAGATACGCCTTACTGACGAGAACCAACAAGTAGGAAACCTTGCTCCAGGGCTTCCTGCGGACTGCCTCTATCCAACTAACACCTATCAAAATGCATCGCGATCCTGAGCTGCCTAGTCTGGTGACCACATTGCAAGGTGATCGATAGAATTCAATCGGCTAAGTGGTAGTCAGGTTTTTATATAACAATGACCCAACCAGCTATGATATTGGATCGCTTGTTCCTTCCAGGTCCTACCATACGAGAAAAGTTTGATAAATAGTAGTTAGACAAAAAGCAGTTACCTTTAAATTGCAAACTGCTATGTTATGATGGGGTCCGACAGCGAAGTCATACTGCTGGCTGGGCGCGAGTGTGACACCGTTAAGATGTTTTCCTTGGAAGACCAGCTGTACAACGCTGATGTTGCCTTCACTACGAGAAGACAGAGGTTAAGAAACATTGGACCCAAAAATAGCACATTCCCATTACCCAGCGACGTGTCGATGCCCTCGAAATTAGTTTGTAGTCGCATATGAATGCGACAAATCAAAATCTCAAACTTACAAAAAAGTCGTGTGTGACCGACCACAAGCAAATATTCCTTGTACTCACTCTATGGTCACACATTAACCCTTCTTTTTTAGGTACCTCAAGAAGAACTAGCCTTCCATGGTATGGGAAGTCGAGAATTATCAACCGCCCTCACAATTCTGTCAGATCATTGTCCACCTTCCAAATACTTAATTCCTAATATTCCTTTACGTCTCGCAGTCAATAATCCTACATCATCTTTAATTGCTTCTAGTTCTCGACAACTATCCAAGTTCATAGAACATAATACTGTACGTCTGCAATGTCCATTCCCCTGGTAAATCTGCCGTTTAAGTAACATTCATCATGTTAATAACTGCAGCTCAGCGCATACACCACCATCCATCAGAACATGTGAAATAAATAATGAGCAAATCCAAGTAAAAGGAAGGAAGTTCTATATACACAAGAGGATATCTTACCTTAGATGATGGATATTTAAAAAGCAAATAAGCCATATTGATAACTTGTGGTACAAGTTGTTCAATTTGTTGACAAGCCAATTGAATTTTACTAGGTGATTCTTCATCTGTACTCAGGGAACACAGTTGATAAGCTGATGATATCATAGATACAGAACGTTTCTAGATGTTGCAGAAGGTAGAAGAAGAGAAGTAAATCATTTGTTTTATTGCTAGAGAGTTGGTATAAAGTACTAATCAGCTAGCAAGTAGTGAAAACAAACCAATTCCTTATCGAAATGATAACAGAATAATTATCTTAGTGTAATTACTTATTTAAATCAAAAACTTGGTACAGTTTGGACGGTACGCAATGCATTGCTTTCCTGGTTCGAAGTATGTGGAATCAATGAGCCACACTGTACCTGTATGAATTTCTATGCATAGTAGAACTCAGCTGGTTGGAGAAAACCGGCAGGAAGCCCTGGACCTAGGCTTCGTCCTTGTTGGCACTCATCAGCGAGGCGTATCTGTAACCTCGATGGAACTGATGTCCTGCCTGAGATTCGAACCCACGTCACTCAGTGTAGTGGTCAGCGACTTTACCACTGAGATGTTCGGGCCACGATTCACCTCCTGAAGGATTGGGTTACATGCATTGATTTGTCACGGGAAAGCACTCAGGACTAGACAACATGAAATTGATAGTAGAACTCTATTCACTTTAGCATCAACAGGTGAAGCTTAGTGTTCACGTACGAAATTTTAGTAAATGGAGGCATCATAATTAAAATCAACATGAAACCTCTCGCACACACACACACACACACACACACACACACACACACACAAGTCCATACTTCACAGTAGCATGCAAACAAGTCTGATATCAAAGTAGACAAAGGTGTATGGGAGAAGAGGGAATTTAGAAATTAAGGTTAATCATAACATTTGTGCTTTAGAAGAAATCAGAGAGTGAATACATTTGACACAATTGTGGTCACAAATGTATTCACTCTCTGATTTCTTCTAAAGCACGAATGTTTTGATTAACCTTAATTTCTAAATGTGCGGGAAAATTAATCCTGATAGTTAGTATCCAAAGGCACAATCTATGTAAGCCTTATAACATATACCCAAGCTACAGCAACGACAAGCATAAACTAGTCAATGAGTAGAACGTTTCGCCAATCCCTTTAAGATGACTACAGTGTAATAAAGTAGTAAACTATTGTACAGACAGTAAAATCCAGGAGATCAACTCACCTATTAACTTTAAAGTGAACATATTCACAATAATGCTATGAAACAGATTTCTCTAGTACTTCATCTAACAGTGAATATACGTCCTTGACAATGCTGTATACCTTAACGTGAACAATATGGAAAACTCAGAGCCATTGGTCCGCAAATTTTTCAAATGTTTATTCCTTTGCACCACAATATCTAATTTTGATGGCATAAATCTATATTGCTGTGAATGATAACACTGGAATAGATATTCACTTGGATTACGTGATTATGTGGAAACTTACAGGTTATCAACATCGTCAGTGTGGGTTCTTCTGGTACCCGAAGTTATAAGTATAAGAATTTATCATAAAATAGACGTTTATCTAGCGTAACGGGGCATAGCGAAGAGGAATCAAACAAGTCGACTGCTTGTAACGGAAACTTAGAATTTCGAGCGACCTTGGTACCACTAATGGTGAAAAAAGGAAGTATGACTGAAAACGATCCAAACTTTAACACTCTATATACGCTGAAAAGTTGTATTTTCTTGTTCATTTCATGACTTGTGTAATCTTCTGATGTTTTTAATCTAATTTAATGACCTCCATTCCGTACCATTTCGATCCCGTAAAATCTTGATTTTCCAACATATATCAATGTGATGATGCCTGTAAACTGGCTTCTCTTATGTTAAATTACTAATATGAGAATAAAATATTTATTTATTTATTTATCATTATTATTATTATTTATAAGTTATTATCACCTGAAATAATTGTGACGCTGAATCCATGCGTTGTTCACAACCAAATTTAGTTGCATCGCTTAACGCCATCAAGTATTCCTCTTTCGCCATGAAAGCATTCGATGTATAATCGATAACACAACGGATGAGTAGTTGTTTCAATGAACTTGTAGATTTTAACAATTTCTGTACAATGTTATCCACCTCTTTAGTATTAATTGGCTAATATGTTGTGTAAAAGAAATAATAATAAAAAAGAAAAGAGACATACATACTTCTTTCTTTTTTGAAGAGAAAGATTTCAACTCAAGTTAAATTGCATTTAGTATTTTATCAAGAAAAATATTTTTTTACAGGATATATTAAGAGAATCAAAACCATGATTTATTTACACCTTTTAAGGCGTCAAATGTTCGCTGATATACCAGAAGTTTTCAGTACATCAGCTGATCACAGCTCTACAACTCATAAATATGAAAACAAGAAAACTAGAGAATAATGAACTAAATTAACTGCATTTATTCAACAAGGTTCCAGTAGCTACTTCTGTCCAATAGTACTTTCAGTCTCTCTTTTATTCTATTACAAATAATATCAACCTTATAATGATATGAAACATCAGAAACTACGGATGATCATGACTGACTGACAGAATCAACGTTGAACCTCGTATACAGGTGTATCGACATTTCATAGAAGTACAAAAAGATAGAATAAGAGTGATATCAAAATAGACAAAGTTGAACGAGAGAATAAACAATTTGAAGATAACAGTTACTGCAAATATTCAAACTTTAGAAGATTTGAAGGAGTAAATATATCTGTGTCACTGTGATCGATTTTCAGCCATGTCACCAAGAGTTCTCAACCACTGATTCTTTTCGCCTCGAGGACAATCACTAGGCAGTATACACTGCCCCCATACGACTCAGACTTCATCAACTTTTGCCACGTCTTGATCTGGCCACCCTAAAGCTTATTCCAACCTAGTCCAACTTCTATCATGGCACATCGATGGAAGCGATGAGTTGGGATGTGCATGTTTGAGACATTTGACTCAACTTGCCTGTCTTGCCCACTATCCTTTACTTGACCTCAACATTGTTTATACGGTGAATACACTAAACGGGAACAATGCTAACCCTAAGAAGACACTTGGGATCAGAATCCTGTAATCGCTACATGTCGTCTAATTTTAACGACCATGTCTCACAGCCATATATCAGGACAGATCAGACTGCAGCGCAGTATACTCGTCATTTAATAGATAGTTGGATATCTTGTCAGTCAGCACCACAGATGATGCAAGTTGGCAAATGCCAAACGGGCCTCCTGTATCCAAGCTGAGATTTCGCCAGCAACCAGCCCCTTTGGACTGATATAACTCCCCACATAAGTGAAGTGGTCGACATATTTCACTACTTCACTCCCTTTCATCTAAATGGGAGTGGATGGAGACCAGTCCTAGAGCATCATCTTACATCTGACAGGTGCAAAATGCATACCAGCCAAAAATGCTCAGGTTTCTGCTCAACGCGTTCGGAAGACCCTGAATTTCGTCAGTCTTTCCCTAGCATGATAATATCGTCTGCATACTCCAAGTTGACCAAATGACCTCCAGATAATGACAAATGTCCGCCATTGGCCGGTAGGTATGCCTTTGTTCTAGAACCTGTTGGAGGGGAAAATATGATCGATGCACCTTTGTTCAGGTCTGAAACCTAGCTGGTTTTATCGAGTTTGCTATTCTCGAGCTCTGGTTAGGTGTCAGATAACTTTGGACCCTACGATGTTGGACACAACATTAGTCAGACTAATTTGCTTATCCTTGCCACAAGAAGATTTCTTTCCCTTCTTACAGACCGAGATGATGAGTGGAGTAGACCAGTGCGGTGGCACTACCTCTGATTCCCATACTTATCTAGTACCTTCGTAGCTTCGATTCGTAATTTCCTACCTCCATCCTTGAAAACTTCAGGTGGCAAACTGTCAGGTCGTGATGAAGGTATCAGATTGCAGAACTGAACACTTATAGAAAACGGATACCCGTTAGAGTTTATCAACACCAATGTTCACTTCATACTCGGTCCCTGAGAAAAGCGTTCATACCATTCTATCATACAGAGAGGAGTTTGAGAGGGAGGCTAAGATTTGCCATTATGCAGCTAAGCGCTTATTGCTGTGGAAAAGATAAAACATATGCTTCATCGCAAACCTAAACACTGCACAAATGAATACGTCATATCCTACGGTGTTTACCAGTTTACAGATGTTTGTGGACACACACATAGGGAGACGTAATCGGGTCATGCAGTTGAGGGTGGGAGAACAAGAACTTAAATGGCTCTAAAAACACTTACACAGAGAGAGAAAGAGGGAAACAACCCTCTTCATCTACAACTAAACATATTTTAAAAGAAGGTTAAAGAATTAATGTTCAGCAGTGTTCAAAGTTTTATATGGAAACAGTCATGGACGTATACTGAGATTTATGGAAGCGATAACCATACACAAATTGAAACCACCTTTATGCGTACAAAAACATTTTTTTCTTACACTACACCCTACCTTGGTAAAATTTGCCTTCTTACCAAGATTAGAACCGACTATGTCACTCTTCCTTTCTGTTCTCATCTTTCTCAAGTTGAGTCCCTATTATCATAAGTGATTTGGTAAGTAAATGTTTAATCAGATGGTTCGAAGTTTATTGTACAAAAATGTATTACATATTGTTTGGATAAACTTTATTTTCTAATTACGTTATTTAAAGCATAATAATTTGTATTGCAATTCTCAGGTGATAACAATTAGTTGTTTATTAAGAACAAATGGAATAAAGATGATTCCATCGAGTAAGTGAAAGTTAACCCCGGGGTTAAACACACAATAGGAAAGTAACAATATACAGTATGAATGAAATCAGGAAGTCCTCTCTGAGAACGAACAAAAATAACTGTTCGTTACAATTTTGCGGATGATTTATGTCTAATGTCGGACAAACGCGAAGATCTACAGGCGAAAACTAACAAGATGACAGAAAAGGCAGCGAAAACGGAACTTCAAGTGAACATAGAGAAAACAGAGGTGATGAAGATACCCAACCAACAACAACAACAATCACCATCAACGGAAGAAACTTAAAGGAAGTAGTCTCTTTCACCTACCCAGTCAACTACAGGCGGCACAGGCACAGATGACGATGTCAAAACCAGCCACGATCGCAAAGAAAGCAACACAGGCCTTCATTAATCTGATATCAGTGTGGAGATCTACTCCACTCACCATATAGTGTGAACAAGATCACCATTTTCAACACCAACGTCAAGTCAGCGCTGCTATATGATGGTTGAGAAAGTTGGCGCGTCACCAAAAGTATTTCCAACAAACTACAGACATTCATCAACAGATGCCGCCAACACTCGCTCACTCGATAATGAAGATCAGACCAGAAGGCCAGAAAGAATAAGCAACAAGGAACTATGGCAACGAACCAAGCAACAACCTATCACCCAACAAATATGCGGAAGATGAAAGTGGAGATGGATTGGGCCGACTGGGGACATCACGCGTCAGGTCAGGCCGTCGAGTGGAATCCAAAGGGGAAACGACGAGTTGGGCGTCCGAGGGTGATATGAAGATCATGTGAGGAAGAAATGAAACGTTATGGGCAGTGGTGGAGCCAGGTTCAAAAGACTGCAGAGAACAGAGTGCAATGGAGGCATGCTACTGAAGCCTTATGTTCCACTAGGAACCCAAGGGAAAATAAATAATAAATAAACAATTTTGCACTTATTCCAAAGTACGATATACTCCACAGGATTCTAATTCAACTCTTTTGTAAACACTTTCTCGGAGTTACGTTTTTCTCTGTCCAACTTTTCAAGAATCAACTTCTCTACTATAAGCAAATTTAATTTCTTAGACTTAACAGTTTTCATAAGCAATCACCTAAGTATTACGCCTAGAATGTTGGCACATGGAACTGTGGCTCATTGATTTAATCATTCAACTCTCAACAGGTTGGTTAGAGGTTCCAACTTACCGAGGTCTGGGAAGTTATAAATCCTCTCACAATAGTTATGGCTCGTTGCCTACTCTAAAAACATTCACATGATTGCTGATAGCATTTTGTTGACACGCATTCAGCACTTATACGGCGTTCCTATTTACCTGAGTAAAATAGGTCAAAGAATTGAGTGTTTTAAGAGATAGATTATTTTAGTGGCAAAACTTCGTCTACCTAGAAAGAAACAAAGAGGCCACACTACGATTGAAAAAGCTACAATAACCTGTATCGATACCGACTATCTGTAACATCAGTGAAACATACTGCATAGAGCAGTAATACACTACTTTGCTATTTAGTTGCGAAACACGGATTGTTAATGCAGATAATATGAAAATCAAACAGAACTTAACAATCCCTTGTAGCCAATGAATGAGTGATGTAGAGATGATAGGTATGGTGTTGAGTAAAGGAATAGTTGATCAGCATGTGTGTAAACAGTGCTCTAGTCAACGACGGCGCGAATAGGCCAGCCGTAACCGACTGTACCACTGGGTGATGCGTGTTAGAGTCTCTTAGAGGACATGAGTTTGCTCAAGGCTACAGATAGTCATTTTTGACGAGTGACAACAAGCGTGAGACCTAGGTCCAGGAGGCTTCTTACCCATCTTCCTCACCCATCTAACAGTTCTCAGGTCTTTTAAGCTAATAATTATTTCCATGCATTCAGATGGATACCGTAAAGTGAAGGAGGTCTGACGAGTGAGAGGAAATAACACAGCACCAATACATGCTGTCACTGACTCTTTGTTTATAGCAAGTAAGAAATGTACACTGAACGATATGTTCACAAGGCAGCAAAAGTTTATATATACAGCCATCCATTAAAACGGTTTACAATCAAACTACAGTAGCAAGCAAAAGACATGAGGCGGTTGTAGGGGTTCGATCATAGGTGTCTGCGTAGCATTGCTCATCTTTGGTGGAATCACCATGCGAACAAATGTTGAGATCAGGCGAAGGACACTAGGCAATACAGGTAAGTCGATTGATGAGATTGTGAACCTTAGTCAATTGAGATGGCTTGAAAAAATTCTGTGCATATCGAGTCACCACCTACCTTGATGTCCCATACTAGGTTAAGTTCGGTTAGGTTGGGAGAGGGTTCAGAGTGGCCAGACCAAGACGTTGTATTAGTCCATGAAGTCCCTAACTGTTGGTGTAAGTCACATGGGGAGATGTAAACTTTCTGGTTTGGGTCCATTGGTTAAGAAGTCTTGGTGAAGTGACTGAAAACTGGTCACGACGGCACAGAGATGTTCACTCCTTCACATCTTCGGAAGCTTGAATATTCGCAATAACTGTTATCTTCAGATTGCTTATCCTCACATCACTTTATCTACTTTGATATCACTCCTTTTCTATCCACCAGTTGTTTGTGTACTACTGCGAAGTGTAATAACTTGAGCCGATGCACCTGTATGCCAGGTTCTACGTTGGTTGTGTCAGTCAATGTCAGTCAATCATAGTAGCGAGGTTAAATCTTCTATAATCCGATGGTATTATTACTCAACTTTCAGTCAATATATCACATTCAAGTTCACTTCTACCTACAATAGTCAGATACCTGAACAATACCCATCGATTCTAATGCACCAGGTTTGACCCATCATTCTCCTTTATATTAGGAATAATGATATAATAATCCAACTCAATATAGTACAAACTTATGTACTAGGATGTGAGTTACACTTGTTCTCCAGGAGCTTATGATACTCTCTGGTCGCCTAAGCCAAAGTAGGTGGAGCGGTGTTCCAATTCAGGTCACATTGATTAAACGTTGAATTTCTAATCAAACAAACAATATCCCCGCATTACATTAAGAATCGCATACGATAAACAGTGAAATAAAAATCCTAATGTGCTAGTTGTATTCGAGAAAGTGTCAGCTTACAGCAATTCACTATTGTGAAAGGTCCTACTACTTTATGCCTAGTCAAACCCACTGTTGGCATATGGCTCATTGACTTGAAGCAACAGATATCTTGATTGCAAAGCTTGTTTCACCTACTCCAGCCTAGAGTAGTGGGATAAACACTTTTACAATAATTGTGCCTCAGTCTAGTACAATAACGTTTGTACCGGGTAGAATGCCTATCCTGGAAACATTATCACTGAATATATGCGCTATATACTAAAAACTATTGGTAAGTCAATGACAGCTGGCATTACATATTCGTCAAGATAACCAGCTAGTGAACTAATCTATGAGCGGTTAGATCAGTACCGCAGCTCCAAAGCAAATGCGAAACTATATACTCTTTCAGAATCTAACCTCTTACATATTCTTCCACCGATTCATCACGACTGTTTCTAGCTAGCTGGGACATTCACATTACCTACTTGGTAAACAACAAAACAGATTTGATGAATATTCTTACATCCAGTTAAATTTCCTCCATCATTTATTCATCATTTAGATTATAGTATTTATGTTGCGAAATAAGTAGTGTTTTCAAGATGATGGAGTATATCTGTAGCTTTGAAGGATAATTTTGATAATGTGTTTTCTGAGATGGATGGTTTAGTCGTGAAGCACTCAGTGTCATTCTCGACAACATCATCAGCACACACTTCAGTAAGAAGGGAGCTATGTCCTTTTCTCTACAATTGAATTAGTGACTTCTCCTAATGGCCTTATGTGTGATTGGTTGTTTCCGTCAAACTCCTGTCATTGTCTCCACATTCATTTCAATTGGTTGCCCTGATCATGTGAACTCTGACCTTCTTATTGTTTCTGAATAGTTGATAGATTGAGTCAATGCCAATACGTCTGTTGATTGCTGACCGAACTGAATAACAAGCTAGTTGATGTTCATGTGGAAGGAAACGAAGACGGTGATCACTCTGTCCGATGTCGTGTTTTTCACAGTTCCTGCACAATAATGACAACGAAAGCTTCGAGATTACACCGTCCAGCTCAAAGAAGTAATGTTCTCATTCAGCAGGTCTACTATCACACCAACACTTAAACTAATTTACAAGACTCAATGTAAATCTTGAAGAAAACTAGGTTGTAGATCCCTCAAACATAAAACTCCTTTTCTGCATTGGTAACCCTTTTATCATGTCGACAGCTGAGTAGGAATCGCGTTGATCTCACCTGTCTGTCTGTTCGGGAATCACAAGTACTTGACTCCATACTCTGATGAAATTTTCTTAATCGAGCTATGACAGAGTGCTGCAACATCTACAGCAAACACAGTTTATCCACAAACTTTGCAGTATTGATATTATTTTTGGTTATATTCGAATGCTTGTTCAACTAGTTAGCAGCCGGACTGTACTCCAACCGACGAGTGTATTCATACAGTTACTTTTCTCTGTTTGAAACAATAGTTAATCCACAACCCCAATCTATAATACTATTATCCTGATTTAGTTTAAAGGAAATGTACTAGAAATGCTCTAGTGATATGTTTCTTTAGCAACAAAAACTTATCATGACAAAAAATTAGTTGAAGAAAAACAAGAGCGAAACGAGTATGGTATAAGCAATCAATACTTACCTTCTTAGAATATTCTGACATTAGTTCAGATGTAGCATCTTTAAGTTGATTACAATGTTCATCGATTGCGGAACGCCGTTTTGAATTTATCTTAGATGAATCAACTAATTTATACACTAATAGTAACAATCTCTTTAAAGAATACTGAACATTTTCTCGGATATTCTCAGCAGATTTTGCTTCAGAGTTAGTGAATATACTATTCTAAAAGAAAAGGGATAAGTAATTATTGCAATTAACAAAGCAAAATAAACTAAACAACATTTATATGAGAATAAAACTAGTTACATGTACAATGAAATCCTCTACATACCCGTTTGTCATGTGACTAGAAGAGTATAATGAGACTGTTAAGCATCAGAGAAGAATTTGGAGACAAAGCGGTCTAATCATAAATCTGATCTTCTTAGATAAATAGATTGTAGGGATACTAACACTCACTGTATGGTGTGATCGCGTCCGCTCAAAAGGGCAACAATATATCACGAAATCATCATCTCACTCTTTCTCAATGGCTGATTGGTAATAATAAGCATTACCATTTTGTATCGAAGTAGATAAAAGTGTATAGAAAAGAAAAAATTTAAAGATATGAAGGTTAGTGAAAATACTCAAGCTTTAAAAGACGTCAAAGAAGTGAATGTATCCACATCACTACGGCCAATTTTCGCCACGTTACCAACAGTTCACAAATATTGATTCCTATAGTCTCGAGAGCTCCAGTCAGGCTTTCTACACTTCCCTAAATGGCTCAGATAGAAAGTCAAAGACGTCATGGTCTCTTGCAACGTCTTGACGATGGAGTTCTTTGAGCCCAATCCTAGACTAGCCAACATTGCATGTCAAGTAAGATGGAGATTTGGTAGGTGTATGTCAAGGTTTGAAACCTCATCCATTGACATGACTTCCTTCATGAATATCCCACGCCTAACCTTGGCAGTACACACACGATGACTTCGCTATGAGCAAGCAACGATGTGGTCACAAGTATAATTTTACAACATCTAACTTCAGCGAGTATGTCTCACAGTTGCATAATTAGAAACAGCAGCACAGTATGCTCGTTCTTCCATTGGTTGTGGGGTATCTTAACGGCTGCGGAGATAACGTATGTTGGCAAATTCTAAAAAGGCCTTAAAACAACAGCTGAGAGTATGTCCGCAACCAAGCCAATTCAGGTTGATGAAACTTCCCAACTAATTAAAGTGTTCAACGAGTCCTAACAATTCACTCCTAATCCCTAAACTACAAGTTAACTCAGATCAGTCCTGAACCATCATCTTACATTTGACAGATGCAAAAAGCATACTTAAATTTCTGCTCAAGGCGGTCAGAAGGTCTCGCACTCTGATAGCGTCTCTGCCTTCAAGTCTAGAAATATGGTAGGCCTCGACCCCCAGTAAGTATGCTTGTGTTCCATAACCTGTCGAAGGGTGAAAACTTCATTGATACGCCCCCAACCAGATCTGAAACCCACCTGGTTTTCACGAATTTGTTCTTCTCAAGCTCCATTTACGCAGGCGTCAGATAACCATGCACTCGACGATCTTGGAAACCATCTTAGTCAAACTGATCCCCCATGACTGTCACACGAAGACTTTTCTCTCTTCTTCTAGGCTGGAATAATCAGTGATCTAGACCAGTTTCACTCGACCACCCTTGAGTCGCATACGCTACCCACTATCTCTAATAATTTATTCAGTAATTTTCCACCTTCTTCCTCAAAATCCTTTGATGGTAAACCGTCAGTTCCTGCTGCAATGCATCTTTCCAACTTACAAACAGCCTTTTCAACTTCGAAGAGAGTTGGAGGAAGGACACTGACTTCCCATTCAGCTACAGGCTGGATGGTAGGCAACTACAGTGTAACTGTGAGCCAATTAAATTTTTCTTCACATCGAAATTGAAATCTATTTAACAATCCTGTGCACGTTCGTGCAGTGGGCAATGAACCACACCTATTGCGTGAGGGCTAGTGATATTACCTGGCTGTCTAAACCTCGAGTTGAGCCGGTGAGATACTAGTTGGTAGTCAAGCACCTAACGAATGACCCTGTCAGTAGTAACCACTGGACTATGGATTTTTAATGATACCTAGCCAGATACCGTGCTTCAAAAAATTCCAATAAAATTTGGTGTATAGATGATTCTAAATATATGAGTACTCGTTCCAAATTTCCCTTTTATGTATTTTAGATAAAGCTACGTGTACTCAAATGGTTTCGTTGGTGTGAGGCTATAAAACTGCATCCTTACTAGTCACATCCCAGTCAAAGTGAAATTTTGGTGCCATACACAGACATATAAAGCCCTGAGCAATGATGAGGTCAGGCGAAAAGTACTAAATAAGACAGGTAAGTCGACTGATAACGATGTAAACTTTAATCGACTGAGATGGCTTGGACATATACTACACAGGCCGAGCCATTGCCTATCTCAGCGTGCCATGCTAAAGGAAGAAGGTTCAGGGTGACGACATCAAGATATGGCACCAGTCGATAAAATCGCTGATTGTTGGTCTGAGTCAAGTGGGGACATGTAGACTCATCATCATCATCAAGACCAACATAGGACCAGGCATGACTGCAAAACGATTCAAGTTGCCACACTTCATGTCACCACACCAAGTAACAAGGCAATAAAATGAACGATGAAGAATCAAAGAAAAATCGGTCAAATGGAGTGGAAGTGGAAAGTAGTAAGACAGAGAAAGGAAGAATGAGAAAATGATAAAATTAAGTATGGCGGTTAAGATGAGGATGATGTGTGCATACATCTGCGCCACTCACATTGGTTCTCAGTCATATCAACTAGAATCTCCAACCACTGGTTTCTCTTGTCCCCCCAACCGGCTAGTCTGCATCGCCCTAAATGGCTCAAACCAATGGTCGTGCCATGTTTTAGTCTGGTCGCACCGAGCCTTTTTCCACTCTAAACCTACTTCGACCAACATTTTGTGACGAGGCAGACGGTGGTTGGGCATACGTTACACATGTCCCAGCCATCTCAGTCGATGAAGATTTACAACCACATCACCTGTCTTACCTCTCCTACCTAAAACTCTACGTCTGACTTCTACGTTATTCACGTGGTGACACCATGAAACACGGTCTGTGCTACGAAGGTAGTGGCGGTCAAAAACCCGAAGCCATATCATATCTTCTACCTTTAATGCCCATGTTTCATAACCATACAGATATAGACTGCATGGCTGGGGTCACCAGGATGATCAGTAGTTACGAAACCTCGGTGAATTTGCTGACAATTGGTCGCAATGGCACATATGTATTCACTCCTTCACACCTTCGGAAGCTTGAGTATTGGCACTAAGATTTACCTTCAGATTGTTAGTTCTTCCATACAACTTTATCTGTTCTAATATCACTCTTTTTCTATCTACCTGTTCTTTGTGTACATCTGTGAAGTGTATCAAATTCAGCCGATGCACCTATATGCAGGGTCCTACGTTGATTTTGTCTGTTTGTCTAGTAAACACATTCTATACTTAATAGCATCATTGTGATCCCCTCTTATCACACTTATGTAACAAGGTGTACGACTAACCAAATATATCATTTACAAGGATTTCCATGCACATTCTTCTATCTGACGAAGTCTCACAAACAACTGACCAATTTGACTGAGGATTCCAGAATGCTAGCAAACACAAGTGGTCAAGCATACAAGACAACTATTATTCTGTGAACATGAGTGCTGAAAACATATAAATGTACTTGTAGCGTAAACAGAAAGTGTGACTCAGTAACCACGTGAACATTCGTACAGCAGGCAATAAGCCGTACATATAGTGTAAGGGCTGGCTGCCCAAGCACTGGTAAGCGGAATGGAGTTCAAACCTGTGATCCATTTGATTGGAAATAGAGCGCCTAGACCGAATCAAAATCCCTTACGCCAATATACCACAGTTCCTATAGGGTAAACTGTTAAACTGTACGAGAAAAAAAAGCACAATAAGATAACAACATTACCTCGAACTCATTTAAAGCTTCCAAAAGTTTGCCAGAAGTTCGTAATCGAATACCATTAGTTTTCTGATTCCCATTGAAAACTGATTGAATTATCTCCACTGAATCGGATAAAGAATTTGAAATAAAAGTCCGTGAGTCACGTGTTATTGGGTGGTCAGGATAACGGAGACACACCTAAACAACAGAAAAACATTATTAACATTCATCATTAGTATAATTTCAGGGAAAAGTTACGTGCTATGAATTCCTTTGACTAATAGGTTAAAAACAAATTATTCGTGCAATTACCTTAAATGATAAGTTGAAACGGTGAAATCAAGACAGCTTAACTGGTACGTAGCTTATTGTTCACCAAACATATGCGATAAGTGAACTCATAACGCAAAGTAGAAAGGTCAAAATGCGCTGCACCAAACACGTACACAACAGTGTAGTAGACAATGAGCTGACGTGTGAGGGTTAATGATTCAACCTGACTGCCCAAACCTCAATAGGTGGAGCGGGCCTGGGACCCATAACCCATTGGTTGACATTCATCTCCTTAAATCTCCTTAAAACATCTAACTTGGGAAACCACAAACATTATGTTTTAACCCTTAGTACCTATTGAAACTTACATATCAACGTATGCAATTTAAATGCCGAGACATATCAATTCATGTTTTACAATGACGACGAATCACTTATCGAAGAAAAACGAAACAAACTTTAATCAGCAGACTAATCAGAAAATACTGACAAATTAGCTATCTTTCTACTTGTTAGGGTATGCAATATAGTCCCCATGAATACTCATGAAGGATAAATCAAATTTACATTCTTCTGAAGTTGCTCCAACGATGACACTGCGGCTGGTGTTAAGCTGTGGTCTATCGGTTTAACCAGTTGATTTCCAGTCAGAGGGTCACGGGTCTGAAACCCGCTCTACCTACAGAGGTTTGGGCAGGCAGGTAGTATCACTAATCCTCATGGCTTAGGCGTAGCTCATTGCCCACAGCACGAACGTGCAAGTGGTTGTTGAGTGTGTTTCGATTTGATTTTGGAAAAATATGCTAGTGTAAAAACCTAGCCTAGGTAACTAGTTCACTAGTTACTAGGCGGTCCTAAACCCAGATAAAGAGGAAAGATTGGGCATAGGGCTAGCAACCCTAACCCGGAAAACCAATCCAACCGCTAAACAAACTTCAAAGCACAAAGAAAATATAAAAACATTCCTCACTGGGATCGGAGAGACGAAATGACGCTGGTTGGTGAAAGCCTTCGGGAAGCCAGTCGGCCGATGTGTCTTCTATCGATGAAAGCGAAAGTAAGGATGCGGACATGGAATGTCCACATCATGTTTGAACCTAGCAAGGCTGTTCAGATTTCCAAAGAGATGAGAAGGTATAGCATAGAAGTGCTAGGAATCTACGAGGAATCTGCAGATGGAATGCAAGTGGACTCTCCAAACTCTCAACTGGAAATGAGTCAATAATCTACTCCAATATTGTCACCCAGACGACAATCACCAGCACACTGAGTTTTCGAGTGGTTATCATGATGTCCCCTACCAACAGCATCAAAGGCTCTCTCTCATCCAGTGAGAGCCAGTCTCCTTCTGCAGGATCAGTATCATGACAGCAAGGTTCAAATCAAAAGGAAAGGAGGTCACAATCATACAATGCTACTCTACACTACGCACCTACAAGTAATGCAGATCAAGAGAAGAAGGAGGAATTCTACAGATAACTCCAATCAGTAATGGACGAGATCCCAACCCAGCTGGCGACATCAGAATTCTAGTGGGTGGAGTGACATGAATGCGAAACTGGGAGTGGACAACACAGGAAGAGAAGTCATCATGGGTCGAGAAGCACTCGGTGAAATGAACGAGAATAGAGAATTGTTTGCAGACTTCTTGACATTCAACGACTTGGTGATTCGAGACAGCGTGAAAAAAAAACAGAAAGATATTCACAAAGCGACATGGGTTTGATTTCACCATTCACCAGATGGACACACTACACTAACAATCAGATCGACTTCATCTGAATGTGAAGAAATTGGAGATGGAGACGCAGGCTACTAGATACAAGATGTGGTCAAGAAGGGGAGCAGATGTAGGTTCAGACCATCAGACTATCTAGTGCAAGGAACCTAACTTCGAAATCAAATTCAAAGCTTTCAAAGAAGTTGCTGATAGACTACAGTTCAAGTTCAACACCCAGAAACTTAAAGACGAAACTTCAAAGGACATCTTCACGTTACATATCAGGAAAAAATGAGAGACATCAGGTAACACCCCTGACGAAACCTATGTGGCAGAATACTGGAACTCTTTGAAAAAGACATGGAAGGAAACCTGATGCATAACCGCGTCATGAAGGAAGAAAAAACAGGACGAAGAATAGATCTCAACGGATACATGGAAGCTGATAGAGCAGGGAGAGGAAGATGGTGGAGCAGAAGATGGACCAGTATAGTACAGTACAGTACAGTGCACGGACGAACAACGAAAAGAGGATTGGAACACAACCTATAAAAAACACCACACTGTACAAAGAAGTGAAGAAGAGTGCGCTCAAAGACAAAAGGCACTTCTGCGCCAAACTTACAAGTGAAGCAGAACTGTCTGCAGGTAGGAGAGACAGAGACCTGACAGCATTATATCAAGTAACCAGGTTACTATCTGGGAGGGAAGAGATCAACACAGATGAAACCAATGAAAGATAGTGAAGGAAACTTAGTTAACATCAAAGGGGAGAAACCAAGGAAACGATAAACTGACCACTCTAAAAAAATCTTGAATCGATCACCAACACCACAACCACCTGCAACTCGTCCAGAAATACCACCAGCAGCCACGGAATTACCAGTGAACACGAGCCACTCGACAAAACCCGAAGTCCTGAATGCCATAAAGTTATTGAAATCCGGGAAAGCAGTAGGACCAAATTGAATCCCTCCAGAAGCACTGAAAACAGAAGCAGAGACAACAGCGGACACGCTCATACCACTATTGCAGAAGGTTTGAAAGGAAGGAAAGGTACCTTCAGACTGGAAGAAGGGCTATCTTGTCAAACTTCCGAAGAAGGGAGACCTAATTCTTTGCAAGAACTGGCGCGGAATCATGCTCCTGTCCACCCCAAGCAAAATATTAAGCTGCATCATACTGGAGAGACTAAAGGATGCACTGGATTAAAAATTACGAGCAGATAAGGCTGGCTGGCTGGCTGGCTGGCTGGCTGGCTGGCTGGCTGGCTGGCTGGCTGGCTGGCTGGCTGGCTGGCTGGCTGGCTGGCTGGCTGGCTGGCTGGCTGGCTTCCGGAAGTACAAACCATGTGTGGATCAAATTGCAACGCTAGGTTACGCATCATCATACAACAGAGCATAGAATGACAGTCAACTCTCTTCCTCAACTTCATCGACTCTGAAAAGGCCTTCGAAAGCGTCAACCAAGAAGTTATTTGTAAGGCAGCTGCTTCAACACTACACTTTTAGTGCCACAAACATCTATCAACCTCATTCAGCAGCTATATGAAGACACCACATCCCGAGTGATTCACAATGGAAAGCTCAGTGACGCCTTTGAAGTGAATACAGAAGTGAGACAAGGTTGCCGCCCACTTTCACCGATGATCGTCCTGATTGTGGTCGACTGGACTGGATCATGCAGCAAACCGTGAGGAGCGAGAAGATCGGCATATGCTGTTTGACTGACGAAAAGACCCTAGAAGATTTGGACTTCGCCAGTGATAACTTATGTCTAATTTCACACAAACTCGAAGATCTACAGGAGAAAACTAACAAGATGACAGAAGAAGCAGCGAAAACGTAACTTCAAGTGAACATAAAGAAGACAGAGGTGGTGAATATACCCAACCAACAACAACAACAGAAAGCACCAATCACCATCAACGGAAGAAACTTAAAGAAAGTAGTCTCTTTCACCTACCCAGTCAAGACAGCATCGTTTCAACTACAGATGGCGCAGGCATAGATGACAATGTCAAAACCAGCCACGATTGCAAAGAAAGCAACACAGACCTTCATTAATCTGATATCAGTGTGGAGATCCACTCCACTCACCATATAGCGTGAACAAGATCACCATTTTCAACACCAACGTCAAGTCTGTGTTGCTATATGATGGTTGAGAAAGTTGGCGTGTCACCAAAAGTATTTCCAACAAACTACAGACATTCATCAACAGATGCCGCCTACGCTTACTCATTCATTTATTCACTCGATACTGAAGATCAGATCAGATGGCCAGAGAGAAGTAGCTAGATTTGGCAATAGTTCGAAGCTGCTCAAAATCATCCCACCCACTAGTAACAGAAAATCTTGTATCAGTGAAGTAGTTTGTGTTAGAAAGTACATCGACCAACAATCTTGAAAGACACCTGAAACTTTGAGCGAAGCACTTCAAAACACGAACTTAAAATACTTAGAAGACTAATTGTAAAGAAAAGGGATCAGATTATTAGAGGAAGTATGGTAGATTGAGTGTTCCAATATTTGAAAATAAAGCCATCATCATTACCCTTCTAAAAAATGTCTCAATCACCAAGATAACAACCTGTCTCCATGACGTGATGATGAGGCTTGCATATTACAATGACCCAAGGAGCTATGACTCCAGGGCACTTGTTCTCTTGCATTTCTATAGAACCAGAAATGTCTATTTAAAAGCGATGAGACAAAATGCAACTATTGTCATAATGGAGAATAGCTACGTTACAACCAAGGTCCGAGGGCAAAGTCGCACTTCTGGCTGTAAAGTGTTTCACGCGGATGCTGCTGCTTTCTTATAGAAACGATCAGGGACTAAAACAGGTTGGTGCTGAAAATAACACTTTTCCGTGCCCTGCAGTTTTTCGACGACAGTGGTTTGTGTTTTTGTCTGGCGTTGACATAATTAAATCTGAATCCAAGAAATTCATAAACTCGTTTGTGATATGTTTCAAACAGACTTCCCGTGGACTATGAGGTCACACAAAAGAAGTCTCCTTCAGGTCCTTCGCGGAAACGGCTTTCACAGTTTGAGTAGTGGCAAAGGACCAACCACCTCCACGTTTCCAGTAGCATACTGTATCCAAATAAGCATAACCCACCTTCTTAACCTTTGTCTACCATCCTGCTTCCAATTCTGACACCAATAATAAGTATCTCACAACTTCAACTTCTAAATCTGTGACCACTGCTCATGATCCAAGCCAGACATAAACTATTTCCAGTCTCTCAAAACCTTTCTGCCAATTCCACATTGCAGTTTCTAATATCGAAGATCATATGCTAAATCGGAAAACAAGCGTCTCTCGCCAAAACTCTGGAATCCCGAATAATGGATGTATGCTGCGTTTTTGAAACATGAATACAGGACTTGAGTGTGGTTATTCACTTGACTTCAACTTGCCAATGTAGTGTTTAGGTGCAAAATTCACCTTGTATGTTAGTTGCTTGGACACAATTGACAGGAAGCCCCGTTCCTAGATTTTGTGCTTCTTGGCACAGCAGTAAGTTATGGAGCGGGAAGCACACTTCCCGACTGTATATCAATCAACAGCTATCTGTGTACTGTTCAACTGAATGGATCTGTAAGGACATGGAAAGATCGTGACACTCGCCGACGTCTATTCGTAGTCTACGCCCACCCACCAACCCCATTTCAGATGATAGAAAGAATAAATTCTATCAGAAGCTGTCAATTTTGATACAAAAAGCTAAATGTTTAGAAATAGTCATAATAGCAAGTAACTTCAGCAATCAATTAGGAAAGTTGAATCATTCGGTTAGACAGCCTGAAGGTATTTACGGAATCTTATGCCAAAGAACCGGGAACGGTGACCGTTCGTTGCAATTCGGTTATGACGGTCACCTGTTTTTGGTCGGCATTAACTTCAAGAATAAAGAGAGACAGTCTCGTTTGGCGTCCATCTACACCGAACTAACGATGAACACAGGTAGATCGTGTTGCGAAAAGCTATAGTTCGACAGGAATGGTGGAGTATTGCAGCTCATTGTGAAGCACCCGCTCGCACTCAAAGGACGCATTAGAACAAGCACATGTATGTCAACGCCTTAATGGACACAGAAAAAAGAGAAAACAGTAAGGCTTCTGCGTGCTCGATTGGAAGATCAGGAAATCAAGCGTGTTCTTAAGAAAGAGATAGAGAAGTATTTATTTGAACATAGCAGTAGTTCTGTTCCTGAACCAGCCTAGAGTGATATTCAGTCTGATGTTGAAATATTAGTGCAGACTGTCGGTAATCTACATCTAAATGTTAGGAAGAGCCAGTAGATATCAGCAATGTCGTCTAAACTGATTGGTGCATGAAGACTCATGCCTGTTATCATAGTGAACACCAAAAGCAGCTCAAATGTAAACTGATTAAGTTTTGGAAATAATAGTGAGCAGTAACTGGTGACAAAGGTGAAAGAGATGGACAGGGCACCAACATTAAGTAGTGGGAAGCAATTATTTAGACTTCACAGTTACTCAGAAAAAAAAGACGATGGTTAGTAAAACCATCATCAAAAAGGACGGGTCTCTCATAACCTATCAGAAGAGGTTGCTATAACATTTGGCAAAACAATTTAATTGGATAACGGTTACACTGTAGTTGCCTACCATCCAGCCTGTAGCTGAATGGGAAGTCAGTGTCCTTCCTCCAACTCTCTTCGAAGTTGAAAAGGCTGTTTGTAAGTTGGAAAGATGCATTGCAGCAGGAACTGACGGTTTACCATCAAAGGATTTTGAGGAAGAAGGTGGAAAATTACTGAATAAATTATTAGAGATAGTGGGTAGCGTATGCGACTCAAGGGTGGTCGAGTGAAACTGGTCTAGATCACTGACTATTCCAGCCTAGAAGAAGAGAGAAAAGTCTTCGTGTGACAGTCATGGGGGATCAGTTTGACTAAGATGGTTTCCAAGATCGTCGAGTGCATGGTTATCTGACGCCTGCGTAAATGGAGCTTGAGAAGAACAAATTCGTGAAAACCAGGTGGGTTTCAGATCTGGTTGGGGGCGTATCAATGAAGTTTTCACCCTTCGACAGGTTATGGAACACAAGCATACTTACTGGGGGTCGAGGCCTACCATATTTCTAGACCTGAAGGCAGAAGTCAACTCTGTCGACTGTGAGGCGTTGTGACTGAAAAGCGTAACGGGAGCATATGTAATGCTAATCAAAGCTCTCTATTAGAACCGATGCAGCTAAGTAAAAGCTTACAGGGAGTTGTCATCTTAGGTCACGAAAACTAGCTGTGTTCACCAAGGATACCCGCTGTCACGTTTCCTTTTTAACGTTGTTATGGACGTAGTAATGGATATAAAACAGGAAACCTCAAAGACCGTGCAGATTTACCCACTCACTAGTGGGCATCTGCTTGACTTTCAGTACGCAACCTATTCATTTAGGGTTAGGGTGCTGAGAAAATGTAGTGTCTTCTGAACGCTTTAAGAGGAAATCCGAGTATGTTCGGCATGCGTATCACACTTGTCAAATGTAGAATAATACTGTAGAACTATTCTGAGCAACCTTCTAGTTTAAGGATTAAGAGTGAGGTGGTAGAATGTATAGACCACTTCACTTACTTGTGAAGTTGGAGTCAAATTACCCCGGATATTAAGAGACTGGTTTGGCACTTGTCAACCTTCGTCACCCCTGCTATCATTGAGATATCCCTCTACCTATTTAAGGACGAGGACGCAGCGTTGGTAGTCTCTCTGTTCTATTATGCAAATGTTAAAAATGACGCTAGATGTGGTGCCACAGGATGAAGGATAGTTGTATTGGTGTTAGCATCTGGATTAGAGTTTGAGTGACAGTGGAATTTAGTGGGTCGAAACGATATTGAATAGAGCGCAGAATTAAAATTAGTGGTAGTTTTCTTGTCAGTTCTGTTGTTGTAAAGTGATACAATAGTAGTGAACACTTTTATGAATGCGTCTTATAAGACAGCTTCCTTGATAATCCTTCTACTTTGCTTTGCTTTAATTCCCTTCCTTTCCTTCTTAACTTTTTTTGGTATCTTTATAATTTTAAATGACATTACGAGGCCACATTTTTGGTACCAATGCCGTACCAATTTCATTTTCTAAATAAGTAAGAAACTTACCGGTCGTGTGCAGATTCCCGCTAAAGACTATAATCCACGGAATACTAAGTCGGGGGGTGGGGGGGCGATGGCAAACATATTGTTTGAAAGCTTAGATTTCGGTAGACAGATAGGGACGCGAACTCATGAGCCAAACTTAAAATAAAGTACCTAATTAAAGAAGCCAAAACTTCACTTCTCAAAACCTGGTGAACTGATAGAACCTACAAACATCCTCATCTAATGCATGTAATTATGTAATTAACTGGGTGAGTCAACTACAATAACTGACCAACCTGACTTACCTTACACGATGTTTGTAATAGTGGAGTGTTGTTTTTGAGCACATAATTGGCAGATTCAATGTTTCTTCGATCTTCAGGATCAATCAAGTCAGCTGCACGTTTCCTTGACAAACTTATGAGTTGTAGTACGTGAGGATAAAAGCTGTTCCACAAGCGGTTAAGCTCCTATAGATTACAAAAAGCAAAGCTCAACAATAATATTTGCAGATCACACAATGTGGGGAAATGTGCGTAAAGGAAATTCATAAATAAAATATCAGTGCTGGGCAAAGAACAAACATTTCTAGTCTGATTCTGTGAATGGAAATTACGGTAGCTGAGTTTACATACAGTTAGTTTTTATTTACCTAGCGTACACATCCAGAAATCTTGTGGTATGAAGTTCTCACCAAACACATAAAGCAAATCGTTTTTTAGCTTGGGAAAGCGATAGTAATAAGTTTTTCATCCCAACTATATATGCATTCCCTGATCCCTAAAACGAAGTACACGAACTAAGATCTTAACTGTTTCAATACTCGTTTCATAATCGGTCTCGCGTTTTAGCCCAATTCTCTCTATTTCAGCAAATGCACCTTGTTCAAACCGTTAAAATTTACACAATGTATGCAGCTGAACCGTACCAAACAGACAGACAAACCAGCATAGAACTTTGCACAGAAGCAAATCAGTTTCATTTGTCACACTTCAAAACTTACCCAAGCCAACTCAGTCAGTGAAGATCCACAACCTCGTAGACTGATTTGCTTTCCTTTTTTATTGATCCACACAACCTCAACACTCCGCACTGTATGAGTCTACTACGCGTGAGCGAAGCTAGGGAGATACCTGTGATCAAAAGCTTGTATCCACCTCATGTTTTCTAATTCCGACGGTCATGTCTCATTTATACTATTAATCAACACAAACTCAGCAGAACATGGGCGCCAACAAATGCAACACAAAGTGAGGCTGTGACTCACAATTGCTATGTGAGGGCTTGTGATACTACCCGACTGCTGAGGTGGGGGGGCACGAGATTCCAACCCGGAACGCAGCGCTTGAAAGTCAAATGCTTAAATCAATGAGGCACATCTACATTCGGTCATCTTTCAATCGGTTAGTAGGACAATGAAGTATTCTACAGTCGGTTATCTCACATGCGCTACAGATGTGGTAGTTCATTTGATGCCATATGTACCTCTTGTATCTAAGCCAAGCTGTTTGTAGCCTATTAGGTTTGAAGTATTAGGTGACTATATGCTGGATTTTTTCAGTTATGTAACACGAACAACACCACATAGCCCAAGAAACAGCTTCGGAAAAAAATAATATAGAGATTCATTCGCCAGTGAAACACAAAACGAATGTAAGTACAGTATACTACAAGATAACAATAAAGTTACTTGCACACAAACAAAAACGAAGAATATGGCCCCTAATCCATCGAATCTACAGCAGGAAAATTAAATACAACCAGTTCGTGACTCCGTAGTGCCTAGTTTGTTCATTCAAATCAGGAGGCAAACAAGAGGCGTGGTTAGTATAGCTCTACAGTCATTACTGACTAAATAACTCGGGTAAAGCTAAAATCTTAGATTTTTAACACAGTTTAAAGTGACAAGAAAAACCTTCTAGACATTATAATGACCCATTGCTACTAATCGACATACTTGTTAACCTATCCAGTCGATACCTCCTAAATGTCAAATTAGAAACCAAGAATTGACAGAACATCATTTTCGAAAAAATCATTTGCTTCTTCCTAACCGACTAGCGATAGAGAAAAGCGGTAATCCCCTAAATGATAACATATTACACATAAATGCAGTCTTCACTAACCAGTATAACTCTAATACGGTTATAAAATACACGAGCATGTATACATGCTCTCATAAGCCACTGACTAAAGACGGATTTGAATGACAGCAAATTATGAACTCTTTAGTTCTATATGGGATTCCGAAAGAGACAATCACAGGATCAATGTTGTTTCTTACGAATTGACCACCAAATTAACCATGAGACAGTAGTGGTACTGCAGCATGCAGACCATCTGGTAGCTGCTACTTTCACAATATAATGAGGTGCATATCACAATGATCTAAAGAACAATGGTGGTAGAACACTTGTTATGGATGGTGTTGCGTTCTCTGAGCTACATGGCTTAATTGTGAAACCTCCATTGTCCATCTAAACAACATCATCAAAACAGACTTTCTCAAGTTTGCATCCACTGTCACCGTTCCTGTTTAACTTTGTCGTAGACATAATGATGGACATTACCTTACGAACAAGTGAATTTGAAAGGATTCACCCACTCCCTGAAGGCCATCTGGTTAACTTGGAGTATGAAGACAATACTGTCCTGCCAGGTGAAGACGCGGACAAAATGCGGGCAGAGTCTTCTGAACGCGTTGTGCAGAAATCTGAGTGGACTAAGCACGCGTTTCGCTGGCACCTGTCAAATATTAGATGATGCTCATGGATTGATCTGCTGCAAGTACTCCAAGTCTAATGACAAGGAATGTGCCAACTACTTCACTTGAGGAGTTGCATCAGCTCGAACCCGTTGGGTGCTGACAAAATCTCAGCTCGGATACAGAAGGCCCAACTAGCATCCGCTAACTTGCGTCATCTGCGACGCCACGCGGCGAGATATTCGACTATCTATCAAAGGGCAAGTATGCTGTGCTGCATTCCGCTCTGTCTTTATATATGGCTGTGAGACATAACCGTTAGAAGTAGACAATGTGATACCGTTACAGGGTTTAGATCATGTGTTTTCGTAGTTCGGTGGAATCACCGTATGAGCAATGTTGAGGTCAGGCGAAGGGTACTAGGCAAGACAAACAAGTCAATCGATGAGGTTGTAGACAGCTAGTGTCGGGCCTCAGTAAGTATCTTTCTCCAATAACTTGATGGAGAGTGAATACCTGGTCGATGGACACACTAACAAATCTGAGGCCTGCCTGGTTTTCTTGGGCTTGTAGTTCCTGAGCTGCATTCAGACATCTAGTGACTATAGAACTGAGAATCGTAGACACTATACGCTGTATTCGTAAGGCCGATCCCATGGTGGTTATTACAAGAGGAATTCCAGCTTTTCGTGAAGACTGGGACAATCAATGATTGAGACCAATCATAGGGGATCGCATCTGACTTCCATAAACTAGTTACTAGTTCAGTTAACCAGACCAATAAACCTCGACCACTTTCTTTGAATACCTCTGGAACCAGTCCGTCAGGTCTTGTTGTTTTCCCTTGTTTCGAGTCAAATACAGCTTCCTTAACTTCTGAAACTGTTGAAGGTCATATCTCAATATTTCATTCAGGATTTGACTGGATAACGGGCAACGGAATGATAGCTGAAGACCAGTTGAACTGTTCTTCAAAGTGTTCTGCCCATTGCTCCAGTAGCTTAACCTGTAAGTGGACCGCACGCCTATGCTTCTATTCTTTTGTCTGGTAAACTACTGAGGATTTTTCCCTAATTTTCCTAGCAATTTCGAATAACATCATCACCAACGTCAATATCAACAGGACCAGGCATAACTGCGTAAGGATCTATGTTGCCGAATAACTGTTTTCTCTTACCTATCGCCATGGCTTTCTCCATCTTTTTAACCTTTGATAGCCGTCACTCCTCAAGGTGACTGTGAAGACTTATCATCCGTTTACATTTGAGTTGCTGTCAAGCGTCATTGTGGTTGGAGTCTTCAGGAATGCGTTCATGCACATCCACTAATTCTAACAACTTTCTGAGTCAGTTATGGTCTCAAGTGCTGTTTCTACAGCAGAGCTGAGATCGAATTAGGCTTCTTATGGGTCAGCAACATCTTCATGTTTCAATAATCGTTTCATCAGTTTTTCACTCAGAAAAGCTTAAGTATTCTAATTATCGAGCTGCACGAACAATGGCTTTGTTGCTATAGCTTTTCGACGTCTGTTCAGGCGTAAATATGCATCTCCTCCAACTAATGGGTGGTCGCTGTCAAAACACGTGCTCTCAAATGGGCAGCAATTTTTCGCCGACCTTCTCAAGCGATAAAATAGTTTTACGGTCCCATTTTAATATCGGATCAACACAGACATTTCTTATGCGAAGACGTTTATTACTTAGTGTTTAAGACCAAAAACTGGTGAGATATCAACCAAATAGTTCTACGGAGAAGTAAAAGATGCAGCTCAGTAAAGATTCATCATATCCATGCTTTGATCCCTGATAAATGCTAATAAAAGCACACATTCTGCAATGCCAATCAGAAACCAGATTGGAAACTAGTATTTTGTAGTTAAACTTGTATTACTCGCTGTAGGGGGATTCTAAAAAAGCATGAAGCAACGATGTTTAGCTGCTCCCACGATCTCTTTAATAATTTGAACGTAGGTGACGTCTGTGGAGCGATATATGTAGTTTGCAACAATGAAGTTGGGGGACTACATGGATATCTTTGGGCGTTCTTGGAAAGAACCTCAAGACTTCTGGTCTTAACAAGATGTAACAGCTCATCCAGAACCCGTTTTTAAACGTTCCGGAGTAAACACGGACTTAATATCTTGATAACACATACAAACCAAAATCGGATAAAATTAGTAAAGCTAGGCATAAATAAATATTTCTGTAAGGAAAAACTTTAGAGCCAATACACCTATGGGAAACTCAGCACTTACCCTGTGTGAATTGATTGACTGGAATTCAGTGATTCCATTAAGTACAACCTCAAAATGTTGATTAAGGACCAAGGCGTCAGCTATATCAGCTAAAATAAGTAGTCTACTCAAAGCTGCTAGAAAAGCATTGGTAGCTCGACAGACGTCCCCTTGACAGGATGTGCTAACCGGGTCTGACAGGAAGCTAGAGACTGAAGAACAAAAGTATTCTCCTGTATCAAGAACATCCGTCTTAGCAGTTAGAAAGTCTGAGGCCAGAGATGGAACACTTTGAGAAACACCCAAGTTATCATTTAGAGCCTTTAAAACCTCAACAGTATTAACTTTGAAAAACTTGAAGTAATTACTTCTTTGACTTTTGATAAAATTTCGTCTGGTGGTTTAGATTTTAGCCTATACGACCCATTGAAATGACCTCTGCGCATAAAACACTTCACCTTTGAAATCAGAGGCTCCAAGATACACTCTACAGCTTTTGTACGGGTTTCTGTGCCATATAAAGGCTTAAACTCAACAGACTCCATCAAAATAGGCAACACAACTAAGGCTAAGTTCAATCGAAGATGTAGTAATCTTACGTTTGATTTCGTAGAAGGTCAAAGCATACAGTTCAATTTACAATATCCAATATCCTGTGTCTGTCTAACTTGCTCGTGTAAACTTGTTTATATCTTCATGTTCATTTCTATGTCTTGTAGGATGGCTCCATGTCTCCGGTGAATTCTAATGCAGCAGGTTCAGCCATTTGTCTGCTATAACTGTGAGATACCCAACAGACGGCCGGGTGTTGGTTAGTTTGCCTGTGACTGTGGTGGAGTTGGGTTACTCAAATGATTAGGTGCCGGGAAGCTGTTCATACGGGTCGTACAGGAGATTTAGATGGTAGCGAGTTGATAACCTAGAAAGGCAAGTGTGTATGAGTTGAAGACACAGAAAAGGAAAATGAAAGAGTAATCTACGTGCACTTAGGTAGAACAAGAGGGATGCAAAGATATGCAGAACTTAGGTGAGTGAGGCTAAGTTAGTCGTCTTCCAGTTTTTTCACCTCTCAGCACCAAGGATAATATGTCAGTGACCTATAATAATCTTCACGGGTGGTAGTGGAGGTCTATCCTTACCTTGATAGAATTAATCTGTGGTGAGGACACTATGACATGCGGTTGAGTACCTACTGTTCGAACTCCATGAGCGATATGATGCAATTCAGGCATATTTCACAAAGCTTAACTTAAATTTGTCTGATATAAAGAGTTCTACCCCGGAGGAATGGGTTAGATAAGTTGCGACTTGAATCATTATTCCAGATATGACACATCGAAATGTGATCACCCTTCACCCTACGGAAAGACATTTGAAAGACTTCATTCATCAAACCTCTACCTCATGAGAGAGTGAAGAGCTCTTTAACTATCTTGATGCTTGCCTTCTCAACCCGCTTTAGTAAGTCACTTTCACATACGAAATATGGGCTCCTTACCTGAATCCATGACCCTAAGGGGGTTGTAGTCTTGTCGGGTATAGGATCTGAAGCATGTTTTCACCAAAGCTGTGAAAGATTTTCCGTAAGAGCCACAAGAATGGAAGGCCTTCTGATGCCGTTGACTTTAAGAATAAACCTCGTGGGCCGATCTGCTAAAGCGTTTAGTTTGTGTCAGTGGTGTTCAGATATTGGAACATTCACACTTGCCTGGCAGCAACAGTTTTCCACTGGTTGGTTCACCATAGTTTCCTTATGGTGTTTCGTGGCTTACAGCCATCTGATTCCTGCAGCTCAGTGAAGAACAAGTTCTAAGGAAGAACGGTGGCTACTGCCAGCAGTCTGAGTGTCTCATCGCGTTGGTAGCGTCCTCGTATTTTGTAGTACTCTGTCAGTCACTCCAGTCACTATGGGTGGTAGTTTGATCTCCTGCTTTATAACGATACATGTCCAGCTGCTGAGAACCAGTAGGCCACACCCGAAGTAATCCCCGAAATGCCGACCACTGTTAGCCACTTCACTGGCTAAACCGGGTACTACTGCTGATTGCCTTCTGTTTATCGATACCTTGGGCCAGGCCATGTTGATTTGGATGGTGTCGATCGGCAGGAATCACTGGACCTAGGTTTCGTGCTCCTTGGCACTCGTCGGCAATGCATATAGGCGATCAGGAATGGACTTCTTTCCCGCCTGAGATTGCGACGCGCATCACCTAGTGCCGCAGTCAGTGATGTTACCGCTGAGCTGTCCTAGTGGCCATCGACCTTCTGTAGGGCTGGATTACTTGCACTGACTGACCACTTCAAAGCAACCAACTTCAAGTTGTCCGGTCCTGTAAATTGTAATCACCTGGCTAAGAGACTCACCGCTCTAAGGCACTGACAGAGATGTCAGTTGGATGAAGACAATCAACACGATGCCCTTGTTCATCAGTCCTAGGTAAGACATATCTATGCTTTGAGTCCTTTAATGCCACCGAAGCTGTGGACCCGACTGAAGTCACGAGTCAAAATCTTCCCTTGAAGTAGGAGGTCTTCAGTCCACCCTTCAGTGGCTTCCGGGGTGAGACTCGAGTACCTCTTGATGCGCTTCCGGAAACAAGTGATTTTTAGGTAGCTCATGAAGAGAGGGAGAGATGGTGGTGCCCAGACGCACCGTGTTACCGGACAAAAGCTTTCTTCGTGCCAGTCTCGTGATTATCATAGGCTCTTCTTTTTTCTCGTGGCTAATGACCTCAAACTCCTACTCGCCATACGCAACTATCTGTTATCCGTTGGATTCCTTCCATTCAACCAACAAATTTATACTGACCGATGTTGGTAGATTTATGACTCCTTCAAAAGAACTTCACACTTGCATTTTCCGAGTCTGTTCTACCATTTAGATTCGTGCTGTATCCACTCGATGTACTCTGTCTAGTTCATGTCATTTGGTGCAGTATGATACCAGCCATCATAACCACCACGCCGCATACCTGCTTGCAAAAAAATCAACGGCCCTGACCGGCAAACATATCTCCTTTGCCAACCATTACTGAACTGGTTGTGGTCTGCATAAAACTGCATGGATTTTAAAAATAAGCGAATAATCACAAAAAAACAATCTCTAAAAAATGATGAGTTAACAGAAACCCCAACCTTTTAAACTAGAACAAATCTAGTTGAAAATACCGAGAAATAGTCAAACGTCAACCACAATCCTAGAAAGAATTTTTGCTCAGTAAAGGCGCCACTCCTTTGTGTTGTTATACATCGAAATTTTATGTGGTCAAACATGGAAGATTTACCCAAACTGGCATGCTGCCAGCAGGTATACTGCAGCCGGTGGATGCGCTCATGAGGAGGGTGCCGAAGAGTGGTGTTTCGTCGATGATTGTAGTCCGTTCTGATAGCACGGGGTCTAAAAGGAAAAAGGGAAAAGGTCAGCCACTAACTCAGTAGGCAAGAAAAATATGCTCACGTCTGACTGCAAAATAAAACCGGCAGACAAATGTGGGGCTCAAACGTTGATATCGTGATGGGGTGTAGTTCCGGATTAAACTGCTTATCTGTACGGCATACAGTGATGCCGCGTTAACTGTTGGATGACGCCTTCAGCATAATTTATTGCCGATAAACAAATCGGAGTAGGTATACCTCTTCAATACCTCATTTATATAGTCCAACATTCCATTCTTTTAATTCCAGCAGTAATAAAATTTCAACATTTGTGATGTGATAAATCACCCCCTCCGTACGTGTTAAGTGCTGATTTGATGAATGTGTATTGTGTAACTTACCTCTCCCTCCACCCCTCTGTAATGGATTTTAGAATCATCACCCCCTTCTTACTAATAGTATGATTACAAGCCAGTGCATGTGCAGCAGTGACCAAGACCTTCTCTAACTTTCTGTCGTTAGAAGGATCAGTCAGTTTGCATATCACTAGACCTTATCGCTGCGCTTTCCCGGCTAGCCTTGATTCGCTACTTCGCCCCATACTTGACCTCACAATAATCATGCGCTATTTGATAGATTAGCTTACAGAGGAGTTTGATTGCTCCCATTCATACTTCGCTAAAACCTTCAAAACATGATGACCTACCGGACCACAAAAATAAACACTGAAAGCTGTGGGATCACTGTGACGTGACTGTGAACAGATCCTGCCCAGAAGGCCATCCAGCAACGAACACCGTATCACTGAGTGTGGAAGGTGGCGTCAGATAGAAAAAGAAACCCATCACGAAGAATACAAGTAATGGTAAAAAGTGGGACGTCCAACACACAACAGAACGCTGAGATGTGCCCACGAAGACTGAGCTGGCCTATATCGAAGTTTAAACTGCTCCCGTCCAGCCTTCACTTGTTTAGCACCCACTGTACAAAGCAGAAAATGAGATCGATTAGCCCCCAGTTCATGCAGTTTACCGTCAGTGTGTTTAACGATAATTATAATATTTATTCCTGAATAAACAGACACACACCGTTTTTATGGGTATGAATAAGTTTATATATAAATTACATGCATCTTCCTGGAAGGTAATCTCAACCCCCACCCGTTGTCAATAGAAGATATAAGTGCTGCATGTTCATATAATGGAACATCCCAGCAGAATAAGTCCATAAAAATTTGCAAGTTGGACAGTGGAGGTATTGTCTTCGCATTAACAAAAAAAACCAGGTTTGCATCCAGACATTACAGGTATTACATGGAGAAAAATAAAGCTTGAAGCTAATACTTCCATTGTAACAGTTTGTACTTCTTGCTTGAGATAATGATGAAAAGTTCATGAGTGAGTGTATGCGCAAATTGTTTACTTATTGCACTTCATTGGTGGTTCCAGGACTGCATAATACATGTATGCAGTACATGTATAATACTCAAACCAGGGTTCCCAGTGTCATTTCACGTTCTTCTGCTCCCTTTGTTTCCAGCAGCTTTTCACTGTAAACTGATAGACGTATTTTGTCAGTGACCACCGCTGTGGTTTGAGCGTGCGTGGTGGTATTCGTCCCAAACGTGTCCCAAAGTGAACTGGATAACGCGAGCGGGCATCACCTGTGTTTCACCGGAATATGACAGGCCTTACCCTAGCGAACATGTGTCAGTCGGACACATAACAACGACAAGTAAACCAAAAGATAAACACCACAAGATTCCAAAAGGTGTAACTGGTGAAGTTCTTCGCTGTCCAATGTACACAAACAAAATTACTTTCAATATTGACATAATAATGGTACATACAGTATTCGTCAAGAAATTTGGCTGAAGTTACATGCGGTATACAACAGTATCATCACACAGATTGGCATTTTCACCACCAGTTGTATTAACATCAGAAAGATTCTAACCTACCGTCATCAAAGGATGTCGACAAACGATGCGGCAATCACCTCTTCATAACAGTCTCGTTTTTCTTACCACCTTTGGTTTACGTTGCGAATTCGGTGGGTTTCATGGTGATTTTAGCGTTGGCACACCTGACTCCAGGCGTGAGTATGCCAGCCAAATATGTTCACCTTACTTGGCACCCCGGTTTTACCTATTCACCGGTGTCGGACAATGTAAACGTCAGGAGACATGGGTGAAGGTAAAAGAAAACGTATTCACAATGAAACCCTATTCAAAATTTGCAACAAGACCAACATTATTTGAAAAGAAACGAACATATCTTTATAATGTCAGCGCCAAATAAAGAACTGCAAAGAGAATGTGATACCGACATGCTATCTAGCAGAACTCATCAACGTCCTTTTCGGTCCTGAAATATCTCCCGCAACGCTGAACTATTTGTTTCGCATCAGTGAGCATGCTTTCCCTGTATTATATTTTTGAAGAAAAAATCGTGCTGGATCAATCCTAGAAGTAAATGCCAAACACATGAATCGGTAAGTCAGTAATCTAATTATAACTGCTTCTTCATCATCTAAGCCCAAGAAGTAGCATCTTCTCTAACCTGGTTTATAACTTACTGGAACCAATGTAGCCGCCCATCATAAAAATATTTTCGAAAAGGTTCCGAAAATTTGTCCATGAAAATAAAGTGATGCAGAGAAGCCGCTGCTCGACAGCCAGTGCTATGTAATAATACCAGCTTCCTCTCAACGAGAGTACATGGTATGAGCCCGCCACCCTGAGCAAGTACCTGGTTACAAACCTCGGTAGACCAGTGCTCTTCTATCTAACATACACTTCTTCCCTAATACCTGACTCCACTTTTTTATGGACTCTTCATTTGGTTATACTTGACTTCATGGTTTTCGTAGGTATATCAAACCCTTGTTCCACTAATCGTCCTTCTTATTTCTGGCCTATCAACATGGCATTTCCCGTTGCCAATCTTCTTTTCTTCTGAATCTTCCCACGCTCCCATTTCCATACCATCTGCACATTCCATTCTCACCCAACCGTAGTCAGTGCATCTCAACTGATTACCGACGTAAAAGTGAATACCATTTATACATTAACAGCATGATTTACCAAAAAACTGTTACTTTCCCCAGTAAAGTCCTCATGTTCAAATTGGTTGGCTCCGCCGGTTACGACTTCTCACCGGAAGTTCGAGAATCACCCCTCGAAGCCAGTTACCAATTAGTGCTCAACGACGGCACTGGATGGTGGTCACGCTATATCGTGAACTGACAGAAGTAGGAATAAAGGATTACTGGACTCGGACCCAGATGCTCATTGATAACGTGCTGACTGCAAGAACTGAAGGCCTTGAGTTCGATCCCTGGTGGAACGAGGTCATGGGTGCGCATTGCCAAGGAGTCCAGCACTAGGACGAAACAGATGGCTGTCCGGTGCTCACAGGTTCTTAATGTTTCTCTAATTGATGTTAGTTCATGATGAATACCAGCCCAAAGTCAATAAACCCCCACAAACCTCCGAACTGAAAGCGAATTTCTTTGGAATTATGAATACCTTTTGTTACATACACTTTGAAAAGAAATTATTCTAAGGTGATAAGATACTCATTATGAGACCTAAGTCCATTTATTTTGGTCTGAATGCGGGAAACAATTCAGCGGAACCAGACTAACGCCATTCAGGCAAGTTCCTGCGTTCTACCGTATAGTTCCCAAGAGTCACAGTCACAGATTCGACCAACAATGTCAAAAACACAACGTGTGGTGAATTAATGATATATTCGTAACAAATCTGTAGTACTATCAAAGCAACATTAACTTATATCGAAATTACAAAAACACCTCAACAGTGCCATTGGGCAACTATACAGTCCAAACTCCCTCAGGCACGAATACGTACAGGGAATCAAAAAGAATATTCCTGACAAGATGGCACCAAGAACTCTGTCTACCAGAATCAAACCAACAAATAAACGTTTCCATTAGCTAGTTGAAAGATAAGCAGTCAAGTCACAACACAACCTCAAGTTGAAACAAAACAGAACGTCGGGCGCAGTAAAACAACGTTACACCGCCGACAGCCCAGCGTCACACAATAGTAAAGTGAAGCATTCATAATAAGTCTCAATCAAATAAAGACAAACAACGAGTGTAATTTCAAACAAGGTAGTCAAGTGACAAAACAACATTACATCGATTAAAGTCAAAGGTACAATATACATAATGAGGGTAAAAATATTCAAACAGATGCCAAATACTGTCAGATAGTGTGAGGGATTTTTAAATCATTTTTCCGTTGCACTCAGGAAATTACTTTTTAACTGTTATAGTCTGGCTAGAATGCAATACTTAGTCCCGAGGTTAACATTTTTTTTAATATCCTATGATCCGCCTCATGAAATACCACTTTTTGTTTAGAAATGCCCGAATGAGTTGAATAAAATTAATATACTAAAGAAGAGACATTTCAGGTTAGTATTATGTGTGACCTCAAACTGCTTTCAGTTGAGGAATCCTGTTGATTCCCTGAGTTTCTTCCAATAAACCCAAAAACTGATTCCTACCTAACTGCAGTACGCTCCTATTTACCTTACACCTCATGAACATCTCATACAATATCACAGAATGTCTCTTGAAGCTGATCAGCTGAAAATCTTTTAATTTTTTCCCGTTATATGCCATTATTTGTGTCATAGTTTGACATTTTGTTGATGTTTGCGGAGCTGGATGTATCTATACACAGACAAGTGTCCATTCACCTTTCAACTGCTTTGGCATGATCCACACACTTTTGTAGGAAATTCATCTGGTTTCCCAGAAAACTTTGCAATGAACAACTGCACATACGGATTAGTGGACCAAAAATACACAAGCCAAACCTCCCTCTACGGCCAATAGTTTGAGCCACGGCAGCTCTAGCGTACAAAAAGCTTCAAAAAACTGAAACATCTAGTAGAATCGTGTGACTGTTCTATTGAATCTTCGTTACGATTTTTGGAAAAGATCAAGCATATTCATATCGATAACGACAAACCTACGGTGTCTTTCAACGTTACAGCTATATACCCCTCAATGGTACCGAAACCATTTCAAGATAAAGTGACTCTTCTCACCAGTAATACATACCTCTGGGAATACACAGAGCTGCAATGTTCAAGTTTGGTTTATGCCGTGCAACATATTTTCCTTTCGACGGCAAACTCTAAAAACAAAGTGGAAGGCGATAGCATCGGCTATATCCGGACTATTTGCAGAAGCAGCAAAGCAAAGATTGGAGACTGCGGTAGTACTACTGATCAAACCAAAACTTTGGATCTGATGTGTAGATGACACGCTTTCATCATCATTATTGCAGTCAACTTTGTAGCGTCACACACTTCCCCAAAATCAATAGCCTAGGGTTTGACGAGATTCAACATTGTAGCTGACCTTCGTAGTTTAACTGGGCTCGCTAAGCTGAAGGTACCCGGTCAAGCATCCTCGCCATTTGGCACGCTGTCGTGTTACGTTACACTGCTCGTAATTGACTCCCTAACTAGTTAGTTGGAACGCATCGGCAAAGATGCTACATCTGAACTAATGTCAGAATATTCTAAGAAGGTAAGTATTGATTGCTTATACCATACTCGTTTTACTCTTGTTTTTCTTCAACTAATTTTTTGTCATGACAAGTTTTTGTTGCTAAAGAAACATATCACTAGAGCATTTCTGGTACATTTCCTTTAAACTAAATCAGAATAATAGTGTTATAGTGCAACTATGCACACCTGCGAGGTAAGATAACTTTGCGTCTAGACGCAACCCTTCTCGCAGTGGTGGAAGGTGACCCAAAGCCTCCGTCTACTTTTCCCTATTGCTTCTTAATCTACCGGGGAGTGTACAGGGGGAAATTGGTACAAAGAGAACCGAAGAACGATCCAAGTAGCATCGTCAGCGGCCAATTGTATCCAATTTTCAACGCATTTTCTAGGTTCTGCAAGAAGAAAGAAATGGGACATTAGAGTGCTAAGAAAAGAAAAAAAAACAATTCGAAGTGGGAGTAGTACAGAAAAAAAAATAATAACCAACCAAAAAAAGTTTTCGGAATTTAAATTGTATTTTTGGTTTTTCTTTTTTTTGAAAAAAAACTGTTTGCAAAGTAGTAAACAAAACTTTGAAAACTTTAGATATGAAAACGCATTGATAGTGTATGCCACGACAAAGTAGTTGAAACTCCGAATTCACCAAGTGTGAAGTTGCGCTGGGGCTAATTAACGAAATCGGCGTATCGCTTGGGCCAATGTACACGCCTCCCAGCACGTGTAGAGGGTACTGGATCAGTGTTACTAGACGTGGCTCTTTTAGAAGGTTCAGGGTACGCGCGACTAAACGAGTCTGTGTGGGAGTCTGGCGGCAAGGGTTTTTCTAGTTGTGTCGGTGTAGAGGAAGGTGGGTCGTCCTCTATATAAGCTGCCTTCAAACGATCGACACTTATAGAATCCTGCCGTCCAGATCTGTCAATGACGAAAAACTTTTCTTTCCTACTGAGAACCTTGAAGGTCCGTCGTATGGTGGCTGTAAGGGTTTACGTACACCGTCACAACGCACAAAGACGTGAGTGCAATCTTGGAGTCTTTTATCCAACTGCACCCGTCTACACTGTATCCGTGTGGATGAGGGTTGGAGGCGACGCATGTGTAACTTAAGAGTTTGAGCATAGCCATGGATATCGGTAGGAGTTGGGTCACTACAGTCTGAAGCGACCATCTCACCCGGCAAACGTAAGTTACTACCGTAAACTAACTCAGCAGGTGTACACTGTATATCAGTCTTGAGTGTAGAACGGATGCTGAGAAGAACCAACGGCAGAGACTCAGTCCATTTCATATTGTCGACTGCCATTAGTGCGCTCTTAAGGTGTCGGTGGAATCGCTCCACCAAACCATTGGAAGCTGGATGATATGCGGTAGTGCGGATGCGTTTGCATCCCAACAGATTCATCAGCTTCTGGAAGGTAGCGGATTCGAACTGTTGGCCTCTGTCGGTTGTCACGGTGGAAGGGCATCCAAACTGTGAAACCCATCCTTCGACGAAAACCGACTTACTGTTTCGGCAGTAATGTTAGACAATGGGATGGCTAACGGCCAGCGAGTAAACCTATCGACACATGTCAGTAGGTAACTATATCCATTGGAGGGTGGAAGTGGGCCGACAATGTCTAAGTGGACATGAGCGAATCGTGAGTCCGGTTTGGCGAAAGTTCCAAGTGGTGGGATGTTGTGACGATTCACCTTGGAACGTTGGCACTGAATACATGACCGTGTCCAGTTTCGAACATCACGGTTAATACCAGGCCAAACAAACCTAGCAGATATGAGTTTGTCAGTGGCGCGGATGCCAGGATGTGAAAGATTGTGCAAAGCATCAAAAACATGCTTACGCAAGGGTAAAGGAACAACCGGTCTGGGTGTGCCTGTGGAGGTGTCGCACAATATTGACACTTCACTGTTCAGGAGCGGTAAACGCTGTATCTTCAGAGAGGATGAGTGTTGAAGTTTTTCAATCTCCTCGTCTGAATCCTGAAGTTCGGCAATCTTCCGTAAGTCGACTGCTCGAGGCAAAGTAGTGGTGCAAACGCGAGACAGTGCGTCCGCGACAGGGTTATTCACACCAGAAATATGACGGATGTCCGACGTGAATTGCGAAATATAATCTAGGTGACGTAATTCACGCGGTGAATATCTGTCAGTAGTGGTGTGTAAGGCATACGTCAGAGGTTTATGGTCGGTAAAGATGATGAAGTCACGACCTTCCACAAAATGACGAAAATGTTTCACTGAGGCATATATGGCGAGCAGTTCCCTGCCGAAAGTGCTGTACCGCATTTCGCAGGTGGATAACTTCCGGGAGAAGAATGCAACTGGGATCCAAGTGTGATCCGAAAGTTGTTGCAACACAGCTCCAATGGCCGTGTTAGAGGCGTCAACCGCAATGCTAAGAGGTAGGTTTACGTCTTGATGCACCAGCATCGTGGCGTCTGCTATTGCGGTTTTGATCTTGCGAAATGCTTCTAGTGCCTCCGGAGTCAAGCTGAAAGTTTTACATTTACTTTTCAGCAGGTCGGTCAGTGCAGTCAAAATGTGTGCACATTGGGGAATGAAGCGACGATAATAGCTCACCATACCCAGAAACACACGCAGAGCTTTAAGTGACGCTGGGACTGGGAAGTCTTGGATCGCCTGTACCTTTTCAGGTAGTGGGCGAATGCCTTGCTCGTCGATAACGTGTCCCAAAAATTTTAGTGAACGAACGCCAATTGGCATTTGGCCAGGTTGACTGTCATCGAATGCTCTGACAGTCTGGCGAAAACCTGTTTCAAGTGGTTAAAATGGGTGTCTTCGTCTGGACTAGCGATTAGTATATCGTCTAGGTAGGCATAGGCGAAATCGAGTCCACGTAAAACATCGTGAATAAAACGTTGGAAGGTTTGTGCTGCATTGCGAAGACCAAAAGGCATACGGAGGAACTCAAAAAGACCAAACGGTGTAATGACGGCTGTCTTGGGAACATCATCAGGATGAACCGGGATCTGATGATATGCACGCGTCAAGTCAAGCTTACTGAAGATAACCGAGCCTTTTAAAGATGCAGTCAAGTCGTGAATGTGAGGGACTGGGTAACGATCTGGAATCGTTTTAGCGTTGAGCCTTCGGTAGTCACCACAAGGCCTCCAGTCCATGCCATTGTTCTTGGGTACCACATGCAAGGGTGAAGACCATGGACTGTTGGATGGTCTGATTATTCCCATTTCAAGCATGTGTTCGAACTCGGCTTTTACAGCACGCAGTTTCTCCGGGGATAATCGCCGTGGTTTCGCAAACACTGGCGGGCCAGTCGTCGTTATGTGATGAGAAACGTTCGAAGTCACACAAGGGACACAACGACTTGGCTTAAAGACATCCGGAAAGGACTGAATGATAGACGCGTAGGGACTAGAAGCGTCCGTCGTGCAGTACACGGGACTGAGGGGCGGCGTCTTTGTGACTATACCGGAAACAGAGAGTGTTGTGGTAGAATCTATCAACTTATGCTTGCCAGCATCTACCAGCAGCTGATAGTGCTGCAAGAGATCCATACCAATAATGCCGGTGGTCACATCTGCCACTATGAAAACCCAACGAAAGGGACGACGCAATCCAAGGTTGAGATCGAGGAATCTCCGACCATAGGTTGTGATGGGCGAACCGTTGGCGGCACGAAGTTGCAGAGACATTGGCCGCAGACGCTCTTCCTTCGTAGGTGGGATGACGCTAGCTTCTGCCCCAGTGTCAACTAGGAAGCGTATCCCAGAATGTCGATCAGTGACGAAGAAGAGGCGACATGGAAGTGGCTCGCCAGCGACGTTAGTCGCCGTCACGTGCTGGCTCACACGTTTCCCGCCTGGTTAGCCTCGAAGGTGCAAGGTCGAGTGCACCTTTTGGCATTGGCACCATAACGTTTATGGTACCAGCACAACCTGGGTTGGGATTGTCGCGATTTGGAACGTCTGCTACCGGTACGGGAGGCAGACCTGTTGCGCGAGCGAGACGTGCGACCGTTGGAAGCACTACCAGACCGCATTTCGTTCCTGATGCTGCACAACTCTCATACAATTTCGAGATGTGAGTTATAACATCGAAACTTGTTGGCTCAACAGCCGAGGAGGATGTGGGTTTTTGGACGAATCCGTGGCAGTAGACAGTGCAGCTGAGATACTAGTGTTGGGTTTCGTAGCATCCACAGCTCTGTCAGCCGCTTCCGCCAACTCTATTAAGGGACACTTATGGAAGGGTGCGAGGATCCCTTGAACCGACTGTGGTAACCTCTGTAACCACAGTTGCTTGAGAAATGCTTCATCAATGTTGAAGTCAGCAATCAGCTGCTTCATCTGACGAAGCAGTTGCGTCGGCTTGCGATCACCCAGATGCACATCCCTGAAAAGTTCTTGCACTTTCTGCTGGTCAGTAAGTGCAACACGTTTGATGAGGGCGGTTTTGAGGCGATCGTAAAGATTCGGTGCTGGGTCATCTAGCACATCTGAGACGTCTTCGATCACATTTTCCGGTAAGCTGACGATGACTAAGTTGGACTTAGTTTCTTGTGATTGAATGTGTCTCAAGGCAAACTGAGCTTCCACATGGGAGAACCATGCAGATGGTCTGTGGGCCCAGAAGGTGGGAAGCTGGAGGGTTACGGCCATCTGCGCAGTCGAGTCGTTATCCGCCATTGATCAGGGAATTAACGAGGCACGATAGTGATAATAAAAAAAATTACAATGCAAAAATAACCAATGAGGAGTGCAATAATAAAAAAAAACGCTAGACCGTGCCAAAAACAAAATAGGCCAGACAAATCAACGCAAGAGAACAAAGGTACTAGACAAAGTAAGAAGTGATACTCGGGCTCACCAATTTTTTAGGGATGCGTGTTACAATTCCGTAACGTTTGATCAACCCTACTTAATTTGATGTGCTCTAGTACCTGCTTAACCAGTACTTTACCTAACGTGTAAGTACTGGTAACAAAACACAAATCAAAAGAACTGATACGCAATGTATTTAAAGGAGCTATGTATTTAAGGTAAATGTAATAATAATGAATGAGGGAAAAGTTTAATCAACTTATCTGGCTTGTAAGGCTGAACTAGGGACTCGGAGTACGTGCGTGGTAATCAGCACAATGGAGCGCAAAAATGGCGTCCAAGCCTGCTCGGATGCATGCTCGTTAAAACAAAACTTAAAACACCCTAAGCATCCGGAGGCAAGCTAGAGATTTATTTAGTTAATTTAATTTAAACTATTTATTTTAGCCCTAGTTATATTTTGGTGCCAGGAAGGTGCACTACAAAAGGATGGGTACAGACACTATACAGTCGATTTCTACATAAATACTCTATTGCTTTTTTGCATACATCTGACCAACCAATATACATGGTCTAATTCTGGGAGGGATCACTTGTGACCTGATTACCCTAGTGATCAAGTTTCTTACTTCAGCATTAAGTGAAAAATGTTCGAATCACCGAGAGAGCACCAGTTTCCCTGTGGTTGTTGATACGCCTTTCTAATGAGAGTGCCAACAAACAGGAAACCAACATAGAAAACACCTACCTACCGGTTAAATCCCATTATCTAACACACCTGATTTTATAAAAGGCATATTTGTAAAACATTCAGTTCGTGAAACCAAAGTTTCTACTAGGAATGAGTTTTGTAGCTCAATACACATCAAGTGAAGCAGCTGTTCGGTATTTAAATCACTGTAGCTTTGTTAATCAAACCTCAGCGTTATACAATTATTTATGAATATCTATGTCATAATTATTTAATTCATGATCTACGTCATAATTTAGGTTTTCGACTGGATTATTTTGAACACTAACCCTATTAACATCATATTTTGATAGCTGACAAATCGTTAACCTTTAAACATATTATTAGCGCATACTTTGCAAGTAATCAAAACATCAACATTCTTCCGAGCGTTATATCAACTCTAAATACTAATGATAGATAGCGGCCTAATTAGAAATCATGATTTTAAGTCATCATCTCCTAAGGTAGATGGTTTGGATTTCAACATTTGTTTCATGCAAGTGTGTGGTCAAAAATAACTTTATTGGACAATTTATCCTGCAGTTGACCAATCAAAATGGATATCCAACTTTTAACTTGATGGTAGGTTCATGTCAACCGCATATAAAAGATGTGCTTTTTTCAAATGAAATATCTTTCTTGCAGTCATAGACCGGTTTTCATTTCTGATCGTGGCTCAGTAAAGCATCAGGTTCTGAGGGTGAACAGTCACTACTAGTATCCACATGAAATGCCACCATCGCGTTATGTATGCTTCGCGCATAAATTATTATTCGCTAGTTCACTTCAACTATGTATTTGGATAGTATTGTGACAAAATGAACAAAACTAGTGGATTTATTTTGAAATTGAACTGTAAACACTTCAAGAAAACTAAAACTTATTATGAAGAGAATAATTTATATCGTGTAAAAACTATCAAGAAGTACAACCCTATCAATATTTTCATCTTTCAGCTGTATTCATGGATAAATAGGCTCTTGTAGAAAGGAAGAAAAGCGGTGACTACGGGTTTTCCATTGACATATCTTCAATCTGGTGAAACTCAAAAGAATCCACTTTGATAAACTTTATATGTATATTTGTGTTGTATTAAAAATGAATTTCTAGTCTGAATCATAAAATTGTGTCTCTATTTCGACCTCAACTTTGCCTACGGATCTAGTTCACTAGTTACTAGGCAGTCCTAAGCCCAGATAAAAAGGAAAGATTGGGCATAGGGCTAGCAACCCTAACCCGGAAAACCAATCCAACCGCTAAACAAACTTCAAAGCACAAAGAAAATATAAAACATAAAATTAGACTTATTCCTCACTGGAATCGGAGAGACGAAATGACGCCAGTTGCTGAAGGCCTTCGTGAAGCCAATTGGCCGATGTGTCCTCTCCCTCTCTCTCTCTCTCTCTCTCTCTCTCTCGATGAAAGCAAAAGAAAACATGTGGACATAGAATGTCCGAACAATGTTTGAAGCTGGCTGGCAAGGCTGCCCAGATTCCCAAAGAGATGAGAAGACATAGCATAGAAGTGCTAGGAATCTACGGGAAATCTGCAGATGAAATGTAAGTGGACTCTCCAAACTCTCAACTGGAAACGAGTCAATAATCTACTCCAATATTGTCACCCAGACGAGGGCCAGTCTCCTTCTGCAGGATCAGGATCATAACAGCAAGATGGATTCAAATCAAAAGGAAAGGAGGTCACAATCATACAATGCTACTCTACACTACGCACCTACAAGTAATGCAGATCAAGAGAAGAAGGAGGAATTCTACAGATAACTCCAATCAGTAATGGACGAGATCCCAACCCAGCTGGCGACATCAGAATTCTAGTGGGTGGAGTGACATGAATGCGAAACTCAGAGCGCACAACACAGGAAGAGAACTAACTATGGGTCGAGAAGCACTCGGTGAAATGAACGAGAATGGAGAATTGTTTGCAGACTTCTTGACATTCAACGACTTGGTGATTCGAGACAGCGTGAAAAAAAAACAGAAAGATATTCACAAAGCGACATGGGTTTGATTTCACCATTCACCAGATGGACACACTACACTAACAATCAGATCGACTTCGTCTCAATGTGAAGAAAGTGGAGATGGAGACGCAGCCTACTAGACACAAGATGTGATCAAGAAGGGGAGCAGATGTAGGTTCAGACCATCAGACTATCTAGTGCAAGGAACCTAACTTCGAAATCAAATTCAAAGCTTTCAAAGAAGTTGGTGATGATAGGCCACAGCCCAAGTTCAACACCTAGAACAGAAACTGATGGATGAAACTACAAAATACATCTTCACATCATCAGCCATCAGAAAAAAATGGGAGACATCAGGTAACATCCCTGAGGAAACCTGTATTGAAGAACACTTGAACTCTGGGGAAAGACGTGGGAGGAAACCTGATGCATAAAAGTGTTAGGAAGGAAGAAGAAGCAAAACGAGATAAGGAACAGATCTGGACAGACGCATGGAAGCAAAAAGAGCAGGGAGAGGAAGATGGTGGAGCAGAAGATGGACCAGTATAGTACAGTACAGTACAGTGCACGGACGAACAACGAAAAGAGGATTGGAACACAACCTATAAAAAACACCACACTGTACAAAGAAGTGAAGAAGAGTGCGCTCAAAGACAAAAGGCACTTCTGCGCCAAACTTACAAGTGAAGCAGAACTGTCTGCAGGTAGGAGAGACAGAGACCTGACAGCATTATATCAAGTAACCAGGTTACTATCTGGGAGGGAAGAGATCAACACAGATGAAACCAATGAAAGATAGTGAAGGAAACTTAGTTAACATCAAAGGGGAGAAACCAAGGAAACGATAAACTGACCACTCTAAAAAAATCTTGAATCGATCACCAACACCACAACCACCTGCAACTCGTCCAGAAATACCACCAGCAGCCACGGAATTACCAGTGAACACGAGCCACTCGACAAAACCCGAAGTCCTGAATGCCATAAAGTTATTGAAATCCGGGAAAGCAGTAGGACCAAATTGAATCCCTCCAGAAGCACTGAAAACAGAAGCAGAGACAACAGCGGACACGCTCATACCACTATTGCAGAAGGTTTGAAAGGAAGGAAAGGTACCTTCAGACTGGAAGAAGGGCTATCTTGTCAAACTTCCGAAGAAGGGAGACCTAATTCTTTGCAAGAACTGGCGCGGAATCATGCTCCTGTCCACCCCAAGCAAAATATTAAGCTGCATCATACTGGAGAGACTAAAGGATGCACTGGATTAAAAATTACGAGCAGATAAGGCTGGCTGGCTGGCTGGCTGGCTGGCTGGCTGGCTGGCTGGCTGGCTGGCTGGCTGGCTGGCTGGCTGGCTGGCTGGCTGGCTGGCTGGCTGGCTTCCGGAAGTACAAACCATGTGTGGATCAAATTGCAACGCTAGGTTACGCATCATCATACAACAGAGCATAGAATGACAGTCAACTCTCTTCCTCAACTTCATCGACTCTGAAAAGGCCTTCGAAAGCGTCAACCAAGAAGTTATTTGTAAGGCAGCTGCTTCAACACTACACTTTTAGTGCCACAAACATCTATCAACCTCATTCAGCAGCTATATGAAGACACCACATCCCGAGTGATTCACAATGGAAAGCTCAGTGACGCCTTTGAAGTGAATACAGAAGTGAGACAAGGTTGCCGCCCACTTTCACCGATGATCGTCCTGATTGTGGTCGACTGGACTGGATCATGCAGCAAACCGTGAGGAGCGAGAAGATCGGCATATGCTGTTTGACTGACGAAAAGACCCTAGAAGATTTGGACTTCGCCAGTGATAACTTATGTCTAATTTCACACAAACTCGAAGATCTACAGGAGAAAACTAACAAGATGACAGAAGAAGCAGCGAAAACGTAACTTCAAGTGAACATAAAGAAGACAGAGGTGGTGAATATACCCAACCAACAACAACAACAGAAAGCACCAATCACCATCAATGGAAGAAACTTAAAGAAAGTAGTCTCTTTCACCTACCCAGTCAACTACAGGCGGCACAGGCACAGATGAGGATGTCGAAATAATTCAATGCTGAAAACTAATAATCCTAGTGGGATTTATATTACTATTAGACTTTAGAAACACTCCTACTTAGGACTTATCTAAATATTTAGCAATGGTGCTAGGTCTATTTAGAAACCGTTGTAAATCAAGACTTACTAACGCTTATAACTTGAAGCACAGATTAAATGACATACATTTAGATGGCGCTGAAAAATTGCTTAGTTTTGATGTAGTTAGATTCTATGCTAATATACCGATTGCATGGCTCTGAAAACAGTTAGAAACAAGCTCAATAATGACTATGAGCTAAAATACCATCACAGGACATCATGTCAGGAGTACAGTTATGACTAACTTTCACAATATTCAAGTTTCAGAATATAATATAGCATGGAACAGAAGCAGTTGCCATAGGATCAACAATATCCCCTATCGTAGCTGACATATTTATGGATAGTTGGGAACGGCTGACTTCGGAAACATTTATTCTTTCTTCAGAAGTATGATTTCAATATTTAAAAGAAACGTTTACAGTGTTGAAATTGGAGTACATACGTAATTTCTTCATACATATAAGTTCAGTAGTCAATGCAATCCAATTCAACTATGAACTAGAAAATAGTGAAGGGAGATTAGACATTTTGGATTGCAGAATGAATCGAAAATAAGATGAAGTTTAGACACTAGTGTCTATAGGAAACCTTCACATTCAAATCGTTACTTATACTTTAAATCATCTCACCCTATGATAATTAAAGTTGACTTAGCAAAATGTATAGGTGATAGGTACAGAAATCTTACTAGTTAAACAGAAGATCTAAGACAGAAACCAGATACATTAATGACACCTTACTCATCAATAATTACTCTCCTAAATTCATTGATAAGTTCCTTAGGAATCATCACAAAAATATGACAAATATTAGCAGTACACATGTTAATTTGAAACAATTAGTCCATTTAATAAATTTCGATAAAATTGTCAGAAGAGGAAGACTATGTGTAAAATGTGATGTGTATTTGCCTAACACATCTCGAATAATTTGATTACATATTTAGCTGTCAAGTTAGTTTATAGATGAAAATGAAAGGCCAAATATAATGAGTATGAAAAGATTGTAACACTAGTCTTGGTGATATAATCAATTAAGGATTATCAAGGTAGATAAAGTGAAACAACAAACTGTTTTTGTTCACACAACGGGGCTTAAGTTTACGAATGGCTAACACCGGCAAATTTCAATATGAGCCCCTGAATTGAAGGCTGTTTTCACACTAACCTGATGATTCGGATAAATATATGACGAACTTGTCTTCAATTGAAATTTTTGGTATATGAAAAAGAACCTCTTTCCTTTGGATTCAGTTTTTCAGTTCCATACTATCATAGTAAATATTTAGCAATCGATGCCCATTTCGAAAATCTATATGAACAGTCAAGTTCTCCAGTTCCTACCTCTTCTGATAATCAAAGTTAGCTGAAACACAGACACATTTTAACCAATCAATACTTTAATTCCCTGAAAAACTCATAGAATAATCCTGATTTGATGATTCTTAAGCCTGATTAAGGATCAGGTGTTGTGTTGATGAACAAAGTAGAGTACAAAAATAAAATATTGTCTATTCTTTGTGATGAAAGTAAATTCATGGTGGATGTTCCATCAGAGGATATAAGAAAATTAGAAGGGTAAGTAACATGTAGTCTAGTTAAACTCCTTAATATGAATGTTATTGTTAAAGTGGAGTTCAATCTGTATGGACCCCTAAAAAATTCATAAAACTGATAATCCACTATGTCCAGTATTGCCAATGTGTCAGTCTCCCACACTCCAATTGGTGAAATGGTTAGCCGAAATACCGAGTCCAATTTGGAATGTTTTATGTAAGTATTCATTGAAAGATACTTTTAAACTTGCTGATTGTCTTATTGATATGAATATCAGAGATCAGAAAATATCCTCTTTTAATGTCAAATCATTATTTACCAGTGTACCTCTAACGAAGAGAGTTAATATACTTTGAGATTATCTATCCGCGAATTATGCTTCTTCCCCTATTCCTCTGATGCATTCAAAAGAGTTCCCTTCACTTTCGAAGGTGAACACTTTCTGCAAACTGCTTGTGTTGGTACAGGGAGTCCATTACGACAGTTATTAGATGTACATATGTCACATATACAGCTAATAGCTCAGGATTTAATCAGTAATGTCACATTCTACAGAAGGTATATTGATGACATTATTGTGATAAATGACACAGATGATGACGTCGTGGGTTTTTTTTAAAGACTTAATACCGTACAAGATCATATCAGCCTGACATGTGAAGAAGAAAAAGACCATCAACTTGTATTTCTTCATATACTCTTCTATCGGAGGAAAGATGGATCAATTTATAAAAAAGCCTACTTGGACGAAACCGTTCTTAAGTTTCTACAGTTTTTGTCCAACGAAATATAATAGAGGCTTAGTAAAATGCTCATTTAATAGGATCCATCATATTTGTACATCTGATACAATCGATGATGTAACGCAATTTCTGACAGACACACTTATGGAAAACGGATATCCATCACCCGCTTCGCCGCAAATCTCAACCTCACATAGATGATTATGTCAAATTACATTGTGTTTGCCAATTTACGTGTATTTGTGGACATATATAGAAAGAAGTAATCGTGTTACGCAGACTAGAGTGGGTGAGCACATACCTAAATGGATTATAAACATCTAGGTCATAGTTGTTGCGAATGTCCTGAAGGAAGTAGAGCACCGAGGCAGGTTTACTGTCACGACGTAAGTAAGTTTTAATATAATCCCAACTTGTTTAGAAAAGCGAAAACAAAATTTTTCTGAACGTTTCGCTGTGTATGCCACATCTTCTAAATAGAAAGGAAGGAAGGAGCAGATTTGTCATCTATCTGGCAGACTGTAGTTCGACAAAAACATTAAAAAAAGTCACGACTTTAAATTGAACTTTTAAAAAGCAAACAAACAATATACACCAATTACTGTTCATGAATAAACATATTTCCATATTTTTATCCGGTTGACGTTTATCAATTTGCATACTTCTCCTTCCTAATTTATTTAGAGTTGAGAAAAGAAATTGGAAAATAAAAATGATTGGCTGATTTCTCTGTTTAAAAGGATTTACATTTGATCCACGATGGAAATTTATGCCACCTGATTGGTAGAACGAAACTAAAATTTTACATAGTACACCACAAATCGCTGAAGGGTTATTTGTCTAATTTCAGTCATGAGTGACGATACCGTAAACGTAAAGGAATTCATATTTATGAAGCTCTTCTGTATTGTCATATTTACATCATTGGAATCTCTGAAAGATGCCTTAAAAAACTTCGATAAGAAAACTTACACGCACGTACTACGTTGAGCAAGATTCCTTTATACGAGGTGACCAAAGGCGATGGGTAAAGTTCGTTTGTTGGAAGGCTAGTAGACACTGACTAGTGACGGTGTGCAGGCAAGAAATTCAGTCTCATTTGTTTTCAGCATACATTTTATAGATCTCTGAAATACTGTTGCTCGGTGTTTATGCTCACCACGTTTATAAACTGCTTTTCGACAGTAATTCAGTTATTGCTAACTCACAAACATCCCTGTAGTTCTTTAATTTATGACTGTAGCTCTTGGATCTGGAAGTTAATGGATGTTGAATAGTCCTAACATAAGACCGTTGCTAATATTTGCTTTGGTTGGGTTAAGTATTTTTGATTTCATTTACGAAAACTACGACAGATGGCTGAATAGTCAGAATGTGTTCAATATGTACCATAGATTCTTTGTTCAGAGTAATTTGACTTGCGTGTGAATCTTCCCCTGCATCTATTTATATCTAGACATTTATGAAAAGCTGCAGCAGTCACGGTGGATTGACATCCTTCTCTCTCACTGAGGATGAAGATGTGAAGTACTTTTACTTCCCTACAAGTGATCAGTTGAAGTTTGCCAGCAACTGTCTTCATCTTACTGGTCTCGACTTAACCTACAAAACAAAGAATGATAAGCTATTTTTTTAGTAGATCGTAGCCATCATTATATTTCCATCGCCTTTGTTTTGATAAGCAATGAAACAGCTAAACTCATTGGAAGCGGTAAAGTGAGTGTTTTCACAACAGATGACTCTCTTGTAGCTGCATCGGGTTTATGAGAAGTTTTTCGCAGTTCCCACCACCTGTATCGTGTGCATATCATTCGAAACGTTACCAAAAGGGTAAGCATATGCATCACTGTGTGGATAAAAATGTTCCTTTGAATGAGATTTACATTTTCCTCTGCTGGCTTATGCAGGAGAATGAAAAGTAAAATGTACCACAAAAAAAAATACTTCGCACAAACAAATCCTATCTTCTTGTCATCAAGAAACCAACTTTGGATGGCGGATTTAGCATTCTTCATCGATGGCCAGCGACGCCATGTAGTCCTCTAGTATGTACGTAAAGTTCTAGACTATAAGACACCCAATCTAAGCATATATACCCAATCTGGGCTCAACTAACCAAAATGCAATAAATAATAGTTTTAATTCAATACAATTGTTTCCTCCGTCGATAAACATATCTTCTTTTCAAAAAGGGAACCAGTTAATCCCATTTCCCTTCAATTATTTTCTTTAAACCTTAAATTAAAATGGGAGCAGAAAGACTCCGTGCAATAAAGATCAACCGTAGTATTCTTCCCAATAAATATTCATATCAGCTTCCAGAATTATAAAAAGCATTCGTGCAGCGTAAAATCAAGCTAATTTAGGGGGAAAAATACTTCCAAACTGGAGTGAGATTTAAGAACTGTAAGGAAGTCAATTTTCCGATTTCAATTTGTCAATATAGAGATGACATATATACACATATGAATGTTGTGTTGGTAAACGAAAAGACAGTGAATAACGAAGAGAGGAATGACCTTTAGTTCACTGAAGGCCAAGGGAGGAATAATGTTTGACCATGTTCTTTCTGAGTTCATAGTTCAGGTTTGATCAGTCTTACTGCAACAAACCCATTTATGTTGAAAAGGCGCTGGCAAGCAATGCGTGATTTTGTTTTGAAATAAGATGTATGACATTAAAAGCTTTATTAGCATCTATGTGATCTTCTGTATCTACTAGGTGCGCTAGGACTCAACTTTTCACCACTTTCACTTCACCATTTCCGAACCAAGGCAGTAAGTGTTCTTGTATCCTGTGACCCACCTGGCTAATCGTATGCCTTGTGTAACTTCTTCCACATCTTATCACAACCTCTTAGCTAGAGCAGTCAACAAGACGTTTTATGCAGGTCTGCTTTGCATATCTTTCAGTGGTCGGCGAATACTCATTCCGTGACTAAAGGATGACCTACCTAAGTTTAGTTCTTCATCTTGCACATATCAGTTTAATTATTCCTGTGGAACAAGTTACATAAAGCGTATGATTAGGCAGGTGAATCTCCAGATACGACAGCACTTACCGGCTGGGTTCGGAAAAGGTGAAGTGAAAGTGATGAAAAGTCCCGTCCTACAGCACCTAGTAGATATAGGGGGTCATGTAGATGCTGATAAAGCTTTCAGTGTCACTAGATGTATTCCAAAAACAATACCAGGTGTAGTTTGCCAACGCCTGTTCAACATAGCTGACGTTGTCGCAATAAGACTCATCAACCCCTGAACTTTGCATTCAGAAAGATCATGTTCAAATGCTATTCCTCCCTTGGCCTTCAATAAACCAAAGGTCACTCCTCTCTTCGTTATTCATTGTCTTTTTTTCTACCATCACAACATTCATCTATGTATGTTTATCACCTCAGTAATGACAAATTCAAAAAAGAGAAATTGGTTTCCTTATAGTCCTTAAATCAGTCCTAATATACTGTGCCTGGATTACACAAGTTAAATACAATATTTAAGGACAATAGAAAAGAATAAACATGTTGCACTATTCCTCAAAGTTACTATCTCGCTAGGAAGATACCTTTTCAAGTGTATAAAATTGGATATTACGCTACATTGAACAGTCACTAGAGAACAACCGATTTCTTGTTGTCCACTCCTCAGTGCCGTCAGAATTTGACAGTCAGTATGTTCAGCAAGCTAGGAGACTCACCATCACGGGGCACTTTGATTGATGTTAGTTGATGTTCAAAGCAAAGTTGTTAAGTATCACAAAAAATCTGTTGACAAAATCTCAAGATATACTACATAGAATAGAAATTCAAAAAGTAGGTAGGCAAATTGTTCAGAAATCCCTACAACAGACCAACTCTACAGAGAAGTTATCTAAAAAGTAGGAGTTTATCGAAAGAAGAAATACAAAATTCAACTCAATTTATGGTGATTAGATAGGCACTTTAGTACTTCGTGATCGTGAATGTATAAGAAATAAGAGATATCCTAAACAGTTAGTTATGATATCAAGGTATTCTTGAGAGTGAGAAACACTCTACACAGTAATGATAGATAGTGGTTAGTGGTAGAGTCCAAGAGGTGCGTTCCGTCCTATTTGTAACTCGTCAGTTGGATGTACCTGTCTCGTAAACAGAACGAACCACGCGTTCTGAATACAGATGTAGCCACTGTCCACCATTAATATAAAATTGAAAATACAGGTAATATCGAGACATCCAGGCAGGAGCTCACGTTCCAATACAGACTCTTTATTCACATCTATCTAAGTTAAACGACCCGATTCCCTATATAGAACCATCGAACCTTCTATAAGGTAGATTATAATGAAAACGATGACACAATGAAAAGATTTTATATTGGGTACTAACAAGTATAACTGGACATGAAAGAAGTTGCCTACAACCACCAAAAAATTCGTACTAACAGGGGAAACTTGAAAAAAGCCTCTGCCATTGCGGCTCATATCTTGTTCTCAGGTCATAAAATACCTTTCGAAAGGTGAAAGTCCTGCGAAAAAGTTTCCTTTCGTATCAAGAGAAGGCGACTGCAGAATCTATCCATAGCTTTCTACGATGAACAGTAAAGAGGGATTATTATTATTATTATTATTATTATTATTATTATTATTATTATTATTTGTCCTTTGAGGCCTAGTGGAACATACGGCTTCAGTTGCACGTCTCTTCTTTCCAGTCTTTCCAACCTGGCTCCACCACTGACCATAACATTTCATTTCTTCCTCACATGATCTCCTCCATGTCACCTTCAGCTCAGATACCTAACTCGTCGTTTACCCTTTGAATTCCACTCGACGGCCTGGCCTGTCTCGTGATGTCCCCAAATAGTCTTCTCATTGTATCTCCAACTCAATCCACCTCCACTTTCCTCTGGATATTTGTTGGGCGATGGGTTCTTGGTTGGCTCGTTGCCAGCTAGCCATAGTTCCCAGTTGCTTATTCTCTCTGGCCATCTGATCTGATCTTCAGTATTGAGTGAATGAATGAACGAATGAGTGAGCGTAGGCGGCATCTGTTGACGAATGTCTGTAGTTTGTTGGAAATACTTTTGGTGACGCGCCAACTTTCTCAACCATCATATAACAGCAGTGGCTTGACGTTGGTGTTGAAAATGGTGATCTTGTCCACGCTATATGGTGAGTGGAGTAGATCTCCGCACTGGTTTCAGATTAATGAAGGCCTGTATTGCTTTTCCGATCGTGGTTTTGACGTCTTCATCCGTGCCTGTGCCGACTGTAGTTGAAAGGATGCTGCCTAGGTAGGTGAAAAATGGATGTGGCATCCCGAAAATCTGACAAATATTAGTGACTTGAGTAAAATGCCCCAAACAGTATCACAAATATAAGATTACACGCAATTTAGTTTCATATATGCTGATTGAATTCCATATGACTTAGCATGTTCAACTTTTCCAAACAGAAGTTTATTCCTATTGACTCATCACTGTCAAGCAAAATATCGATTGGATTTAAAGGCTACTCTAACAAGGGCTGATGTAACCAATTATGTTTCACTATTCTATGAGAAACTACTTTCTCATTCAATTCCGAAATGTGATTGGCTATTTCAGTAGTTGGTGGCTTTTAAATCCAAAATTTCTGTCTATTTTTGTATTACCGTAGGGTTATGACTTTAAAGGCACCCTAGCAACTGCTTAAATAACCAATCAAGTTATGGTATTTCGTTTCAGAAGGTAGATTTTTATTAAATAAAGAAAAGTAATTGTTTATTTCAGCAGCTGATAGGATACCATACTTGCACAAAGCTGGATAACCCCATTTGAGTGACTTTGAAGCCCAGACTAACCCAGCTACCGAAATAGAAGATTAGGTTTGTATACTTTATACGGAAAATACTTTTCTAGCCAAAATCTAAAGATATGCTAGGTTATCTCATTGATTGTCAAGATGGGCTTTAGAAAAGTCTCACTGTTTCTTTGCTAATGTCATATATGTAAATTATATTAGTCTTTTCCCTTCATGACAGTTTAACTGGGTAAACAAAGAAAGGTCACCTTCTGTACCAAAGTTGAAGGTTTAATTTCATATACACACTCTTAAAAAGGGTCTTCTTTGCGAAATCAAAATGTTGGAGAATGAGATCCCAAAGAAAGCATTTATTTTGCTTGTTTTAATGTACTGGGCAGAGGTTACACAACACACTAATACCTTATGCAGTGAATCATATTAACTGGGTGTCGAAATATTTCAAAACAAACAAACGGTGGTCGCTGGTTCTAATCCGACCGCGGTCGAGATTCTCATCTCACCTTTAATCATCACTCCGTAAAAATAATAGTCTACCAAACTACGGCTATCTTAGATAGTCAAATCACATATCTAATTTTGTCTTGGCGGTCGTGCAGTAGTTACTATGTATGTACATTTTACACAGAAACTGTTGATAATGGATAATTTGTACTAGTCATATTCATGGTGAATCTGAACAAGAAAAAACTAACAGTTATCTCATATCTAAAATAATTTTCATAGAGCATGTGATATCAACTCAGAAGACAATTATATAAAATGTAAACGGGAAAATACTGATGAGAATATCCTAACACAAGGCATTCAACCATCAATCGTTATATTCCTCAAATATTTCTTAATCTGTTCGAAGACTACTCACTTACACATACTACTTTTAGTAATGCGAAAGTCTAAAAAATGTGGGATCCCTAAGATTGGATAATGTCTACACCATGTAATTAATTATGGTTAAAAGTGTTGATAGTTGTATTTCAGATGGATCGGTTGAATATTCACGTGCTCACTTCAAGAACCCAAGTTACTGAAGAGTTCCAAAGGATAACGAAATAACTATTCAACAGATATTAGAAGGTTTCCGGTGTTTGACCATCGTTGCCTTCATAGTTTGGCCATATCGTGGTGTCACCAGCTCAATAACGCAGAAGTCAGGTGTTGAGTTTTACGGATGAGTGGAAAGACAGTTGATAAGATCAGGCATGAACTTTCATAGATTGAGATTACCAGAACATGTGTGAGATATATGCTTAGTCACCTAGTCGCAATAATTTTGGCTGAAATAGATTAAGATTGGAAAAAGACTAGTGGCGACCAGACTAAAATATGTCACCACTGTATAAGGCATAGACTAACTGGTTGGGTCCACGTGATAACAGAAAACGTTGCTTGGAAACTTTAGGTGATATAGCTCAGAACCGATGTCAATGATGCAAATGTGTACACAGATTATCCTTATCTTAACCGCTTTACTTGATCTCATCATTTTCTCATTCCTCTCTTTTACTACTTTCTACTTCTTTTAAGCGATTCCTCTTTCTTTGTTTATCTTCCATTTTATTGCCTTGTTACCTGATGTGCTAATATAAGGTGGAGCAACTTGGACCGTTACGTAGTAATACCTAGTTTTATGTTGATAGCGAATTGATTCAGTAGTCTCTAGTTCTCTGAAACTTTTCAAGTGGATGATAAAATACTTTCATATTCTTTCAATGATAACAATATTTTTATGAGATCATATGACTATCTCCAGGGAACTTCTCACTTTAGAATTATTGATTATTCATCTTGTTTTGGTGTGGATAAAAAAAAATATAGATTGATTTAGCTTAACGCTTACTTATGGCACAATAAAAAAACTACATACATAGATAATAAATGTTCTCAAGCGTCTGCTTTGAAGAGTTTGTTCAAGGTTTTATTGATTTGGTTGTCGAATTTTTGGATAGGGTTGCTTTCAAGTGGTTGATATAAATTTTCGTCTCTGAGTAATTCCTCTGCATTCTTGACATAGTCTTCTTTATCCATGACTACTGTAGTGCATCCTTTGTCTGCTGGAAGTATAACGACATCTTATCTATTTTTCAGTCTTCTTGTTTTCTGTTCTTGAGTATTCATTTGAGCATGACGTCTCCTCTGCATGGTTAGTGGTACGATTGTTTGCTGTATTTCTTGTTGAGTGACCTCATTTAATCCTGATGTTTTAACTGACGATTCTAATGCTGCGAAGAATTCTGGTTTCGAGGCATCTCTTCAATCCTTTTTGAAGGAGAAGTTCTTCCATTTTCGTTAGTGGTTGTTTTGATAAGTTGGCAACACAGTCGTTTGTTTCTTCAGTTGTAGGTGCTTTTGAGATTTTGAGTAGCTTTTCCCTAAGGACTTTTCTTCGTTGTTCTTTGTATCATCTGCTTGATTTCTCAATTGCAGGTGTTAATGTTGTCATGTGTTGCGTCGTGAGTATGCTTTCTAGTTTCCTCTTTTGATTGTTAATCACTGATTGGTATTTCCCGATCCGATGATGTGCATGTGTGATCATCAATTGTACCATTTGTCTTCCACTTTGTTCAGCTATTTTCCATCCCATTGGACAGTTGTCTAGAAAGACGATGAACGCTTCACGATTAAACAACCCAGCTCAGAGAACACAATACAACCAACATTTCTTATCGATAACCAAATCAATACAACTTTGAACAAACTCTTCAAAGCTGAAGATACAATAAAGCAAGATAAATGGCGAATGAAATCGAATGGAACTATCCTTCCTCGGTTCTACGGCAGATCAAAACTATACAAACCAGAAATCCCTCTACGACTAATAGTCTCACTTCCGGGAACTCCAACATACAACATATCAAGAGGACTTTCGAGAAAACTTAAGAACTCCGTTCAATCATGCGGACATTCCATCAAGTCACCAACGGAATTCTTAGAAAAGATCAGAAATATTAACATAGGAAACGACAAATTAATGGTATCCTTCGATGTCACAGCGTTATACACATCAATCGGATCTCAGTTGGTCAATGAAACTATGTCCCTCCTGCTCAATGAAGACACAAACCTTTCAGGACGCACAAAATTCAGATGTTCAAGTCTGATGGAACTCATCGACCTTTGTATGACAACATACTTCCAATCCAGAGGCAAGATATACAAACAGATGAAAGGAACTCCAATGGGATCACCAATATCCAGATTAATTGCAGAAGCAGTGATGCAGAGACTGGAAGCCATCACTCTTCCTGTGATCAGACCTAAAATTTGGATTCCCTAAGTGGACGACACTTTTGTCACCACTTAAAAAGATGATACCGAAAACACTCACAGTTTGATTAACGTTTTTAGTGACATCAAATCCACAATGGAGAAAGAGTCAAACAACCAACTACCATTCCTGGATGCTTTAGTCAATAGGACAAATATCGGAAAACTGGAAACCCAAGTGTACAGGAAGCCAACACATACTGACTAAATCCTGAACTACAGCACAAACAACCCAGCAACACACAAAATTAGTTGCGTGCAGACTCTATTCAGAAGAGCAAGAACACACTGCAGCACAACAACACGGAGAAACTAAGAAAATTACTTGATGTCCATGCTAAAGAAGAACGGCTACCCAAGAAACTTTGTCAGAAGATGCCTATCCCGTGCATCATCAACTGCAAAGTCATCGACAGAAATCAACAAACGCATCATCCTACCATACATACAGAATATATCAGAAATCACGACAAGATAACTGAGACCACTTGGAATTGGTGTAGCTCATAAACTAACAAATTCCCTCCAAACACTACTGCGCAGACCAAAGGACATAACAGTAGAAGAAGACAAACCGAATATCATTTAAAAAATCAACACCACATTGAACAAAGTGGCCGCCCTCTTCGCCTTTGTCTACATGAGCACCGACTGGCTATTAAACGTCACGACATTTCATCACTCATTTCAATGCACGTAGATAATTATGAACACGAATTCAATTCCGACAATGTAGAAATTTTGGACCGAGGAAACACAAAGAATATCAGAGAATTCCTAGAAGCTTGGCACTCAGGTCAGTCAGCAATCAGCAGATGTATAGACATAGACCCAATCTATCAACCAGTAAGAAAAATGATAAACGACAGAAAGGTCAGAGAAACAGCCAACAGGAAAGTCTATACAATCAATGACACAACAGTCAAACGAAACAACTAATCACAGACCACATCATCAGAGCAAGCCATTAAATCACTCAAGGAGAGATACTGACAGCTCACTCCATACTAAAGTTAGTGTTGATGATATCGTCTGGAAAGACGATGAAGGTTGACAATTAAACAACCCAGCTGAGAGAACATAATACAACCAAGACCATCCACCTGAGCTACAAATATTCTCCTTTATTTCATCATAAAAAAGTACACACATATATAATAAATGTTCTCAAGCGCTTACTCAGAAACGAGTTTTTTTCAGAGTAGTTCTAATATAACTTGTTGACTAATACTTCTCATGAATTTGGTAGCAATGAGTGTAACATATTCTACAGGGGATCACCCTTAGCTGCAAAATACAACATTGAAGGTGAATTGATTACATCCTGACTGTAGTATGAATTCCTGTTACTAAGTTAAACAGAAAATACATCCTCTTGATCACCTATAAGAACTGCTCAGGTTTCCACTACCATCGTATCTATGGTTTCTACCACAAACAACTTCAGCCGATCGGCATTAAGGATAAGGTTATGATATTCCCGTAGTCTGACAATCAACATGCATACATAGGGGTGAAATTAACTTTTGTAATGAGGTGCAATTATGTGCTATTAATACAACTAGGTTTCTGAATTTCCTTCCTGTGGATTCTAAGTTAAAAGACTTTGTTACTGATTTTAATCAGGTATCAGAGACCATATCTATTTATCATTTCAAGCAAGTTCATTAGAACTTCGACATTCATTCATGAGATAAATTTCGAATACCTATGCATTTCTAGATTTATTGGTTAGTTTAATTAAATATACACAATTTTCAATGGAGTTATCATTCATTTGTTTAGGCAGTTGATCTTCATACGTTCGAACCCCCCTCCAGATGCCTAAGTTTAACCAGTCAAGTAACAGTAATCGCTATCTCAAGATGTAGTGATGGATAGCTTGTTACCAACAAGCAAGAAAAATAAGACAACTAGGATCTCCATCCGACTGCGTGAAAACAAATAATCCAATGATTAGTATCCTGGTGTGGTGACCACACAACACAACAATCAACATAAATTGGTCAGTACTTAGGACTATGAAACATTTAGTTCATTACTTTCCAGTGTATCTCATCCAGTCTTATATAAGGCAGGTCAATCATAGCGTGAATAGCTCAGTGGTAAAGCCGCAGACTACAGCAACAGGTGACAACAGTTCGGATCTCTAAGGGGACACATCAGTTCCGTTAAGGCTGCAAAGTCCCGAGAAGTATATTTAGGCAAATGAGGGCTTCCTACCGATTGCATCGAACCAGCTTACATAAATGTATTTAAATAATTGTTCATTTTCTAAGTATCCTTAGAATACGATATAATGGAACACCACATTCTGATTATATTATCAAGTTTATAAAACATCTCGTTATCCTCTGTGGCTATAAATTAAGACTAGAAAGTCACTCTTCGGTTGAACAAGGTGAAAAGGTGAATAAATGACGCTTTGCAATCTCTCCATGTATGCAGTTCAATACTCTTGTACGTGTAGTATTTATACGTTACGGTCAATATTCGGTTACGGAAACCACAACACATGGAGCGGGTTTCGGAGACATGATTGTATTGTCGCTTTCTGGAAGCCTACCCTTCTCATACACAGTTCCACAGTTATTCAATCATGAAAGTACTTAAAATAACATCAGAGACACAACAATTGTTTGACTTCACAAGCATTATCTCGATCGGATCAATTTCAAATTTCCACGGTTTCAATATGACTAACACAATGACAAAATCAACGTACAACCTCAAACACAAGTACATCACCTCAACTTGCCACACTTCACAGTAGTACACAAACAACAAGTCAATAGAAAATGACTAATTTCAAAGTAAACAAACTCATATGAGAGAACAAACACTCTTAAGATAACGGTTAGTGAGAATATTCAAGCTTTAGATGTCAACGAGTCAACACATCTCCACCCCTGTCACCGACTTACAGTCATGTCACTAACAGTCTTCAACCACTGACTCCTTTCGTCTCGGGGACACTAACCAAGCGGTCTACACCTCCCCACACGACTCAGATCAACAGTCAGAGAGAGACATCATCGACTGGTGCCACGTCTCAATCTCGCCAGTCTGAACCCTCTTCCAACCTGATCCAGCTTCCACCACTAGCATAGCACATCGAGGTGGGCAGTGGATCGACATCTCAGTCGACTAAGGCTCACAAACTTCCAACCGGCAAGAAGCCCTACTTGACCTAGATTTCATGCTTTTTAGCACACATTAGCAAGGCATAACTTTAACCCAGAAAGAAACTGTCTCCCTTGGAACTCTAACCCATCTCGTCCAGTGCTGCAGTCACAGATGTTACTGCTAAGCTGTTCACGTGTTACCATATCTTATAATGTCAACCGTGCAAATATAAGAGGCATAATCAATAATGTCAAAAGATGCCAATCCTCGGGGAACCGATATAATGCAGGGGTCATCGTTACAAACATAACTCTCCTAAGAAGGGTGACAATGTTTCGTTGGTATATCTACGACTTTCAAGATAGATAACTTGTCAATTTAGTTTGCTTGCAGTTATTTCTTCTCTGAAATAGATGCTTTATTCTTTCTTGCTGGAGATAAACGGAGCGGAATAGCAACAACCACAATATGATCTCTAAAATAACTGAAACTTCAGTCTCTTTGTAACATGATGTTATCTGTAAGGAAGCGAAAAATTCACACGAGATATGGCTGCGACGCTTAGACAGTTGAAACTTTATGACTATTTAATTTAAACCTCATAATCAACATGATAACTATAAGCTGAGAAATAACATGTGCTGAATGACCATCAATCCTGCTGTTTTGGAGGTTATTCGCGGGATCGAGTTTCAGACTGTACCTTTCTGACTAAAATTCAAATACAATTTCACATCAAACTTACTGTATCTCACTCAGTCTGAGGTAACAAATAGTAGCTACTAGGCTTCATGTGACGAACTGAGTTTATGATCAGATGCACGAGATATAATCAATGACTACTTCCAATAAATCTTTCAAAATGAATAACTGGGAACACATGGCTTCATAAACGTTTAATTCTATACCTAAGATATGATGGCGATATGTGTATGACACTTGCTGTGTTGAAACCGTAACAAATCGGCAGTTTTCAGAGATATAAACTTAGTAGTAGGTGCAATCCAACCTCGCCTGGTTAACTAGTTCACTAGTTACTAGCCGGTCCTAAGCCCAGGTAAAGAGGGAAGGTTGGGCATAGGGCTAGCAACCCTACCCCGTAAAACAAATCTAACCGCTAAAGAAACTTCAAAGCACAAACAAAATATAAAAAATGAAAACAAACTTATTCCCCGCTGGAATCGGAGAGGCGAAATGACGCCAGTTGGTGAAAGCCTGCCTTCGGGAAGCCAATTGGCCGATGTGTCTCCGCTTCTCTCGATGAAAGCGAAAGTAAACGTGGGGACATGGAATGTCCGCACGATGTTTGAACCCAGTAAGGCAGCCCAGATTGCAAAGGAGATGAGAAGGTATAACATCGAAGTGCTTGGGATTTGCGAAAGCAGATGGAATGGGAGTGGACTCTCCAAACTGTCAACTGGAGAATCAATAATCTACTCCGGTCACCCAGACGCCAACCACGAGCACACTGAGGGAGTGGCTATCATGATGTCCTCAAGAGCATCGAAGGCTCTCATGCAGTGGGAACCAATCTCCTCCAGGATCATGACAGCAAGATTCAACTCAAAGGGAAGAAAGGTCACAATCATACAATGTTATGCACCTACAAATAATGCAGAGCAAGAGAAAAAGGAGGAATTCTACAGACAACTTCAATCAACACTGGACAAGACGTCAGTTGGCGATATCAAAATTCTAATGGGTGGACATGAATGCCAAACTGGGAGCGGACAACACAGGAAGAGAACTAACCATGGGTCGAGAAGCGCTCGGTGGGGTGATGAACGAGAATGGAGAATTGTTTGCAGAATTCTGTGCATTCAACGATTTGGTGATTGGAGGCAGTGTGTTCAGGCACAAAGATATCCACAAAGCGACATGGATTTCACCAGATGGACACACTAAAAATCAAATCGACTTTATCTCAATCTCAAGAAAATGGAGACGCAGTCTACTTAACACAAGGTCAAGAAGAGGAGCAGATGTAGGTTCAGACCACTCACTATCTAGTGCAAGGAACCTTCGAAATCAAGTTGAAAGCCTTCAAGGAAGCTGGTGATAGACCTCAATTCAAGTACAACACTCGGAAACTGAAGGATGAAACTACAAAGGAGATCTTCAAGGCAGCCATCAAGACAAAATGGGAGACATCGAGCAACATCCCTGAAGAAACCTGTGTGGAAGAACACTGGAAGTCTTTGAAAGCTATGTGGAAAGAAACCTGCACAACAGTATTAGGAAGGAAGAAGAAAGAAGACAAGGAATGGATCTCGACAGATACCTGGAAGCTGATAGAGGAGAGGAGGATGGTGAAGCAGAAGATAAACCAGTGCAAGGATGCTCAACGACAAGAGGAACTGAGCACAATGTATAAAACACTGGACAAAGAAGTGAAGAAGAGTGCACGCAACGACAAAAGACACTTCTACGAAACACTGGCAAGTGAAGCAGAACAGGCTGCAGGTAGGAGAGAGAGACCTGACGACATTGTATCAAATAACCAGGTTGCTATCAGGGAAGAGACCAACACAGATGAAACCAATAAAAGATGAAGAAGGAAATTTAATTACAAAAGAAGAGAAACAGAGGAAACGATGGGCCGACCACTTCAAGAAGCTCTTGAATCGACCACCACCTGCACTTCGTCCAGAAATACCACCTGCAGCCGCTGAACTACAAGTGAACATTAATCCCCCAACGAAAATGGAAGTCCTGAACGCCATAAAGCTACTGAAATGCGGGAAAGCAGCAGGACCAGATGGAATCCCACCAGAAGCACTGAGAACAGATGCAGAGACAACAGCGGACATGCTCACACCACTATTGCAGAAGGTGTGGAAGGAAGAGAAGGTACCTGCCGATTGGAAGAAGGGTTACCTTGTCAAACTGCCGAAGAAGGGAGACCTCAGTGCTTGCAAGAACTGGCGCGAAATCACTCTCCTGTCCACCCAAGCAAGCAAAATATTAAGCCGCATCATCCTAGAGAGGCTTAAAGACGCACTGGATTCAAAACTGCGACCGGAACAGGCAGGCTTCAGGAAGTACAAATCATGTGCAGACCAAATTGCAACGCTTCGTATCATCATAGAACAGAGCATTGAATGGCAATCAGCTCTCTACCTCAACTTCATCGACTTTGAGAAGGCCTTTGACAGCGTCGACCGAGAAGTAATTTGGAAACTGCTTCAATACTACGGAGTACCGCAAACCTTTATCCGCCTCATTCAACAACTATATGAAGATGCCACATGCCAAGTAATCCACAATGGGAAGCTCAGTGATGCCTTTGAGTGAAGTGAAGACAGGAGTGAAACAAGGTTGCCTACTATCCCCCATGATATTCCTGATTGTGGTGGACTGGATCATGCAGCAAACAGTAGGCAGCGAGAAGAGGGGGATACACTGGACGACGGAAAAGAACCTAGAAGACTTGGATTTCGCCGATGACTTATGCCTAATGTCACATAAACTTGAAGATCTGCAGGCAAAAACTAACAAGTTGACAGAAGAGGCAGCTAAGACGGGACTTCAGGTGAATATAGAGAAGACAGAAGTGATGAAGATACCGCACCACCACCATCAACAACAACAACAAACTCCAATCACCGTCAACGGGAGAAACTTGAAGGAAGTAACCTCCTTCACTTATCTAGGAAGCACTGTTTCAACTACAGGCGGGACGGACGAGGACGTCAAAGTCAGAATCGGAAAAGCAAGACAGGTGTTCATTAGCCTGAAACCAGTGTGGAGATCTTTTCCACTCAGCATGTGGAACAAGATACGGATTTTCAACACCAACGTCAAGTCAGTGCTTCTGTATGGCTCAGAGACTTGGCGCGTCACGAAAGGTATTTCCAATAAACTACAGACATTCATCAACAACTGCTTACGCTCGCTGCTGAAGATCAGATGGCCAGAAAAAATAAGCAACAAGGAACTCTGGGAACGAACCAACCAAGAACCTATCACGCAACAAATATGCAGGAAGAAGTGGAGATGGATTGGCCATGCACTGAGAAGGCCGACTGAGGACATCACGCGTCAGGCCCTCGAGTGGAATCCCCATGGGAAGCGACGAGTTGGACGTCCAAGGGTGACATGGAGGAGGTCGTGCGAGGAGGAAATGAGAGCTTCTGGGCTGTCGTGAAACCAGGTTCAAAAGATCTCAGAGAACAGATTTCACTGGAGACGTGCTACTGAAGCCCTATGTTCCACTAGGAACCCAAGGGACTAATAATAATAATAATAATAATAATAGTAGGTGCAATCCGATTGCTTTATGAGGTAAAAAATGAACAAGGAAAATTAGCTACGTTGGATTGCAGAGTAAAACGAACAATAGACGGTGATTCAGATACTACCATTAACAGGAAACCAACACATTTAAATAGGTATCTCGACTCCAGGTCATCTCATCCAATATCAGTTAGTGTGTGTTCAGTCAGATCTCTAAATGATCGAGCTAAAAAACTCACAAGTCAGTGCAAAGACTTAAACAAGGAATTGAAACACACAATAGAAGCTTTAATAATTATCCCCTACCGTTTATTTAAAACTTCGTACAAACAAACAAGAAACAAAATAATAACAGTAGTACTAATATGAATAATAGTGACAAGATGAGCAGAAAGGAGTTCACAGTCTCCGTTAAGTTACCATATGAGCCAAGAAGAACAGAAACTCTACGTAGGATTCTCAAGAAGGCCGGGGTTGGGTGGGGGCTGGATAGTGGTATTTCAACTTACAAAATCACTTAGAGATAAGCTTTGGATGCGATTGAGCCAATTAAGCAAAATAATCTAACCTATCAAATTCCTTGTAATGACTCTGAGGTCAAGTACGTACGTCAAACTAACCAGTTAGAATGGCTGGACATAGGAATTCAGCTAAATATAGAATGACAGACCCGAATAAGATCAATAATCTAGAAAAACAGTCAGCTATTAAAATCTATGCATTAACACACAATAGGATGGTAGAAAACCGAAATAGAGTGAACATAGGTGATAGACGTGGACAAATTGACGCCTGTGTCTAGAGAGCAGCAATGAGTCTGAATATCTTATATTACTGTAAACAGATGTTTATGTGCTTGGGAAAAAACGGTGACTGTTATGTGACGACCCCAGACTTTAAGACAGAAACCGCATATGTTGAGTCTCGAGAAACGGTTGCTAACTGGTCCGGAAATACACTAATACAACGCCAGCAATAACACAATTCTAACTCCGGTAGAATAGACAATATCGTTGTAGTTTTTCTGAAACAGATGAGTACTGATGGACATTTTACATTAATGAATGAATAACTAGTGTGAAGTATGTTATTAAAGCAATACAACGTCATGTGAGAAAACTGTTGTGTGATTACCCTAGGGATGGATAAGTGTGAAAGCTAAAATGATGAAAAAGGTGCGTGTGATATCTGCTCAATGCTGTTTACAGATCAGAATCCTCTAGTATTGATTTATAGTGCATGTTATTTCGTGTCACACAACATCTTATGAGCCAATAACTCAAAAACTGCCATAGATGATATTCTCACCATGAAAATGTGTTGCATGTACATTTAAATTAAAAATATTCGAAATCAACAGTAATGTCTTAATGATGACTCTAGAAAAAGATTACTCACAACTAGATACAGAATAATCAAAAGCAGTACTTGCTAAGCTCAACTTATTTTACTACTCAACACAGAACTGGGATAAGAATCCATTTATAATGCACCAGACCATAATGTTTCTCTTGATTGACAATCTTATTGTTCTACTCAGTAAGCGACACTAAAAATGTACCTAAAACTTATGAAAAGCTTTAAACTTTCAAAAGTTTTGGTAGGCATATCATACAGTCGTATTATATGACACAACATACTGTGATGAAAAAATTGAAATGTAATCAGCAGTCTTGTCCACATTCATGCAGCAGACAATAAGATACACCAACTGTGCGAGAGCTATTGATGAAACTACCTGGGTACTCAAACCTCGGTAAGTAGACCGGCGTTTTAACTGGTTGAAACTTAACTCCCTAAAACCAGTGAGCCACTTTTCTATTTGGACTGCAACACAGTATACTCGACCTTCAGTTTCCGAGTGTTGTACTTGAACTGAGGTCTATCACCAGCTTCATTGAAGGCTTTTAACTTGATTTGGAAGGTTCCTTGCACTAGATAGTGGTCTGAACCTACATCTGCTCCTCTTCTTGACCTTGTGCCAAGTAGACTGTGTCTCCATTTTCTTGAGATTGAGAAAAAGTCGATTTGATTTTTAGTGTGTCCATCTGGTGAATGCTGAAATCCATGTCGCTGACTTGTGGATATCCTTGTGCTTGAACACACTGCCTCCGATCACCAAATCGTTGAATGCACAGAATTCTGCAAACAGTTCTCCATTCTCGTTCATCACCCCACCGAGCGCTTCTCGACCCATGGTTAGTTCTCTTCCTGTGTTGTCTGCTCCCAGTTTGGCATTCATGTCACCCCACCCATTAGAATTTTGATATCGCCAACTGAGGTCTTGTCCAGTGTTGATTGAAGTTGTCTGTAGAATTCCTCCTTTTTCTCCTGTTCTGCATTATTTGTAGGAAGCACTGTTTCAACTACAGGCGACACAGGCACAGACGAGGATGTCAAAGTCAGAATCGGAAAAGCAAGACAGGTGTTCATTAGCCTGAAACCAGTGTGGAGATCTTTCCCACTCAGCATGTGGAACAACATCCAGATTTTCAACACCAACGTCAAGTCAGTGCTTCTGTATGGCTCAGAGACTTGGCGTGTCACGAAAGGGATTTCCAATAAACTACAGACATTCATCAACAACTACTTACGCTCGTTACTGAAGATCAGATGGATTGCCAGAAAGAATAAGCAACAAGGAGCTCTGGGAACGAACCAATCAAGAACCTATCACGCAACAAATATGCAGAAGGAAGTGGAGATGGATTGGTGCATACACTGAGAAGGCCGACTGGGGACACCACGTGTCAGGCCCTCAAGTGGAATCCCCATGGGAAGCGACGAGTTGGACGTCCAAGGGTGACATGGAGGAGGTCGTGCGAGGAGGAAATGAGAGCTTCTGGGCTGTCGTGAAACCAGGTTCAAAAGATCTCAGAGAACAGATTTCACTGGAGACGTGCTACTGAAGCCCTATGTTCCACTAGGAACCCAAGGGACTAATAATAATATAATAATAATTCCTGGTATGAACAGCTTAAATAAGCGAACACTTCATCTTTCGACTAACTGAGTTCCAAGTGGAATCGGTCATGAATAGCTTTGTGAAAGTCTCTGATTTCAGCACTGATAAATATAGGTTCAAAACTAGTAAGTACCAACAAGCACGAGTCTTAAAACAGAATTTTTCGTTAACAGGAATTGAACATTTCAATGTTTCTACAACGAACGTCAAGACTTGTAACATCCAGTGGAATAGAATCTTCAGTTAGCTTATCACGCTGTCTAAGCGCCACACACAGGATGGTAAAACGACACATATGAATAAAATCAGGAAGTTAAAGTTGCAGGATCTACACACGCGTGGAACACCATTCAGCAAACCTACTCCTTTTCTACACAGTTGAGGCTAACATTCATTACCACACTTTTTGAGTGACCACTACCACATTAATTATAACCCAAGTAACACTTTGTGTCACTGTGGTCAGTGGAAAGACATGAACAAAAATTATCCCAACTAGATCAATCAATTCATAGCCCCAGCTCAATAAACACTTCCTAGCTGGGGTCCCTGAGACCATAGGAATCAGTGGTTGAGAACTCTGGGTGACATGACTTCAAATCGGTAGCAGTGGCGCAGATGTATTCACTCTTTGACGTCTTCCACTGTTTGAATATATTTCTACTAACCATTATCTTCAGAGTGTTTGTTTTCTCACACTATTTTGATATCAGTCTTTTTCTATTCACCTGTTCTTTGTGTACTTCTGTGAAGTGTGACAAATTGAACCGGCGAAGTTGTGTATGAGGTTCTACGTTGATTCTGTCCGCTTTTCTGTTTGACATTTGGCTATATAAGTAAGAAATACAGTTTGTTTTCGTTTGATTCAATACAATGTACACACGATGACTCGCCGTTCTTTTTGACTATTACAACAATGTTAGGAAAAGAAACAGATCACTTTTTAAACAATACAAGATGCAGAAACCAAAAGGAAAACAAAAGTTCGTTAGGAAAAAATTTCTTTAAAAAAGACCGTATGAAAGTGAACGAATGAAATGTGACCTAGTGCAATGACAAATACAAAAAAGGCGTTTTTATGCATAAGTGCGATAGTTATAACAACATTTAAGGCAATAATTTTTTACCAATGAAATCAACACAAACAGAACACAATTCTTTCTGTTAATGCTGCGTAAATGGTACTGATGACAAATAGGGAAACAGAGAGGACAACTTATATGAATCAGCAATTTACATGTGAAATTCGCAAATAAGCGCACTCATACACAAATGAAGTAAACGTTTGGAAAGATACCCGAAGAGATATAGAGACCAAACTACTACATTTGAGATCCATCGGCAGCAGCAGCTATATTCTCTGGTCCAAGTAAAGAACTATTTCCAGACCATGGAGTTTCTTTCCATATAAACCATAAGCCAGCTGCCCATAAAGCAATATTGGTAAATCCGAATATCTAATTTTCATTTTAAAAAGCGTAAAAAAGATTTACTGTTTTGAAGTCTAAATATATTCTGATTCGCTGTATGCATACCAATAATGGAAACCGTTATAAAAATACACTTTAAAGTATGAAAGCCTAGGGTACATTTATTTATGAAGACCATAAGTGAAATCCAATGAAAGCTACGTTCTGCAATCTAGACATTCGACTACAGACTCTTAGTTAACCTGTTCACCCTGCGCAACTTAGTCAAACCGAAATCCACTCAGCAACCAAGTGCGCATTAGTGAAGTAATCAATGGGGTAAACCTATTTTTTGAGGTCTAATGCTACTGCTTGGCTGCCTAAACCTCGGTAGGTAAAATGCTGTTCGTACCCATGACCCATTGACACTTACGCACTGATAAAATCAGCGTATAACTTCAAACACAAGTGTATCAACTCAACTTGCCACATTCTCAGTATATTATCAAGTTTATAAAACATCTCGTCATCCTCTGTGGCTATAAATGAAGACTAGAAAGTCACTCTTCGTTTGAACAACGTGAAAAGGTGAGTAAATGACGCTGTGCAATCTCTCCATGTATGCAGTTCAATACTCTTGTACGTGTAGTATTTATACGTTACGGTCAATATTCGGTTACGGAAACCACAACACATGGAGCGGGTTTCGGAGACATGATTGTATTGTCGCTTTCTGGAAGCCTACCCTTCTCATACACAGTTCCACAGTTATTCAATCATGAAAGTACTTAAAATAACATCAGAGACACAACAATTGTTTGACTTCACAAGCATTATCTCGATCGGATCAATTTCAAATTTCCACGGTTTCAATATGACTAACACAATGACAAAATCAACGTACAACCTCAAACACAAGTACATCACCTCAACTTGCCACACTTCACAGTAGTACACAAACAACAAGTCAATAGAAAATGACTAATTTCAAAGTAAACAAACTCATATGAGAGAACAAACACTCTTAAGATAACGGTTAGTGAGAATATTCAAGCTTTAGATGTCAACGAGTCAACACATCTCCACCCCTGTCACCGACTTACAGTCATGTCACTAACAGTCTTCAACCACTGACTCCTTTCGTCTCGGGACACTAACCAAGCGGTCTACACCTCCCCACACGACTCAGATCAACAGTCAGAGAGAGACATCATCGACTGGTGCCACGTCTCAATCTCGCCAGTCTGAACCCTCTTCCAACCTGATCCAGCTTCCACCACCAGCATAGCACGTCGAGGTGGCAGTGGATCGACATGTGCAGTACATATCCAAGCCATCTCAGTCGATTAAGGTTCACAACCTCATCAATCGAATTGTCTGTCTAGCTGAGTACCCTTCACCTGACCTCACCAAACGCGAGCAACTCACTCGTTGGAATTCAATGACGTATAAAAGTCCTATAGCTGTGGGTATTGTCCGAGATTTCTTGACAATCTATTTCACTTCAGACATTCACCTTTTATACTTCCTTCTTTCAAGATATACTTTTCTCTAAAAATCCCCTTCACTGTTTGAGTATTCAACTATGGATTCAAAACAGTATGTTACACATGACAACCAGATTTGAACTAACAAGAACAATGTACAATTGGTACACTCGTATGTTAGTTCAAAATGATACAAATAAAACCTGAGGATCAAGGTGAAATGATCAGGATGAAGAAAACAACACCAGTTATGATAAACAACTGAGCGAAAGAGGTAATAGAAACAATAAGAAGGGAAATAAAACATTTTTTTCTAAATCAGATGTCCAAGATTTGTAGAAAAAATTATCTCATTTGGGTTGTATAACTTGAAGTATTCAGTTACCTCAGATACCAAATTGATGAACTTAATACTTCGCAAGTGAAAAACTACCTTTGATAGATTAGTGCGATGACGAAATTTAACCACTCAGAAACCTTTATTCTACACTAAATACAACTAGCCTGTGTTGTGGTAATCTGAGTAAAGAAATGCATAACATGTGTCCTAATCCACTACCATTCCTTACTGCAGCTATTTTAACATCCATGTTGCCCATATTATGACCCTACCACAAAAATGATTAACTAAACAACTATGAGTCTCAACGTCTTTTACAGTCATGTCTCGGATACATAGAGTGGAACAGAGCAATAATGTACCGTAGACTATGCATCTACTAGACATTTAGATATTTCAACTGAGATAGGTGGTGTAAGTAGGCAGTGACATTTCATCACCACTAATTCATTAGGAATTGATGTGAATTCTCGAATAAGGAAGCTGGTAAACGCTCTAAATTACTTCGCTCTTTTTTGGTAACTAAGCAACAGTCCAGATCATTTTGAAAGCTGTACTACGTATGCAGAAGTTAAGCATGATTAGTGAAGCTAGTGAACGCGGTACCCGTACCTGCTGGCATTCGTCAACAAGACGTGTCCTAACCTTAAGGTACCTGATGTCTACCCAAAGATCCGGACTCTCATCACCCAATGCTGCAGTCAGAAACCTTATCACTGAACTATTTAGGTTGCAATAGACCTCCTGAAAGATGTTGAATCTTCTGAAGTAGTGACATTGCAAAATAACCGATAAAAATCGGTCCACAATTAAGACTAAACAACGTGAAACTGGATTTCCGAGGTGACACTAGTTGCCTCGAGGTTGCTGGTGAGTGCCAACAAGCACAAAAGCCAAGTCCAGGACTTTCTACAGCTTTTTTGTAACCACCTAGCAACAACTTGATGATTACTTCAGTAAAGTCTTTTCGCTAAACAAAGTTGTTGATATAATAACCAATAACCCCCAGTGTCCCTTGCTTATTACAAGAGGCGCGATCTTTTGTTTTGCACCCTCACTTGTTGCTTTTTCTATGAACATTGGTGGTGGGTCCGTTTAAGACTTGCTGAATATTTCTTCAAACAATCGTTTCAAAGGAGACTAGAAAGATGACATAATTAATCCTATTCGTAAGGCAGGTAATAGACAATTAGTCCCGAATTATCATTTCCAGTCTAACTAGAATAGATATCAAAAACATGAGCAAAAATCAGCCAAGACAAAATGCTGGAAAAAGTGGGCAAACATTATCAAAACATGAGCCGGCATTACCACGTAACTGCCGAAGTTTCCTCACTTTGCATCAGCACGTCAATGAAAATTTCGATAAGATGAAAGATTAGGAAAATGAAATAATGTGATCAAAAGGCTACAAAAGTCAGCTGACAAAAGAGCAGATAAAGCAAATAATAAAATATGATATCACATTTTAGATGATCGGAAAGTATAAATTCATCTGTGAAAATGTGATAGATCCTGAACAATGTCTTAAAGACTACAACCAACAATTTCGGTTTTCACATGAATCTCAGTCGAAAACTAGACATTTTCCTGAACAAGTTACATGATACAGCATTGAGGTATGTCTACGAGCAAACCAACCCACTTACCCCATTGCTTTGGCGCTGGTCACTTGTGTTTCACAAAGCACTTCATTAAGAGAAAGAAATGAGTGACAGCTTTTGACATTGAGGTGTTTGTGGAAAACATCCATAATACAAATGTTGTTCTACTTGCAGAGTCTCCAAGGCTATTAAGGCTTATTAGGGATACTAAAAAGACGATAGTGGGTGAAACTATCGCCTAAGAAGATGGAACGCTGATAACGTTCTAGGACAGGGGGGCTAGAACGTTGGACAGAACAGTTTGAAGCACAGTTCAACTGGCCCTCAGTAACGCTTCAGCTACCCAAAATCCACCCCAAACCTGAATGGGATGTAAATGTCGGTACACCAACTCTTCTTGAAGCTGAGAAGGCTATATCGAACCTGAAACGATCCCAAGCAGCAGGATCTGATAGTTTAACACCTGGAGTTTTCAAGGATGAAGGTAGGAACTGCTAATTAAAGTGACGGATGTACGAGGTAGCGTATGAGGTTCAGAAGTGGTGCCGTCAGGCTGATCTACTTCTCTGATTATCCCAGTCTATAAGAAGAAAGAGATATCCTCTTGTGACTCATAGGCGAATTAGTTTGACTAAAATTGTGTCCAAGACCCTAGGTTCCATAGTTATCCGGCGTCTAACTGGAGTTCGAAAACAACAAACTCGAGAGAACCGACAGGTTTCAGACCTAGAAGAGGGTGTATCTAATATATTCCCCCCCCTTCGACAGGTTATGAAACACAGGCACACTCATCGCCTAGTGGCCGACATTTCCCATATTTGTTGACCTGAATGCGGCATTTGACTCTGTCGACCGTGAGATGTGGCGGCGGTGTCTGACTGTAAAGGGAGTACCGAGCAAGTATGTAACGCTAATCAAAGCTCGCTACTCGAACTCACGCAGTCGCGTCAGGACTTCTGGAGAGTTGTCACGTGAATTGACGTCAACTAGTGGTGTCCGCCAGGGATACCCACTGTCACTGTTCCTATTTAAATTCGTCATAGACGTACTAATGGACATAACCTTATGTGCATCTAATTTTAAAGGGATTGATCTACTCTCTATAAGTCATCTAGTTGACTTAGAGTATGCAGATGAATTTGTACTGCTAGCTGAAGATGCTGAAAAAATCCAGGGTCTTCTGGATACGTCGAGAGGAAATCTGAGTATGTTTGGCATGTCTCACACCTGTCAGATGTAAGATAGTGCTCTAAGAGTGATGTTTTGCAAGTATTCCCAGTTTAATGAAAGAGAGTGAAGTGGTGGAATGTGTCAACGACTTCACTTACCTTGGAATTGCATCAGCCCAAACTCGGTGGTGAAATTTCAGTTTGCACACAGAAGGCCTGTTTAACACTTCCTAACTTGCGTCATATGTGCTGCCAACTGACCAGATATCTGAATATCTATCAATGGACGAATTTACTGTACTGCAGTGAGTTCTGTCGTGATATACTGCTGAGACCCCTTAAAAGTAGATATGAAGCTATCACAGGGTTTTGATCACAGATGTCTTCGTACCATCGCTTGCGTATATGGTGGGATGAACGTGTAAGAATTGTTTAAGTCAGGCGAAAGGCACAAGGCAAGACAGGTAAGTTAATTAATGAGGTTGTGAGCCTCAGTTGAACGAGATGGCCCGAAGAAGCACTGCGCATGTTGAGCCACCAACTACCTCAACGTGCCGTGATAGGGGAAGTTGGATTAGGTTGCAAGAAGGTTTAGTGGTCAGATCAAGATGTAGCAACAGTCAATGAAGTCCCTAATTGCTGGTTTGAGTCGTGTGAGATGTGGACTACAGGTTGGTGTCTTCGAGACGGAAGGAGTCAGTGGTTGAAGACTGTTAGTGACATGACTGTAAGTCGGTGACAGGGTGGAGATGTGTTGACTCGTTGACATCTAAAGCTTGAATATTCTCACTAACCGTTATCTTAAGAGTGTTTGTTCTCTCATATGAGTTTGTTTACTTTGAAATTAGTCATTTTCTATTGACTTGTTGTTTGTGTACTACTGTGAAGTCTGGCAAGTTGAGCCGATAGCACCTGTGTGCGACGTGCTGTGTTGATTTTGTCAGTCAGTCAATTTCGCTTCATAGAATGATCAATAATAGGTACCTTTTACTAAAACATGAAAAAGTAGGTTGTTCAAAGGACGGGGAGATGAAACCTCTAAAATAACAATATCAGGGTTAACGCAAGCCAGCTAGCTCACTACCCTAGTCACAGAAGATTAAAGCTCAAAGCCATTCAATATTTGATATGGGATTTTGCAACTTGTAACAAGAGGAACAAACTGTTATCAAACTGGTGAGCATTAAAAAACTGTCAACGTATGGTTGAAGATTTTATGAAGTATATATGAGGCAATTAATAAATAGTAATAAGAAATTACCAGAGAAGCATTCAACCCGCCATATGTAGCATTTTCTTCAGGACGACATTCAGTGTAAACACCCACTTCGTTGCAGATCCGGTTTACTGATGTGTACTCTTTAAACTGCTGCACTTTATCAGCCCATGCACAAGAGGCGGCGAACCACAATAGGACAAGCATAACGGACGAAATGAATTCCTAAAACCTGTACATAGTGCAATTGAACTTACATATTTACTAAAACGTGAGTCTCTGAGATAACTATCATGGAAAAATACATAGAAGATGCAGATACCAACACATAAGATCATCGCAAGCACACCAACAAACACATAAAACTGTGCTGCTGATGCGAAATTCCCATACATATGTTTGATTGGAGAGTTATTGCAGCTAGGAAGAATGACTGAGTCGATGCTGAAAAGTAATATGAAAACGCGTGAAAATACCTGAATGGGTAGGTAAATTTGGATTTCCATGAATTAGTTTGATTTCCACAGGTAAGTTTTAACTCGACACTAGTTGAAAAGTCGCATGTTGTTGCGAATGCAGAAATAGCTAGAAACTATTAGTGGGATATAACATATTACAAGAACATACCATCTCAATTAGTCTTATAAATCCTCTAGGTTCCTTGAAAACCTCCCATCTTGATGGCTGTTAAATACAAACATGAGTAGCAAAGTATCCAAAACTTACAGATGAATCGATCATGGCTGAAACTCGATTACCTTACACAGAAAAACGTAACAAACTCAAAACCACTGATTTATGAAAAACTTTAACGACCAGCTACTGATACGTTTTTGTTCAGACTTTAAACTTCAGGGAGGTGCGTAGATAAGTGTTTAGTGGTGACCACGAGAATCTGTAAGAGAAAAGGGGAAGAGAAAAATATGAGCTGACGACTCAGCAAGTACACAGGATATGCCTACACCTAATAGTCAAAACAAACGACAAGCGGAAGAGATTGACAACGAAGAGATGAGGAAATCTAAAAACCAAAACTCGAAAACGAACAAGTAATGTCTCGAACGCGTCACAGGAGACCGAAGTAACGCAGCAATCAAGTTTTGCATAAATTCTAATGGTTCAAATGGTCATTGGTGGAATAGAAGAAGCTTTCCCCTAACTGGCCTCCATGTCTCAGATTCGTGGATCACGACTTTCTGCGGTTTTAAATGTGTTTTCAAGCAAAGGGAGAGGGAAAACAGAAGGTTAAAATGTGAAAATTCAATGGTTCTGGGTAGATTTTAGCCACATCTCAAATAAGTATCCAACTGGCGTTCAAAAAATTCACAAGAAGTAGCCTGGACCACGTCCGCAGGAAGGGAGTTCTAGGGTCTTACAACTTTTAGGGAATAGAAGTCGCGCCAGATATCTAACCTGCAGTGTTCCAGGCTTGGTTTCTGTACATGTCCTCTAAGATTAATGCTACAACTAAGACTCAGTAAGCGACGGAGTGGGTGTTCGGGGGTGCTCAGAATGTTGTGAGTAGTTGTCAAGTCTCCTTTCAGCCTTCTGCATTACAGGGGACATAGATCCAGCACAATCAGTCATCCTTCACATATTTCAGGCCTAAGTCCTCGGGCAGATTTGTTCGAGCATCTCTGGACACTTTCCAAGCTTAATTTATCCCTCTGCAGAGAAGTGAGCGTGGTCCAAAACTACAGGTGAGGCGGTATGATACTGTAGAAAATTCGTTGGAAGCACCTGCGACCGAGTTGTTCAAAAATTCTTCCAGGGATTATTGACGCCAAGTTTTCGCGAAATGCCTTTCTGTGACAGCTGGCATAGGATTTCAAGTCTTAAGGGACCAAAGTGCCTAAATCCTTCTCCATTAGCGACGCTTCAAGTTCTATGGCTTTTAGGCCACAAACATGACATGCATCATTTTCTCTGACACACTCTGACAATATAATACGACAGTGATCATGACAGCGTAGAAAATTGCCATTATTAGGGAGTGTACATGTACATCTTCGGATATTCGTACGAAGTGTTCACGCCCCTCCAACTTAGGGTCCCTGCATATTAGGAAGCACTTTTAGGATTTGTTCTGATGCGAACTTGACAGACGCAAAGACCAATCACTAATTATTCGAACTTGTTATATACCCACGAATACGAGACCAAGGAAGAACACGATAGCGTAGTCGGATGGAATAGTATATTTGGATGGTTATGCCAAAATACCGATGCGTTCCAACTAACTGGCTAGAGAGTCGAATACGAGCAATGCAACGTAACACGACAGCGTGCCAAATGGCGAGGATGCTTGACCGGATGCCTTCAGCTTAGCGAGTCCAGTTAAACTATCAAGGTCAGCATCAATGTCGAAGTCGTCAAACCCTAGGCTATTGATTTTGGGGAAGTGTATGACGCTACAGATCACTCCCCCCCTAGTGGGTTCGTGAGGACCCTAAGACGATACCAGCCGGAAGTAAAAACCCAGTGGTTTCTCCACTGGTAAAACTCTCCGATGGGCTCACTGCGTGAGGTGGCCCCTGGTTGTCTGAACCTTATTCTAGGGTGTCGTGGCGATTAAATAAATAAAATACAATAAATGAAATTGTACGTCGGTCGCGGTCATCTGTTCCTTTCGACGTTCCGTCCAGTGCTCGTTGCACCTGGAATATAAATAAAAGTCTTTAATACCACGAAAACGTTGCGTAAAAATGGGAATTATTTATATATAAACGTGTCGAAAAAGAAAAATTTACGCTTATCTTCGCCGTTTTTTTAGTTTTTATTACATGGTAAATAAAAATTGATATAAAAAGGCAAAGTGTACGAGGGTTTGTGCCGGTAAATAAGAAAAATAGTGCCTCGAAAAAAAATGGTTGGCACACACATAGCTAAGTTGAATATGACTTCAGGTACTCTGGGAACCTGACGGTTCGACCTGATCGTGTTTTTTGTTGCGCCGCTGGTTGTTGCAGCTGTGCATTACCAGGCACATCGTCGAGAATTTCGATAATTGAGTCATCCGTCGGTCGGATGTAGCGAGCTGAAACGTCACTTACAATGGGGTTGCCTTCGAAATAAGCTGGTTTCAAACGGTCGATACTGACAGTATCTTCGCGTCCGCCTCGCTCAATTACATAGAATTTCTCATGTCGCTTAATCACTTTGAACGGCCCGTCGTAGGGTGGTTCAAGTGGTCGACGAACAGCGTCGTGGCGAACAAACACGTGTGATGTCTTCTGTAAACTGGGGTGGACGAAAACATCAGTCGTTTGCGGTCTAATCGGAGAAGGCCTAACTGAACGCATTGCGTTTGTAAGCCTAGTCACGTAAGATGCCCTGTCGGAAACATGTTTGAAAGTTGAAGGGGAAACAAACTCACCTGGTAGGCGAAGAGTGGTCCCATAGACGAGTTCTGCAGGAGTGCATCCAGCATCAACTTTCAACGCGTTACGAATACCTAGTAGGACTAGAGGCAGAGCCTCGGTCCACTGAGGTATGTTTGTAGCTGAAAGGGAAGCTTTCAGCTGTCGATGGAAACGCTCTACCATGCCATTTGCTTGTGGATGGTAGGCTGTCGTTCGGAACCGAGTGCAACCTAAAAGTGCCGTTAGAGCGTGAAATAGTCCGCACTCAAATTGGCGCCCACGGTCGGTTGTGACGTAGGATGGACATCCGAAGTTCGCGATCCATCTTTCGACGAAAACACGAGCAACTGTTTCGGCAGTAATATCTTTAATGGGTACTGCTTCCGGCCATCGTGTGAAACGATCAACACAGGTGAAAAGGTAGGTACATCCATTAGATTCTGGTAGGGGTCCTACAATATCTATATGGACGTGGTCGAAACGCATGTCTGGGGCTAGAAATGAGCCTAAAGGGCTTTTCGTGTGTCGCGTGACTTTACACTTTTGACAAGCTAAGCACGACTGGGCCCACTCCTTAACGTCTTTGTTCATCCCAGGCCAGCAGAAACGTTGTGCGATAAGCCTAATGGTGGCTCGTACACCTGGATGAGAGAGTTTGTGCAACGTATTGAAGACGTTGCGTCGACAACTCTTCGGAACTATTGGGCGTGGTTGACTAGCAGAGACATCGCACAAAATTGCATCCTTGTCTGATCCAACAGGACAAAGTCGCAGTTTGAGAGTTGTGGACGACAACTCATGATGCAGCTCAAGGTCTTCCTTTTGACGCCGAGCTAGTTCAACGAGATCAATACCCTCGATATAGTTTATCGAAGCTATTCGAGATAGTGCGTCGGCTGCGGAGTTGTTTGCTCCAGAAATGTGGCGGATGTCTGACGTGAACTGGGAAATGTAATCCAGCTGTCGCGACTCACGAGGGGAGTATTTGTCAGACGCCGAGCTGAGGGAAAACGTTAACGGTTTGTGGTCTGTGAAAATAATGAAATCACGACCTTCCACAGAATGTCGAAAATGGCGTACAGAACAGTACATGGCTAGGAGTTCCCTACCAAATGTACTGTATCTTGTTTCCGCGTCTTGCAGCCGCCTCGAGAAAAAGGCTAACGGTTGCCACTGGTTGTCAGTCAACTGTTGCAAAACTGCTCCAATTGCTGAATCAGATGCATCAACAGCAATACTCAGAGGAGCATTGGGGTCATGATGCATAAGCATGGTTGCGTTCGAAATGGCTTCCTTGACTTTGGAGAAAGCAAGTCTAGCCGCGTTGTCCAGAGACACGAACTTCGCAGTTCCTCGAAGTAGATCTGTGAGTGGTCTCATGACAGAGGCACAGTTAGGGATAAACCTTCGGTAATAACTTACCAGGCCATTGAAAGTGCGGAGATGTTTCACAGTGGTCGGCTCTGGATAGTTTGTGATAGCCGCCACTTTATCTCTCAATGGGCGTATACCTTTGTTGTCAATGGTATGCCCAAGGAAGCTGAGTGATTCAACTCCTATTTCACACTTCTGTAAGTTAACTGTGATGCCATGTTTTTTGAGTCTTTCGAATGCGAGGTCCAAATGTTTAAGGTGTGTTTCCTTATCTGGACTCGCAATTAGACAGTCATCTATGTAGACATGAACAAAATTCAGACCACGGAAGACGTCGTCCATAAAGCGTTGGAATGTTTGTGCTGCATTCCGAAGACCAAAAGGCATGCGCAGGAATTCAAACAGGCCAAAAGGAGTAATAATGGCTGTTTTCGCGATATCTTCTGCTGCCATAGGTATCTGGTTGTACGCTTTGACTAAGTCGATTTTCGAGAAAATGTTCATGCCGCATAAGGTTGCGGTCAAGTCGTAAACGTGGGGTATAGGGTAGCAGTCCGGAGTTGTTTTGGCGTTAAGCCTTCGGTAATCACCGGTCGGACGCCAGTCGTTGCTATCCTTTTTGGGCACCATGTGCAATGGCGATGCCCAAGGACTGTTTGACGGTCTGATAATGCCCAGTTCCAGCATATGGTCGAATTCATTTTTCGCCGTTTGCAGCTTATCGGGGGCTAAACGGCGAGCTTTGGATGCCACAGGTGGACCTGTGGTTGTGACGTGATGCATAACATTGCTGGTTATGCACGGAAGAGTGTGTTTCGGTTGTTGTAACTCTGGATATTTCTCCAGAACTGCCTGGTAGGACGCGTCGCCTGATTGTTTAGTCCTAACGATGGCTAAACTCGGACCTACATAGGTGGTGCCGCCAATAGATAACTTTGTGTTGTTATCTATCAGTCGTCGACGGCGAGCATCTACGAGTAGATCGTAATGGTTCAGCAAATCTATGCCAATGATGGGCATAGAGACGTCTGCCAGGAGGAAAATCCAGTGAATAGGTTTGCGTAAACCTAAGTTGAGGTAGGCATACCGTCTCCCGAATGTCGCGATTGCCTTGCCGTTGGCTGCTTGAAGATTGAAGGATGGGTCGAGATGACGCTCCTTTGTCGTTGCTGGAAGAACGCTAACTTCTGCGCCGGTGTCGACGAGGTAGCGGACTTTCGTTTTAATGTCGGTGACGTAGAGCAAACGGCTTTTTCCGCCGGCTACGGTTGCCGTGAGCACGTGCCGGCGTGACCGTTTCCCGAGTTCGTGTCCTTCTTAAAACGGCATGGTTTACGACATTTTCTGGCTTCATCCCCGTAAGTGTTATGAAACCAGCACCATTCAGGGTTTTCCACCCTGTTGGGTTTCGTTTTAGGGCTACCACGCGACTTGCTGCGATGCGCCAAGGTGCGTTTCTGTGAAGTGCTACGTGATCTAGGACTTCGAGATCGTAGCAACCGTTTCACAGAGTTGCACAACTTGGTCACCTCCGAATCCTGGCGCTCTGTTTTGTCACAGATAGAATATACGTTGGAGACGGGTCTGCTGGATATCTCCAGTATTTTATCTGCTGAAGCTGCCAGGTCGTCGAGTGGGACTGACTGGAGTGTCACCAACACGGTTTGCACCGGTTGTGGTAGTTTCGAGAGAAATAGTTCTCGGAAGAAACCATCGTCAAATGTTCGTGCACCGATTACTTCTCGCATGCGTGCGAGGACTTCAGTAGCTGAGTGGCTGCCTAGCTCGATGTTACGAAGCAATTCGTCTAGACGTTGGCGATCTGTGAGATCGCTTTTCTTCAAGAGTGCAGCCTTTAGAAGTGCATAAGGGTCACTTACTTCAGGATTAAACATGTTTGCTGTAACAAACCTGTTTAATTCTCGCGGTAGTGAACGTATGACAGCAAGAAATCGAGATGAGGATCTGAGACACCCTGTTCTCGAAAATCGGCCTCGGCATACAGAAACCATGTTTCTGCATTGTCTGGCCAATATGGCACGAGTTGGATCGTGTTCGAGGTCGGCTTAATACGAATAAGCTTGGGAGTGTGGTCGGACATGAGAAAGTGTAGTAAATGGATATATAAATGTTATCGAAATGAAAACAATAAACAAATATAAAATGGAACAGGCTCACCAATTCAATACTTGTTATTGTTCGGGATATGTGATCACGTCGGGATCACGTCGGGCTCACCAATTTAGGATTTGTCCTGGTGCGAACTTGACAGACGCAAAGACCAATCACTAATTATTCGAACTTGTTATATACCCACGAATACGAGACCAAGGAAGAACACGATAGCGTAGTCGGATGGAATAGTATATTTGGATGGTTATGCCAAAATACCGATGCGTTCCAACTAACTGGCTAGAGAGTCGAATACGAGCAATGCAACGTAACACGACAGCGTGCCAAATGGCGAGGATGCTTGACCGGATGCCTTCAGCTTAGCGAGTCCAGTTAAACTATCAAGGTCAGCATCAATGTCGAAGTCGTCAAACCCTAGGCTATTGATTTTGGGGAAGTGTATGACGCTACACACTTGTTTGAAATATTCCACCTATTAAAACCAGACTTTAGGGGCAGTTCTCTGGTTGCACACTCTTGGCAACTGCGCAGTCGTCAACATACTTCTCAGCTGTCGAAGACCAACACTATTATTTCTTCGAACTAATCAATCCACCCCTCGCCAGTGGTTCTTGATTGTTTCAGCCACCTCAACTTCTAGTTCTCTTTGGGGGTCGTTCCGCTGCAAACACCTCTCCTGGTTCTGCATACGCATCTGGGGCTCAGGGTTAAACTCTTTGGCCGGGTGTAGAGGACCAGGTGAATAATGTCTGGAGGTAGGCCGACATAAACTGTTTTCCCTTATACATTCCGTACTTCTACTGTTTTCAATCCTTGATCTCTCAACCGCCGTTAAGTTCGTTTTTATAGCACTGTCTTGTTGGTCCAAAACGGTAGATCTGAAGCATTGAAGTGGATAAAGCAGTCTTACACAAGGGGGTATATGACTCTTGAAACACCACTCCAAACTGTTTCCACAGCCAACTGGAGGCAGAGCAGTAAACCGGTCTCCTTAAGGGGGAATCATTCCCCATTTCTAGGATACCCATAGCTACTTCACAGATGACACAGAGTAGTCTTTATATGTCACGAAGTCTTTTTACTCCTGGTAGGCAAAAATAACTGGATAACTGATAACTGCAGAGAAGCCTAAAAGATATGAACGGTATTGAATGGTACAGAAGGAGGACATTAAACCCCATCACGATCTCAAGCGTCTAAAACTTATGAAAAGAGCAGGGAAATATCACTTTACAGTACGCACACATCGTTCTGAGCTTAGATCATTTCTACTCACGATTCTTTTTCACACTAAATTGGCATCAAATCGGCGCAATATCTGGTGTTTGCGTTATGAGTTGTCAACATGACTAACCCATCTGCAAAACCCTGTGTTTCGTCAGACAAACGTGTTTTAACAGCAATTCTCTTGTTCGTAGCGTTATTGACCATTAACAACTTACTTAAGTGATTTTAGGAGTAAGTGAGTATCCACGTAATCATTTAATCCAGGTGCATATATAGTTGTTATCATATTGTTGTTTGTTCCTTGGGTTATAGTGGAATATTGGGCTTCAGTAACACGTCTCCATTACACTCCGTTCCCCGCAGTCTTTCGAACCTGGCACCACGACTGCTCACAAGCTCTCATTTCTTCCTCACCATCTCCTCCATGCAACCCTCACCTCGAGGGCCTCGCATGTGATGTCCCCGGTCGGCCCTCTCATTGTATATCCAATCCATCTCCACTTCCACTTCCTTCTGCATATTTGTTGAGCGACAGGTTCTTGGTTGGTTCGTTGCCAGAGTCCCCTGTTGCTTATTATTTCTGGCCATTCGATCTTCAGCGTAGGCAGTTGTTGATGAATGTCTGTAGTTTACTGGAAATGCTTTTTGTGACGCACCAAGTCTCTCAACCACCACACAGAAGCACTAGCTGGATTGACATTAGTGTTGCAAATCCGGATCTTGTTCTCTGTGATAAATACAATGTAGTGGATCTCCACACTGATCCCAGGTTAATGAAGGCCTGTCTTGCTGTCTTTCCGATCCTGGCTTTGGGGTCTTCATGTGTACTTGTGCTCCTGTAGTTGAAACGATGCTGCCCTGCCTAGATAATTGAAAGAGACTACTCCCTTTAAGTTTCTCCCGTTGGTGGTGGTCGGAGCTTGTTGGTGGTGGTGGTGTTGGCTGGGTTTCTTCATCACCCCTGTCTTCACTACGTTCTCTTGAAGTCCCGTCTTATCTGCCCTGCCTCTTCTGTCAACTTGTTAGTTTTCGCCCCGTACATCTTCAAGTTTGCGTGACATTAGACACAAGTAATCGTTGGTGAAATCCAAATCTCCTGGGGACTTTTATCGGTCAAACGGCGCGTGCCCATCTTCTCATTCCTCATGGTTTGTTGCATGATCCGGTCCACCATAATCAGGAAGATCATGGGTGACAGTAGGGAGCCTTTTCTTACTCCTATCTTCACTTCAAAGGCGTCACTGAGCTTTCAATTGTGAATCACTCGGCATATGGCGTCTTCATATAGTTGTTGAATGAGGTTGATAAAGGTTTGTGGCACTAAAGGTGTGATATAGAGGCAGACTCCTGCCAAATTACTTCTCTGTCGACATCTCGATCAAAGGTTTTTTCAAAGTCGACGAAGTTGAGGAAAGGAGTTGACTGCCATTCTATGCTATGTTCTTTGATGATGAGTAGCGTTGTGGTTTGATCCGCACATGATTTGCACTTCCTGAACCCGGCCCGTTCCGGTATTAGTTGTGAATCCAGTCTCTCTAGGATCATGCGGCTTAATATTTTGATTGGGGTGGACAGCGGCGTGATTCCGCACGGTTATTGCAAACACTTAGGTCGCCCACCCTTCTTTGGGGTTTGACAAGGTAGCACTTCTTCCAATCAATGGGCAGGTACCTTCCCTTCCTTCCAGACCCTCCGAAATAGTGGTGTGAGCATGTCCTGTTTTTTTCAGTGCTTCTGGTGGGTTTCCCCCTGGTCCTGCTGCTTTCCCGCATTTCAGCAGTTTTATAGCGTTCAGGAATTCGACTGTTGTCGGAAGGCCAGTGTTCACTGGTAGTTCTGTGGCTGGGCTGCAGGTGGTATTTCTGGATGAAGTGCAGGTGGCGGTCGATTCAAGGGCTTTCTGAAGTGCCTGGTCCATTGTTTCTTTTGTTTCCCCTCTTTGTTAATCGGATTTCCTTCACCATCTTTTATTGGTTTCATCTGTGTTGATCTCTTACCAGATAGTAACCCGGGTGGATACGTAAGTTCAGGCATTTTCACTCTTCAAGTGTTAGCTTTCCAAGCAATTCAGATTGATAATACTGAAAACATTTGTTGCGGTGCGATCAGTTAAAGACTGGAAGAATCGCCGTTCAACAGTGGTGAATTCTACACATACGCAAAACTTCATGGATTTCGTATTAAAGCATGCAGCGTTGTCAAGAAGATACATTCGACGCCAATCGGCTTCTGTTAGATGGATTCATATCAGGAGAAGTACGAGAGAAATCTGTTGCATAGCATCATTATGGATGTGGTGCTGCTAGGTAAAGTGATCTGTCGAGTCTGATTGTTTATCCAGATTTCCGCTGCATTTGTCACGGACCAGAAATCGAAGGCCAGTTATTATGCTTGGGGTTTCATACGTGGTAGCATTTAGGGTACTGGTAGGGAGATGAGTCGGTTGTTAAACCGTTCAAGAAACAGGAAAATTGGAGCGAGCCAGTTGGATACCTCTAACATCAGTTTCCAGTATTAGGTGCGAAGTAGGATTTCCAGCAGGTTGATACGTTTTGATCAAACTAATGCTCAGGACTTTCTCATCAGGCTGATACTGAAAAGAAAAGAGAAGAGAAAGCGCAGGGAGAAGCTAGACAATGGAGTGCCACGTAAAACAAGCTGAGAGGAGAGAAGTTTTTGTCTTTTTAGTCATTCGAGCTATATGTAAACCGTAACTTATTCACATGAGAATGAATCTTCCTTTTTTCTTACATAAAGTTCACACGAGTTATTAGATAAGCAGTCTTTGTCTGCAAACTTGAAGGGAACACTGACTATGTATTTGTACTGCACAATCCAACCACTGAGGTAAAAGTTACCTGAGTTTTATGATAGCCTTACCCTATACCTTTAGAGGTCCTAGAATGTTTTCATTAGCCCGAAACGTATATGCAGTGCCCGGGAGAGTGGCAGACTCATCATCTGTTAGCAGCCCATTTAGTGAAGAAAGAAAGATGGATAATGAGCCCGTAGTACGTATTTCCTCATGAAGTCTATTCCAGATGTGAGAGAACTTATTGAGGAAGAAGTTTCTTCGCAATTTGGTCTTACAATACTCATTTTCATCCAGTAGATTGTGATTACGTAAATAGTGAGTAGATGATACAACTATTTTAACTTCCACGCCACATGAGTGCA